>OX422213.1:364112351-364712351 GCA_949130495.1 Sambucus nigra | reverse complement strand
CGATGACTTGGACTCTCAGGTATCAACCCTAACACTCTAATAGTTCTTGTTCTTCCAGGAAAAATACTACTCTCCTTCCCTTCCCCGTGGACGTAGGAAGCACAATCTATCGAACCACGTATATCTTATTTTCCTTGTGTTCATTGCATTTATATTACTTTTTGGGGCTAAAATATAATATTTCTTTTATTGTGGGCTTGATATCCCATACAATACTATTGGTTGAATTTATGAGAGGGATGGTGATGTCATTGGATAATGCGGTCCTACCTTTCCAAGAAAGAAGAATATCAAAGATAATAGAGTTAATTTTAGTAAACATTAACTCAATGTATCATGTCATCCCCTAGATGGGGTGGGTCCACACTATCAACCTATCACTAGAAGGTTACCTACATCACCGATCGAGGAGTAATGGAGATAAAGCCTATTCTCAATTATACTTATCACTGATATTAACTAGAAGTAGGAGACAAAAAAAAAGAATACCGAGGATCCTGTCACTGAGAGAGATGTTCACCCAGATATAAACTAAAGCATGCAAGGCCAGAAGTCCGGGAGACATGGGTCACGCTAATAGATCAAGTCATAGAGCCACTAGAAAAATTATATTTTGATGTTAATAAAACCAAAAAGAAATTCGGGATTATAAGGTTAAAATTAGTAGAAAATAATTAAGGATTGGTTTCTACATAACCAATGTATATTTACCTAATAGCCTTACGACATACCAAGAATATATCTATAGATCTTGTACCATAGATTGCATATAGATCTTACTTATCCCAGTGTCACATAAGGCTTTCCAAAAAACTCCCAAAAAGGCCAAAGTTATTCAATAAGAGGCTAAGAAACTAAAGTCAAGGTATTTCAAGGAACATAATTTCCAAAATGGTATAATGTACCATAATTATGAAAACAAACTATGGGAAGTGGAGAGTTTCTGTGGATTTTGTAAACCTAAACAAATCTAGACCTAAAGAAAACCCCCTTCTTCCCGTGATCAACAAATTGGTGTATGTTACCAATGACCATGAGTGTATGAAATTTTTAATGCATATCCAAGATACTATTAGATTCCTTTATTATGTCTAAACTAGGGAAAAATTCATTTAATACACCACTGGGAATCTATTATTACACGTTCATGTCTTTCATGAATAAAATATTCAAAATTACCTTAGAAATTCCATGGAGGTTATAAACACGACATGTTGGCTAAAAGAGAAAATATATGAGATTTGTGAAAACCTTTGACATATTGCATCGCTATAAATTAAATCTCAACCCTCAAGTTTTTCTTTTCGTGTTAGTTCAAAAATTCTCCTTAGATACTTGTTAAGCCAGAGTGTAATAAAGGAGAACCCTAACCAAATTAAGCACCAAGAACTATGGAATTGAAAATATTATTGGATTACTAATGGATCTAAACCGATTTATCTTCAAGTGTTGTTAATTTTTTTTAATACACAGGGAAGGAGAGAAAGCAATGTTTAACAAGGAGTGCTCCCAAGATTTTCGAGAAATTAAAAATTCCTTGGGATCTCCACCTATCTTGAAAGTCCTTAGTCAAGGATAAGTCGATTACTTTTACTTGTTCTTCTCTGATCACGTTGTCAGCTCATCCTCTATCTGTAAAGAAGGAAACATCCAACCCCTAGTTTACTACATTAGTAAGACTCCACTTGACGCATAACGAATTTACTTCCTAATCGAGAAATTAGATTACTCATCGATAATCTCCTCTTTAAATCTAAGCCGCTATATTTATTTATGAGGTTGACATTTTCATACAAATGTTCAAATGGTTAGTGGAATAGGAAACTTAAACATAAGATACCATACCAAAATTGACATAAAGTATAATGGATTAATGAATATGTAGTTTAGTTCACACGGTATGAGATTAAACCAAATCTTAAGGAGGATTAAAAATTGTGCAATTTTAATCTTAAAAAATCATGGCCTCTATGACGAATGTAATCTATTTTTGGACAATGCACCCAATATGAAAGGTATCGGTGTTTGTATTTTCACACTCATCCATGATGTAGGAGTTTGTAAATAAGAAATCCATATAGTCTTTTAGGACTCAAATAACAAACATAGTATAAGGCACTAATCAATAGGTTTATGAAATCTTAAGTCTTAGGTATCCAATATTCTAAAGTCTATTGTGAATCCAATATTGTGTCCAAGTAGGTGTTAGAGAAATACTGTCCAAGGGATGAGAGAATGTTGATTTATCTAGGAAGTAACATCAATTAATATTGTAATTCAATGACATCCAAATCTAATAGTTGCCAAGGGGAAATAATAATCGAGCAGACGCATTGGCTACCATGGGATGAACAATCAACTCCAACCTTAAACGAACCAAGCATGTGGGGTTTCTTAATTTCCCAAGCATTGAGGAATAACTATATACTTTTGAGGTTCTTCCCATTAAAGAATCCCCAAGTTGGATTGAAAATATCTTGATGTACTTGAAGGATGTTCTCATAGAAAATATGAAGAAATTACACAATATTTGAGTGAACATTTTTTAATTTTACCTATCTTTAAGGTAAGGTGTATCGAAATTTCTTCATAGGACCCTATCTTCAATGCATCCATCTAAGAAAGATCGACAAAGTCCTATGCAATCTGCAAGCGATAATTTACCTAAGTCACATAGGATTTTGGTCTCTTATATTCCAAGAAATAAAGGAAGGGTATTCTTATCCCTACATGTAAAATGATGCAACATAGTACATTTAGAAGTACATCAAGTGTTAAAAATTCCATTATTTTTCTTTATCATCTAATGAGGAACCTAAACCCCTAAATAAACCTATAGCCCTTCGCTTAATGATGATGGATATTATGGCCCTTTACCCACTACTTTTAGGAATAAAAAGTAATTTATAGTAATTATTTATTATGTCACCAAGTCTATGGATGTTGATACACTTCCAAAATAAGGCGTTTATACCTGATTATATTAATCCGGATGTTCATCATCACATGGTTCGGAGTTTCAAGGATGATCATCACTAATGACAATACTTGATTTGAGAGCGACCCATTTCATGAATTCTGCACCGAGATTGGAGTAGGACAATATTAAAGTTTAGTCACCTATCCACATGGAAACAATCAATAAGAATCCTAAAAAGATAATACAAGATGGAATTTGGAAAAAACATGAAAACTCCAGTTCTCCCAGGGATTTGTTGGATGGGTTTCTTCGTATTTTGCCTTCAGCGACTAGATCAATGGTTGCTGGAGGAATGATCTCCCTCCCGTCGATGTTATAGTCCGTGCATTTGCGGGAAGTATGTGATGTTGGCTATACTGGAGTCGTTGCTCTGGGCCTGGTTTCAAAATTATTACTGGTGACGGGACAATTGCTGGTGGATCTGCAACTTATAACCATTACTTCATGGATGTCATACCGTCTCAATCCTTTGGCGGTGATACTGGCAGAGACCCTCAATGGTCTGGATGCCTGGCGAGAAGGTCGTTCTGATTTCTTGCGGGGTAGCCCCGTGATGCTATTCATGTGGTTATCTGAAAGACTCCGCCTGGTGACTCTTCCAGAATATCCTTTGTCGGTTGTACCCAACTTTTTTTCCCATCACTTCTTCACTTTTGTCCGGGATATTGAGACCTGAGAGAATTGGCTTGTGGAGAATGCGACTCGAAATCTATACTAGTTAGTGCCTTGGTGGGGACAGTTGCTGCCTACTCTGGATCTAGGAGAATAACCGTATATGCGGCTGGTTAGTCTCAGGCAAACCTCTTTTTATTTCCCTTGGAGGCTTCTGCACCAATTTGGCTGTGCATAGGTCGTGCTACCTCGGACACTAAATTTCTTTCCGGTAAAGGATTTGATCGGGCATCTGCGCCTGCGGCTTGGCTCTCTGTGGGAGAGTCAGCGTACGTTGACCCATCCCTCTCAGTCTGTTGGGAGAGTTTGGCATATCCCTGGGGATCATATTAAGTGGTTGTGGAGGAGAGTAGTTAGCAAGATGTTGGTAGTGGAGACTAGACAAAAGTGGCTTATTTATTTTGACACCATGGAGGGAGGTGTTGTGGTTTTTTCAAAGCGGATTCGAGCTTATCGGTCCATGGAGTGTCTGCGACACTCTGTTCAGGGAGGGGAAACTTGGGGACCCTAGGATGTAGATGATGATGACGGAGCGGGATCCTATGGTAGCTGTGGATAGGACTCTTGGAGAGTTTAGGATTTTATTTGGCTTTTTTAGGAGGGTAGGGGGAAGGGAGTTATCCATTCCTTTTCTTATGTAATTTGTACTGTAATTTCTTATTAGTGAAACAAACAAGTTTCTGATCATCCAGCTGTGCCTTTCGATGAATTTTGTGTTGTTTGAATTATCTATACCGATCGCTAAGGAATACATAATCCTTTTGTTCAAGTATATGTTGGAATTGACTGTTGTTATCGGAGATAAGAAAAGAATAGTATTTTGTGAAAAAGAAAGGGTTGTGCCTACGTACCTCTAGGGATTTTGAGAATTTTTAATTTTGTTTGAAACACTGTTCTAAAAAACCTGCCTAGGCTCCGCCTAGGCACGTCTAGGCTTAAGGCTTGGGAGAAACGCCTCGCCTTACGCTTTTCACGCCTTATTCTTGGTAAAACCCTTAAGACGCACTTTTTTCTAAAAACAACAATGCTTTAGTGAAACGATGTCGCCTTTTAAAGAATTTCTTTACAAACCGGACCATTATCTCATCCAAAATAATCAAATAGTATTTTAATTTGCATATATTCAGACATATTTTTATGATATGTGCAATTTTTGTATTTTAATAGCCTTGTTATGGTTAAAAAATATTAAAATATATTAAGAAGGCCTAAACGCCTTTTCACGCCTTTTTATGCCTAGGCTTCTAAGGCTTAAGGCTTGGCCTCCACGCCTCAATCACGCCCCGAATTTTTTAGAACCTTGGTTTGAAAATAGTTTTTGCAGAGGATCAGGCCCACGTAGTTCTGGTTAGAAGGAAATAAAGAGAGATTTTTTTTAGAATATAAGGGAGATGAGAAGAGTCGTAGAGCGCCAAGATTTTGGACTAGGGTTAAAACTTCTTGAGACGGTCCAGGTTGACTAGTTGATCCATCTCCTCCCCATATAAGTCGATGAGCATGGAGGCACCGCCGGACAATATCTTCTTGACAATGTAGGGGCCGCTCCAATTAGGCTTGAATTTCCCTCTATGGTCCCAGATGGTTCTATAATTTCTTTGAGGGCTGGGTCCCCTTCTGGGACACCGCGATCCTTGAGTCTCTTGTTGAATGGATGCATTATTCGGTGATGGTACCCTTGTATGTGGTATAGTGCTTTTAATCACCTTTCATCTAGGAGGGTGCAGCTCGTCAAGACAGCTTTGGCACCAGTCTTCTTCACTGACCTCGCTCTCAAGCATGACGTATAATGAGGGTATTTCCAGCTCCACGGGTAGGACTGCTTCCATACCGTAAACTAGAGAGTAAAGGGTAGCCCTAGTAGAGGTTCGAATTGAGGTTTGGTAGCCTCAAAGGGCGTACGAGATCCGATCGGCCCAATCCCGACAACTTTCAGTCATCTTGCTGATGATGGCTTTGAGGTTCTTGTTGGCAGCTTCAACTGCACCGTTGGTCTGAGGTCGGTAGCGAGAAGATTTATGTCTCTGAATCCCATAATCGTTGACCACCTATGTGACTTCTTCCTCGAAATGTAACCCGTTATCTAAAACTAGGTCGTCAAGACCCCATATCAGCAGATGGTATTTTTCTTGATGAATTTGGCCATTTTCTTAGTGTTCAGCACTGCGTATGACTCTGCTTTGACCCATTTGGTGAAGTAATCAATGGCAATTAGGATGAACTCGTGCCCGTTGGAAGCCTTTGGTGTAACCTTCCCTATGATGTTGATGCCTCAGGTGGAGAATGACCAGGGAGAGGATATATTGTGTAATTCACATGGAGGCAAATGCTGAAGATTGGAGAATTATTGGCATTTGAGGCATCTTTGAACATAGGCGGTGCAATCCTGGGTCATGGTGGTCTAGTAGTAGCCCTGTCAGATGATCTTTTTGGCAAGCATGTAACCGTTCATGTCGGGTACACATTCCCTGTTGTGGATCTTTTACATTATCTTTTCAATGTTAGCCCCTGCGATGTAGTGCATATGAGTTCCATCGAAATTCTTTTTTAGCAGTGCTTTGTGACAAATGATGTACTGGGCAGCTAGTCTTCGAAAGGTTGCCTCGTATTGAGTCATGTTCTGGTGCAAGGGAAATCCAACTTAATGGCGATGGGAGTGTGGGAGTCATCTGGGGCGATCAGGAGTATCCCAATGCCATATCCCTTCCTATTGGCAGCGCCATTAAAGAACATTTTCCATCAAAGTTTGTCTTGAGCAGTGCAAATGATGTTTTCATCTGGGAATTCATATATCCAGACATTAGCTTCATCCATGGGGAAATCAGCGAGGTATTCAGAGATGGATCTTCCTTTTATGGCTTTCTATGTGATGTACATGATATCAAACTCAGCTAGGAGCATCAACCATCGGGCCATTCAGATGGATAAAGCGGGTTTCTCAAGAAGGTATTTGATGGGGTCCATTCGGGATATAAGTTTGATGAGGAAGGCGAGCATGTAGTGCCACAACTTTTGGGTGACCCAGATAAGTACGACACACGCCTTTTCCAAAGCGATGTAGTTAACCTCGTACCTGAACAATTTGCGACTGGCATAATAGATGGCTCTTTCTTTGTGGAAATCTTCAAGGTATTGGGCTAGCAAATCCCCATCTGCAGTGTGGGTTATGGTTAGGTATATGAGAAAGGAGAGACCAGGCTTTGGTGGCATGAGTACCGAGGGTTAGGTCAGATATTATTTGATTCGATCAAAAGCTTCTTGGCAGGCCTCGTTCCAAATCTGGGTTGAATCCTTTCGGAGGAGTTTGAAGATTGTCTCGCATATGGAGGTTAATTGGCTGATGAACCGACTGATGTATTGTAATTTCCTAAGGAAACCTTAGATTTCTTTCTCTGTTCAGGGAGGTGTCATCTCAAGTATGGCTTTCATCTTGGAGGTATCTTCTTCTATCCCCTTCTCACCGACCATGAATCCTAAGAGTTTTCCTTTTGTAACGTCGAATATGCATTTCTGTGGATTGAGTCTCATCTGATACTATCGCAGTCATTCAAAGAACTATCGGAGAGTAGGAACATAACCTTCTCTAGTTTTGGACTTGATAATCATATCATCTACATAGACCTCTACTTCTTTGGGAATCAGATCCTGCAGGATGGTTGTGGCAGCCCTTTGGTAGGTAGCCCCAGCATTCTTTAGACCAAATGGAATGATAGTGTAGCAAAAGGTTCCCCATGGGGTGATGAATGAGGTTTTTCTTGGTGGTCTGGGTGCATTTTTATTTAGTTGTATCCGACAAACCCATCAACAAATGACTTTAGATCATGACTGACTGTGTTGTCCACGATCATGTCGATATTAGGTAACGGATAATCATCTTTTGGAGAGGCTTTGTTCAAATCTCGATAGTCTACACACATTCGAACTTTTCCTCCCAATTTTAGTACATGCACTATGTTGGCTAGCCATGTGGGATATTCGATCACACGAATGAAGCCTACGTTTAACTGTTTGACCACCTCCTCTTTGACTTTGAGCGACCATTCGGTGCGGAGTTTTCTCAAATTTTGTTTGATCGGCTTATAATCTGGGAGAGTGGGAATCTCATGTTCAGCTATTTCAGGATCAATACCGGGAATATCGTCGTAGGACCATTCCAAGACATCCACAAATTCCTTTAGTAATTCTTCGAGTTGTGCACGCTCATGCTCGTCGAGGGTATACCCTATCCTAATCTCATGCAGTTGGCTACTAAAACCAAGGTTAACAACAACAGTCACTTTTTCATTAACTTGAACGCGATTATGTTATTTATTATTAACCTTATTTAGATCAGTTAAGAATTATTCATTTGCAAAATCATCATCATCAAAAGTTTTATTAGAATCCAAACAGTCAATGTAAGGCATAACAAGGTACTCAAAATCTTCATTTATTTCATTGATAGGAAAAAAAGCATTGAGAACCTCATCGAAAGAGGACTCGATTACATTTGAACCAGGATAGACAATAGAAGAAGAAATGGGGGTGAACATTAGGATTAAGGGAGGTTTCAGCAGGTAGAACTGGCGCAGCATGCTAGTCGAGGATAGGTGTATCAGCAACTTAATCAGTTAGGATGGATCCAGTGATGTAGTGCCCGAGTGAACCATGCAGAGTGTCAGCCCCAGTGTTTGTAAGTTGAAGGAATCTTAGAGTCACTTTTCTCAGTCTCTTCGATATCTTGGATGAGCGGTTGTATATGGTGTTGGGACCTTTCGGCCCATGGGTAGCTATCTTGGAAAAAGATCTCCATTTCAGGCTTCATATTCCTGTCTGTATGGTCATACCATCATTCTAGAAAGACACAAAAGGGGAAGTCTTCGCCCTCTTTGATGAATCGGCCATTTAAGGACTCACCTGGGATAGTCTGGATGCGGTCTAGTCTTCTCTTTGGTCGAGATTGGTGGATTATTTCGAGCTCTTGTTCTGAAGGTTGATACCCCAAACCAAAAAGTGGGAAAGCCTTCTTCAGTTCAATCGACTTAATTATCTCTTGTTGTCTTTGTCCTAGCCCCAGTCCGGACATGAAGTGCATGTTTCTGAACATCTGAATCACATTGATGTTGCCATGAGGGTTGTATTCTGGACAAACCCTTTCTTTGAAATCGTCCCCTGTCGGGAGTGGAAGTGGATTAACTCAGAATCTAGATAGGAGCATATCATTTGACTCGTGATGTCTCTCAAGGATTGGACTGTTGGTACTTACACCATAGGCATTGTCATCGTCGCCCAAAATGGTGATGACCCGTCCGTTGGCAAAGAACTTTAATTTTTGATGGAGTGAGGAAGACACACCCTTGATACTGTGAAGCTAAGGTCGTCCTAGCAACATGTTGAAACAAGATGGGATGTCAATAACTTGGAATTGGACGACAGGGTTTATAGGGCCAACCCCTATTACAAGCTTTATGGATTCCATCACCTCCCGATGGGTATTATCGTAGGCACGCACAACAGCGGAGGTTGGAGCGAGGTTTCTTTCTTTTAGGCCTAAACATTTGAAGGATCTCAGTTGGCAGACATTCAAGGCGGATCCATTATCGACAAAAGAGAGTGGTATAACCTCCCCCATAACTTCGATGAAGATGTTGAGTGCATAATTATGATTTGGCCCAATCTTAGGGATTTCTTCTTCGAAAAAGGACAACATTCGGGTAGAGGTCAAGGATCTGACTAAATTTACCACTTCTTCTGGTATGGTAGAAGGAGGAACTGTGGGTCCAGCGAGAAACTTGATCAAAGCATTTTTGTATAGCTGAGAAGACATGAAAATCCCCCATTGAGTGATGTTAGCTTGAGTTTTGTTTAGTTGATCGAGGATCTTGCTCTCCTCGAGGGTTATCTCTGGCATAAGAAGGTTTTCAACTCCCTTCCTCTTCTCATTTGCTGGCAGCGAGCTTGGAATCTGGTAATGCCTCCCTGATCTGGCCATATGATTTATTGAAGAAGGGAAGAACATGAATCCCGTTTCCTTGTCAATCTCAGGTTGTTCTGTCACCTTGTTTATTTCTCCGAGGAGTTCATCAAATGATATTATTCCACACATGTCGGCTATCGGGTCATTTTTTTCTGAAGCTTGCTCTTTATTTGAATCTTCGAATTCTTCCCCCCATCATGTGGCAACAAGTTTGTCTTTCCATGTAAAGTTGATGCATTCCACAACCTCAATTGCTTCTTTATACAGGTCTTCCCAATCTATGGGGATGTGTAAGGGTGAAGGGACCAGGCGACCTTGTAGCTTCAAAGAATCGAATAACTCGGTGATACTGCAAATGTTGTTGTTTTGCTTGAATTATTATGCCATGATTCGGACGACATGATCCAGGTTGACTTCATCGGTTGGTACTACCTAACTATTTAACTCTCGGGCCCATTTTCGTGCTTCCAAGAACAACCTACTAAACCTCTAACAATCAATGATCATCTGTGAGGGCAATTTTAGCCCAAACTCTAGGAGTTAGCTTAACACTTCTGACAATTCCATGCCTCTATTTTCAAAACGGGTATGGACAACAATGCATGCTCTAGTAAGGAGTGACAGTGATTGATCAACGAGGCTAGTAGGGTGTAGGAGAAAACATGGGCAAATTTGGAGAGGTATAGAAAAGTATATGGGCGTGATTTGAGTTGAGGGATCGAATTATGGGTTCTCTTCTAGAAAGATAGAATCCGCATGATTTGGAAGTGGGTTGTGAGTAGTGTTTGGCTTAGGATTGGCTGGTGTGGCAATGGTACCCCAATCAATTAGACCTTGTATTATGTTTCAGAGGTGAAGGCATTGGTCGGTGGTATGGCCAGCAATTTGGTGAAAGGCACAATGGGAATCTGCCTTGAAGTTTCTTGGGACTGGATTTAGCAATGGACAGGGATCCAAAGGTTTGATAAGGTTTCAGCTGAGCAAGGCTTGATAAACTTTGGAGAGTGGAGCATAGAGCTCGATGTATTCCTTTCTGATTTGGACAGGGCGGCTTTCTGGTGCCCATGATATGGTTGGTTGAGAGATGTTGATGGTTGAGACTGTAGCACTGGAAGGCTTGTCATATTTTTGGGGGGTGAACTATCCAGACAACTTCTTTGGTTTGACTTCTATTTTGATAAGACCTTCCTCGATTTCTACTCCTACTTCTCTGAGTTCTTGGAAATGGGGATAGTATTGTCCTCCCATCATTGCTCGGACATGGGGTGAGAAGTTCTTCTTCACTATGCTGACTTGTTCTTCCTTGGACAACTGATTGGTCATGGTTGATTCTTTTTCCCTCCATCAGGCGATGAAGTTACTGACTGATTCCCCAGAGTTCTGTTTGAGCAGCTCTAAATCAAGGCGGGTGACCCCAAGCTCTTCATTATATTTGTACTGTGACATGAATTCTCGAGCCACATCCTCCCAACTATGAATTCTAAACTCTTCGAGGGATAAAAACCATCGGAGGGCGCTATCCTTCAAAGTTTATTGAAACAATTGGGCCATCACTTTTTCAGAAGCCCCTAGTAGAGTCATGGAACGGTGATAACTTTGGAGATGAATAATTTGGGGTCCACTTCCTTCGAATTTCTAGATATTTGGAATCTAAAACTTTTTAGGCAACCTCGTTTTAGGATAAGGAGACATGTGGGTATAGTCTATGTAATTCCCCGAGATTGTGACTTGGTCAAACTTCTTAGTGATCATCTTGAGGTCTTCTTTGACTTTGTTCATCTCTTCTTCCTTCGAATCAATGATCATAGGCAAGTTGGCCCCATATTGGGCAAGATTCGGCATAGGAAGCTAGGCAGGCGGCGTCCCATTAACAGGAGGGACATGTGGAGTGTGTTGATACTCTTCGGGAACCCAGATGGGATCGAGTGGATCCATAGCACGAGGGAATAGGGCCTCAGGCTATTGAGGAACGGGAATTGAGTTTCGTTGAATCTCTCAGACCTTAGTTTGGAGGTTATCAATCTTGGACACAAGCTAAGCTAGAACTGCCGTCAAATCCGGTTGCACAACGGGTACTTTATCTGTGTTCTCCATGGAAAGAGGATGAATTTCGGACTCGAAAGGAGTAATAGGGGAACGTATGTAACTCCAGGGTGACTTGAGTGAAGATCAAAGACAATAAGGAGCCAGTCCAAGGGTTTGCGATCGACCTGAGAAGGCATAAAATGGGATTTATTTTTGAGAAAAAGGGATGAAATTTTTTTTTTACATTTTTTTTCGAGGTTGAAAGACAAAATATTTTTGGATTTTTTGACATTTTTTTTTTTCGAGGTGGAAAGACAAAATATTTTTGGATTTTTGATAAAGAGAGGAGAAATGTTTTTGTATTTTTTATAAGGGAAGGAAAAAATGTTTTTGGATTTTGGATAAAAAGAGAATTTTTTCTTTGGAGACGGTCTCAGCATGATTATTATAATTATTATGTTCTCACTTGTATTAATTCTCCTAAATGCAAAATGAAATGCCGGACGGGACCCGAGCTTGGAAAAATTGGGTTTGTAATATATGCAAAGTTATGGCTGGACTTGTGACCAGGCTCACGGATAGGGACACGTTTTAAAAAAGCACAAAAATTCGGGCGGCAGGTCGACCCGGAATTTCGGCAGAGTTTCGGGTTGAAACTGGCAATCTAACATGTGTCTCCTAGGCTTGACACCTATATGCGGGTATGCAGTTGGTTGGGTGAATTGGAAAGGGTTCCCCCCTTTGTCGTGACTTCCACGATATACGTCTTGCTCTTGCAGGCAATCGGTATGTGTGGACAAGCCATTTGATGTACCTGAGTGTATGTGAATTGCCTCGCCATATACCTCGTGGGGACGGTACATGTGAGAGTGAATTCGATATACTCGACGTATGTGAACGAGTTCCCTGCGATATACCTCCCGTCATGACTTCAGTCAAGCGATTTAATGCGGGGGAACCGTTCGATATACGTTGAAGGCACTTGGCCAATGGAAGGTGAGAGTCATATCGCTTAGGCTAACTGCGCCCTGCCGGACCAGCGCCCATCACGAAGTGACCCTTCAGTTACTGGATAAAATTTGGTCAATAACAATGCTCTTTGGTGATGTCGTGTGAATCATGCATGATCCTCTTATTAGTATCTTATGAGAATGCCTTTTTCTATTATGCCAAATAGGGAGAAAAGTACAAGTACCAATGGTACACAAAGTATGGATGGGTGATGCGTGCAATATAAGGATATATGTGATCCTAGGTGCACGTGGTGCGAAGTTTACATGGAGAATTTTCTACAAGTGTGTTAATAGAAGCATAAGCATGGGATATACATGAAAAAGGGGAACATGAAAAATTGGGGGAAAATATAAACAAACATAACACCCATGTCAATAGAGTCTAACCATCAAAAGAAATTCCCCAGCAGAGTCGCCACTGTGGCCATCCCTCCCGGATCCTCGAGGCGGGCGAGCGTGCGATGGGTGGATCCTAGGTCCCGCGCGTCCCTCTCGAGAGCGCTTCGGCCGGCGTCATTTCGGTGAGGTGTAAAAATGTAGAGAGAATAGAGTCTCCAGTCTATTTTAATCAAAACAGACAAAAGAAACGGAGCCATCTCGAAAGACAGCATCTAAAGACATATTGATGCATACGAAACCAAAATCATTCGAAAGGGTTCCGGAGGCTAAATTACGAAATAGGAAGGTGTTAGGCACCCATTCCGCCCTTTTGGTCTCTCATGATTTTTTGTTATTTTCCTTTTATTTTTCCCATGATATTTGTGCATGTGTATATATAGTGGGGATAGGAATCCTCGGCTTATACCATGGAAAAGGTAAAGCGAGTCATCCATAGGAAGGTATAAAAATATTAGAAAATAGGATTTACGCGATTATTCTTACGTTGATCGTTATGATGGAACGATAACGTATTTGGAATAATACGCTACTAAGAAAAAATATATGTATATATATATAATATAAGAGAGTGGAGTTTAGTGAAGATAGAAAATGAGAGAAAAAGTAAAAATAGGACTCGAGTCTCGGGTGTTACCCCGAGATGCCTACGTAGCCTATAGAGACATCGCAATCCACATAGTTCGCATACAAAACGGGGGGTGGGGTTTATCCCATAAATCCAACCGGGGGATTCTCTTATTTGTGTGTGTGTGTGTGTGTGTAGAAAAAGTGTTTTAGTTGTAAGAAAAGTGTGAGAAAAGTATGAGAATTCCCATTTGGAATTTATGAGCAAACCCTCTTTTTCTTGTTTTTTGGGTTTTTATTTGTATGAAAATAAGAGATGTGCAATAATACTAAATAAAAAGTATATTAGGATGTGTGAGATGGGATAATAAAAGTGCTAAGTAATAAAACAAGTTATTGCGAATTTATGAGAATTTAAGGAGAGAGTTGAGAAAATTGGACCTTCTTGAGCTTGATCTTGATCTTGAATGTTGGAGAGAAGCCCTTAGACTTCGATGATGATAGAGGATAGTGAATTCACCAATTATTATGAAAAGGATGATGAAAAGTGAAGGTTGGAAAGGGATTTGGGTGTGGAAATCATGTTGACTTGGAGAGAGGTTTTCTCGATATGTTGAGAGTGATATCTATCAGATCTGGGCTCTCTTTGCAAGTGAGGTCAGACCTCCTTTTTATAGGCCCATGGCATTTCCGATCGGCCTAGCCCTGTTCCTGCCAATCGGCAGGTGAGTTTAGGCACACTGCCGATAGGCAAGGTCTGTGACCTACCGTTTGGCAGTGTCTTTCAGGCCTTTTCGGAAAATCGATCGCAGAATGCAAACTGTTGATCAGAATCATGCACGGGTTTGACCGTTGGAAATATAATTCAGATACCTTTGAAAGTCCTTTAGACTACTCTCGGGTTCGGGAGTTGACTTTGGGTCAAATATGGCTCAGAATCATTCATCAGTCTATTGGACGGGGAATCGTCGAACACAAACGGATCGTTTGTCCGCATGGTACGTCAGAATCGCTCATGGGGTGTGCCGTTAGAAAGTTTATGAGATGTACTTCGACATTACAAAGAGTTTGATCCATTTCGAAGAGTTGACCTTGGTCAACCGGGCCCTGGAAGCATTCGGTGACCTCTTGGAGAAAAATGGATGGTTTATCCGTACCGTAAGTCAGAATCGCAAACGGGACGAATCGTTGGAAAATAGTTTTAGTTCCCTTTGAAGATTCATTCAGTCTCAGTTGAGCTAAAGACTTTGACTTTTGGTCAAATGGGGCCCGGGAGCGCTCGGTGGCTTCTAGGTCAGTACTCAGGGTATGACCTGGGTTTGTAGTGATGAAGGGAGGTGCTAGGGACCTAAGGAGAGTTTAGGGGGTAACATAATGGGGTGTCAACACACAGTGTTAAAGGGAGACTTAAAGTCACCCCGAGAACTTGCTAGTAACTATAATTTGTGCTTAAATTATTAAAAGGGTTAAGCCCACCAGTTGATAATTCAAGACAGACATTGCGCTGTTTCTTTGCAAATTCAGGGTGTTGTGTATTTGAAAGTTTCTGGATGAGTAAATCAACTGGATGACGCATGACATTCCCACCCATCTCATATTGAGCGTTCCATGTTAGGGACTATTCTATCCATAGTATAGTGAAAACCCATTTAAACCATGGACCGAGGGGAAAATACATCAAAACCATACGTGGAACTCATAAGCATTTACAATATTTTTTAGTCTTATCTTTTCCATTCTCATAAGCCACATATCTAGGCTAAATGGATATAGTACACTCCTCATTATCTTCGTTCTCACTGCAATAAAATATTCAATCATACTTACATGCTTGAATATATTTGTGCTTTAAACCCAAACCCTTCATAATCTTCTTCATGTTAGGATAATTATCTGGTAATATGTTCTCTTTTGGGAGAGTGTCTTTAACCCACTTAAAAATTTCGATTATGCTATTTCCCAACAACTCAAATTGACCCTTCAAATTATTCAGACCAATCATTGCATATAATATCGAGTGATCTTCATCGAAATATTTATACGATGGTCTATCCGCATCGATTTTCAACAGTATGTATTCCTGATTTTCTGGTAATTCAACATCAACTTGTTTATTGACTTGGTCAGAATGCACGTTATCGATATACATAGGATGGTGGTTTTGATGGTGGAGGACTCTGTAAGCTTCATCAATTATGTCGGTCAAAGGATGATATGTTGGCAAATCATATACCACTTACATTTGATGGGGTTCGGTTACGTGGTCGGGTTCCAGTAATTCTTTCGGAATATAAGGTACATTTTTTTCACCATGATATGTCCATATCTTATAGTCTTACAAAATTCTCCACTTTAGTAAATGGAACTCAACGTCTTCTAAAGATTATATTTTATGTCCATATAACGGTACAAGGGCATGAAATCTTATCACTTTTAAGATATCCATGTGCGTATATAACAAATTATTGAGCACCCTTTACATGATTATCAAATATTTGATTACTCTCCCCTATCCATGCTCTGTATTGTGGGAAATCCATTAAATAATCTTCAAAATTCAATTTCTCTATATAAGTAGGTTGAAACATAGGTCATGTTGCATAAAAGAACGCACAATTCATAATTCATTCAAATTATTCAACACAACTTAAATCTAACAATGTAAACTTAAATTCATGTTGCATAGACTAAAATTATGAAAAAATGACCCACACACTTAAAATAACTTAAATAAATAAAATATTATAACTCGTTCTCAAATTAAACACTGTTCATAGCCTAGGCTTGACCAACAAATAAACTTGGCAAGTGATAAACATTTATGATAGTATTTCAACAACGTCCCTTGTATACTATCAATGTGCGCATTCATTTCTCCATAATTTATGTATACATTATAAAGCATTATCTAAGCCACACCCATCAGTAAAGGGAGAATATGAACATGAATTTTGACATTTAAGAAAATGAGTGTGCATGTGCCAATAATTCTACTATTGGCTAAGTCCCTTATATAGTACTGTTCGTCATAGTCACCATGAGTGGATGATGATGATCCATGAACTGTGGTAAGAGGAAGAAATTTGGAAGGGAATATGGTAGCAGTAGACACTGAGGAGGGGAATGTTAAAAGAGGTGACATTTGGGAAGGAAAATATTGAGATAGAGGATAGGGGAAACCTTGAGAAGGCGATAGGGGGAACCTTAAAGAGGCATAGGGAGCCAAAAACCTTGAGTAAATGAGGATACAAGGTTCCAAATTTCACCTGCACACACTCCTACGTTACTCTTAATCTCTTGCACATCCCCATATGTCCTGAAAGAACTTGCCTTTTGGATTGATATGAGATTACTCACCGAAGAGATCTCGCTCACGAGAGGTGGAATGTGGTTTAATTTGGTTTTCAGTATATGTGATCCGATACCTATCGTCCTCTCTCATTTGTCAATTTTAAAGGTCTGGGTCAGTGAATCATTTTTAATATCATCATAAGGTCTCAAAGTTGATTGACCGTTAATATCTATGATTGATTCTTGTAGCGTGAAATTATATTTAGTCTTATGATTTTAAAATTATTTTATATAATGTATATATATGAAAATAAATAACTGGTCATACTCATAAGGGTCAGACCCAAGTGTGGTGGGAATTTATTATCATTGGCATGTCGGACATGCACGTACAAATTGACCTGATTAGGTGTTTTACTAACATCTGGACTGCCCTTTGTCCTTTATGACCATTCACTCCTCAAATCTTCAAATGATATAGACCACAACGTATGGATATCAACTTTCTTCGCTCTATTTTGTTTATTTTTCTCCCTCTGGACCAACTTTTTGTCCATTGCCTCATTTTTTAAAAAGTTCTTCCATTGATCGATAGATATTTCAACATTCAGAGGGACTCTGTCTTATATAGACAAAATATTGGAGCTTGATGTCCCTTCAAGAAATGCCTCTACCGAAGGTTCCTCTGATATGTTCTCAATTATTAAGAAACTCAGGAAATAAGTTTTTGCTTTGAACATTCCGGGAATAAAAAACTCTTATAAAGTTATTATAAAATATCATCCTTAATGGCTCAATCAACTGCGTTATAGTTATTTGCTAATCTGATTCCCACATTCATTTTCCCATGCGACAAACACTGGGATTTAAAAATCTAAATGCCATTTTTATTGCCTATAAAATTATTCCCAAGAATGGAGAACCCAATGGACTTATTCTCATTTGCTAAAGAGATGTTGAAAGCGCGAGGTAGGGGTATTGGATTAATAGGCCTTTGTTGCCTACTTATAGATGGAGTGGTAAAGTGAATCATTGGTGGATAAGGGTATTGTTCACCCAATGGTGATGATAATATAGGTGGTGTATAGGAAATGAGAATCCAGGAGGTGTATCGTCATCATTTTGTATGTTATCTTTATTACCGCTCGACATTACCTACAATAAAAAAAACTCGATGAATTAATTATACTAACATGTTTACGGAGAACTAATAATGTTTACGATTATATATATATATACATCTTCTCATAATAAGACTTTAAAGTATGTTCAATGTGTCTGATATCCATTTATTTGGTATTATTTTTTAAAAATCTATAGATTTTTGCATGTAGCCAACTAACAGAAAGCGTATCTATGATTAATATATAGATGTCCGTAACATGAACTACAAATCCTTTTTTCTTCAAGTTATTAGTAAGATTAAATTTAACTTCCATATGTCACGAGACATCACAGTCTTGGTCAATTATCTCTTTATATAGTTATATCCATAATGATATTTTATGCCTTCTCAAATAGTGTAAGTAATGTCAGGGCTTCGCCGGAATTATGTAGGCGACACATATTTTCTACTTCATCATCCCAACTTTCTTATAGGGAAAAGGGAATACGATCAAAGCTATACTCTTATGAGAGATGAACTCCATAATTTACAAGGTAGTTAAACTATTCAATCTTCATATCTCCATACTTGTAAATACGATTAGCCTCTATATGATGCGCATTAATAAAAGATGTGTAAGTGTGGTCCAATTTAAACCTCTCATACTCTTATTACCAATGATTATTACCACGCCTCAATTGCCCTCCAAAAAATATATGAACATGTGGATATGAGCCCTACAAGTAATGGCTCTAATTAAACTAGTTAGTGTTTTTTAACCAATCCAATTTAAGTTTCTTTTACTTTATTTAATCCGAACATTGTTATTCATCCTTCCACCTATTTGCGTTCCCCCTACCAATATCATTAAGTCCAAATAATGTTCATTTTATTTAAATTAATCTTAAAATGACTATATATCCACCAAATGTGCAACTCCTTCCACCAATTTGTGTTCATCCAAACAACAACCACTTAAGTAGGGGGGTGCACAAGACCTTAATAGTCAAGCAAACAGTATTATCCATATTATTTACCTGCACAATATCAACAAGTCAAAATTACATTTATTTCAATTACATTAGTCCTGAAATTACTCTATATCCACTAAATGTGCACATTACAACTGTCAATCAAAGATATGTACAAGTTGAACTATACGCGTTATGCACATATACGTAGTTAAAACATTAAAATAAACATTTATAAGACTATGTTATGTAAAAGAAAAGATAATTAAAGTTACCTAAATAATTGAAGCACCTATAATTATTTGAGTTATTGTTCTCCAATTGCATGCGCACATGATGCTAGGAAAAACACATGTAAGTATATATGTGTGCCCATATGTGTTATACATGTGAATGTGTTTGTATGTGTTATAGATGTGCATATTTTTGTATGTGTTATGCTCCTGTAACTATATATAAGGCCGGAGACACATCAAATCATCAATTTACTCGTTACAATCAATACATTGTGTGTATGTGTTTGAACTCATTACAATCAATCCATTAAGTGTGTGTGTGTGTGTGTGTGTGTGTGTGTGTGTGTGTGTGTGTGTGTGTGTCTCCCCCTTAAACAATTTCTACACCGCCATTCTATTACACACATACACACACACTAATTTATACTCTCTCTCACACAAACATATAATAATTCACATACACCTTTCAATTGGAAAAAGTAAGAAAAATAACCAAAATTTCATATCAAACTAACACTACATCAAAAAGGCAAAATTGTCACCTTTGGGCCGGCCAGACTTGTCAAGGTCATTGATTGTGATAAAAAAAAATACGCATTTTTCGTCACGGTCATTGATCGTGACAAGTGCATGACAATGATTTGTCACGGTTAATGATCGTGATAAATTTAGAAAGTTGTCATGGTCAAAGACCTTGACAAGTATGTGATAGCTTTCTCAATAAAAGACCCTACTCCCTCTTTTTTCCCACCGTTTTCATTTTCCCCCTTTTCTCTCTCTCTCTCTCTCTCTCTTTCCTTTGTATATATGAATGTGTGTGTGTGTGTGTGTGGAACTTTGTGTGTGGAACTGTGTGTGTGCGTGTGGGGGGGAGTGGGGGGGACAGATGTTGGGGGAGTGATGGGTAGCAGTGGGGGTGGGGGTAGGAGTGTGTGTGTGGATGGGTGGGGGTGGCAGTGGTAGGACAGGGGGTGAGTGGGGGCAGGGGGAGTGATGGGGGGAGGTTTGGGGATCAACTTGGGGAGGTGAGACAATAATTTTTTGTTTGGTTTTGGTGTAAGAGAATTTAGTGTTTTTTTTTCAATTTGTGGATTAATATATGGAATGTCACATGTGCGTGTATGATTCCGAAAATAGTGTCAATTTTGTTTGTGGACTTTATACTTTGCCCAAATAGTGTCACCATCACCTTAGATCCTTAGGATATGGACTGAAACATATGAAATTTGATTTTGGTACATGTTGGTTTGGATATGGATTTTGCATTTCTATTTTATATGTATATATAATTTTTGGATAGGTACAATTTTGCTATAACTAGTACAAATATAATGTTGAGTAGTGGCAGCGGCAAAACTTCCCACTAGTTTTTTTTTAAATTCTGCGTAGAATTGTCATGGTCAAAGAGAATGACAATTTTTTTTCTTGTCACAGTTCTAGACAGTGACAAAAACTTATCAAGGTCAAAGACCGTGACTGGACCGTGATAAGTCTAATGAACTTGTCACGGTCTTTGACCGCGACAAGTCCTTGACAACTAAGTTGTCAACCCCAGACTTGTCACGGTCAATAACCATGACAAGTCATCAGTTTTGGTGTAGTGTAATGGCTATAAAACCCTAACAAAACAAATGATGTAAAGTACCAACTTTTAAACTCATACATGAAAACCCCAATAATGTTTACTGATACATGAAGACCCTAAAAATGATCTAAGGAAATATTATCACAAATCAAATATGGTTCAAAGAAAACTTCATACATAAAAACACCAATAATGTTGAATAAATTACACAAAACAAACATGTTCTCTAATTAGGTGACACAAACACAAATGGAGACATGGTAATTTGGTATAAAAATAGATAAAAATATAAATGTTGGCCACACACATGGAAACATCTAACATATCTTATGAAATATTAGAAGTAAAAATTTTCCAGCCTTGCTTTGCACAAAAAAAGAGGATAAATTTAGTATTCTTATTTCGAAGCCTTTAACAAATATAAGACTTCGTCAAGTTTCTTATTATTAATTTGTTAGTCAAAAGAAAATCATTTCAATTATTACTAATTCTTTAAACCTATACCATGCATGAACACTCTCCAATACAAACAAATTAAAAGTAATTCTTATTTCATCAATCAAAATTTCATATTATAATTTTATGTCAGCATACAAAACAGTCGAATGTAAAATATAATAACCCCAAAAAAATATTTCCTAGCCAATATTATATCCAGTAAAGTGAAAAAGATCAGCTAACTGAAACAACAACATGAATTCAATAAACACGAAATACCCCCAAAAAAATTGGAAAACACAAAAATTATAAGACAAGCTATGGCTGAGGAAAGGGAGGGATGGAGAGTACTTGAGAGAGAGAGATAGTGGTGTTCAAAGGTGTAGACACGAGATCCTAGGACCGCTCTAAGAACTTCCTTACATCCCAATCATGCATTTGTTCACCACAAACCCTAGGTTATACTTCGAGTACTGATCTCGATGCCACCGCCGTTCTCAAGTCTCATTTGAATTCGGTCAACTTTCTCATCTGAGCGAAAGTTTAATGAATCTTCAAAAGGATCTGAATACCCATTTTAATGGTCCATCCTATGCTCAAATTGGCCTCATGGTTTAAATAAATGATCCATTTTACTATCAAAAATTTATTTGGAGGCCATCGAGTGCTCCCAGGCCCCGTTTGACTCTGATCAACTTGCTCGTTTAGTGAAATACCCATAAATCTTTGAAGGGCTCTAAATCCCCTTTCCAATGGTCCACTTCATGCATGAATTGGCCTCACAATTCAGACGAACAGTCTATTTTACATTGAAATTTGATCTGAATGTCACTGGGTGCTCCTGGGCCCCGTTTGACCCCAGTCAACTCTCCAGCTTGACTGAAGTTGAATGAATCTTCGAAGGGCACTGAATACACTTTCCAATGGTCTCTCTTATGCGCGAATTAGCCTTACGGTATCGATGAATGACCCATTTTACTCTGAAGGGTCACCGAGTGATTTTGAGCCCCATTTGACCTTGGTAAACCCTCCGATCCGAATGAAGCTGAATGAAATCTCATAGGGATCTGAATACCCTTCCAAACGATCCATCTCGTGCCCTATTCGGCCTTACAGTTCAAATGAACAATCCATTTCTCTCTGGGAATATCTTGTTAATAACCAATGGGTAATTTTTAGCCTCGTTTGACTTCATTCAACTCCCAAAATTGGGAATAGATCAATGGATTCTTAATGGGATCTGAATACCCTTTCCAACGGTTCGCCGTGTGTGCGATTCTAACTTACGATTTGTGTTTTACGACCATTTCTCTGAAAATCTACCTCAAGATACCGAATGGCACCCCTAGGACCTTTCACATCCTCTGTGTGTCTGTGATTCTATGTTAATAGGAAGGTCAAGGACCATTTCGATCGACACCTGCCTTGGCCCTATAAATAGAGCCCATAACCTCACTTTTAAAGGAACCTTTGAACATCCCCCTCATCAATTCAGAGAACATTCTCTCAAATTACCCTCTTAAAAAGCGAATTTCCAAAATTCCGTCCATCATTGTCATGCTCCTTTTAGCAAATTCTAACATATATTTTCATACCACCATCATATCGTTGTGAGATAAGCACATCTACAATCAAGATCCACTTTAAGTCCTCATAAGGAGGTCCAATTCTCCATCCTTGTCTATAAATTCAGTTGTTTTAGCATTAATTTCTTTATTTCTACTTTAGCACTTTATTTTATTACATCACATACCTTAATTTCAAACCTTTATTATTATTATTTGTACATACTTTATTTTCATAACAAACCGAAAACAAGAAGGGAGGTTTTACTTGTAAATTCCAAACGGGGAATTCTCATCACATTTTCTCATATTAAAACACCTTTTTCTACACACACATATAAGGAAAGTATCCAGTTGGATATATGGGTTAAAACCCACCTCGTATTGTCTTCGAACTATGTGGAGTTTGATGCTCACTCGGGCTACATAGGCGTCATGGGTAAATCCCTAGACTTGATTTCTCCCATATACATTTGTTACCTTGTTCTTGTTATATTTTCTTAATATATTTTATATGCTTTCTTGCTTGTATCTTGTCCGATATACGCCTTTGTTCTTCTATAACAACTTGTGAATCGGTAAACACTTATATTGAGCTTTGAATTACTATTTTGGGAATACTCCTAAGGATGACCTCACTCATCCTTTGTACATGACGTGAGTTTAGCGATTCCATTATCCATTTATATTATGCCCATAAGAACACACATCACGGAGATCAACAAGAAAAGATTAACACACGCCCATGAGAGATCGAAAGGGCGGTATGGGTTCCTAATACCTTCTCATTCGGTAACTTAGTCCCCGTCCCTTGAACTACTTGGTTTCATAACCATCAGTATTGTCCTGGATGTCGTTCTCTTGAGGCGACATCATTTCTTTTCCCTATTTCGTGCAAAATATACTGGAGACTCTATTTCTACATATCACTCCACATCGACGACGATCGAGTGCCCCGATAAAGTAAGATATCCCAGGCACATGTCGAAAGGGAAGGAAAGGGGGATGAGAGGACCCTCCTCGGAGACCCCCCCGACCACAGCTCAGGATGGCCACATTGATGACTCCGTTGGGGATGTTTTAAAAGGACTAAACTCAATTTTTGCATGGATGTTATTCTTTTTTGTATGTGTACGTATGCACCTACCTATATGTTCCCTTTTCTCCTCTATTTATCTTTTTATAGATATCTCCCTCATGTATATATCACTTTACACTCACTTATACACTTCACAGACTTGTATATACTTTCCATGTACACTTCACACATTTACACTTGCTTCACTTTATACTCACATGTTTTACATACCACTTAGAATATCCATTCTTAGGCTTCACTAACACACACATACACTTGTATATACCTTCATGCTCGTGTACACATATCACACACCAATTGTAGTTAATCCATGTAGAGGATCACTACGACACACACTCATGTGTATATATTCCCATGGCACTTACTCAATCACATGTATCCATGCGTAGTATAATATGAATGCTAGATTTACTTTTCATAATACTTGTATATGCTCCCTCATTAGTGTAGTATTCCCTTTAATCATCATGCAAATAAAAAATGATGAAAAATACTCTCTCTCTCTCTCTCTCTCCATAATATTTTAATTAAGACTCATGCATTTTTTCACACTACATTACCAAGAGCATGGCAATATTAATAAAAAAAAATTCCTGCACTGGGTGGTCACTTTGTGATGAGCGTTGATCCTACGGTTTATAGTTAGCCTAAGTGATATGACTTACACTTTACATTGGCTCTGTACATTAGAGGTATATTGAACGGTTCCCCCCGCATCGTATCGCTTAACCGAACTCACGATATGAGGTCTATAGTAGGGAACTCGTTCACGTACGTCGAGTATATCGAATTCTATCTCACATGTATTGTCCCCATGAGGTATATAGTCAGAAAATTCATGTACACTCAGGTATATCAAATGGTTTGTCCACACGTACTGATGAATGATCGACCTTATAGGCAAGAGGTATATCATGGAAGTCATGCCAAGGGGGAACCCTTCCATAAACCCAACAATTGCATAAACCTCATAGAGGTGTCAAACATAGGCCACTCATATTTATTTTCCTAGTTACCATGCAAAACTATGTCGAAATTCCAGGTTGGCATACCGCCCAAATTTTTAAGCTATTTTTGCCCTTCTATTGAAAATAGGACCCCATCGTGATCCTGGAAACAAGTCCAACTAAGTCTTACATATTTTTCAAACCCTATTTTTCAAAGCTTGAGTCTTGTTCAACTTTTTTTCTACATTTAGGCAAACCTAATAAAAATGAAAACCTAATAATAACATTAATAATAACCATGCTAAAATTCCTCTCCTTTTTCCCTACCTTTTTTTGCAAATAAAAAATTCCAAAAACATTTTTTCTCTTCCTTCCAAAATACCAAAAATTTTCTCCCTCCTTTCAAAAATAAATTCAAAACTTTTCCCCTCTCAGGTCTATCGCATAACCGATTTTAGCCCGACTCTCTATTGGCTTCGGTCTTCTGCTAACTTCCCTGAAGCTCTGTCGATTCTTCTGTTATTTCATTCGATTTTAGGATTTACCTTCACAAGCTCTTCATGGAAAACACAGACCAAGCATCAAATGTGTAGCCCGATATGATAACCGTCTTAACCCAGCTCTGTGCTAAGATTAACAACCTTTAAATTCAAGTACATGAAATGTAGCATCACTAGGCCCAAATTCTCAAAGAACCTAAGGTTCTCTTTCCTTATTCCATGGGTCCACCCATTCTCGGGCATGTCTGGGTCCCAGAAGAGTATATCATGACCCACCTACCAATGGGCTTCCATCCGCTCAACTACCTATTCCAAACCTTTCCCAACCAAGGGCTAACCTTCCAGTACCCACAAATCCTAAGGAAGAACTGAACAAGGTCAAGGAAGACCTCAAACCGCTAATGAAAATGTTTTACAAAGTCAGTATATCTAAGAACTATATGGATTACACCCATATGTTTCCTTATCCTAAAGCCAGACTGCTAGAGAAGTTCAACATGCCAGATATCGAGAAGTTCGGGGGAAGCGAACCCCCAATTATTTACCTTCAAACCAATCACTGAGCCGTGACCCTCTTTAGTTCTTTTGAAGATATAATATTCCAGA
Organism: Sambucus nigra; assembly: GCA_949130495.1. Lineage (NCBI taxonomy): Eukaryota > Viridiplantae > Streptophyta > Magnoliopsida > Dipsacales > Adoxaceae > Sambucus > Sambucus nigra. The sequence continues at coordinate 364,686,402 of OX422213.1, read as the reverse complement.
TTTTCCATCAGATCTTGAAAGAAAGTGATCTTCGGTGGTTTTTTATCCCTTAAAGAATCCAAAATTCGTAATTGGGAGGATGTCGCCCGAGAATTCATGTCTCAATACAAATATAATAAAGAGCTAGAGGTTATGTGACAAGATCTAAAGCTTCCTAAGAAGAAACCTGGGGAAACAGTCCATAGCTTTATAGAAAGGTGGATAGAGAAAGCTTATACCATGACTAATATACCCTCCTAGGAGGAACAAGTCAGTATCGTGAATAAAAAATTCTTACCTCATATTCTAGTGTCTATAGGAGGACAGTATTTCCCACACATTCAAAACCTTCGATAGGTTGGTGTAAAAATTGAGAAGGCATTACCAAAGTCGAATTTGAGCTAAAGAAAGTGACCCGAACAATTCACTCCCCAGAAGTATGAGAAGCCTGACAGTGCTAAAGTCTTAACCATCAATAACATTTACTAACCTCCTATCTCCTGGGCACCAAAAAGTCACTATAATTCTACTAAAAAAGAGTACATTGAGCTCTATGCTCCCTTGTCCAAAGTTTACCAAGCCATGTTGATCTAAAACCTCATTAAACCTTTGGATCCCATTCCATTACTAAATTAACTCCCTAAAAACTTCATACCCAATACCCATTGTGATCTCCAACAATCAGTGGTCATACCTCTGACTAATGCTTCTACCTTAAGAATGTTATCCAAGGCCTAATTGACAAGGGGTATCATCCCCCACCAGCCAATCCTAAATTCGATACCACTCATAACCGCTTCAGCACATACAAATTCCATCTTCGTAGAAAGTGATCTAGAATTTGACCCATCTATTCAGATCGTGACAAACAAAGCACCTATCGTACTTATAATCTCACCTAAATAACTTAAGGTTTGGCCACATTTTCTCCTGCACCCTACATGCTTCACTGACCAAACTTTTTCACTCTTTATAAGGTCCTACATTATCATTCACACTCAGTTTAAAGGGAAAGACATGGAGTTACTAGGTGTGTTAAACTAACTCTTAGAGTTTGGGTTAAAATTCCCTATCGAGATGAGTGTTGATTGTCATAATTCAGTGGCTTGTTCATGGAAGTTCAGAAGTAAGCTCAGGAATCAGATGAATGAGTAATACTTGTTGAAGAAGTCAGTTTAGATGATGTAGTACAGATAATGGCCAATGCATTTTTACAGACGAGTGAAATTTATAGCATTGTTGAGTTACTCATCGCTTTGAAGCTTCAGGGATGATTGGTACTTTTACTCATGAATCTCCTCGCTAAGTGGGAAGACATATACGATGAAGTCGTCGAGATTATTTTATGTATTGATTTCTCTTGGCAAGATGACATAGTCTCCACCGAATGGGGGGGTGACTTTGACAGCTTGGATGATGGACCCAGTCGAGAAGAAGACAGTATAGTAGCCCACCTGTGTGGAATGATATCCTTCGAAGATCTATTTGGGTAAAATAAACAAGATGTCCATTAATCTAGAGGTGGATGATGATACGATGTTATTGTACTTTCCTACCTCAGTGAATCACATAACTAGGTCGGGGAGACACTACAAATATTTAATTCCTCATGTGACCGATACAGATAAAAGAAATGGATTTGTCGAAGAACTTCCCATGCTAAAAATGATCATTAAAGAGAGAAAAGTCCTTGATGAACTCAAGAAGACCCAAGTTAATATCACCCTATGGTGGTTTTCATGTCCTTCTAGTGTACAAGATTTCTTTGATAAACTCCTCACCGAGCCTATAGTCCTTCCTTCCACCACTCCCAAAGTAATCGTAAACATGGTAGGGTCCTTGACCTCTTCCAGACTCCTCTCCTTTTTTGAAAAAGAAATATCAAAGATCGGATCTGATCATAATGGTGCCCTCAACATCTTTGTTAAAGTCTTAGAAAATATAATCCCACTCTCACTTACTGACAATGGATCTGTTCTTAATATTTGTCATCTCAGAACCTTCAAATGTTCGATATTGAAAGTCAGTGATCTCACTCCTACTTTTGCCATCATGCGTGCTTATGAAATACCCTCCGAGAGGTATTGGGGTCCATAAAACTCATAATAGGGGTTGGCCCTATCAATATTGTCACCAAGTTCTAAGTCATTAATATACCTTCATGTTTTAATCTACTCCTTGGATGTACATTGCTTCATATCATTCGAGGGGTATCTTATTCTCTTAATTAGAAACTGAAGATCGTCACCATAGGCCAGGTTATCACCATCTTAGGAGACGATGTCGGTGTAAATAAATCCATCACTAACAACTCGATATTAGAAATCTAGTATGGGATGAATGACATGCTCATCTTAGGCTTCAGAGTTGATCCGCTTCCCCTTCCAGTAATAGATAATTTCGAATACCCAGTATGTCCGGAACACAACCCTCATGGAATCATCAATGTGATTCATATGTTCAATAACATGCACTTCATGCCCAGAATGGGGATCGCATGATGCCACCAAAGGATACTTGATCCCATTATCCTGAAGGAGGCCTTTCCCCCATATGGCCTGGGTGACCAAACTTGACTAGACGTACTCAAAGCACTCTGACAACCTAAACTGAAAAGAGGCATAGAAGATAAAAAATAATATTTTGAGAGACTCTTTGAACATAAGGTTTCTTAAGGCAGGTTAATACTTCCCTTTAGGTGGCTTCCCTGAACCATGGTATGACCACGTCGACGAGAAAATGAAATCGGGGCTAGAAATCTTCTTTCAAGATACTAACTTTTGGGCTGAAGACTACTAAAATGAAGTCCAACCTCTCACCAAGAAAGTTGTGTTAGTTATCGAGGATTCCGTGAAAAGAGATTTATGAGACTCATTCTAACCGGAGACATTGGGGTTGAGCCTCTGCATGATCCGCTCAGATACCGATCATCGGACCCGTCCACTTATATCAAAGATGCTAATATGCCTCTCTTAAATTGGAATGTCGTTCCGATCTAACATGCTCAGACTCAACTTGACCCTGATGTTTACCCTATCCAACTCTCCTGACTTTATGTTATTGTTCCTTTTTCTAATATTAATGTAATTGAGACCTCTTTTGATAAGTTTTTCAATATTATTTTTCTCAAAAATGAAATAAATGAGGATTTTGAGTATCTTGCTGTGACTTATATTAAGTTTCTTGATTTCTAATCAAACTTTTGATGATGAAGATTTTCCAAATGAATAATTCTTAATTAGTCTTAATAAGGCGATTAATATACAAAATAACTGGGTTCAAAATTTTGATGATGAGACTGTTGTTATTAATCTCAATTCTAGTATCCATTAACATGAGATTAGGATTGGGTTCACCTTTAACGAGCATGAGCATGCACAATTTGAAGAACTACTAAAAGAATTTATGGATGTCTTCATATGGTCCAATAATGACATGCCCGATATTGGCCCAGAAATAGCCCAGCATGAAATCTCGACATTTTCAGAATGCAAGTTGGTTAAACAAAAGCTAAGGAAACTCCGCACCGAGTGGTCACTCAAAGTCAAAGAGGAAGTGGTCAAATAGTTGAACTTGGGTTTCATTCGCATAGTTGAATATCCTTTATAGCTCACTAAAATCTTCCATGTGCCGAAGTCAGGAGGAAAAGTCTGCATGTGCGTCGACTATAGGTATTTGAATAAAGCATCCCTAAAAGACAACTACACATTTCCCAATAATGACATGATCGTACATAATACAGCTAACCATGCCCTCAAATTATTTGTCGATAGATTCGCTGGATATAACCAGATCAAGATGCACCCTGACTAACAGGAGAAAACTGCATTCATTAACCCATAGGTAACCTTCTTCTATGTTGTTATGCCAATCGAAATCAAGAGCATCAGGGCTACCTACCAAAGGTCGGCTATAACCATCCTGCAAGATCTAATTCACAAAGAGGTCGAAGTCTACATAGACGACATGATCATCAAATTCTAATACTCGAGAAGATCATATTCTCTCCTTCCAAAAGTTCATCAAGCGACTGCAGCAAAACCAGATGTGGCAAAATCCATAGAAATATGTTTTTGGCATCACGAAAGGAAAACTCTCGGGAATCATGGTTAGTGAGAGGGGAATTAAAGCAAACCTTACTAACCTGAAAGATATACTTTTGATGCCACCACCACGGATGGAGAAGGAAGTCTAAGGATTCCTGGGTAAACTATAATACATCAATTGGTTCATCAACCAACTAATTTCTTTCTGTGACCCTATTTTTGAACTCCTACAGAAGGATTAAACTAAAGTTTGTAATAAGAATAGCTAAAAATCCTTTGACCGAATCAGGCGATACCTCCCCGACTTTTGGTGCTTATGCCTTTATAACCAGGTCTCCCCCTCATCATATACTTGATCATAATAGACACTATAACTGGGGCTTTTCTACCCAAATTCATTGAAGAATCCCGCAGGGAAAGAGCCATTTATTATGCCAGTCAAAAGTTGGCCAGGTACGAATTCAACTATAATATTTTAGAGAAATCGTGTGTTGTCCTAGCCTGGGTCACACAAAAGTTATGACACTACATGCTTGACTTTCCCATCAGACTAGTATCCCGTATAGATCCCAATAAATACTTTCTATAAAAGGCTGCTTTATCAAGACAAATGGCATGTTGGTTGATGTTACTAGCCGAGTTTGATATTATGTATATTACGCAGAAAGCTATAAAAGGGAGAGCTATCTCCGACTACCTTGATGACTACCCCATAGAAGGAACTAATGTTTGGGTCTCTAAATTTTTGGATGAATATATTCTCTACACCTCTCAAGAGGACCTCAAAAGGTAGATGTTCTTTGATGGAGTTGCGAACAACAAAGGATATGGCATTGGGCTACTCATAATCGCCCCTGATGACTCTTACACCCCAATTGCCATCAAACTAGAATTACCCTACACTAAAAACATGATTGAGTATGAGGCATTAAGTGTAGGACTTAAGATCTCCCTCGATAAAGGAATCCAACACCTAGACATTTACGGAGACTTTGCCCTCATCGTCGGCCAAATCCTTAAAAAATGCAAAGTCAAAGATGAGAATCTCCTACCCTCTCATGCCCACCTATAAGAGCTGGCCTCAAAGTTAAAATATGTCACCTTCCAAATGCCTGCCTCGTGCAAAGTATAGCTTAGTTTATGCCCTTGTAACCTGGCCTCCATAGTCGACATGCTTGAAGGAATAAAAATAGCCCCTTTCCTGGTTTAGAAATAAACTTTATCCACCCATCGTTACCACATCAAAATCGTTACCAATAAACATTATGATATGGTCGAGATGGTATTATAACATTTGGCAGGGCCTCAAACATGGTAGGTATCTCCAAGATGCTAATAAGAAATACCGTGCAACCCTTCGCAAACTGGTTGCCCAGTACATCATTTGTGATAAAATGTTGCTCAAGAGAAACTTTGATGGGACCCATTTGCATTACAATGCAGGGGTTGATGTTGAAACAAATGTGCAAAAAATTCGTAGTACGGAATGTAGGCCCCACATGAACGGTTATATGCTGGCTAAGAAGATCATCTATCAATGATACTATTAGACCACCATAGTTCAAGATTCCACTGCCTATGTTAAAAGATGACTCAAATGCTAATCGTTTGCCAACCTCTAATACTTACCTCCTCAAGAACTATACAACATAACCTCTCCTTGGTCCTTCTTTACTCATGACATTGACATCATAGTGAAGGTTACTCCCAAATCTTGAAACGATCACGAATTCACCAGGGTTGTCATTTGATTACTTCACAAAATAGGTCAAAGACGAGTTATATGCGGTGTTGAATGCCAAGAAAGTGTCAAAGTTTATTAGGAAGAACATCATTTACCGGTATGGAATTCATCATGAGTTTAGTTTGATATAATGGACTCCACTTCAAAGTCGAGGTCACATAACTAGTCGACAAGTATGGGATTCAGAGAAATAAATCTTTTCCCTACCGAACCCAAACAAATCGTGTTGTTTAAGCCGCCAATAAAATCCTCGAAACCATAATAAGAAAGATAACTTAGAGTTATAGATATTGGGATTATCGGATCCCTTATACCCTCTGAGACTACTTTAACAAGACTACCTGCTGGGGCTACCCCGTATTCTCTAGTGTACAACATGGAAGCGGGCCTACCCATTGAACTAGAAATGTCGTCCCTCAATGTCACGCTCGAGAGTAAAGTTAGCGAAGAATAATGGAAGTAGAGCCTCTTTAACAAACTATCACTCTTGGATGAAAAGAGGCAAAGGCTCCATATCATATCCATGGGTACAATCACCAGATAGTGTGATGATTCAATCAAAAGGTCAATGACGATGGTATCTAGGAAGGAGACGTTTCCCTTAAAGGGATTATAAAATCCATCTGGGATCATAGAGGGAAGTTCAAACTGAATTGTATCGGAGCCTATATTATGAAGAAAATTCCCTTAGGAGGTGACTTTATGCTCACAGACCTCGATAGAGAAGAGATGGTGCGTCTAATCAACTTGGACCGTCTCAAGAAATTTTACCCTTAATTCGAAATCTCGGCGTGATATGACTCTTCTCATCTCCCTTCTATTAAAAAAAATATCTTCATTTCTCCCTCCTCGACCTGATCCTCTAAAAAACATTTTCTTTTCAAAATGAAACTCATGAAATTTTTTAAAAACCCCATAGGTACATAGGCAACCCATACACCATACATCGGCCCAGTCCCTTTCTTTTTCACAAAATGTTAATCTTTTTAAACCTCCAGGATTGGCGGTCCATTTTATCATTTACATAAACAAAAGGATTATGTATGCCTTAACGATTGTTATAGAAAATCCAGATGAAAAACTCATCAATAGGCATAACAAAATATGCTCAAAATAAATTTTTATTTCTAATTAAGGATTACAATGCTATTACACGAAGTATGAGTAAAGGGAGTTAAATAAGCCACCCTCTTCCACTGACTAAACCATTCTTAAATAAAATTAACCCTTACCAAGATACCCCAAAAAATTATTCCCAACCCCAAAACTACAAAATATCAAAATTACCCTAGCTTAAAAAAAATCACCTAAGCTTCACAAGAAGTTTCCTTCAACTGCTTGATGGCCCCGCTACATCATCATTGTCGGCCCCCGGAGCTCACCAAGTCTCGCACTTCTACTTAAAAATCATTATGCACTCCATGGAGGGTACACCCTGATAAGCCTAGACAAAACCACAACACCATCCTCCATAGTGTCAAAGGTAATCAACTACTTTTGATCAGTTTCTTCCGCCGTGATTTTCTCTACTAACCGCTTCCATAACCACTTCAGGTAATCCCCAGACACATGGTAGGCCCCTCCCACGAACTGTGATGGATGGATATATGGCCGATAATGCTATTGAAAAGAACCCAACATCATCCTTAGTGATTCAGTCAAATCCTCCACCGGAAAGAAGTTCGTTATGCGAGGGGGTAGAATTTGTTCCCACCCAACTTGGCGTAAAATCTGCTAGGAAAAATAAAAGGAAGTCTGTCGAAGGACCACTAATTGCACATACCGGTACTATCCAAGCTATAAAATAGGATATAAGTCTTCCCACCATGACACTGACCAATGAAGACATCGGGCTCCACGCTCTACAAACCAGTTAACCTAGCTCTTTATAGATGGGCCAAAACCAAATAAAGGTCGAATAAATAAATTGGGCATACCTACTAAGGCATACTCAGGAGGGGCCTCCAGACGAAACCTCCCTACAATACACATGAACAAAATTACCGGGCTCCCCATCAGAAAGTCAAAACGGCCCTCCTTCCAAGCATTCAGACCATTCAGGGGCTCGCTTAGCACCATCCCCGTAGGATTATGATGATAAGACATCCATGTCGTTATCGTATCCACTTAGTAATCCACTGTCAAGTCCCCTATCACCAATAAAAGCCTCACAGTAAGGCCCAAGGAAACAACTCTATATCCAGCATCCTCAAAATCCCTCAAGCGTACTATGTACATAATCGCCTGAAGAGAAATAGTCCCTCCAGTAACCAATGGACAAGCCGCCAAAGGAGAAATATTGAGAAACTCCGCTAGAATTGTCCGGGGAGAATGAGAAAAATTGGGCACAACCGCCACCACACTGAGGTTGACTCCCAAAATTCTTCATATGTAGGAAAGACCTTGTCCAGGCCAAAATAAAAGACATGATCCTCAATGATATGCCCATTATAGTCGCTATCGATTGCAGAGTTAATAACAGTTCTTCGCCTGGGAGTAGACAGGTCCCGACCCTATACACATACCAAGCCTTGAATCCAACAGGTCATTCAGAGTAAGCCGCTGCCTGGGTCCAAACCGGTTGCGGCATCTTGCCAAACACAGATCACTCCCTGGGTTCAAATAAGCAATGACACTTAATCTCACAGACTTGGCATATGTCCAGCTTCTAGAAGCATTCCATATTCACATATCTTACCCATACGTCATGTGACTGATGCACGTGACACCTCCATTATGACTTCTATAAATATAAGTGCTTAACCCAATATTTGGGGAGGATTCACTTGGCAAAACCCTACCAAAATCCCTACAATACGTCTCTCTACAAGCTAAACCTCTCTTAGAGGCTTGACTGGACGGAACCACCTTAGAGTTAGCCTTGTAGTTTACATTAGGAGCTACCTGCTTAGCCAATATCATGTATTCTCTTGCCTTCTCTACTTTGTATGCCTCCTATGGCACCTTAATCTTTTATCAAATTATACATGTAATGAGAGTAGTGTACCAAAGTGGATGTAGGCTCATTTTTATAGACGAACCACTTTATATTTGGTGTCTTTCCCCTTCTTTCTTACTTTATTATTATTTGACATTTGACATGCTATTGTGATGGATGCAAGTCCGATTTCTTGTATCATCACTCTGGGTACCAGAATTGTACTGCCGCTGCTAGTAGATTCCACTCAACAGGTCTAGTAAAGCCATCACAGTATAGTCTCTTCGACACACCAAAATTAACACAACCCATCCATATACCAACCAAGCCTACTAGGCCTTTATCTACTCAAATATACCAAAAATATATATTTTTAAAAAATTCCATAAATAAAATTTTCCTACTTATTCTCAAAACAAAACCTCAGCAGTAAAATAAAGTGCAAGTAGAGTAAGACATTAAATCATGATAATCAAATATAAAAATTCATATTTTTTTATCCTTTTGAGTATATTTTTAGGAACAAAGCTGCTAAATCAAGCATGCAGCATGGTCAACGATAAGCTCCTCCAGTCATAATAATAGATCTGCAAGAAAATCTCAAACCAGACATGGATGTCGCCTCATCCATAAGCCTCGTCAACCTAGACAAAACCTTATGGGCCAAAATCCTCCTTATATGCACCTGCATACCCATAGCCCCACGGCCACCGAAGAAAAACTCCAAGGGTAGAAGGTCACCTACAATCCCAATAAATATTTAGTAATCCACCGAGAAGAAAAGTTCTGAAGCCTTTAGTCCATACCGATCAGAAAATTCCTTTTTCTCTTCCTATGGAAGTCCGAGATTTTATGTCCTTGTCGATTGCCGGTCTCTCAAGACTGCCTATCCGCGCCCCTTTTCAAAATTTGCATAAAAATTAGAGAAAAATCCAGAAATCCAGAAATTGCCCAAAAAATCCCTAAAAATAGGGAACATCATTTTCCTCAAAAAAAATCATTTTTCGGATGCACTAAGTCTCTTAAAAACTCTAAAAATCCTAGAAGGATTAACCTTACACTCTTATCCTCAACATACTACACAACAAAACCCATGGCGTGCCCATATCTAAGTCTACTACAATTCCCCAACCAGAACCTCAAAACTAAAGCATCCCCAAGTGGAGTTTCCAGATAACACAATCACCAGTGGAATTGAAAATTCACTTACACCTCCAAGGTAAGTTAAATTTCCCCAGGAGAGATATTCCCTGCACTATAACTTTAGGTCCTTTGAATTGACCTCAACCCCTCAGAATTAGTCTCCATAACTTTAGATCCTTAGAATTGACCTCGACCTACAGAACTGGTCGCTACAACTTAAAGCCCTCAAAATTAACCTCCACCCTCATGATTGGTCGTCACAAATTTAGGTCCTCAAAATTGACCTCGGCTCACAGAATTGGTTGCTACAACTTTAGGTCCTCATAAATAACCTCAGCTCATAAAATTGGTCATTATAACTTAAGTTCCACAGAATTGATTTCAACCCTCAGAATTGGTCATCATAAACTTAAGGTCCTGAGAATTGACCTCGACCCCAGAATTAGTCGTCACAACTTAAGGCCCTCATAATTGACCCATAGAATTGGTCGTCACAACTTAAGGTTCTTCGAATTAAACTCGATCCTCGAAATTGGTTTCCACAACTCATGATTCTCAGAATTGACCTCGACTCTCAGAATTGGTCATCCCCAATATCACTTTATATCCGCAGAATTGACCTTGACCAACTAAATCGATCATCCTCGTCCCCTTAGGTCATTAGGATTGACCTCAACCCATTGAATCAATGATCTTCGTCTCCTTAGGTCCTTAGAATTGACCTTAACCCTCAATGCTCGTAGAATTGACATAAAATCCTCTCTCCCAATATCGATATGGTGTCTATCATTCGACGGTCTTCACTTGTTCCAACCTCTCTCGTCGAGGGGCTCTCTGTAGACACCTTATCTTAAGGCCCCCTAAGAACCACCTTAGGTTACTAAAACTCACTCATTCGTCATAAAACTGAGGTCATACCCAAGAGTACTGATCTAGAGGCCATGGCGCTCCCAGGCCCCATTAGACTCCGATCAACTTTCTCATCTGAGAAAAATATCAATAAATGTTTGAAAGGCTAAAAATTCCCTTTCCAAGGGTTTGCCCCGTGTATGAATCCTCCTTACAGTTCAGACGAACGATCCGTTTTACTATTAAAAATTAATCTATAAGCCACCAAGCGCTCCTGGGACCCATTTGACTCATCAACTTCCTTGTATGAATAAAATAGCAATGAATATTTGATAGGATTTAAATCCCCTTTCCAACGATCCATCTTGTGCATGAATCAGCCTTACGGTTTGGACAAACAGTTTGTTTTACCCTAAAAACTGATCTAGAGGTCACTAGGCACTCCGGGGCACCGTTTGACCCCAATCAACTCTCCATCGTGAACGAAGCTGAATGAGTCTTTAAAGGGATCTAAGTAGCCTTTTAATGGTCTACCCAATGCACGAATCAACCTTACAGTAAAAACAAATGACCCATTTTACTTAGAAGGGTCACCAGGTGCTTTCGAGCCCCGTTTGACCTTGGTTAGCTCTCCGAATCGAATGGAGCTAAATAAAATCTCGAATTACATCACTACATCGAAGTCTTTTTCATAAATATATTGATAAGATAGCTTGGTATCCAAATTGTATCAATGATTGTGATCATCATTGTGTACATAATTCGTGTTAAGATCTACCAAATAAATTGGGTGGGTATATGGCATATGAGAAATGTTTTTCAATTTTTATAGAAAAGAGGTTGACTAAAGGGAGCAGAGCTTAAAGTGCAAAGCGATCCGCGCTAGACTATACATTTTTTAGCAGCAAGCTACGATTTAACATCCCTTTAACCTAGGTTAGGGTGAAAACTCCAAAACTAGGGTTCCAACTCTTTCTATAATAATAAGGTAAGTTTTTAAAACTTTTGATGTTCTATGAATGTCAAGGTCGCAGTAAACTGTAATTATGATTTGAATGCCCTTTCCAATGGTCCATCCCGTGAGCTAATCAGCCTTACGGTTTGGTCGAACAGTCCGTTTCATTTTGAGAATCTCCTATCCAATGACCAACAGGCACTTCTGGGCCCCGTTTGACTTCGGTCAACTCCTGAACTCGAGATTAGATCAATGGAATTCCCTTTCTAACAATCCTCCCGTGCACGATTCTGACTTATGTTTTACGATCGTTTTTTCAAAAAATTTGCCTCGGACTACCAAATGGCACCCCACGACCCTTCCTTTTAGCAGTGTGTATGAAGTTATATACCGATATACAGGTCAAGGACCATGCCGATCGGCACCCCTTTTGGCCCTACAAATAGAGGCCATGACCTTACTTTGAAAGGCACCCCTGAACATCCATCTTAGCAATTCAGAGAACATTTTCTATAATTTAGAGTTGCCCCTCCTCTTAAAAAGGTCATTTCCCACATTCCCTCCATCCTTTTAATACTCCTTTTAGAAAAGTCTCACCCATTTCCTCATACCACCATCACTTCGTTGCGAGATGAGCACATCTATAATCAAGATCCACTTCAAGTCTTCATAAGGAGGTCCGGTTCTCCATCCCTGTCTTTAAATTCTCTTATTTTAGCATTAGTTTCTTTATTTTTACTTTATCACTTTATTTCATTACATCACATTCTTAATTTCAAACCTTTATTATTAGTATTTGTACGTAGTTTCTTTTCAAAAAAAAAACAAGAAGAAAAAAAAGAGGGTTTACTTATAAATTCCAAATAGGGAACTCTCACAACATTTTCTCACACTAAAACACTTTTTTCTGAATACATAGAATAAAAGTCCCCAATTAGATTTATGGGTTAAACCCCACATCGTATTGTCTTCAAACTACGTGGACTTTAATGCCCCCTCGAGCTACGTTGGCATTATAGGTAAATCCATAGACTCGAGTCCTCCCATATGCAATTGTTACCTTGTTCTAGTTATATATTCTTAATATATTTTGTATGCATGCTTGCTTGTGTCTTGTATGATATACGCATTCGTTCTTCTATAACGACTTGTGAATCGACAAACACTTACATTATACTTTAAATTACTATTTTGGGAACACTCCTAAGGATGACCTCACTCCGCCTTCTCCATTTATATTATGCACATAATCACATACATCACGGAGTTCAATAAGAGAAGATTAACACATGCCTATGAAAGACCGAAAGGGAGGGATGAGTGCCTAACCCCTTCACATTCCATAACTTAGTCCCCGGACCCTTGAACTACTTAGTTTTTCAAGCATCAGTATCGTCCTTGATGTCGTTCTCTCAAGGAGACAACATTTCGTTTACATGTTTTGGGCAAGTGCAAAATAGTCTGGCGACTCTATTTTTATATATCACCCCAAATCGACGAGGTCGGGCCGAGTGTCCCAAGAAAGGATGAGTTCCCGTGTGTACATCGGAAATGAAGGAAAGGGGGAGGAGAGGACCCTCCTGGAGACCCCTCAACCCCACCGTGATGGCCACGAAAAGAGAGGAGTGGAGAGAGGTTAGGGTTTAGAGAGAGAGAGATTGTCAAATGTTGTCAGAGTTGCGGGTTATTTAAATGTACTGGTGTCTAGTCACGGTCCTGGACCTTGACCCACGTAGGTGACCACTTATTTTTTTACATGTCACCAACATGGTCAAGGCCACCGTGACAACATTAGTGACATATATAAAAATAAATGGTCAAATCTATTACTCACGGTCCAGGGCCGTGACCAAATGGTATGATTATTTTAAAATGATAACGGTCCTTGGTCGTGACCATTCTTAACTAAACCCATTACTTTTGTCACAAATGTGGTCACGGTCTGTGGTCGAGACCCACTTGGTTGGAAATTTGGCACCATTTGTCATGAATTGGTCACAGACTAGGGTCATAACCCCCATGGTCACGGTCTATGACCGTGACCAAAGCCATTGGCTATCACCCTTTTGCTTGGTCACGTTCATGGTCACGTGATTTTGACTCTAGTTACGATCTAAGACTGTGACGAGGTGGTCATGGTTGTCGTGACCATTTTCGATCTGTGCCCTAGTGACAACTAACTCATTAGTTTCCTAGAAGTCCAATGAACTAAATATTAGGAAGGATTTGATCCTTGATGTTCCAAAAAAAAATGGGACGACCTCAGAGATATGTCTTTCTTATCCTTAAGGACTCATTTCTTCCTTGTCGACCGACATAGCCCCAAAAAAATGCTGGAAGTGGTGTATGCTATTAGAGGTGGACAACCTGGGATAATCGGTTGTCCCAAGTGATTTTTTGGTTAACTAGAACTTTCAGAGATCAGTGAAGTTGACTTGTTGATGCGAAGCTCCCATTTCTTGCTTTCAGCTGCAAAATTGAAGAAAAAGTAAAATATTACTGAAAACTTCACCAAATCGGGAAAAAAACTACATAATAAGATTAAATTGACTCAAACTTATTTTCCTATCATGTTTTGGGAACCTAGGATCAACATATGAGTCGTCACATAGGGATTGGGTCATGCTCCTTATTTTTTACAATAGATATACACTTCGAGTAGTCTTTAGTAGAATCCTAGAGATTCAAGAACAAGGATATCGTAACCTTTTTGGTCTTTCAGTATTGATTTCATTTATTGCTAATTTGTAATAAATACTGTGAACATTGTTCATAATCCACCATGGGAACCTTCGGATATGGGACAATTTTAAATTGTTTGCAGAAATGAATGGAATGAGGGTTTTTTTTTTTTTTGGGGGGGGGGGGGGGGGGGAGGGACTAACCCTTCAATATTAATCTAAGGGATGTAATACGTACCGTAGTCCACATTTTAAGGTTCGAAGGTACCCTCCAATACCTCAACGAACACTGACATAGGGATGCATTGTTGTTTAAGTCAACGTTAATTTTGTAAACTCCCATTGAAATAAAAAAAATACAAATGAAAATAATAAATCAATAGTAGCTTTGAAAAATTGTAAAGAGCAAGGGAGACTTGCTAGTGAGAAGAGTTTTTCGATACCCAGAGGAAGGTGAACTCTTTGAATCACTTTTCGTCTTCAAATTCTGACAAATGACGAGATCCATGGTACATCGATACTCGTCTACTTACGAGAGCCAAAGTAGTGCACAGTCAACTGCCCATTGTAGTTTTGGTAGAATTACTAGATGCCTTTACCGGGAAAGCCTTAGCATTCCTTTAAATCCTGGAGCCTTGGGGGAAACTATGGACTCCGAATTGTAATCATTAAAGAGAGGGGGACACGATAGAAGTGAAACGACCTGGTGGTCTTACACTCACTGCACGTGCTTAATTTATCCTTAATAAATTTGTAATATTAAGTTGACACCTTACGACTTAGATAAAAATTAAAGTAATAGCAAATAACAACTCCAACATGAATATTATCCTTGCTAGTACATGCACTCCCCACTTAGGTGGTCATGTCCAAATCGATGTGACAAACCTGTCCTATTGAACTCTCATCCACTATCCATTCAATTTATCAAAATAATGCTCCTAACGTAGACACGTTGCTGATCCCCGAACGCAGGAATATTGTCAAGCCATGCACATCTTGTATTCTTCGTGTTTGTGGCTCGTTTTTATCATTCTTGCATTTGTTTCTAGGTTCATGTGCAGGGGCTGACCTAGGTGGTCCCGAAGGTGGGCACCTAGGTTTTTCGAAATTTTTTCCCGGGTATAGGCTGTGTTTTTCTTTTTTTGGATCTTTGTGTCATGTTTCATAACAAAAGGTATTGAGTTTGTGAGGTCAAAACTAGAAATAAAACTAATTCTATTTTTTACACGCTTATCTGATTACAAATGCACCACACGCGTTTTTACAAGACTTTTAACCTAACAATCTCTCTCTCCTTCCTGTCGTCCCTCACGACCGTCGATCCCTTCCTCTCCTTGGTTAAATCCAGCAGTAGCAAGCAGAAATAGCATGTAAAAATCCAACAGCACAAGCAAGGTAGCTCCGCTCTCCGCTCCTCTCTGGTTCAGTCTTCAGAGACTCTGTCTGAAGCAGCTCCGGCGCTCCGCTCCTCTCTAGAACTTCTATACTAAGCCATAAAAGCCTCCAGGTATTTTTCTTTTTAATTTTTGAGTCTTCTATTCTATTAATATTCTATATGGTGAAATTTTTTCATACCATGAAATGTTGTAAAAGGCTGGAGATAAAGGCGCTAACAAACTGAAGCAATGAAGACCTTATTAATTTATTGTTATTAGCGAAGTTGAATCATTTGTATTGTACAGTTCAAGTTCTGTGCTTAGTATTGTTGTCCCCAAATTACATTTGTTGACCAAATGTAATTTTAAGTTCATGGTTAAATATTAAATTAGTTTAAATGCTCAATTTTAAATGATAATTAATAAATGCACAATGTTTAAATGCCCAATTTTTTTGTTAGTTTACTTTTAATTGTTGTGTCTATTGGCTCTATTTGTTTAAATTTTTGAAAGTATAGATTTGTTGGGCATTATTAGTATTTTAAAAATAAAAGTATCGACTATTTGTTATTGGGTTGTTGCCTATTCCGTGATTATATTAGTTTTCTCGTTTTTTGCTAATTTTAATTGCCGAAAGAGAATTTGGAATATATTTTCAAATTTAGGTCAATTATGTTGAATTTTTTTTATTGTTATGTAAAATTTATGGTAATATTTTGTTAAAGTATTTTGAAAAAAGTCTGCAAATAAAGTGGGAACAAAAAATGGGTGAATATAAATATTAATATTTTTAGGGTTAAAAGTTGCAAAAAAAAGGTAAAAATAACCCTAAAACCCCCCGGTCTTTGTAAAAAAAATTCGCAACCCCTGACCGGAAATCCTGGATCCGCCACTGCCACTGTTCATGTGATTACTATATCTAGTATGATTATTTTTACCATGTACAATTATTTTCCCATGACACATTGCTATTGTAATTGTTTTGGTTAATGTTACTAATCATTTGGGGTCATCATTGTAATTTAACCATCTTATTGTTTGTATATATTAAATTATAATTAGCATTTACAAGATGTTTGCTAATAGAAGGCAACAAGTGGTCAGATTGACTGTGCACCCTAATATCGTTTCATATCTTGGTCACGAAACCCCTCAACGGAGCCAACACCATGCATATATTAACTCTCCAAAGCTCAAACCCACACTAAATAGTTCTCTGAACCATAAGGCTATGATGATTCATTACGTTCTTGTCACTTTTCTCTGCCTTCAAATATCAAGCTTTTCTATTGGAGCCTCATTCAAGTTACCACCATCAGTCCTTCATGGTAGCACTCATAAATCCAGGGCAACTAGATGGGCGGTTCTGGTTGCAGGCTCACATGGTTACGAGAATTATAGGCATCAGGTTAAATATTTGGCTTTAATTACTTTATATGTACGTTTTTGAAATTTACCGCCGTATTTGAGATAAAAGTACAAGTGTTTCCGGGGATCATTATAAAAAACTAACATAATTTATTCTATAATTAATACTCCTTGCATTCGGAATATAATTTTTTTCGTAGATTATAACGGACTGATAGATATATTTTAAAAATCACAAATCCTTTTCATTTATATTTTTTATTGTACATCTATTTGGTGTTGTAGGCTGATGTATGCCATGCCTATCAAACGCTGAGGAAAGGTGGGTTAAAAGAGGAAAACATTATTGTTTTCATGTACGATGACATTGCATTCAACAAAGAAAACCCTAGACCTGGCGTCATCATCAATCATCCAAATGGGGATGATGTCTATGAAGGAGTACCCAAGGTCTTTTTACAACTTTGAACTACTCTTTGTATTTTTATTTTTTTGAGGGGGGGGGGGGGCTTATTTGTACTTTTGAGTTAGTTAGTTTTTTTTTTTTTTGAATGCATCTTGAGATGCATAGTTTTGTTATTTACGATTTCAGACCCATTTCCACTTTTTGTGAATCTTAGCCTTTTCACGGCCCTTTTTTTTTCATGACACGGTTGCCCGATTTGAACATGGACCCCGAGGTGCAAAGTAGTGAAAACTTGTTGTCCTGAATTGTATTGCAAATAATTACTGGACGCCTGACAAAAAACAGTTTTTTCTTATAAAGTTATTGATTTTAGATTTCTAATGTGTGACAAAAGTGTTTCAAATTTTGAAAATGGACCAAAGTACGATTTTTGAAAACTATAAGCCCCAGTGTATATTACCAAAACTACTGGGGTACAAACTAAAAAAATGTTTTCGTTTTTAATGCAATACTATCAGATTTCAACGCATTATAATGGCTATACGTACACATCATATTCTCATGTGCATTCTTCAACTGTTGCAGGATTATACCGGTGATGCTTGTAATTTAAGCAACTTTTTTGCTGTTTTACTTGCAAATAGAACTGCTCTTAAAGGGGGTAGTGGCAAGGTTTTGGACAGTGGTCCCGATGATCATATTTTCATCTATTATACGGATCATGGTGGTGCCGGGGTGGTTGGTTAGTTTTTGCAATTATGTGACAATGTTACAAAATTTGAATCTCAGCCTGCACAAACGCAAAAGGGAATAATTTATAGGGCATTTAGTTGTCCATAAAAATATAATAATTGTGTTTTTCCAATTTTAAAATGTGAATTTAAACAATATATTAACTGAGTATTTCGAATATCGGTGATTTAAAAATTCATTCAATTCATTGAAAGCATAATCACTTGTTCAACACATTGTTTAAATTCGATGTTATTATTATTTTTTTAAATAGAACAAGTTTTTAGGACAACTAAACGGCCCATCTCCGTTATTGTATATTTTACAAGAAATTGCACATTATTTAAATATTCATTCCATGGTGTTATGTTTTGTCAGAGATGCCTTCAGGTGGATTTATATATGCTAAGGATCTCATTGATGTCTTGAAGAAAAAGCATGACAATAATACCTATAAAAGCATGGTAAATTCTGTCACTGAATGTTTGTGGTCTATTATAAGTTTTGAACCTCTCATGAGAGCATAATAAACGGTTGGAATCTTCTTTTCTTTTTGTTTTATTCTCAATGGCCAGGTGTTTTACATGGAAGCCTGTGAATCTGGGAGTATGTTTGAGGGGCTTCTACCTGAGGATCTAAATATATATGTAACCACAGCATCCAAAGCAGGTGAAAACAGTTACGCAACATATTGTAGCGATGCGTATCATTCTATATCTCCAGGATACGATACCTGCTTAGGAGACGTGTATAGTATTGCTTGGTTGGAGGACAGGTTTGTAATATCATAGCCTGTAAATGTGTGAGTATAATATATAAACGTTTGGATATCATACTAATTAGCCATGCACTTATACATCAAGGCCTTAATTCATGTTTTTGGCTTCTTTGGCAGTGATAAACACGATTTGCGTTCTGAAACTCTGGAGAAGCAATATGAAGTGGTAAAAAGAATTGTGTTTTCTGAAACAGCGGCTTCGTTTGTTGTGATTTTTTTTTAAAATCACGTGACAAGTATAATATTGAAATGAATTTTCATTTATTCCCATTTTGTAGGCATAAATTTTTGTCATTGAAATGTGTTAGTCGCAATTAAAATAACACGGAAAAAATATAAAACATCGGTTAAACAAAAACCAAGAAGAGCTATGAAAAAAAAAGCAAAATCACGAGCATTTTGCTCAAGAGACCACCTTATTAATTTGGTCCTAGCTATGAATACATAATAAAAAAATGAGCAAAACAATTGCATTTTTTCAAATAAGTACATTGCCTTTGAGATGGTCTTACACGGGTTTTAAAAAGTTTACGTTCTTTTGGGTAATAAATTTAGAAAAAAAAGGTTTTTTACGTATTAATATTTTATTTGGGATAATTTTATAAAGAACATTTTGAATGCCCTATTTGTATAGCATAAATATTATGAGGTATTTCTTCCTAGGACCGTTTGGTTCGAGGTGAAATACTTATAATCGCGGTGAAAAGTAACGTGGTAAAATATTTTTTCTCATATTTATAATTAATTTTTTGTTGATTTGAAATTGTGAATAAGTGCAAACCCTATAATTATGTAACTTTAAAGTTACATAAATATAAGGTTTGCACTTATTCACAATTTCAAATCAACGAAAAATTAATTCTAAATATGTGAAAAAGCATTTCACCATGTTACTTTTCACCGTGACTAGAAGTATTTCATCCCTAATTAAACGCACCCTTAACTCAATCTTTTACACTATTTTTTGTTTACGCGAGGGAAAAATATTGCACCCCAAACAGGCTTAGTGATTTTTCTACAGGTCTGTTGAAATTTTTAAATTTTTTTGCAAAAGATTCCAAATAGTTAAAGCTATTAGGAAGTTGCATTGATCTTTTCAAATTAAGAAAAATAGAAATTCTACATGTACCGTTAAATTGTCTTCTCAAATCAAACCATCCTTAGTTCTCAATAAATCATTCGTCATTGTGTTGGGTACAATTTGAGGGCACATGTGAAATTATTCTTAAGCATAACATAAACGCGAGTGTGGTAAATTATCTGAACCTCGTCGAAAAAATAGTATTTATTAAAGGGATCATGCTTAGATGCTCGATTTCAATCATTTTTTATTTTTTTAACGCAAAAGGACAGGTATATTTGACTGGAAACTATTGAAAATTGAACCTTTCCCTATTTTTTTTTATTTTTTGAAACTCTCATCTTCTTATGATTCATAATTTCCTCATGTTGATAATGATATTTAGGATTGCATTCCACAGGTTAGGAGGAGGACATCAGCAGAGAATTCATTTGGTTCCCATGTTATGCAATTTGGGGATATGAGGCTAAGCAAGCAATCTCTATACTCGTACCTGGGCACAAATCCAGTGAATGATAACTATACTTTAACGCAGTCTGATTTTACCCCATCAATCTCAGAATCAGTTAGCCAACGGGATGCAAGCCTACTCCATTTTTGGCTCAAGGTTTCTTGACATTTATTTAATTATTTATTTGGATCACGTGTGTTCTCTAAATTATTTCTCTCTTCTGTTTTGAGAAATTGTTTTCTTTTCAGTTCGTATGTCACATATTGATATATATTTTATTTTATTTTATTTATGTGTCGTCTAGTTCCAAAGAGCACCTGAAGACTCCCATAAAAGACTTGAAGCTCAAAATCAATTACTTGTTGAGCTTAATGGGAGAATGCGTATAGACCAAAGCATGATGAACATTGGGAAGTTTCTGTTTCAATCTGAAAATGAGATGTTGTTGCTGTTGCACACAGCTCGACCCAAAACCCAGTCTCTCGTAGATGATTGGGACTGTCTCAAGGCTCTTGTAAGTCTACCTTTCTAACAATAATATATCACGCTAGGGATGGGAAGAGGCAAATATTTTTTTTTAAATTCTAAAAAAAAAAGAGATTAAATTGACAATATTTTCTTAAATAATGTAAAACTGACATAAAAGAGTAAAAGATTAATTATGTCGATATCTCTAACAAGATTCATATTTTTTTATTTACTCAATTCGTCCCAAATAATAAGCACTATTTGAAAACGACGATTTTTAAGAATACATTTAATCAATTGATAGTATCAGGTAGGGGTGGCCATGGGTCGGGCCTGGGCAGGCCCAGTCGGGCTCGGACCGAACTTATAAAATTATGAGCTATCTCAAGTCCGTTCGGACCTGGATCAGGCTTTATTATGTAATCCCAAGCCCATCCAAATTTGAAAGCTCTTTATCTAGATCCGTTGG
Source organism: Sambucus nigra (assembly GCA_949130495.1). Lineage (NCBI taxonomy): Eukaryota > Viridiplantae > Streptophyta > Magnoliopsida > Dipsacales > Adoxaceae > Sambucus > Sambucus nigra. The sequence continues at coordinate 364,664,935 of OX422213.1, read as the reverse complement.
CCCAGCGCGGTTACTATTTTTTTAAATAAAAAAATCTATTTTTTCTTAATCAAAGACCTTTTTTTTTTTAATTAAAAACATGTTTTGAACTTTATATATTACAGAGTCTATATATAAAGTTCTACACTCTATATAAAAAGACTTAGTATATATTTTTATATTTGTAAAAGTTATCCACTTTATATATTTATTTATAACTTTGTAGTCTTACACTTTAATAATAAATTAATATATACACACACACACATATATATTAATATTATATATATAATTCTCGGGCCTCGGGCCTCGAGCCGGGCCGGGCTCATCGGACTTAAGAATTCATGCCCAAACTCGCTCAAAAAAAATCGGGCCTATCAAATTTTGCCAAATCCGCTTTGTGGACCTACTCACCTTACCCATGCCCTATTTTTTTATTGAATGTGCTTGGTGGGCTTCTGGCCTATGATCACTCCTAGTATAAGGACTTGTTCACTATAATGGAACACTTGCTTAATTATGTAAAAAAAAAAAGTTGACTATTGGTTTAAAATATTTCAAAATAAATCTGAATTACTAATTGGGAACATGAGGAGTATAAGTTTAGCAATCGTCATGTACTATGAATGCAACATGTAAGGCCAACTGCACTGGTAAAAATGTAAATGTATAATTTTAGCTTCTCATACCCATTATCGAAAACAGTGGAACGTTGAAAATGTAGACTAGGCGCTAATTTGTCTTGCGCCTAGCCGTGTCCAGGCGCTAGACACTTTTAACGCCCCGCAGGTTCCCTCAGTGAAAGTAACCGTTGGTGAAATTATGAATATTATTATTCTTGGGTGTTAAAATGTTTCCTGCCCACCTTCATGGGTCCAATCCCATTTATATAATGTGTAGAACCGATACAACATACAACCTTGCGTCTGTGAGCTGAAAATGTCTAAATATTTACATTTACAACTTGCACTAAAAAAATTCAATAATTCCCCACAACTTCAGCGTTGGTGCTGAACTGCTTCATTGTTTGGAATGAAGAAATAATATTGTTTAATGACTAACATTAACAAATTGGATCACATGGTCGTTTTTTGAAATGTTTTAATATTAGTTAAGTTTCCAAGCAGGTGAGGACTTATGAGGAGCGATGTGGATCACTTTCAAGTTATGGAATAAAATACATGCGTGCAATTGCTAACATGTGTAATGCTGGGATTGGTGTGGAACAGATGGCCATGGCTTCAGCTCAAGCATGCATGAAATGAAGTCAATTAGAAATCAAAGCTACAAAACGTTGTGTGTTAATAGCAAACGTTGTATGTCATAAATGTTATAAACTTACAAATGTTATAAAATTATAAATGTTATAATTAGTGAGTGTTTTCCAGATTTGATCCGTTTGAGTTCAAATAAATGGTGGTAGCGTTACCGTGCTCACAACATGCAATTATACAATGGGATAGGCAGACGGAATTGAAATTCAACTTGTTGGATTTCGATCTACTTATATCTATAGAATAAGAATTCAAATGGAATCCTAGGCAACCCAAATTCATGTTACGAGCTTCAACACGAATTCTGAAACCAGATATCACATGGAATTATGATATTATACGTGACTCGTGTGATGTGCATGATAAGTAGGGATAATATACTATCACATTGTAATACTCCGTATTTTTATAGTCTTTAATTATGGGATTAATTAAATTTAATTGGGATAAATTAATTTAATATTAATCTGGATTTTAAATTGAATATTTACTAGCGTGACGAAAGTTAGTAATTATATGTTGAATATTACTGGATGAGTAAAGTAATATATGAGACTGAAGTTATTAAAAATTGTTGCGAGTGAATAATACGACAATCATACAAATTAAGTCGGTATGCGCATGTGTCGTGTCGACAAAATTAATGGAATAAAAAGTAATTTTATTATAAGTCATCCGTATGATCATTTCGAGTGCGCCAATGTGTTTGGAAGGGCTGAGATAGTCAGAAAAGTGTACCCGGAGGTCTAGTTTGGGTCTCGGAACGTTTTTAGGACTAACCGGTAACCCGAGAGGGAATTTTGGTAACTTTCCATTTTTTGCCTTAATTAATGATGAAAATAGAGAGTCCTCGAGGGTTAGAAAGTTTGAAGTTGCAGAGAGGCTAACGAAGAGAGAAGAGGGAAGGCTTCCAAGGGAGAGAACCACCTAGACAACACCATCCTCATCAATTCCACCACCAACACGTAGATCGGGGAACGAGGAACGAAACGATAACCATCATCATCAACGATTCAGACTTCCATCTCTAAGGCAAGTATCTAACTTGTTGTTCTTTAGTTGATAACAAATCCATGCTAGTTTAGGAATTAATTCTCTTATGTCTTCATGAAAATAAAATGTTGTTTGGGAGATTATATTGCAAATTTGGAATAGAAACCATGTTAGGATGGAAATTTAAATGAATTCTTGAGAAAATTTGGTGAACTAGGGTTAAATAATAATATCTTGAATTAATCCACTTTTATGACGATTCTTGACGAATTTGTGAATGTTTTACGTTAGAAATCTTCTATGTTAGTTTATATAACATTCATGATGTTTCGTTGGGAGTTCGGGATATGTTAATGGAGGTTTGAGGATTTATATTAGATTATACCCGTAGGTTAGAATTGCAGAAACTGGGCCAACACCCGCTTGATCGATCGATCGACTCCTCCAGGAAATTGAAACTTCTTCTCTTTTTATGTTAATCAAATTCCAAATGTGTAAGGAGCTTTGGACATAATCTAAATATCAAAATGGGACATGAGAAGGACCAGTAGGGTATAAGTAGGGTATGAGTAAGACAAGTTATGTAAGATTTAATCGTGGGGTCTCGGGGATATAAATTATAGTGAAAATCATGCGTACGTTAAATTAGGTCTTGTGAAATTGTGTAGGACTTAGATCAGCAGAGTAGTGAGTGTACACGTACTGATTTTATATTTATAAAGAGAATACACTTCGAGAGTAGAGAAGTACTTAAGGATTTGAGGTAATTGAGAAAATAAAAAGAATGAATTACTTATACGTAGAACTCGGGCCTTATGTGCCACGTATGGTTAAAGTATTATAGGTCGTGTGCGGACCTAGATGAATAATGTGAATATATATATGGGTGCATGTATATATATAGTATGTAAATATCCGTGTGTAATCATACCCACGCTACTTACTATCATGGAGGTTTCCGCGCCGGGACAGTCTTATCTCGATTGGACCTTGATGGGGAATATTGACTTGTACCCTAGAACATAGGATCCTTGATATAGGATATGTGAGAACGATAGTCAGATGGTTCTAAGAGACGTGAGGGTTTTGTGATGACCTCTTAGTGACTAGGAACTATGCTTCGCTTCCAATATGTGTGTTTTGTGTTAATACAGTCCGAGAGTGATTCCGGACTAGTATTTTCCTGTGTACGAGAGATACGAGGACTTAATAGCAGAGTATGTCGGTACCATAGATTTATGTGGGGTGCCCTATTAGTATATATAATATGTGTGATGAATATATATACTTGTGATTAATCTACTGTGCTTGTAAGTAGATAGAATTGAGTAATTAATATTAAATGAGTTAAGTGGTTGATAACTTAAGTCTGAATTGAGATTAATGTAACTGGCTTGGAAAATTCATAAGAAAAGGTTATCAGATATACACTATAGTCATGCGATCACTTGGATTAGGCTTGGTGAATGAGAATTGGGATAGACTAGTTAACTGGGTTAATTAGGTAGTACGTTAGACGTACACACTAGTTGAGAGGTGAAAATTTTCAAATGAGGGTGGAAGTACTAACATATATGTAATATCAACTAGTAAGCATTTTAAATACTTGCTAAACTATTTTTAAAGTTGTTTTACACTCGGACTCTGACTCGTTTTCTGTCATCTCTTCCTTCTCTTGTATATATATATATATATATATATATATATATATATACAGAAAGGATCTCATGCATACCCAGTTTGCATACCCTCCGTGCGGACCATTTTTTTTAAAATAGTAAAAAAAATAATTTCGGGCTGATTTTTTTTTATAGTTTCTAAACATTTCAATAGGACCATAAAAAAAAATTCAACTCAAAATGATTTTTTTTGCTATTTTAAAAAAATCGGTCAAACTTTGTCAATTTTTAAGTTGTTAAAAACTGACAAAGTTTGACCGATTTTTTTAAAATAGTAAAAAAATTCATTTTGAGTTGAATTTTTTTTTATGGTCCTATTGAAATGTTTAGAAACTATAAAAAAAAAAATTACATCAAAAATATTTTTTTTACTATTTTATCAAAATTGGTCCGCGCCAGCGGTATGCAAACTGGGGTATGCATGAGAACCGCTCTCTCTCTTTCTCTCTCTCTCTCTCTCTCTCTATATATATATATATTGCAGGTGCCCAGCTACAAGAATGTCAGGCTTAGTTCATTGGTCAGTAGACGTGCTGCAGCTTGTGTGGGAGTTAAAGGTCCTTGCAGTAGACGATTCCTCCTTTGACTTCTCAGCTTTCTATTTTAGTCTTTTTACTTAGGGCATGTGTCACCCATTTCCAGATTATGTTTAGACTTGATAGAGATTTTGTACTCTTTTATTGTTTTAGTATTCAGTTTTTACTTGGGATTGTTTCATCTATTACGTTGAGCTTAGATGTGCTTATTTGGATTGATTAATTTAGTTGGCTCATTTCACTTGAATGGTTTCATTTTTATCGTTAGCAGTATTCATAAATGGTTTTTTGCATATAAGAATTTAACAATGGAGTTTAATAAATAAAATTAAATGTTTTGATACTTAGCTTAATTATTTATTAGGTGTTTAATAAACAAAATTGTTTTACGACAGTGATGCTAAGAATGAACTAACTGGACACTTTGATTTAATTTAATAAAGGACTGATCACCCGGTATTTAATTAGGTGGGGTGTCACACACATCTCATGTTTAATGTGTTGGAAAATCAAAGGAGTCCCTTGGAGTCCCACATCATTACTTAAGGAGGGGTCTTTGGGTTTTTATGTTGGTTGGATCACTTTACCTAATAAGTTAACCTTTTAGGTTGGATACCCAAATTCTTATATAATATTTTTTTTACTTTAGTCTGGTCTCCAAAGATTTGTTACACTTCCCTTTCATATTTTTTTTAAAATTGTAACAAGTCTCACAACCACCCAAAATCGTCATAACTTCCCTGTGTTCCATATTTATTATAATAGGACCAACAACTAGAAAATATAAAAACATGGAATTGGCCACAAGTGAATCTTTATAAATGAGGCATGGACATAAGCCTTCTGCTAACGCCTCATTTGGAGGGGGGATTGTTGAAAATCCAGAGTAGTCCCTTGGAGTCTCACATTAATGACCTAAGACGGGGGTGGGGGGAAATCTTCGGGTTTATATGATGGATAGATAACTCCACCCGATTGGATTAGGTTTTGGGTTGGATACCCATATCTTTACATAGTATTTGATGATTATATAAGATTTCAAATGAGACAAGTCATCATATCTCATATTTGGTGTTGGATAAGATAAAATTCAAGTGAGATAAGTTCTTCAAAGTAAGCCTCTTATCCAACTAGGCCTGCAATAAAACCATACCACGTATGAAGTTGGATTATTTTAGCTTGTCGAAATGAGATCGATAACTCTCATCTTATCACACTCGGTAAACCAGCGCATCGAACGGGGTGTTATTTTTTACATCAACCCACCTTCTATTTTTATACAATCCACTTTTAATCGACCCACGTTAGTAGGTTGGCATTATTTTATCATGACCCATGCATGGATGTATATAATGGTTTACACATAAATTATATTTGTATTAATTAGAAAAAATCATGATTAAGGGAAGTATTGAAGTTAAGGCGAATTCAACTTACAACTTGTCAAATGGGCACCATTTATTTAACTTATATATGAATCCGGAAAATGTATATCTTGAAATTAGAGTACATTACATATTTAGTTCCCAAGCTACGACTCAAGTTTTAAAATGGCCCCTTAACTTTATTTTTTTTGAATTAAAATCAATTTCATTCAATGTCACTCTTCTATCCAAAAGTGTTAGTTTTTTTTTAACAAACTACAAGGGAATTTTAGACAAATTATATATTATTTTTGCTTGTAACTAAATACATACCATTTTTGAATTAGTTATTATTCATGATGAAAACAACCCCTTCCTCTTTAATTAGACCCTAAACTATTGTTTAAATTAAAAAAATCTACCCTCGCAAATTTAATTGGATATAATTCTGGGGCGATTTTAGATTTGTTCCAAACACTTTTTAACCTGTTTTACGATTTATGGGAATTATTTGATATTTATAGAAATGTATTTTTTAATTATTTTCCAGTGTGGGAGGGGTTGGCAAAAGGAAGGGGAATAATTCAGGTCGCCAATAAGAAGAAAATGATGGGAAAGGTAATTACCGTAGGGTTCAAGCAGGACGATGGAGGTCGATGTGTGGACGTGGGAACATGATTGTGGGCTTTTGTCCACTTTTTTCATTGTAAAGTAAAAACTAGTGATTCAATTAGGTGTTTGTGTAAATAAAATATATTTGTGAGTTACTTAAAAAATTATAATTTTTGTGGGCTACTATAATTTAGAATTGTGGTTTGATATAGAATATGGGTTTCTTTGACTATTATAGTGACCCGATTTTTTGGTTAATTTCATAGGCATTTAGATTAACAAAATCATGTACATTTTATAATTTTTATATATATTGGTGAATTTAAGTGATAATAATTGAGAAATTATTTAATTAGCTTGGACTAATAACGGAACTAACAACATGGTTAGTGTGATTTAAATTGGAATAATAGAATGATTATTGAGTTAGTGGGTAATTCAGGGATAAAATATTCCACTAATGGGATTTAGTTGGAACACAAAATTGGTTTAGTCCAATTAGGATGAGGAAAACTAAAGATAAATAAAAGTGGACGAATGGGAATCGCTATAATGGGTTGCTCAACCTCGATAGCATCCTGAAGACCCGCTATAGTAGGAGGATTGTACCCTATGTAGGGTTAGGGAGGAGAATATGTATGAATCACAGATTTTAAAACATGGCCTTACATTTTATCCCACCATTAAGATATGGAAACGTATCCAAGATACTCTCTCTCTCTCTCTCTATATATATATATATATATATATATATATATAAAATAAGGAGCAATGGTGTTTTCACTATTCATAGAGATGGAATGATACTTCACGGTTCAGATTAACACCACCTAGGCACGAAATGAAGGGTTGATATTAATTTACACCTAAGCCATACCCCCAAACCCTACCTCATCCACCTCCCTTTCTCACTCATTCCCCCAAACCTACACGACTTCTCATTCTCTCCCTCAGCCATGCTTCCCCCCAAACCCTACCCCTCTCTCTCGTAACTATCTCCCTCTCACGAAACAACCTCCCCCTCCTCTCTAGACCGCCACCTCCACCTCCTCCTCTCATCTTTGCCCCGTACTCATCATACACCCTCACAATCACAAACCCTCTGACTGACTTCTCCCATAGATATCACCAACCAAGATCTTTTTTTATCACAAATCCATATCTCTGCATAAGGTTTTTATAGCCCACCTACATCTATTTTTGTTTTTTTATTTATGTTTATCTCTTTGTCGTGTATTTTATTTTTGCAAATTAATTTGTTGAGAGTGTTATTTTATAGATCTATCCCTATTCTCTCTTCAAAACTATAATCACCGACACTCATACGCATGGAAGTACACACAAACATGTTTGATTTGTGCAATTTGTTGTTCGATTTTTATTTCGACTAAGATCTCTTTATGTTTATTTTTGGGATCTAATTGTTTTTTGTTTATTATTTATTTATTTTATTTTGTAGATCAAGACATGATTATACTTCAAAACCTTAAATGGGTATACTCTTTATTTATTTTTTATTTTGGGTCTACTTATAGATTTTAGGCTAGAGGGGATTATAAAAGTAGGATCGATTTTTTTATATTCACGTGATATCAATGAGTCCGTACCTTGAACATGATTTTTTATATTCACAAGAGATTGCTTCAATTAATGTTACAGGTTCATAAGTTCACATGATTTTTTTATATTCACATGATATCAAAAGTACGGACTTATTGTGTCAGGATCTTGAATTTTGGTTCATTTGTTTGCAACACATCTCTTGATTCGAAGTAGGCTTTCACCACTCTAATAAATTGTATGCTTTGTTTTTGTCATCTTCTTAACAAGGAATCTGAGTTCGGTTCACATTACATAAACATGACCTAGCCTTGCTTTACTGTGAATATAGAGAAAATATCAACATCTTGAGTTGAATGAAACAAAGTGGTAATTAAATGGTAACACTATTTTACTGTTTACACTTTATAGTTGCGTTTTTTCTACTCTCAGTCAATATAAATATTATTATATAACTTTTTACCATGTGGACTATTTTTTAGGTTCATTAGTAATATATATTTTTTAAATTAGTAACATTATATGAGGTGTGATATATCATTAGTCGCATTTATGGATTACACTCTGATTTCTAGCTCTAATTCAATCACAAATTTATGACGAAGTAGTATGTGCAAGTATATCCCCGAAAACTTTGATGTAATGCCATCAGCACTGACTAAGTAGTATATGGAACAACACTTATTATATTTATTTATTGTAAATCGAATTTATAGAACACTAACCAAGTAGTATGTGCAAATATATCACCGAAATCTTTGATGTAATGCCACCAGCATGAGTATGTACTAATTACTCAATGATGCTCATTTTATTGCCATTTGTAAACTAGTTTTCGGGATTGCATAGTGATAATTTTGAATATTTTCACCTTAATATGGACTGATTATTTCTTGGGCATCCCTATTGTGGTGTTATTGAATTGGGACAAACTAAGGTGTATTGTCGCGTAGCTTTTACTTCATCAAGTGTAACAGATTGGTAATTTTGTTTCTAATCCTTTAAAGATTGAGGTGTATTACTGAGTAGACCAGTTTTCAGTCATTAAGTTATTCAATGTTCGGGTTGGTATTGTTAAATCATTTATCTTTAGTCTTGGAAGAGTTTAGTATCGTTACATTGTACACCTTATTTTTGTTTTGTGTTAGAAAAGACTTTTATTCAGCATTGGAAGTGATTGACTATGAGGCGTTGATCAGGTCTACATGTCATTGATCTTTGAGTTTACTAATCATTTATTGTTTGTTGCTTATTTATTTTTTAATTTTCATATCAGACAGTTTGGATATGGACATAGTTTCAGACCTAGCCATAGTTTTGGTAACATTAGGGTATGTGTGGATTCAAATAAGAAAATTTGGATATGGCCTTATCTCTTGCAGATCCATCTTTCTTTCATTTGTGTTTTGGTTTGAAGTTTTATGTTATGTAGGATTTAGAATCAGTTGTATCATGTCAATTTAGGGTCTTTTTGTGTTTGGATGCAAAAAGTTTTTTCAGTTTCATTAATTACCTCAAATTAGTTCGTAATTCCTTTTCTTTTGTACACGTGTATGTTTCAACAATTAATGTATTGTGTGAGATTTTTATTCATGAATTTAATTTAATGATGCTACTTGATTCAATGTGGTTTTTTATGTCCATGAGTAAGAAATATTTCATGAGAAAATAAAATTTTAGTTATCTTCTATTTATCAACATTTACTTTTGTCATTAACTTCTCCATTATTATAAATGTTTACTTCCGAATATGAAAAAAGCCTTATGAACTGTTTGTTGAATAAAGTGTTTTTACATTTACTTTATTGGCTTTATAATCATCTTTAGTACTCTCTCTATTTTTCCCATTTGTTTATTTGGATTGTGCTCAATGATAGTTTTTTCTTTCTTTATAGTCTCACAGTTTGTTATCTCCTTTTTAGAGCACCCATGCCCTTGGAAACTGAATAAAAATTGCGGTGTGAAAACTCTGAGTGACAATTTTATGGTTGAAAACATTTTGTTGCTCACTTGATGTAACTATTCTTAAGATTAGAAAATATGAAATTATGCTTTAGTACATTCAAGTAATGCTTCTCAATAAACCCATTACTATTTCAGCCTTTTCTTCAACCACCTGAAAAGTTATTTTTCTTTACAAGGTAAACATGGATTCAACAAAGGTTTAACATGGTAAACATTTTAACCTTTAAACATAAAGTCCCCATAATTGATTTCATAACAAATGGTTGGGAACTTCACTAGTGTTTCACAAAACTTAGTTATGGACATGACTACATTCTATTTTTCTTTAAATAACATCATAAATATGCTTTAAATTTTTTTTGGTTATTATATTGGTTTAGATCATAAGATTCATGTTAAGTTGCGTTTGCTATTCTTTTTTTCTTACTACAGGATTGAATGATAGGTGTTTTTAAAGAGTAGATATTTTTTACTATTTCATTTTAAGTTGTATTTGTAATTCTTTGACATCCGACCATCTCATCTGGTATTTCACATTTCCTTATGTTTCGTTAGATCCTTGAATGAAGAATCCTGGGATCTATTGTAGTTGTATTAATAAAACATACTTAGTTACTATCCAAAATTCCAAAAGGCAGTTTGTTTATTTAAAGTCTTGATCAAATTCCCCTAGGACCTTTTAAAGTATTTCATTTAAATTGGCCTCAAAGACGTGTGTTTTTTAATGGAGGTTCATTTTACTAGGCGTTTACTATGTTATTTTATTGGGTGTTTACTGTGTTATTTAAAGTATTTAATGGTTATTTAATATGTTATTTTACTATATGGAGCTTCTTTGCTATTCACAATATTGGGTTTTGATTAGGCATAAATTCTTCCCATTTATCCCCTTAATTTAGAGGCTTTTATAGCTCCGCAAAGTGTAATTCGAGTGGATTTATATCATATCATTGCTCTTGACAAGTTTCTAATGAGTACGCCGAGTTTCTGGTATTTTCCATCTATTTCGCAGGTATTCAGTGTTTAGGAAGGACCGGTATCCCAATCCGAGTTCCGTACCAAAAGCTTCAAGGAAATACAAGGAGGAAAAGATCCTGAAAAAGATGGAACCGAACCTAAGGGAAGTAAAAAAAATCGATCCCATCCTGGGAAAGCTCCTGTAAAGCACTACAAAGATGGAACTGAACCGATGTGGAAGGAAAACGAACCGAAACTACACCTGGAAAACCTCCTATAAAATAGTGTCAAGATGGAACCGAACCAAAGGGGAGGAAAAACGAACCGATCCTATGCTCGAAGACCTTTCTGTAAAGGCTGTCAAAGATGGAACCGAATCGAACTCCTTAATAGGATCGGTTCTGTTTTCGAAAATTCAAACTTATCTAAGTGAAAAATTAGAATCCTCCATTGTTGAAACTCTTAGATTTCGTAGCTTATAAATTGTAAACTCCTCCTAGATATAAAGGGAGGCTTCTGATTCGTTAGGGAAGCTTTGTAATCAATTTTAGAGTAGAAGAACAATAAGAAACCCTAGTTTTCTTATAGTTTTACAATTCGAGGAATACCAGTATGATTCTTGTTTTAATTATTGCAGTAGTTAATTTTCCAATAGCAATTTCATCACTCTTCATCTTCATTTAGTAGAAAAATGTTTTCTTTCATTCCAAACGTGTGTTCTTCCAGTTTTCATATGTCTGGCTAAGTTTTCAAGGGTTAGGGTGCATGAACCCCACCCGATGTAATTCACGATAGTGGAAATAGATGTCGGAATTAAAACCGTAGATGAATTGTATCGTATTTCATACGATACTACTTCATTTCAGCCTTTGCTTACATACTTTTGCAACAGGCCATTCGAGAAGCTCATGATAAAGTATGGCATCGTTCACAAGGTTGGAACGACCTATCACCCACAAACGAATGGACAGGCCGAATTGGCAAATCGTGAAATCAAGCACATACTAGAGAAGACCGTTAATCCCACCCGAAAAGATTGTTCCCTTCGATTAAACGATTCGCTATGGGCCTACCATACCGCATACAAGAACCCCCCCGGAATGCGGAATGTCCCCATTCCTTTTTGTGTATGGCAAGCCTTGTCATCTTACTGTTGAATTGGAGCACAAAGCATATTGGTCCATTAAGAGATTAAATTATGATATGGACAAAGCCGGTGAAGCTCGCAAGCTGCAACTGAATGAGTTAGAGGAGATACACAATGATGCGTATGATAATGCCAAGATTTCAAAAGCCCAGATGAAACTAGCACATGATAAGATTATCCAACGAAAATAGTTTCAACCGGGATAAAAAGGCATTCCTCTATAACTCCCGGCTTCATCTATTTCTAGGTAAATTACGATCCCGATGGACTGGTCCATTCATTCTGCAAAGCGTATTCCCCCACGAAGCAGTAGAGTTGGAAGATCCAAAAGGGGGAAACGCGTTCAAAGTCAATGGTCAGCGCCTAAAGCTATATGTTGAGGTGTGCGTATAAGAGTTCAACACCATCTGGTTGTCGGACCCCATTTAAGGGGTCAAATGATCTTGAGTGAGAGGTCATCGCACCCCCAATGAGTATGGGGTGAATTCTTGTGTATAGTAATTGTTATTTGGTAGATGAGCTTGAGTCGGTAAGTAGCTTATGTGAGGTTAGGGTTAGGATCACACGCACTAACAAGTAGTTCATGAGGGCATATAGAAATCCAAGTAGGAGAGTAAGGGAGAAAAAGTCTAGAAATTTGAGGGTGTGGGATTCTAGTGCAGCAGTCTAGAAAGAGGGTTCTGTCTGAGATGGAACCGAACCGAATCCCATAACCAGATCGGTTCGATTTTGATATATCGCAAAAAATAAAAAAATACCTCAGAACCGAACCGAATCGCCCCTGAACCGGATCGGTTCGGGTTTTGTGATTTTGGTTCTTCCCGAGGTGACCATTCCTTCCCCCTATCCCCTCCTTTCCCTCAATTCATTCCCCTCTTTCCCTCCAAACACCCCTTCTCCTTTTCCCTCCAAAGTCCTTCCCCCCATCCCTCTCCACCACCTATAAAACCCACCACTACCTTACCATTTCCCTCACACCTCCACTATATCCTCCCTCTCTACAGCCCTAGCTCTCTCATTCCCAATATTCCTAGCTTTCCCCATGGCAAATCCCGCTCTTCTCCCAAAATATATGTCCACTGAGATTCTGCCCAACGATAATGGGAAATACCGCTCCCACATGGAGAGCTTATGGTGCAATTTTTTTTCAGCTTGTCTCGTTAACTGCACATTTAGCGCGTTGTCAATTGGGACGAGCTACCCCGCTCTGTCACCAACCTTTTCAATAGGAGGGGGTGGGTGCAATACTTCCAAGAACCTCACCATGTAGTGTGGGCGGACGAAGTTCGATTGTTCAATGGTTCTCTCGTGCGAACGGGCGAGTTCGAGTGCCAATCATTTGTCGAAGGATGCCCCATCCCATTTTCCTAGTCCATTCTTGCTCGTAAACTTGCTACCAAGGGCGTCCCCCATCTGGAAATCTATGACTACCCAACCAATGCCCCCACCATTCCAAAACAGCAATGCATCGACGGCCTCGCACCCAACGATATTTGGGACAGGGGTACCTTCCCCGTGGGCCGCCTAAACGATAAGGCGCGCCTCACCTTCCATATAGTGTGCGCCAACTTACATCAAACCACAAACGACTCGGCGATGCGCCCTTGCCAAGCGAACCTCGTGTACCACCTTTTTTACCCAAACTTCACCCTCAATCTGGCCGCATGCTTTACGCCAATATTCTTTACGCGACTTGTGGTGCCTCTTCCATATGCATGCCTCATAACCTCCCTCCTTGCTGACGCTGGTATCTATCCACCTCACACTTTCCCACGCCCCCCCAGAACCCATTGGTAAGGTATCACACATGCGGAGTGCCCAGTAAAGGGATTCCTTTTGAGCATCCCAGGGGGTGGTTAATTTATAGGCTAAGGAGGAGATCCATGTTGAAGAGCTCGTGGCTGAGGACATCGAGATGGGAGGGGCTAAAGAAGACGAATACGACGAGGATGATGACTCGGACTTTGAACCCCCATGTGTGGATTTTGATAGGCGCCTTGCAGCGGTGGAATCCTATTTTGACGGGTTCATCACCCAATACAATAAAGACCAAGAGACCTATCAAAGGGATCAAGACGCCTACCGAAGAGACACGAGCATGATGCATCAACTCCAAGCCCATCTATACGAGCTCAACTTCGGTGGACCGTCCCCAACTTTCTTCTATGATCCCTACGATCCCAGCGCAACCGTCCCCTCAAATCTGCCTCCCCAATGAAGCCCTTGTCTGCTATTTTGCTGTTTGTGTGTGGTGGTGGTGGTTTAAACATTGTTGGTTGTGTGTTCTACCCTACTCTTTATAACACAGTTGTTCAGTTTCAATAGAAATTGTGCATTTCTGTCTCATTTGTTTGTTTTATTTTCTCGCACTTTTAATTCGCTTTGAGTTAGATTTTAGTCTCTTTTTCTTGAGGACAATGCAAAAGTCTAAGTTAGGGGGGGGGGGGGGGGGGTCACAAGTGCGTTTTTCTAAAACTTCACAAATTTTAAAAAATGCCAAGAAATTTAAAAAAAAAAAGATCATAAAATCTTGAAAAATCCAAAAATATTTTTCTTCAAAATAAATAAAAATTGGAATTCAAAATTTTCGAAAATATCATTAAAAGATGGTTTAAAGTCTCAAATTGTAAAAACATAATACACAAAGCCGAAATTGACCAAAGATGGAAATTGAGCGAACGTAGACGACTTAGAGAATAAATGTGGAGATTAACAACCCCAGTGAGATTCGAGCCTTTCATTTTTATGAAATTTATAAATCAATCCGAGTTAATTATTAACTCAAAAGTTATTTTCAGCGTCTAATAATTCGTCGAGGATCTCAATCCTTTCACTTTGATCGGTTGTGGAAAATGTGTGTGATATTGCCTTGAAAAACGTGCTAAAATAGATCTCTAAATTTAATTCATCTCGAAACGCATATGGTAATGCAATTAGTATTTAGGACAATGAAGTAGGCCCTCGTTTGTCACCAATAATATTGGCTAGAAAAAGGGATGAAAAAAAAATTATCCCTTTTTGTAACCCAAATTGAGCCGAAGAATTTTTTTCCTTTTCGTTTGACAACCCGAAAAACCCCAACTATCCCGGAATTGTGAAAAAGTGATAATCCCAGAAAATAAGTCGGGAATGTGCAGAAAAAGGGACAAGAAAAAAATAGCTATGCTCAGCAAAAACAGCAAGAAAAAAGAAGCGTGAAAAATAGAAAAAATCAAAAGAACAAATGAGCGGAAGCCCGGAAAAGCACTAACGGACATCATACGAAAATTCTCCAATTCCAGAATTCCCGCACCATTCTCATTTTACCCAATATACCTTTAACCCAAAAAAGTCCTAACCAAGTCATTTATGCGAAATTGGTTACCGCGTGGAGAGAAGATACACAAAAAGATAATAAAGGAGATAAAAAACATGAATTAGAGGCAATGTCCTCGCTTTCTTATAACCGTAATCCGATGATGAGATCCGGTTACCATAAAACTTTCGTCTTTCTACTTGTATGTGTGAACTTTGTTCCAATATATTTACTCTTATAAATCACGCATACCGATAGAATAGCCACATTCCGAGTGATTCGTTTGTGAGAGCATTCCGTGACATTTTGAAATCAAAATGAATTTTCAAATAAGTAACGTAATGGGAAATCGGTAAAGATTCGCGGTTAAATTTTCGGCTTCGCACACATGCACTGTTATTTGAGACTCTTGAACATGAATTGATGATGCCTATTTTCTGGAAAAGTTTGAATTATACAATTTTTGCGTATTTTGAGTTTTCTTTGAGTCAAATTTTGTGGGTATATTCACTGCAAACCCTCACGAGACACAACTCGCCCTACTAGGGTAACCTAGGGGTTTAAAGGCTTGTTGCATATGCTAAATGCAATCACTCTCCCGCGAAACAGGTATTCTATCCCGTTTTCACGTTAGACCATATTTTGATTCTTTTTACATTGATCGGGACGATCAAAGTTCTAAGTTAGGGGGGTTTGATGGGCATATATTCTTCCCATCTATCCCCTTAATTTAGAGGCTTTTATCACTTCACAAAGTGTAATTCGAGTGGATTTATATCATATCATTGCTCTTGACAAGTTTATAATGAGTACGCCGAGTTTTGAGTATTTTCCATCTATTTCGTAGGTATTCAGTGTTTAGGAAGGACCGACATCCCAATCCAAGTTCCGTACCAAAAGCTTAAAGAAAATACAAGGAGGAAAAGTTCCTGAAAAAGATGGAACCTAATCTAAGGGAAGGAAAAAAAATCGATCCCATCCTGGGAAAGCTCCTGTAAAGCACTACAAAGATGGAACCAAACTGATGTGGCAGGAAAACGAACCGAACCTACACCTGGAAAACCTCCTATAAAACAATGTCAAGATGGAATCGAACCGAAGGAGAGGAAAAACAAACCGATCCTATGCTCGAAGAACTTTCTATAAAGGCTGTCAAAGATGGAACCGAACCGAACCCCTTAATAGGATCGGTTCTGTTTCGAAAATTCGAACTTATCCAAGTGAAAAATTAGAATCCTCTATGGTTGAAACTCTTAGATTTCGTAGCTTATAAATTGTAAACTCCTCCTAGACATAAAGGGAGGCTTCTGATTCGTTAGGGAAGCTTTGTAATCAATTTTAGAGAAGAAGAACAAGAAGAAAACCTAGTTTGCTTATAGTTTTGCAATTCAAGTAATACCATTCTGATTCTTGTTTTAATTATTGCAGTAGTTACTTTTCTAATAGAAATTTCATCACTCTTCTTCTTCATTCAGTGGAAAAATATTTTCTTTCATTCCAAACGTGTGTTCTTCCATTTTTCATATGTCTGGCTAAGTTTTCAAGGGTTGGGGTGCATGAACCCCACCCGATGTAATTCACGATAGTGGAAATAGATGTCGGAATAAAAATTGTAGATGAATTGTATTATAGTTCATACGATACAACTTTATTTTAGCCACTGTTCTAAAAAACCCGCCTAGGCTTGAGGCTTGGGCGAAACGCCCCGCCTTAAGCTTTTGACGCCTTATGCTTGGTAAAACCCTGAAGGCGCACTTTTTCTCTAAAAACAATAATGATTTAGTGAAACGATATCGCCTTTTAAAGAATTTTTTACAAACCGGACCATTATCTCATCTAAAATAATCAAATAGAATTTTAATTTGCAAATATTGAGACATATTTTTATGATATGTATAATATTAGTATTTTAATATCCTTGTTATGGTTAAAAAATATTAAAATATATTAAAAAGGCCTAAACGCCTTTTTACGCCTAAGGCCCGCCTAGGCTTCTAAGGATTAAGGCTTGGCCTCCACGCCTCGATCACGCCTCGCATTTTTTAGAACCTTGATTTTAGCCTTTCGTTACATACTGTGCGGGCTAGGATCCTTCATATGTGTAATACATAGGAGAAATAAAGACCAAATTTTAATTCAACCTTTGCTTACGTACTGTACGGGCTACGATCCTTCATATATGTAATACTTAGGAGTACTAAAAAGTTAGATTCATTTAAAGTTTTAATTATAAAGCTAGTATCTTACGAAGTGAATTACTAGGGTGTGGGGGATTGTAACCCGACCTATTTTTCTCCATTCATAGTTAAAGTTTAGTCAAGAAATTCAAAATTCTGCATTAGAGTTTGCATCGCATTTTTTTTCATAATCTCATTAGTTAATCATTTTCAAAAGGTGTATATAGTTGTAGTTATTTCGCAAATCAAATCATCTTTTCCTTTTCTTTAGAGTCAAAGTTAGGTTTCCTTCGTCCGTCCAACATCGTCACGACTTCGTTCATCCTATTTCCCTGTGGAGACGATCGCGACTTATTTATTATTACTTGAGCGACAGGCTTGCACTTGAGCCTAGAGAGTACTCACTTCTGAGACACATTCTTAGTCGCGTCAGGTTTCATCTAGTGATGGACTGTAATGGAAAGATGATTAAACGTTTATGTCGATTCATGGTATTTTGGGTTTTAAAGTATTTACGCCGATTCATGGTATTTGGGGTCGATGCCCATTTGGGGTGGATTTATGTTATAAACACGTATTTGGGGGCGATTTCTATTTGGGGTCAATTTTATTTTTTAAACAAGTATAAGCTTTAAACGATTTTTGTCGATTCACCGATTGGTACCTGTTTACTGTTTGTGTTGCTCTATTTGGGGTCGATTTTACGTTTTAAACATGTATTTATTTTAAACTATTTATGTCAATTTATGGTCGATTGATATCCGTTTGATGTTTGCGTTATTCTATTTGGTCGATTTTATATACATGTTTACTGTTTAAACATATTTGAAATGATATGTGATGAATAAGTATTTAAATACCTATTTGGTTAGTATAAGTTTTATTGTAAGATTGACAGGCATATATGTTCATCTGTTTGTTGTTTATAATATATATATATATATATATATATATATATGTGTGTGTGTGTGTGTGGGGGGGGGGGGGGGGGAAGGGGTTTGACAATACTAATATGTTGGGGGTTTCATTTTTTAGTAAAACCACTAGCTTTTGAAGATTATTTAAGGCATCCATACAAAATTAACTCTATTTTTTAATTTTGAAAAATTGGTTTCTCACTCTTATCTATACGTTTTATAACAAAATATTTTTTTTTTGTATCTAGAGTTTCAAACTTTCAGACCACCTATCATTTTTTTTTAGTTTTTCACTGTTCTCATTTTTTTGTATCACTATTTTTTGAATTTCTATACATCTGGTGGTTACAGTTTCTGTAGTTTGAATTTCTAGGAGTACTCTTCATCAACTCACACCATCTACGTCTTCTTCAAATGATGGGTGGCCATTATTGCGAGTCAAATCAGTGGAAAACCGAGCGTTCTAGAAGCTCTCGTCGGCGTTCTTCATCTATTGCAGACTAAACGTAAGGCCGATGGGACCCAGGAGGAGTATGAGGAGTTCTTACACTTACCTCATGTGAGCGACACAACTAAAAATATAGTTTAATCATGATATATATGTCAATTTGGGTGTTTGAGTCTTTTTCGGGTGTACCACACCAAGAACCATGTATACACAACCACAATCCAGTACGTAATCATGTTTTTTTAGATGGGCACACTACTTTTTTGAATTCCCTAAACACAGCAGAGTACATAACCATGTATACACAACCACAACACAGTACGTAATCATGTTTAAGTTTTTGATTTTGTACAAATTAAATAATTTAATTTTTTGTTAAGTGCACTAATTATTTTTAGTTTTACTCACTTTAATTTCGAAGCTTTGTAGGCTTCGATGATCATGAAAAATAAGAGGGGTATTGCCCTAATTTGAGATAGATACCTGAGACAATAGAGGAGTTTAATGAAAATATTCTAATCACACTCAAAGGCATCATTGATTGAAGATTGTAAGGTAAATTGTTAGTGTGTATTAAGTGACGAGGTCTCATTTCTAATCACATTCATGTAGTTTGAATTTTAGTATATACACCAAAAATAATACTGTTTAGTGTTGTTTATTTCTTATTACAGTTTATCTTTTATAATAATCAATATGTAATATTTATTTTAACCAAAAATAATCTTGTTTTAGTTGTGGATGTGTAATTTGGTTTGTTTTCTAGATAATTTGAGTTGTATACAGAACATATAAGTAACATTTGTTTACTTTGCATAATGTACTCTGTTGACGCCACTAAAATGGCAGTGGCCAATGCATCATTGATATTTCAATTTGTTTTTGTTTGCAGTTGACAGCAAGAGAAAAACTCCCAAAGAATCAGAAGTTAACATAAGGCAATTGAAACATATCTGGAGTTTGCATCAGAAAATTGCAGACGAGCACATCAGGTCTGCCTCATACTGGGTGGAAAAGAAAATCCACACTCAGCAATAAAGAGGCTGGGGAACCAATGTCCCTCAGCCAAACGAAAATAATCAAAGGGCTCAGGAAGTTTCTCCAGAGTAACCCAAGACGGAATGGAATAATCAGAACGAAACTTCTCAAGAGATTCGATAATATAAACCATGGTGAATAAAAAGAAATGAAGAAGAAGGAAGAAGAGCTTACAGAGAAAAAGGAGATCTGTTGACAAACAAACGAAGGAGGGAACGAACGCACAAGAAAGAGAAAAGCTTTAGAAAACTCGAAAGCAGAAATTGAAAAGGTAGAAGACGATGGGATTGCCTCTGAAGTTTAAATACCTTGCCTTGGGAAACGGCGAAAGAAATGATTATAGAAAGGAAACTATTACGTTACCGGCGGCTAAAAGGACAAAAAATGCACGAAGATCGAAGCGTTTTTAAAAATACAAAAAGGCGGATTCTGCGAATTTGGAAGGAAATTTAAATACGAAGAAAAAGTTCCTAAAACCCAGGAGAGTCATTTAATATTACTATATACCGAGAAAGAATGTTCCATACTCCTCAAAGTTCGAAATATGAAACATTGGAGGCTTCTGTTGATACCAAAATTAGTATGCTGATGTGGACGAATAATAAGAAGACACGTGTATTTCTACGTGGCACAATAGCAGCGAGGAAGTTCATTTCCCCGACCAACTCACATTCTCTCCAAGCAACAAGGATACATCGAGGAACTCTATCACTCCGAGGAACTCTTGAGTAAAGAGCAACTAAGGCGGTCCGAGCTGCATCTGGGTCGTAGCATTAATTGCCAGATAATCAACAGTTCAACTATTCATTGAATGTTTATCATCTTGACGCACACGTTGCATTAAATGTATTACCCTTTCATATGTATATCATTTAATGTATGAACCCTTTCATGTACAGCCTAATGTCTATAAATACCTTGTATCACCCTCATTCAAAGGGACCGGAATTTCTTGGTTGAAACTAAGAATGGAGAATTCCCAAACAATCAGCAATAACATAACAGTGGACGTAGGCCATTCATACAAGGCTGAACCATTTTAAAAATCTTTGTCTCATTTTATTTATCTGTGATTAAATTATTAGAGCAATCTAATTTTTTACATCAACATACTCCACATATTATGTGGATGGTTTTATATTGTGTTTATTTATATTTTGTGGATGGTTTGAGTTATATACAGAACACATAAGTAACATTTGTGTTTATTTGTTTAATCTGCAAAATTTACTTAACATATTTATTTTCTCACTTATTATTCCATGTACTAATTATGAATTCATGCGTTTTAAGAACATGGGAACACGAAGAGGGGAAAAAATAGTGAGAGTGATGGTCTTAAGGGGTTCAATATAGGTGTTGACACCTTTCCTTACCCAGACAGCCTGCTAGATTTGTGAGAATCCAAGGAAACATTCCATACTTTTAGACATTTGCTAAGGAGGGCTTCAATGTTGAAGAATCTTTTCAATGCATAGAGAAAAATTCCCTCAAAAGTGGGGAAGAGGAAGGAATATATTTTCCCTACACCATTGATATTTAAAGACAACATTAAGCATATTTCCACTGGATGCAAGTGTTAAACACAGTTTGTGGTTACTGACAGAGGAAATCAAGTAATCAACGGAAGTGCCAAAAACTTAGCATCCTTTTTTTTAAAATCGTATTTCTTAGTGCGTGTGAGGTGATTATACTGTACATTAGTGTTTGCCTAAGGATTATATTTGTCCTCAAATGCTGCTTTGTTGAACTTGGTTATGTTGCCTTTTGTACGAGAGCTCCATTTGATGACTAGAAAAAAAAAGATATGGATTCCATCCCTTTCATGGCAATTCTTTTTCATGTATTAAATATTGTGAGAGAAACCATGTTATATTTATCAATCTTACTTTCCTAAAAAAATCATACTGAAATGTAAACTATAAGGACAGTTAAAACATAAGATTTACAAGTTCTGATTCCGCCATCAAGGTAATCAGCCTATGGTTGTGAAGATCATTGGCATATCTTTGTCTATCTATATATACGTGGAATGATTTTTTTCACTGTTATCTTACTTCTTTATTTCCTTATCTCATTCATATTTTAATCAAAATTTAACGATACTAAAGTCATTACAAGTAGGGCTTGCTTTTGTAGTTGAATAATTTAACGATAATAAATAATTGAATAATTTATGGACTCATATCGGATAAAATATGGACTCATACCAAGTAAATATTAATTTGTTTAGCATCATATTCTGAGTTATCATTTAGGATGCTTAGAATGTCCATATTTCACTTAAAATAGTGAATTTTAGGTCTATTAGGTGACGCTTAGGTATAGTTTTGGACCATTTGGAGGTGTATGTGGGCTCGTTGGTTTGAGGTCCATATAGGGCCTAGGATCAATTTCGTGTGAAGCTATATTTAGTGGTCATTAGATATAAAAAAAACACATGTTAAACAAGAGGACAACCCCTATAGATCTTGAGGGATGAGGCACCAAGAGTTGAAAGAAGAATTTGAAGGTTTTAGAGATTAATTCCTCAATCAATCCATAATCAAGTTTACACCATCTAATAATCTCACTAGAATTGGGTTATAGTAGTAGTATTCCATTAGATTCTAAATTTTACATTTACAAATATGATATTAATCACCTTTAATTCAATTTGAGAAATCTCTTTAATGATGATATTAACCTTTAATCTTAT
The DNA here is from genome assembly GCA_949130495.1 of Sambucus nigra. Classification (NCBI taxonomy): domain Eukaryota; kingdom Viridiplantae; phylum Streptophyta; class Magnoliopsida; order Dipsacales; family Adoxaceae; genus Sambucus; species Sambucus nigra. Next base: position 364,642,296 of record OX422213.1, on the reverse strand, counting down.
GTTAATGAACTAAGCCTAATTGAAGAGAAAACCTATAACTTGGGTTTATAATTTGATTTATACTGGTATCCTTTGAATCATGTTAATTAATCAAGTAGAAACCACTTGTTTTAATTAAAGAAATTGATAAAAATCTTAGTTGTTTTGGGTAGAACATGAATTGAGGGTTCTAAGTTGTATAAACCTAAAATTTATCATTATACGTGGTTTGATTCACCTAGAGTTAGTTGACTTAGGTTACTATTATTGTTATATACTGTAAACTTGGAGGATGATGGGATTTCGGATCTTTAGAGGATTTAAAATGAGGTTTTGGGTTGTTAATCGTCGTTTACTACACTTGGAGAAGATGAACTTTGCGTCAAACTCGTGTATACAATATTGGTATTATCGCATTAGAATGAATTATATTGTCGTTCGAATGAGATACCATTCATGGAATTATATATAATTGAATTACGAACGCATGAGGAGTGGCTTTGGATTTTTTGGTTTTTTTTATAAATTTCATATGAATATTTTACCAACACTGTGTAATGATAAAATTTTGGGTTGGTGATTTTAGGTTCTGGCTTTAAGTTGTGGTCGGTTGGTTAGTGTTTTTATTGGGGAGTTATTTTGAGGTTACAATCAATTTAGATGAGTTTATAGGCATTAGGTTTGAGTATAGAAAACAAGTCTAAAGACATAAAGATTTGAGTTGCAATTTGTTAAGTCTGGTAACATTTAACGACAACGTTTATCATATATGAGGTGACGATGTGGTTGTGACCCACCGAGTAGGCCAATGGTTCTTTTAGAATGATTATTATGGTCGTTTGGTAAGACGAAACCTAGACTTTGAGAGACTGAGGAGTTTGAACTAATATATATATATATATATATATATATATATATATACACACACACACACACACGATTGTAGGTTAACTTGTTTATTAATGTGTAACCCAATTGAGTAAAGTTTTACATTTTCTTGTTTATGCCTAGTTGTGTAGGGTCGTACTTGCTTATTTGATTTATGTGTAGAATCATACCATGATATTTGAGTTATAGTGGGTGACGTACTAGGATGGATTTTGATGGGGTGTGGATGGAATTGACCACACTAGTACTTTGGTGATGAGACATAATTTACCTATAAGAAACAAAGGTTTTTAAAGTGGTTCGGCTATAAGGAAAGCATACGTCCACTGTTATTTTATTCCCAGGGGTTTATAATAGTACAACATGGTGTAGAGGGAGAGAGGCCTGTAGAGAGAGAGTCTTCTAAGGTTGAATTAGTTAGTTGCCTACTTCAGCTTATCCCTTTGGCTAAGGGAAGGCATGTATTTATAATTATGGGACTCCAAGATATGGAATGTCTTTATATATTCAGACATTTACATCCATTTACAATAAATATGATTGTTGGCCTTCTTGGGTTCCATGACTGTTAGTGATATTTCTTCTAATGGATTTTGATCTTCTGGATGGTTTGTATTCCTTGAGTTGGTTGGTATGCCGACCAACTCTCCTCGGGTGCCGACCAACTCTCCTCGAGTGCCGAGCAAGTATGAATATTGCCATGTAAGATGACATGTGTCCCTTTCTAACTGGTCCATACAAGTGGAGAATTTTGGCGTCAATAATGGCCAAACTGCAGTTTAATCCTTATTCTTTGTAAACCTGTTATTTACGGTGTTGTTGAATTTGTTTTTATAGGTCTTAGGTCGTTATGCATCTAGAGACATGAGTTGATTGTTAAAGGATCATCTCTAGCCACATCTTATTCATCATTTCTAAGATGTGGGAGTCAAACAGTGCAACTCATCAACTTCTAGTATTTATTTATGTTGAGTAGGTCGTGTGTTTATGTTAGTTGATCATGAGTCAGATGTTGTGCAGGTGGTACTTTTATATTGTGTATATGAGATTTTTATTCTAGAGTTGGATGTATTTGTGTTGGCAGTTGAGTGGTATTAGAGACGATTTTTATGTATTTAGTATTTCATTATCTTGTGTTTTATTTACAGTTTCAATTTTAGTTATTTCCTTATGCTGAGAATGTTACCAAATATTTTTATTTATGTAATTTGTATTCTACCTAATCAATATATTTATGAATTTTATGGGGTGTCACATTTGGTATCAGAGCATTTCAAGTTCTAATGTCCTAGGGCCTTAAGTGTGTTTATCACTTTTTCATGTTGCCTGCTATGACTACATTAGAGTTTTATCATTTAGGAATTGTATTTTCTGCAATAATGACTGCTTAGAGGGTTTTGCGCCCTTGTTCCTAAAGATCAACTAGGATCGATCGAAGTGTATCACAAGGGTTCTTTAATTGGATTTCCTTTATGAGATGTCCCACGCATGAGGTTCACTTTGACCAGGAGTTAAGGGCTTTTGGGCGTGATACCTTTAGTCTATGCTCAGCATATGGTTTGAGGGGTAATGGTTTTACTCACCATCCATAACGACTTTAGGACCAAGTTTTTAAAGACGTCTTCTAGATGACCGTGTGGAAGCCAGCATGAGGAGGAGTTCAACCATTTTTCTCTTTCAGTACCGGAAGAGATCGAGATGAAAGCAAAGAAGGATATTCACAATTTCAGTTACAACGCGAGAATACTTTTTGAGTTGGAAAAAACCTTATGTGATAGGTTTAACATGTGTTATTGGGTAACCCGTTCTTCTTCACTTGTGCTAAAGTGGTGGAAGTCACCTTCCGACATCATCAATATCGTCACAACTATTTGAAGGTTAGAGTTCCTAATATTGTTAAAACCTATGCCAAAGTGGGGCCAAATGACTAAAAATGGTGTAGCATTGACACGAGGAGGGAGGACCTCACTAGTATAAGGAATCGTATTAGAGAAGCAGACCCCTAAGAGGTTTACAGGAGTAAAAATGTATGATCTATTATATCTAATGGAGATATGGCTAATGAGAACAAAGCCGATGAGGAAAGATTTTTATAGTAGTAATCGTAGAGGTAATGTCATCAGGGCCATTGGTAGGGTCAACATTTCCATATTACCTTTAAAGGAAGGTGTTACATTTGTAGTGGTGAGTGTTGCATTCGATAATTCTTTGTGTTCCCCTATATGTTTAGATAAATGTACACGTATATGTATGGGGACATAAGCACGAATCTGTATTTCGAGGGACTTTAACACTAAGACTTCTAAAAAAATTTAAAGTGTGGGTAAAGTAGTCATGTGAGAGACAGATACTAAGTGTATAGAAATAAAGCATAAGGATAGTTCATCTATATTGATGTATCCTAGTGGAATATCCACTGTGATATTATGGGCCCCAAGAGATAACTCGAGGAAAGCAGGATACTGCAAAGAAGCACTTGTGGTGTGATCCTAGGAGGACACGAGAGTGCTTGTGTCTTGGTCTGCCATTTCTAGCTAAGGTCAGGTTTATCAATTGTTGAATGATGATTGCCCCTAGAAGCTATTCAACACCATATCCAATTTTTGTTTGGTGTTGCATTCCCTTGTTTCGGCCTAAGTCTAATTTTTCATGTGAGGGGTTATCGATTGTTCAGAATCTCTAGTTTATTTTATATAAAGAAAGACTAAATAGTTCGGTTTAGCCCGATCGGTATAATCCTAAGGCAGGTTTAGGTCTTTAAAATTTTTATAGATTCTTATTGTAGGTTCGGGATTCGAGTTATGAGTGGGGAAGCTATTTGTCCCCCGACTTGTTCTTTATTCTTAATTTTATATATATATATATATATATATATATATATTATTGCTATTAAAATTTGCGATTACTTTTTAGTTTATTTAAAACATGTAAAAAAACCTTAGTTTGAGGATCCTTTAAAACGTAGATATATGCTTAGGTATAAAAATGGAGTTAATAAGATGTGTAGGAACGCCAATTAGGCCAGTATGTGTAAACAAGAGTGCTTGTGCGTAGATGTCTATTCTAATAATGTTTGGCCATTAGTATGTATATAAGTGTGTGAGAAAGTACGTCTTGTGAAATTGGAGTATGTGAATGTATGTGTATATGCGCGACAAATCGCGGCTTGACATAGTGTGATATCTCATTCAAGGTGTGAGAAGGGACTAAGTAGTAATATGAGAAATGGAAGCATCTTTATTATGAAAAAATATCGAGAGATATATTGTCGAAGTTTCTGCTTACAAAAAGGACTCGGTATTGTGCCTACGTAGTCATGTATCCACGAGATCAAAGAATACATAGTTTGTTTTGTACGGTGAGCCCCCTAGAAAGGTTCCAATATGATGTGTGTGAAAGTGTGAGGACTTTTCTTGAGAGACAAAGAAGTTATTTGTGAGACAGAGGGTGGTTTCGGTAGAGGTTAAGAATGGGAGTGAACCCAAAGGCACCGATAAAGGTATACATTATTATGATTATTGGGAGGTCACTATTCAGAAGGTATTATTGAACGTTGAGACTAGTTTGGAGGTGTATAAAAAGGGTTGGAGTGGAACAGAAGTCACCGACAGATTTTTATGTATCCCTTATCGACATGGCTAAAACCCTGTAGGTATTATTGGCCTCAGACTAATTCAAAATGATAGAGATAATCCCTTTATATGAGAAGGGGGTTTGGACTAGATACGTAGACATCTTTAATAGATAATACACCAAGAGACGTATTATAAGTCTTGGTATCACAAGTACGGATCGGTAGTATGCATACATATCCAAGAGGTCTTAGGATCAAAGCCACATAGTTCCAACTAACGAAAAATATTTACCGGTGGGGGCGACGAGATACCGAGTATACAATAGATACCCTAGTCCATATATAGCATTTCTATTAAGCGTTGGAATGCATTTTCGAATATTAAAAATATGTAATCAACGATAGGTGTTTAATAAGTATTCCAAAAAAACACAGATGCATGGGTGTCATCCTTGATATGGGAATGCTCTCTAGGAGAATTGGTTAAGATTATTCAAATTTTAGACTTTGGTTTTAGTAAAGTATCGCAATGACTCATTTCAGGGACACTTTCTTGGGAACGATTTTGAAAAGTATATTTTCGTTTCATACTTTAGTTATACCAATTAGTTAGCATTTGGTTAACATATGAGCATATTTTATCCGATATGAGTCCATAAATTGTCCAATTCTAGTGACACTCTATGGCTATAACTAATCTTTTATGTTGGTGATAACTCAAAACTTATCCAAATAAAAACTGGAATGATCTTGGATTATCGGTAATATCAATGTTAATAACCTCTAATTTACTCGTATCCATACATAGACAAGTATATTCTAGACCCTCACCCTAGCCTAAGAATAATATAAGAACCATCCCCTATCCGAAAATGACAACATAACTACCTACCCCTGGTAGTAGATATAAGAATAATACATATCTACCCCAATAATCTCAATAATAATACAATGATCTCTCATCTAAAGAGTCAATAAAATGGCCCAAAACCAAGCCGACCAAACACACCGCCACATCTCTAAAATCATAACGTAAAGCGTCCCCCTACCCTCTAAGGTATCCATATATAAATAAATCTAAGTGATAAGATCTACATCTCTCATAATCGTAGTAAACACAGTACTAATAAAGGATGATAACTCCTTGGTGGATAAGTAAGATTCATACACGTGAGCTATAAACACAACTGTAACCATCTTCCAATGGTATCCCAATAATATAGGTTTCCCTAAGGTAACTACTAACTAATTGGTCTCATTCACCATAAATTTAACGCCTCCCTCTAAAGGGACTATCGAAACAGAGGCCTTACCGACGACCCTGTTGACCTTACCTCTACGGTTGATACTATAAAAAGTGTCATCGGTGGACTTCTAATCCCTTGTCATGGATCCACTAACACGTTAGTTTATACTCTCGACTCATGTAAACCTCTTAGGGGTTCTCTTACCCTATGCGATTACTTAACTGGTAAGGTCCTCCCTACTTGAGTCAATGCTACACTGTTTCTATTCATTTTAGTGTGCTTTTGCCTTAGTCTTTATAATATTAGGACCTCTATCCTTCAAAAGATTGTGACGATCTCACTGAGGTAGGAAGGTAACTTCCACTACCTGAGCGCAAGTGGTAAAGAATGGGTTACCCAATAACACTAGTCAAACCCTTCACGTAAGGTTTATGCCAACTCAAAAAGTATTCTCGTGCTATAACTGAAATTGCTAATATCCTTCTTTTCTTATGTATTGATATCTCATAGTGAATATAGAAAAGCATAGTTGAACTCCTCCTTATACTGGCTACTATGAGGTCATCCAGACAAGGTCTTCAGAAACTTAATCCTAACATCATTACGGATGGTGAGTGGAAGCTTTTACCCTCAAAGCATACGTTATGAACATATTAAAGGCCTGACACCCAAAAGCCCCTAACTCCCGATAAAAGTCATCCTCATGCGTGATACGTCTCACAATGTAAATCCAAATAAGGAACCCTCGCGATATACTTCGATCGATCCGAGTCGGTCGTTTAGAACTAAGGCATGCATGAAACCCCCTAAGTAGTCATCATTGTATAGAATACAAGTCCTAAACAGTAAATCTTTAAAGTAGTCAAAAAATGCAATGTGGTAAAAAGACGAATGCACTCAAGACCTTATAACACTAAAACCTGGAATCCTCTGATACCAACTGTTACACCCCATAAAATTCATAAATAGATTAATCAGGTCTAATACAAAAATCACAGGAATAAAAAATATTTTATAACATTCTCAGCATAATGAAATTATTAGAACGGAACAAGTAGATAAAATGAGAGACAATAAAATATTGACTAAATATAAACCATCTCCGATACCATTCACCTGCGAGCACAAATACATCCAATTTTGGAATAGAAATCTCGTCTACACAATATAAAAGTACCACTTGTACAACATCGGACTCATCATCACCTAAAATAAATACATGGTCCAGTGAACATAAATAAATACAGGATGAAGATGAGATTAATTGTTCGGCTCCTACATTCTAGAAATGATGAATTGAGCATGGATAGAGATGATCCTTAGATGATTGAATCAAGTCTATAGTGGCACAACGACTTGGCCTATAAAAATATATTCAAAAACAACGTAAATAACAATTTTACAAAGAATAAGAATCTAACTGAAGTTGGGACATGATAACTATAATACACATCTTCCCATTTTAAATGGATTTTAAGTTTTTTGAATTACCCAACCCAAATATCCTAAAATAGATATGAGGTTCTACTTCTAAACCCATATGTGGCCCATGTGATTAAAGATCATCTCTGAATTACATATTCTTTATTTTCTCCTTCTTAAACAAATATCTTATATTAAGAATCAATTATCTTATGGTAATATTTTACCTTAAGCGCATCTTGCTAAAAAAACTTATGTATCTCTATAACTCTCATGATATGATACTAAATATGTGTCCCAAGTCAATAAGTAACAAAGCCTTCTCATTCCACTAATGTAGTATATACTTTTATAATATACTCGTTACATAAATCCTGATTCATAAGTTAATAGTTATACATCTATAGTATAAATCATATGCATCTCTAACATAAGATTTAAATTAGTACGGGAAACTCAAGTAGTGGAAAACAAAATCACATAAGCCGAGGAGATACAATATATACGTCTAACATCCACATAGTTATGGTCCTCGATATGTATAATTTAAATGTACTACTATCTAGTCCGTAAATAAAATATATGAAGGCTTATTCATATCTCCTTCGGGGATAACTTGTCCATACCAGGTTTAGCTATAGGATATCCTGAACCTATAACCTTAAAGCCATCTCATGCCACTAATATAGTATATAATTATCCAATATATATGTTACATAAATCCCAACTCATAAGGTTTTAGTTATACATCTCTACTATAAATCATATGCATCTCTAGTACAAGATCTAAGCCAGCACGATGAACTCAACTCTCGCAGCACATAATCACATAAGCGGAGGAGAGGCAATCTTTACGTCTAACATCCACAAAGGTACGGTTATCGATACATACAATTTAAATAGATTACTCTCATGTCCGCACATAAAATATACAAAGTCTTAACCCTATCTCCTTCTTGTATAACTCGCTCATACTATGAAAAGTTATATATTGTCCCGAACCTATAACCTCAAAGCCATCAACAAGGGATAATCACTACCCATTATCATCATAACACATGGCCTCCATACCCAAGTATATATTCTAGATCTCCCCTATGTTTTCCCTCTCAAGATACAGGTACATCGGTCGTAAGATCGAGGTAACGAACAAAGTAAAGAACGTCACCTCATAGGGGTACCACCGTGGTCAACATCCTATGCATCTTATCAAAATCCCTCATAGTATGTCACCTATGAGAACTTACACACTGATGAGTGACTAATCTAGTATAGATTATGCCCAAATCGAAACATTTTTAGGCTCGTTGTATCATATAAAATGAGCATCTAAGATAATTTTAGTAATTTAAAAGGAAAATACAAGTTTGAATATAATTTGAGTTAAAAATGAAATTTTAGTAACCCAAGGAATGATACCATAAATTCAAAATCTTTATTAGCCTAAAAATAATTTTTAAAAGTTTATCTAGGCAATGTAAAGTTTCTCCTAAAATTTGGTTTAATTCGGAGTTAAAACGGAAAAGTTATGAAATCTGGGGTCTAAAATACAAATAAGGATAAATTAATAATTTTATAAACTTTATGGGGCTGACTTAGAATTAATATAAGTTATTTTATACTTTTACAAGTACCCTTGAAGTTTGGTTTAAATTTGAGGTCAATTGGTGATTTTATGAAGATTGTGGGAAGAATTGAAAGAATTACAAAATCTTGGGGCAAAAGTATGAAGTAAGGATGTTTGAAAATAGGTTGGTATATAAATTTGGTTGAATTATTGAGAAGAAGACCTTTGGTCCTGGGAACCCTTATTGTTTTTTGTAAGAAAACCCCAATGTAGTAAGGCCATGTTTGGCTCCTTATCAGGCACTTGTAGCTACCTTAAGCCCCCCGTGCATCCGAGCTTGTTTAGGCGCGTGTCCCAGTAGTAGTTTCCCAATCAGTCCCAAATTTCAAGATTCCAAACTTTAACATAATTGTACCAAAAGAGTCTTATTTTGTGTCAAACACCTAAAAACATGAGTATATTTTTAATGGTTGTTTTTGGGAAAATTAATAACCCAAATACAACCAACAAAATGGTGTTTTGATCTAAATCAAACTCTTCACATATTAGCTTATAAATATGACTCTCAGGCTCATTATTTTTATAGATAATTTTAGAAAGACCATTTAGAATAATTTTTGGTAGCTATATTTTGAGAGTTATTTTTATTTGTGGGACAATTTATTCTAGCAATTTTATTATGCTTTCAATTACGGTAAATTAATTTCTTTACTAGGACTAGGTAAGGTTTATTATGTTTGATTAATATTGTGTGTAGTTAAATTTTTTTTTCCACACTTGTTTTAATTGCAATAAAAAATTGGTATTCATTTAAAATGACACAAAAGTATGCTTTAAATCTTCAACTTTGTTTGAAAAATTATATTTTATTTTAAGTGTTAGTACTTTTTGATGACTTATACTTTCATTAAGTTAATTGATATTTCATTCTTAAAGACTATATTTTAAAATTTGAATGTGAACTTTTTAAGGGAATATGGTTTTACCCATCTGAAATTAGAGACATTAAATTTGAATATGACCGTAAACGTGTTATTTTTTGAATTAAATGCAGTGATAGTCGGTTTAATTTGAGATATAAAATTAAAAAACAACGAATTTAAAGTATGGCATAGTATTAGGTAAATTTGGTAAATGGATCCAATATCCTAGTTTTCTCCTTTACTTGAGTACTTAGTTCATATTTGCACTTTTTATTTGTATTAACTTAGTTTAATATGTCATCTCATCTCTAAACAATTTAGTCTAGTTGGAAAATTATAATTATTTTAAATAGTAAAATTGACAAACCTATGTGAATTTGATTTGTACTTACACCCGCTATTCTATAATAGCCCGTGACTTATGATAATTTATAATTTGATAACAAGTTTTTGGCATCATTGCCGCAAATTTGTTCACTTTATTTTCTAAAAAATGTAACTTTTGGACAAGTTTGTTTTACTTTTTGTATTTTTGTTAGCAAAATCCCATAAAAATTTGAAAATCTCGAAAAGAATTTACTTTTTCTGAAAACATCTAGATTTCGTTTTTTCTTTAAGTAGTCCAAAAATAAATTAAAAAATTAAAAAAAAATTTCAACCGTAATTTTGATATTTTTGGAATATATAAAATTAAATAAATCAAAATTTATTTCATAAGTGTGCTTAGCTATATTTGTTTTGTGTTAAATATACACTAGTATGTGTATCGTGTTATTTTTATTTATTTTTTATTTTTTTATGACGCACTTTACGTTTGGTGTAGTTTTTTTGTATTATTTTTCAGTAGCACATTCAAAAAAATACAAAAAGAAGAAAAAGAAGAAAAAAGGGTAAACGTGAAGAAAACTTCAGAAAAAGCATGCAAACGTAAGCAAAGGTGAGGAGTACTTATGTAATCTTGCCATGAGAACAAGGAAATTCGAGGGATGACTGAAACGTAAGGGACATTTCCCCCCGATTTATGTTAACTTAAACATGGGTCTGGTCTAAACAAGTGATCGTAAAAAGTTCACGCCGAAGGTACGGTTTTGTGTGTTCCTACATGGTTTCATTTTGGATTTAAATTAACAAGTTGCATAAATTGACTTAAGGACAAAACTCATGTGAAAGATAAGGTGGGGATTCTATCACCCTTCCTTGACCCAAAATCACTAATTAACCAAACATTTGTATATTCCGAGACATCATAATTAATTTAAAATCAAGTAGACGTTGGCCTTAGGATATCACATAGCTCGTAGAAAAACTCTTAACGATGCTAGAATTAAAATTTACTCCAATGCCAACTTGTTAAATCGGTTTTGTTTACCTTTTCTAGGACTGGTGTTTTTGATGTGTCTTCGTAGACCACTTACCTGGAGGTTTAATTTAAATTTAAGGCGATAACCATAGTTGGCCATCTTTTAAGTTTTCTCTTATCAAACAGTAGGATCTGTCTAATTAGGTAGAATAATTTGGAGGTACACATTATCATCGATTAATCTTGGGGAAAGTAGATTTTAAAATTGAAATTCCCCTCACCCAAATTAGATAATTCAACTTGCCTTGTGTTAGCTACGAATTACATGGTCAGAGTCAAATTTTGTTCTTTTACTTTTCTACAATATATATATATATATATATATATATATATATATATATATATATATATATATATATATATATATATATATATATATAATTTTAAAAAAATGGAATAAGATAAAAGAAAAAAAAGATAATTTCAAGTGAGCTCAGTGTATGCGAAGTTGGTGTATAAATCATGCCGGTAGCTTGTTGAGTGTGGAGTATATCTTTCCTGATACTTACGTAGGTAGATTTTTTATATTCATCAAGATGGGAGATGAGTTAGAACCATATTCCCTTAAAGATTACCTTTATCTAACTAGGTCTAGTAATCCTTCATGCATACTTCTATCTGAGCACAATGCGAATCATTTCCAATTCCATTCGAGAATAATCTAATTGTTGTCTATGTTTCGAAAAACCATAAAAGAGGACCTCTACTGCCATGTGCGTGAGTTTAAAGAGATTTGTGGGACCAGTAAGTACCAACAACTTATCGATGAGATTGTTAAACTTAAATTGTTCCCATTCTCGTTGAAAGACAAAGCAAGGAGTTGGTTTAACTCATTAGAACCCGAGTACATAAAAATGTGAAATCAAAAGAGTGTTGGATTTTTACAAAAATTCTTCCCCAACTAAAAGACAACATCAATATGTCACGCCATCAATATTTTTAGCCAAAAGGAGGAAGAAGTCTAGTGGATGTATTTGGAGTGATTCAAGGACTTGTTACTGCAATATTCGCACAATGCTATTGAGATGGGACGCCAAGGCTAAATTTTGTATGAGGCGTTCAATTATAATACTAGAAGTATTCTCAATTTACTATGTAATGATGAATTTATCGAGAAAAGTGAGGTCGACGCATGGGTGTTCCTAGAATTCATTGCGAAAAAGTCCCAGCGATGGGCACCCAATAGAGAGTCTAGTTACACCACATCCAATGAGGATTTCTCTCACAAAGTCGAACAAAGTTATGATTTAAATGACAAAGTGGCCACATTGGCCCGACGTTTAGCTTTAGTGATGAGCAAAGACGATAATCGAACCACACATGCGGTCTTGTATCACGTAGGTTCACCTCTATGTATCCTTTACGAAGCATTCAATCACTTTATCAAACACTAGCCTGCCCTTCCAGCCCACAAGGCACTTACCGAGAAAGCCAACACCCTCTACTAAAATAGGTCAAAGTATAAACCATATTCCAATTCGCACAATCCTAGGTGGAGGGACCACCCAAATATTTTATGGTCCAAGGGTCAATACTAAGTAAATGGAGGTCAATCTTTCGGTAACCCACCCCCAGGTTACCAAAAGAACACCCCCGCGCCATCGTATCCCTCATTCTAAAATATCTAATCTTCGGAGGACACGATGAATCTTCTTGCCCAAAGTACCCTTCAATTCTAACAAACAACTCAAAATGTCCACCAATCTACCCAGCAAAGCATGCACATGAATAATCAGGCCATTACCAAACTCAAGGTTCAAATGAGCCAACGCGTAAATACATTGAGTGAAAGGAACAATGGAACATTCTTGAGTCATCCCGAACAACATCCAAAAGGTAACATGCCTAGGGTTTAATTTGTTATTCAAGATTATAGGAGCATGTCGCACACCAAAGATCATGCGAAAGATATCATAACTCTTAATTCTGAAAAGAAAGTAGAGAATAACGTCGCAACACCTACCAAGAGTGAATCCTATAAATATAAGGCGAAGGAAGATCCACCCATAGATCCAACTTCTTCCCCACCCTTATCTTTTAATCCATTAGTAGAGACCTAGTCCTAAAATCTCCGTTTCCCCCACGTTTCGTGCCACAAATAAAGAAGGCACAAGTTGATAAGATCTTGGAAGTATTCAAGCAACTCCAAATCAATATGCCATTGCTTGATGCTATTAAATAAGTAACGTCCTACATGAAATTTTTGAATTACCTTTGTACCTTCAAGAGAAACACCAACAAACTGAAAAAAGCTTTTCTCATCGACCAAGTAAGCTCAATCATTTTTTATCGCACTCCTGTTAAACAAAAAGATCACGGGACTCCAACGATCTATATTAAGATAGGGGAGAATGTTATTGAAAAATATCTTTTAGATTTAGGAGTGATCTTGTACCTTCAGTTGTACACCGTGTACGAAAAAATTAGTTTAGGGTATATGAAGACAACTAGGATCACCCATTCCTTAGCCAACCGTTTTGTGAAAAATCTGAGAGGTATCATTGAGGACATCCTAATTAAAGTGGGAGACTTTGTATTTCCCATCGACTTCATTGTTTTGGGCACCCACAAGTGCCAGTCCTGTTGGAAAAATTCCTATTATTTTGGGTCGTCCTTTCCTCGCCACATATGATGCCATTGTTAGGTATCGTAGCAGCCAATCGAACCTATCCTTTGGGAACATGACTATGGACTTAACGTGTTTAATTTGGTCAAATAACCACCCAATGACAATGAATTTGTGGACGTCGACATGATTGATAGTATCGTCCAAGAGACTTTCGAGAAAACTTATAATGACAACCCTTTAGCAACATGTCTCGCCTTTTTTGGGTCCGAATTTGATGACGAATAGTAAATCGAAGAAGTCAAAACCCTTATGACTCCTCCCCATCATGGAAGTAATAAGTTGGAACTCTAAGCTGGGGCCACTCTCGCTCTCCACATCACCTATAGCTCCCTCGATTAAAAAATCTCCCAATCTTGAATTGAAGCCACTTCCTGAAATAATCAAATATAATTTCTTTAGACCTCTTGACACCTCATATAACGGCCGGATCCGGATTAGATTTAATATTGGAATAACCCGTATCCAGACCAAGGTGGTAAGGGGGAGGGTGATAAAACATTTTATTAATTTGGAAAATAGTTACGACATTATACTTCAAGAAAACCTTTGATTTCTTTTATTATGAAATGGTGAGGCCCATATTATGCAAGTTAATATTCAATTAAAAATTTAACGAGTAAACCTTCGAGAAGATTTAATCCATAAATAAATCATAAATCCATGTATTATTACAATTTCCAAATAGTTCAAGTTCAAACCAAATTGTCTTAACAAACATCAGGGATTACGGTTCAACATAAGTCCATGGACTAAAATCGATTACGGAGCCTCTAACGACGATTAGCACTTTCCGCGACCTTTCCAACATCCTTACTCAACATACCACCTGTTGTACCCGGGGTTTTGGAAAATAGGGTATTAGCGAAATGCCCCGTAGGGTGGAACGTACTAAGCAACAATTTCATAGCAAAATACTATACATATACAATGCATTTTAGTAATTTCAAAAACCATCATTGTCCTATATTCATTAGTTATCATTAATGATTATCTTAGTTAACATTTAACTATGCTAAGAATATTCAAGAAGTCTCCATTATATTCAAATAAGTTGTCATGTATCTATACTAACAAGATTCTTTAACTTAGTCATAAATTCACCTATATGCAATGCCCTGGGCTACGTTCCCACTCACACTTAGCATTTTAATGTTTAGTGCCAGGAACTTAATCATATTCCATTCATGTCATCCACATAATTATTAATGAATTCTTATTAATTCATATTAGCTAAAGTTTTATGAATTTTTGTCATTCATTACTTAACATGTTTTTTGGAATTTTGCCATCAAACACTCACATAACTCGTGGCCTCACACCACCGATCTCCTCCGCCATATACTACTACAAGTGGTTTAGGTTTTTTCACCACTAGGGACGTCATGACATTTTTTAATTATTTTCTCATGGCATCATCCAAATATCATTATCTTTCATGTGTTCAACATTATTCTCAATGTTCACATTTAACTTATTCGATTTAACCTTTAAAACCCATTATTATCCATTTTCCTAACGAGCAGAGGAGGCTACTTAGTGTCAACACTAAACACTAAAATGTACTAAATCACCATTTTACATTTGAAGTGGACAAAATGCCATCTTACACTTCTTCTTTTTTTTATCTAAAAAGGCATTTCCTTAGCATTTTCAAGTATTTTTCACCATTTAAGTGACTTTTCTTCATATTGACCAAATCTGCCACTAAGGCATTTTTAACCAAAAATCACCTTTTTAAGTACAAAAATCATTATTTAATGTACTACATGTTTTCACCAACATTTAAACCTTTATTAGTGATGTACAACCCATTTTAGCACAATTTTACGTATAAATCCATCTACATGATTATAAGCCTTATTTAACATATTCAGTAGACTTAAATTAATATTTCAACATATTAGATTTTAGGGATGTTTTTATGAGATTACTAATCACATATTTAGACCACTATATTTCAACGTTAATCATGTTAATGTCAAGATTAACACATACTACATACACTATTTCATGAAAATGGATCTTCTTCCTTAGAAACCTAACAAATGCATTAACTAGTCATTTTCTTGTAGTATTCTATTTTCTATGTTTATTTCATGAGATTATTATATTTATAGCATGACTCCAACATATATAATAATCTGAAATATAATGTAAACATCATCTTCTCCATTTATCACTTTTCACAAAATGGATTTTTCATATCATATGAAAACAAGAGAGAAGAGCTAAAAAGTCACATTTTTTTATCATCTTTTTCATAATCGCATTTGAAATAAAAGAGTTTAGGAGTGAGGAAAAATCCTACTTGGTAAAAGGAAGAGGAGGAGATTAAAGAAGATGGAAGAGGAACACCATAAAACTCTACAAAGCCACCACCCAAATGCTCCAAAACCACCTATGTTTTTCTCCAACAAGCTCTCCTACTTTTTAAGCAAACTTTAATGGAGTTTGAGTCCTCCAAAATGGTACAACAATGGTGGAAAATGGGTGGTAAAAGAGACCCACGAATTTGGAAGAGAACCACCATACTTTGTTTATGGAAAAAGAAAGAAATCTGATGGAGAGAGATAGAACTTTTTTGGCTCCAAACCCTCACCCCTTGCATGATTCTTATAAATAAAAAATGGTTGTCTTACATCCTATAGCTAGGCTAAAAGCTAGGCACTTTCCAAAAGAGTGAAAGATTATATTAAGGCCTGAAAATCTGATGGGTGAAAGAGACTACACCACCACATCAAGTCTCTCATTTCTCACACATAAGTTGACACCATAAATAAGGGGTATATTCGTCACTTTCTCTCTCCTGTCGATTTTTTTTAATTTTTAATTTGAGATTCATCTTCCTCGAATTTTTTTGGTTAAAAAATCGTTTTACAATAGTCGTTTGGCCTTCCGGATTGTCGTGTACAAGACGCATAAAATCGGGACCTCCGAGCAAAAGTTTTTTATTTTTTATTTTTCTCTTCATAGTAACACTCCTTATATTTTTGTGAGTCAAAAAACATATTCACTTTATTTTTTTGACCTTCCGAGACATCCTAAACAATACACGCAAGAAAAGGGACCTCCGCGCAAAACATTTTTTTTATTTTTCTTTGCATGGTAATATTATTTATATTTTTATGAGTCTAAATATATAGTCGGAATATTTTTTTGACCTTCTGAGATGTCCTAAACAATACGCGTAAGAAACGGGGCCTCCACGCAAAACATATTATTTTCCGATTTTTCTTCGCATGGTAATATCCTTTATATTTTTACGAGTCCAAATATATAGTCGGGATATTTTTTTGAATTTTTAATTGTCCTGAACAATTCGTGCAGAAGTGGAATTTCGCTGTGTCGCGCGTTATAAGACAATTAGTACACATGCTTGCGTAGCGTTCGTTGCTTGTTCGAGTTACGTGAAACTGAACAAAATTATTTAAAATAATTATACGGACACAAATCATAACTCATGCGAAGACATGCGATGTAAAAATTTCATTAACAGAGCGTCACTAAATAAAAGGATAATCGCACAAGGACAATCAAAAGTGAGGGTGTTACATTCTCCCCTCCTTATGAAATTTCGTCCCCGAAATTTACCCAAAGTCACTCAAAAAGTTGTTGATGTTTCTATCGTATCTCGACTTCTCGCTCCTAAGTGGAACATTTGAATCCCTGTAACTCCTATAGGACCTTCACCATTGCAATGACTTTATTGCTCAGAACTCGGTCCTCTCGGTCCAAGATGGATACTGACCGAGTCAAGAATGTTGTATCCTCTTCTAACTCGATGTTCTTCCAGTTGATCACATGGAGAGGATCATGCAGATACTTCTTCAGCTTAGAGACGTGGAAGAAATTGTGGGCATGAACTAACTATGGAGGTAGCACTAATTGTTATGAAACATACCCGACCCTTTTCAAAATCTCGAAGGGTCCAATGTACCGACGGGAAAGCTTGCCCTTCTGTCCAAACCTCTGTCTACCAGTCCTAGCCCTGACCTTCAATAACACTTTATTATCCACTTCCAACTCTAACTGTGTGAGTAGATTGTTGGCATAATTCTCATGTCTGACCTGAGCCATTGTCACCCTCTCTCATATCAACTGAACCTTTTCAATCATCTCCCTGATCATATCCGAGTTTGTAAGGTGCTTCTCGCCCACCGTCGCCCCAACACACTCTAAAACGACACGGTCTCCCATACAATGCCTCAAAGGGGGGGCATCTTGATACTAGCATGGTAACTATTATTGTACGAAAATTCTGCTAGAGGCAAGTTTTCATCCTAACTACCTTGAAAATCAAGTGCACATGCCCGCAACAAGTCCTCCAGATTCAGAACCGTACGCTCTAACTATCCGTTTGTCTCCATAGAGTAAGTTGTACCCAAATTCAGCTCAATACCCAGCTCCTGCTAAACCTTCCTACAGAATCGTGAAACAAACCGAAGATCTCAATAAAAAACCATGGTTAACGGTACACCGTGGAGTCTGACAATCTCCCGTATGTAAAAACTAGGTCAACTTTGCTATGCTGTCTGTGATCCGGATCGGCAAGAAGTGTGCAAAATTGGCGAGGTGATCCACCACAACTAAAATTGCATCATCACCCCGTTTAGATCGAGGTATTATGATGAAGTCAATAGTGATGTGCTCCCACTTCCACTCGGCCATCGAGAGTGGATGCAATAACCCGATTGCTTTCTTATGCGTGGCCTTCACCTCCTGGAACGTATTCATTTATCCACACACATCGCTACATCATGCTTCATCCCAGACCACTTGAAATCTCTACATAGGTCCTTACATATCTTCATCGCATCGGGATGTATGCTGAATGAGACTGATGGAACTTTGCAAGAATCTTCGACTGCAGTTCCTTGACGACTGACACAATCAACCCACCCTCATGTTAACCCGATAATGGTGGACTATAAAGTATTATTTCTAACTACCAAGCATGCCTAACTTGTTCATTCAATAATAAATTGATTTTTTTTCACCAAATATTTTACTAACACACAAAGAACTCATTATCATGAATTTATTCCGAATGTCGTGATTTACAATCCTACGTTTCGTCAAACGATTTGAATCTTACATAGCTTAGGCACACACATCCTCCACATCAATAACTATTCTCATCAATGATTTCAAGAAAGTCATTTAATCCCAATGGCCCATCCAACCGATACTTCCATTGAGACTACGTATTATCATAGAGTCATCTTAGGTATCACAACCCAAATACACATGAGATATTACATTCTCAATCTGCAAATTTCATACGGATTGAAACACTAGTATTTAATGTCCCGTTAAGTTATAATATTCATAGTGTCTTAGAGTCATGACCTCAAATCCATCATATACATCGTAACATGCTATATATGTTAACTAAGGAGTCTGTCAACCTAACGTTATCAAGTACACATGAAGACTACATGGAATAAATCGCGAGACCACACGTACACACCCACCCGTGTAAAATAAAGGTGCTTTCTAAGAAGAGCGTACTCATGTACCGCGACGCATTGGCTTTAACCCGACATATCCCTCATTACTACTGAGCTTTACGCACAACTGAATATAGACCCACAATTGAAACAACAACTCCCATTATCGGGATCAATAAAGACATAAGAAGATGCAGCAAATTAGGCGATTTCCATTCCAGAATGAAATAATTTAATTCGGACAACGAACCATGCAACAGGAAGTGAAAACCACAATGAACACTTAAACTCTAAAATTCTCACTCACCTACATATGTGCTAAAGTATCAGTCTAGTCACTGACCTACATACTTAAGTCTCCACAATATCTATATGCGATTTATAACTTTTGAACCTCAAGATCCTCCTCATTCTAACAAAACACAAAACTCACACAAATTTACCCTGTGGACTTCACTACAATCCTTAGCAACATCATATGTGGTCTCAATTCATAACTATCGAACGAGTTACTATGACACCTTAATTTTTTTTCAAGCATTATCCATTTCTAATACCTAATGAGTCTCCTCATTAGGGTCATACTAAATCGTAAAGGTAGCATGCACATGTGCTACAATCACTACACCAAAAACAGGAATCTGACACGGTTTAAAACTGTGCCAGATCAAATCTGGCACGGTTTTGAACTGTGCCAGAATCAGGTGTTCCAAAATGGCCATTTTTTTCTGGCACGGCTCAAAAGTGTGCCAGATTTGGCCAAACAGGAACACTTTTGGTACACTTCGTACCAGAATTTGATATTTTTGCCACAATTTTGGCACAGTTTTTAACTGTGCCAGATTTAGCAGAGTTTAAAAAAATTTGGCATAGTTCAAAACCGTGCCAAAATATGATACACTTTTGCCACGGTTTTGAACTGTGCCAAATTATTTTATAAAAAGAAAAAAAAATTATTTGAAAGCACAAATATTCACAAATTAAAAATATTGCAGGTTGTTGATAAACTAATGTACATACAAACTTCAAAATATTACAAGTCTTTAATAGTTCACAGGCCAAAAAAAATTGGGCAAAGTTCCCACTATTTTCTAGACATTCCAAAACCTGCTAATACAAAACCTGCCTAACATAAAGCCCGCACGGCCACAAAATATAACAATTGACTAACAAAAGCCCGCATGGCCATACAACTTAACAATAAAACTACAAAAGCTCGCACGACCATAACAAAAAAAAAATGGAATCATGAATAAACTCCTTGTTGTAAACCATTGAGTTCACTGTGTGTCCCACGTAAATAAATGCCAACGATAAATTGTTATCCTGCAAAAAAAATAGGATACAAAAAAGATACGATATTAGTAACCAAATAATTTACAAAAAAAATCTACTAAAACTAAAAAATTACATATAAGAGTGAAAATTATCATCATATTCTCAAATCGGGAGACCCGGGACTACGCGGTCAGTTCCTATAAGTTACATTGATCCCGTGCAAGGTGTTCATGCCTCCTACGGGTGGGAGCTGGTTCGGGTTTTCACCCTTTAACGGCTTGTTTTTAAGTCTGAGTGTGATTTTTGCAAACTATCGTCATATTCTCAAACCGAGAGACCCGGGACTACACGATCAGTTACTACAAGTTACATTGGTCTCGTGCGAGGTGTTCGTGCCTCTTACGGGGTTGTTTGGGGGCTAATTTGAGTTTTCACCCTTTAACGGCTTGTTTTTAAGTCTAAGTGTGATTTTTGCAAATTATCGTCACATTCTCAAATCGAGAGACCCGAGACTATGCGGTCAGTTCCTACAAGTTACATTGGTCCCGTGCGAGGTGTTCGTGCCTCCTACGAGGTCATTTGGCTACTGGTTTAGGTTTTCACCCTTTAACGGCTTGTTTTTAAAGTGTTGATTTTTGCAAATTATCGTCATATTCACAAATCGAGGGATCCGGGACTATGCGGTCAAGCCCTACAAGTTTTATTGGTCCCGTGCGAGGTGTTCGTGCCTCTTACGAGGTCGTTTGGGGGTTGGTTTGGGTTTTCACCCTTTAACGACTTATTTATAAGTTTAAGTGTTTCCTTTTGTGAATTATCATCATATTCACAAATCGGGAGACCCCGGACTACGCGGTCAGTTCTTACAAGTTACATTGGTCCCGTGTGAGGTGTTCGTGCCTCTTACGAGGTCGTTTGGGTTTTCACCCATTAACGACTAGTTTTTAAGTCTAAGTGTGATTTTTGCAAATTATCGTCATATTCTCAAACCGGGAGACCCAGGACTACGCGATCCGTTCCTACAAGTTACATTGGTCCCGTGCGAGGTATTCGTGCCTCTTACGGGGTTATTTGGGGGCTAGTTTGGGTTTTCCCCCTTTAACGGCTTGTTTTTAAGTCCAAGTGTGATTTTTGCAAATTATCGTCATATTCCCAAACCAGGAGACCCGGAACTACGCGGTTAGTTCCTACAAGTTACATTGGTCCTGTGCGAGGTGTTCGTGTCTCTTACGGGGTCGTTTGGGTGCTGGTTTGGCTTTTCACCCTTTAATGGATTGTTTTTAAAGTGTTGATTTTTGCAAATTATCGTCATATTCACAAACCGAGAGACCCGGGACTACGCGTTCAAGTCCTACAAGTTACATTGGTACCGTGCGAGGTGTTCGTTCCTCTTACGGGGTCGTTTGGTGGTTGGTTTGGGTTTTCACCCTTTAACGGCTTATTTTTAAGTTTAAGTGTTTCTTTTTGCGAATTATCGTCGTATTCACAAACCGGGAGACCCGAGACTACACGGTCAGTTCCTACAAGTTACATTGGTCTTGTACGAGGTGTTCGTGCCTCTTACGGGATCGTTTGGGGGCTGGTTTGGGTTTTCACCCTTTAACGGGTAGTTTTTAAGTCTAAGTGTGATTTTTGCAAATTATAGTCATATTTTAAAATCGGGAGACCCGGGACTATGCGGTGAGTTCCTACAAGTTACATTGGTCCCATGCGAGGTGTCCGTGCCTCTAACGGGGTCGTTTGGGGGATGGTTTGGGTTTTCATCCTTTAACGGCTTGTTTTTAAGTCTAAGTGTGATTTTTTCAAATTATCGTCATATTCTTAAACTAGGAGACCCGAGACTACGCGGTCAATTCCTATAAGTTACATTGGTCCCGTGCGAGGTGTTCGTGCCTCTTACGAGGTCGTTTGGGGGCTGGTTTGGGTTTTCACCCTTTAACGACTTGTTTTTAAGTCTAAGTGTTGATTTTTATAAATTATCATCCTATTCACAAATCGGGAGACCCAGGACTACGTGGTCAATTCCTACAAGTTACATTGGTCCCGTGCAAGGTGCTCGTGCCTCCTACGGGGTCGTTTATGGGCTGATTTGGGTTTTCAGCCTTTAACGGCTAGTTTTTAAGTCTAAGTGTGATTTTTGTAAATTATCGTCATACTCTCAAATCGGGAGACCCGGGACTGCGCGGTCAGTTCCTACAAGCTACATTGGTCCCTTGCGAGGTGTTCGTGCCTCTTATGGGGTCGTTTAGGGGCTGGTTTGGGTTTTAACCCTTTAACGACTTGTTTTTAAGTTTAAGTGTTGATTTTTTCAAATTATCATCATATTCACAACCCGAGAGTCAGTTCCTACAAGTTACATTTGTCCCGTGCGAGGTGTTCGTGCCTCTTACGGGGTCGTATTGGTGCTGGTTTGGGTTTTCACCCTTTTACGGCTTGTTTTTAAAGTGTTGATTTTTGCAAATTATGGTCATATTCACAAACTGGGAGATCCCGGACTACGCGGTCAAGCCCTACAAGTTACATTGGTCCCGTGCGAGGTGTTCGTTCCTCTAACGGGGTCGTTTTGGGGTTGGTTTGGGTTTTCACCCTTTAACGTCTTGTTTTTAAGTTTAAGTGTTTCTTTTTGCGAATTATCATCATATTCATAAACCGGGAGACCCGGGACTACACGGTCAGTTCCTACAAGTTACATTGGTCCTGTGTGAGGTGTTCGTGCCTCTTACGAGGTCGTTTGGGTTTTCACCCTTTAACGGATAGTTTTTAAGTCTAAGTGTGATTTTTGCAAATTATCGTCATATTCTCAAACCAGGAGACTCGGGACTACGAAGTCCGTTCCTACAAGTTACATTGGTCCCGTGCGAGGTGTTCGTGCCTCTTACGGGGTTGTTTGGGGTCTAGTTTGGGTTTTCACCCTTTAACGGCTTGTTTTTAACTTCAAGTGTGATTTTTGCAAATTAAAGTCATATTCTCAAACCGGGAGACTTGGAACTACGTGGTCAGTTCCTACAAGTTACATTGGTCCCATGCAAAGTGTTCGTGCCTCTTACGGGGTCGTTTGGGTGCTGGTTTGGGTTTTCACCCTTTAATATCCTATTTTTAAAGTGTTGATTTTTGCAAATTATCATCATATTCACAAATCGGGAGACCCGGGAATACGCTGTCAAGTCCTACAAGTTACATTGGTCCCGTGCGAGGTGTTCGTGCCTCTTACGGGGTCGTTGGGTGGCTGGTTTGGGTTTTCACCCTTTAATGGCTTGTTTTTAAGATTAAGTGTTGCTTTTTGCGAATTATCGTCATATTCACAAATCGGGAGACCCGGGACTACGCGGTCATGTCCTACAAGTTACATTGGTCCCGTGCGAGGTGTTCGTGCCTCTTACGGGATCGTATGGAGGCTAGTTTGGGTTTTCACCCTTTAACGACTAGTTTTTAAGTCTAAGTGTGATTTTTGCATATTATCATCATATTTTCAAACTGGGAAACCCGAGACTACGCGGTCAGTTCCTACAAGTTACATTGGTCCCGTACGAGGTGGCTATGCCTCTTACGGGGTCGTTTGGGGGTTGGTTTAGGTTTTCACCCTTTAATGGCTTGTTTTTAAGAGTAAGTGTGATTTTTTCAAATTATCGTCATATTCTCAAACTAGGAGACCCAGGACTACGCGGTCAGTTCCTAAAAGTTACATTGGTCCCGTGCGAGGTGTTCGTGCCTCTTACGGGGTCGTTTGGGGGCTGGTTTGGGTTTTCACCCTTTAACGGCTTGTTTTTAAGTCTAAGTGTTGATTTTTGCAAATTATCGTCATATTCACAAATCGGGAGACCCGGGACTACGCGGTCAGTTCCTACAAGTTACATTGGTCCTGTGCGAGGTTTTCGTGCCTCCTACGGGGTCGTTTAGGGGCTGATTTGGGTTTTCACCCTTTAACGGCTAGTTTTTAAGTCTAAGTGTGATTTTTGCAAATTATCGTCATAGTCTCAAACCGGGAGACCCGGGACTACGCGGTCAGTTCTTACAAGTTACATAGGTCCCTTGCGAGGTGTTCGTGCCTCTTATGCGGTTGTTTAGGGGCTGGTTTGGGTTTTCACCCTTTAACGGCTTGTTTTTAAGTTTAAGTGTTGATTTTTTCAAATTGTCGTCATATTCACAACCTGGGAGTCAGTTCCTACAAGTTACATTTGTCCCGTACGAGGTGTTCGTGCCTCTTACGGGGTCGTTTGGGTGCTGGTTTGGATTTTCACTCTTTTACGGCTTGTTTTTAAAGTGTTGATTTTTGCAAATTATGGTCATATTCACAAACCGGGAGACCCCGGACTACGCGGTCAGTTCCTACAAGTTACAAAATAGACTTAGCGCCCAGTCGGTAGCCATACATTCAACACCGTTAAAAAGTATTCCTACACAGGGAAGGGGGAGTATGCCTAAATACATTTTATGGGCTTTTCATAACGAAGATGGAAAGTCCATTACATGGTGAGGGTATGTCTAATTAATTCGCGTGTAAGGGGGTATGTCTAAATACATAATTATCTAAGGAGTATAGTAAAGAAATGCAAAGAATATGGAAAGCAGTCCACTTTTAAAACAAAAGAAAGGAAAGGAAAAACAAGACAAATTCACTCCTGGCATGAAGAATACAAAGTGAGAAGGATAGTTCTTTAAAAGTGAATAAGTGATATTTAAATAATTACTAAACATGAATTTACCATTTTTTGCCTTTGGTTTAATGATAATAGATTATGCATCTCACATTCATTCGTTTATCCATCTTAGAATATTTTTCTTCCATGTAACCTCTAAGAAAGATTTCAAGCACTAGTTAAACTGACACATAATGGTAATACAACATGAACCATTAAGTACCATATTTTCGTAAGTTATTTATCCTCCATGCCCATAAGACAAAATACAACACACTTTGAATAGGATATCGTTATTAAAAAGGGTATTATAATTGGACTAAGGAAACATACACAGACTTACTCATGCTATAAGAAAATTCAGTTTTTGAAGATATTCTTCTTTCATCTTTTGAGTACTACCATCAGAAGTGGGATAAATACTTGGGCGAGCTTCCAAATCTTGTTTTTTCGATGCTCACAACTGTTTCGACGTTCTTGAAGTTCCCGTTGTGGCTCTCCATTACCCGCATCAAGAAAAAAATATCTTGTGCTTCAGAATATAAGGGAGAAAAAGGTAGTTCAAGATCCAAAACTAATATATTTTGAGTAAATACTGATAATTATCATAACCAATCATACCTAAAGTTCCTCAAATGGAGGAGTGGAATACCTATAGATGTAAAGTAACTGATCTTGCAACTGTTCAATTTGGTTCCACTTTCTTTGATTTGAATTGGCATTAGATCAAGTTGACCTACAAGTTGAAAGGAATTAGATAAGTATATTTATAGTAAGTTGCAAACTCAATCAAATAGTTTAATAGTTACAAAAAATTTGTAGAACACAAAGGCCTAACCAAACCACGAGAGTACACTGACTCTAAAAAACCTCTGCTCCAAATTGTTAGTATATTTCTTGTAGATTCACCATCTACATGTTCGTGTCCTATACATTTAGAACTTATCGTGTCAATGAGTTTATGCTTCATTCGGGGTCTAATGAAATTCAGCAATAAGCAGCAGCCATAAAAGAATAGCAAATAAAACTGAACAAATCTGAGACAAAAAATCATTGCATGTACCAAAGCAAGAATATCCAGCTTGAGAATTCTGGTTCAAGAAGCCACCTGGAAACCCACCTTATGCTCCCTGCGTAACATAATCCACTGTATATCCACTTTGAGATGCTTGCAAACACCAATGCAACAAAATATCAATGCAACAAATGTCTAAATGATCAATTATGATAGTAGAACGTATTATGCCTTAGATTATTTAGAGGTCCCTTTCGAGGATAACAATACCAGTGCACAAGAGATTAGAGCAAAGTCAGATGAAAGAAATAAATCAAGTCATCAAAACAAGTACCATAATAGGCAATCAAATTGTATCGGACCAACTTCAAGCATAATCAATTTTATAATCAAATGCACTTTCTAGTGTTATTACGAGAACCAAACCGAATTGGACATCAGCCCAGAGAAGCCAACTACTAATCTGGTTCGGCCCTGCTATTAGGTTTGAATCATCTGATATACGATTAACCTGGATTCAATCTAAGAACCAGTCATGTTGACAATACTGAAGCTGCAGCTCAAACCTAGTCTCCAACGATGGTAAATGTGTCATGCTGATCTACACCTACTTGTGCTATCTTATTATCGGACTTATTGACTTTAGCTTCATCATCAATAAAATAAATTTGATTTATAATTATATATTTCATATTATTAGCCAATAAATGAACTAACCCTTTGTCGTATTGGAATGTGAACTTCCCTAGTAAGTGGTATGGATGCAGGGTACATGTACAGGTCAATTACATTTATTTAGCCGGTACGCAATATGATGGGAGTATGCTTAGTTCATTTGCTATTTTGGAATATGGGATGCCTTAAAAGTCTTATTAAATCTAGGAATCTCATGTACTTTTACTTTTTGAGTTAGGAAGTCGGTTTTCCCCTTTTATTTTGTTGTTGAAATCAAATTATGTATTATTATTGTTATATTAATGATGAATGATAAAATTGGGAAGCCACTTCTAAAAATATGGAATGCAGACCTATCATATTTCCATCTTTTTAAGTAGTGTGAACAAAAATATCTACAATCCGCACACACTATCTTTTGGATAGTGCGAACCTGCATCGCTGTACGGAGATGGGTGTAGCAATCATGGTAACTATATTACATCTTGCTTCTAATAAGTATTTGCCCATTACATCCCCCAAGTGGACATCAAATGCCAAGTTGACAACTCTTGAACAAGTGGAGCAGGTTTGATTCACATCCCATCCTCCGCCCACAAATTTATAATGCTGATGACAAATGATTTCTATTGTTTCTTCCTTTGAAAATTCAAAAAAAAAATGTACAATTTAGATGATAACAATTATAAGGTTGGAAAACTATAGACAATTTATAACTTTACATTTTTGAGCTACTAGTACTCCTAGCTAAGAAACAATTATTCTGATGCAAGGATGTCTATAAGCCCATGAATAATGCGACTCATTTTGGGCACAAAAAGTTGCCAACAAAATGATTGGGGTTGGTTTTATGGATAAATAGAGGAGTCCACTAACTGCCTAACCAATCATAATCATCGCCACATCATTTTGTGTACATAACAATACTCTAAGCCCATATGTGAATGGAGTTGGAGTTAGAGTTGGTGTTGGGTTAAGTCTAGTTTATTTACAACCAACCCACACCTGATCCCAATTGTAATTCATAAGACTTCAAATGTTATAAGCTATTTTCGATATTGAAATTTGGTATATATAACATATCAAAAAAATTCATAACAGAGTATAAATTTGCAATAACAAGAACATTAGGCGAATCAGTTCAATTATCAATTTTGATCTGTTACATAATTATTTTTGACACTGCTCTGTGTATTTTTTTTCCTTCTTATTTTAGTGAGTTCAATTTAGTTATTTTCTTACAAATTGTCATTTTTATACATATGCTTATTAATTTTTTACAAAGTTCAGTCAATCGACACCGTTAGAATACTACACATAGCTCCGCCCTTGCAGGTATATATGCATGCATGGATTTTGAACACCAAACCTATTCTTCATGCGGCGTGTATTAGGGACCACTCTACTACTAGATTAACCCTTGGGAGTTATTTTGAATAATGATATATAGTGATCTTTCTTTTTTCTTGACAAAATTTATAAACTTCACTTGGAAGTAGGGTCAGCAATATGGGTTAGATAGGAAAAAAACGCCCGATATCCCCCCTAAGTAGCACTGCCTGGTCCCGTGATTCGTTCGACGGGTCAAAAATGGGTTTAATGTTCCATATTGTCAGCTTGAAGAGGGTTATTTGCAGGTCAAACTCGGGTCACAACTAGTAGAACCAAATTAAAGGCACTGTGTACATAAACCTCTTATCTATACCAACAGCTGCAACCTCCCCCCCCCCCTCTCTCTCTCTCTCTCTCTCTCTAATGATTTCTTAATCACTCCTTACCATCTCATCGAATTAAAGGGGTGAACCTGAAGCAACGGTAAAGTCACGAAAACAGCCTCTCTGCATATGCATCCATTTGTGCGGATATGTGATTTCCTTGATTGAAGTGCTGTTGATTCTGATGGCATCTTTGTAAATTATACAACACTTTTTGAGATTGTACAACACTTTTTGAGTTTTCACCCTTTAAGGGCATGCTTTCAAGGCTAAGTCTAGATTTTTGCAAATTATCGTCGTATTCTCAAACCGGGAGTACCGTGAATACGCGGTCAGTCCCTACATTTTATATTTGTCCCGTGCGAGGTGTTCGTGCCTCTTGAGGGACCGTTTGGGGTTATTTTCGGTTTTTCACCCTCTAACGGCATTTTTTCAAGCCTAAGTCTAGTTTTTTACAAATTATCATTGTATTCTCAAACCGAGAGTCCCATGAATACGCAATCAGTCCCTACGTGTTACGTCAGTCCCGTGCGAGGTGTTCGTACCTCTTAAGGGGTCGTTAGGGAGTTATTTTGGGATTTCACCCTCTCACGGCATGTTTTCCAGATTAAGTCTAGATTTTTATAAATTATCGTCGTATTCTCAAATCGGGAGTCCCGAGAATACACGGTCAGTCCCTACGTGTTATGTTAGTCCTGTGTGAGGTGCTCCTGCCTCTTAAGGGGCCGTTTGGGGGTTCTTTTGGGTTTTCACCCTCTAACGGCATGTTTTCAAACCTAAGTCTAGATTTTTGCAAATTAATGTCTTATTCTCAAATCGGGAGTCCCGTGAATACGCGGTCAGTTCCTACGTGTTACGTTAGTCCCGTGCGAGGTGTTCGTGCCTCTTAAGGGGTCGTTTGGGAGTTATTTTGGGTTTTCAGCCTCTGACATCATGATTTCAAGCCTAAGTCTAGGTTTTTACAAATTATCATCATATTCTCAAACTGTGAGTCCCGTGAATATGCGGCCAGTCCCTGCGAGTTACATTACTCCCGTGTCAGGTGTTCGTACCTCTTAAGGGGTCGTTAGGGAGTTATTTTGGGCTTTCACCCTCTCACGGCATGTTTTCTAGCCTAAGTCTAGATTTTTGCAAATTATTATCGTATTCTCAAATCGGGAGTCCCGAGAATACACGGTCAGTCCCTACGTGTTACGTTAGTCCTGTATGAGGTGTTCCTGCCTCTTAAGGATCCATTTGGGGGCTACAAATGATTTGTAAACCTTGCCAAATAACACATACAGTTACCGACATATGCTTTTAAACTCAGTCAAACCAATAACACTAACTCTTGATTATCGTTTTCTTTTCAAATTCACAACACATATAGTTACCCACAAAAGAAAACTAAGAGAACATACTTCTTCAATTTTATTCTGGTATTTGTGTCTGCTTGAATGAAAATCAAAAGCAATAGCAATCAAATAAAAAATTATAACAATTTATTACAAAATTTTAGTCAAATGAAGAGAATTAATAAAAAGTGAATGGAACCTAAAAAAAGTGCAGGCCTGATTATATAAATTTACAGTGAATAGACCCGATATTCCATAAAAGTATGTAAAAGGGGATGGAATAATAATCACACTATACCCTGCCTTCAACATTACACGCATGAAATGGATGGAATAATAAAAGCATATAAAAGTACCCGCACTAACAAATCAATGTTGTTGTAAGTTTTAAGCTAATAACACCACCGTGTCACGATTTTATCTTTCTTGAAACTAACAGACTGCTCAATGAAATCAAAACTGGTTGGGTTTTGTTTTCCCATCAAATACGCCCCAACACCATGTTACAACTTCATAATTGGGGTGCGCTCGAGTCGGTTTCAAACTCATGTCATCCCATCTTCCATTTTAAGTGTGATTTTTTATTTCAAATAAACTTATCCCCATCTGCTATAGAGATTATTACAATCAATTGAGTTCAATTCCTCATGAATTTAGGAAGTCTCCTATGGCATCCAACATAATATTCTTGATTTGTGATCAATGACACTGATATTTCGATTATCAAATAACTATTTTTTATAAATATTACAAAGCAACATGATCAATGTCAATGACTTTTCAATCATTCACATATTCATAAAAGAATATATAAATAAATCAAAATCCTTGGTCTAATTTTTTTTAAAAAAACTTACTTCTATTACCTTATGTAAAGACTAGGGTACCTCTTAAACAACACCGGCATCTTGCAAGGTTGCCCTTTGATTTTGGCCAAATTCTAGAATATTAACAAATTTTGTAGTTAGAATCAATATAAAAATGGTCTCATACAACACCTAAATTTACAAATTCGATGTGGACAAGTTAAAGTAACAACCAAACCTACAAAAATCAATAACAATGAAAACTCACGTCAATAAAAAAAATCAATTGAAGCACCAAACTCACTTTCTAAAAAATTACCTTTTGCTACACTTAACTACACCCCATGTCCAATGAATGATAGAGGGATTGAAATACCAAATATTGATTACACCGTGTATTATCCTATTATCCAAATAACATGTTAAATGATTTGATTAAAAAAATAACATAATAAATATAAATAAATCATTAATAAGATTACAACGATTCTATATTATAAATAAGTATAGGCTAATTATTTATAATATTCTTACCTTTTCAATCCCCAAACAGGGGAGGGAGTTACCTATTTCAAAATTGTAACATACCAACAAACAACTATTTGAGTATTTATGTATTAACTTTTACATAATATGATAAAAACAAAATGACTACAAAACGCATTGATGGATGTAAAAGCTCATGGTTGGATAAATAATACTTAAGTCACAATCCAAAACATTGTTTTCATATCCAGCTTCTATAAACTAATCAAAAAATTAAGTTCGTTCCTCTACCCGTCTTCTATAAACCAATAAAAAAAATTAAGAACACAAAAGTAAATTACCCATTTAGGAATTGTTTCAAATAAATGAGATGGAATCAACAAATAGAAACATTTAACACTTTCACTTTGCAACTGATTTGTTGGAGTGAAAAATTAGTGATTATCGAAATAAAAAAAATTAGGGTTTCAAAACAGCAAATGATGAATACTGAAGAGAGAGAGAGAATGGTGAAGACAGAGAATACCATAATTAAAACTGCAATCGATCCACAAAATGTACAAACCAAATCAGTTGTGCGTGTAGGCTGATTCGTGAGAGGGAGTGAATGAGGATGAGAGGGTGAGCGGGAATGAGAGCGGGAAACCACAAAACGACTATAATGATTTTTTTAGGGTACTTATATTTTAGTTAAGTGTACTCAATTTTGGCACACTTTAAAACAGTGCCAAATTTTGGCACTGTTTTTTAGTGTGCCAGATTGTTATTAAACCGTGCCAAAATTTGGCACGGTTTTAAACTGTGCCAGATTTTTAATATCAGGGTGTGCCAAATTGCTGTTTTTGGTGTAGTGAATCAAGATTGACACTTAATCTTAAGTGCTATTTCTAAATCCATGATGAGCAACATTGTGTTCTAAGTCTCCTAAGTGCATAACTCACACTTATCGACCTGACATTTTTCATAAAAGTAATACCATAATACAAGCATATAAACAAATTCATGAAACTAACTCCAAGGTATTACCACAATAACAATATGGATCAATCGTTCTATAACCATCAATAGTCGATTATGTAAATCTCAACCTATTAATTTTCTAAGGATACCCATTTAATCATATCCAATTAAACACGCATATCAAAGTGCGAGAATCATCATGGCATAATCTTATAATGTGTAACAACCGACCATGGCCACTAATTTAATTCCTCAATGGTCCAAGCACTAATCCTATTTACTATGTGTTACACCAACTATAACTTTAAATTCTTGACATCATAAGGAATCCTGAAGGTTCGAAGAAGGACATCTTTGTCACTATAGTACACGGGGCACAATCTAAAGTTTACTATTACTAGGCAATATCTACTACCGGTACTAATATATCATTAGATAATTCTTAGAACATGACTCCAAAGGATAATTTGATACGAATTCATATGCCTATCTAAAATGCTACCTAAAACAAACTTCATCATAACACATAATTTAATCTTTAATGACTATCCCACCACGACAACTAACTTATCTTACTATGTAACCATCACATTACATGCTAAGCCTTAAGCTATCCCATAAGTTTCTAAAACCATAAATTAATACCATTATTTCTAATGCTAAGTCCTAAGGAATGTATAGATTCATTCATAAGTTATCTTTAATTAGTGTGACTATTTAAACCGAAATCAAAATGAAGTTATGTAGGCATTCTAATCTCCATAGAATTAATACTTATAAGTGTACTACCTAATAACCTAATCCCATAAATGGACTTACAAGCTCTTTAGCTAATATGCAACGAAAATTATTAGACGTTGCTATTACCATTTAGTCTTCTCTACTTATAAAATTCCCACATGATGTACCTCACATAAGAGTACGGTGTCACCCCTCTACTGATGGCAGATAGTCTCAGCTAACTGGCGCATTGCCTCCTACATACTCTGTAACTCATTATTGCCTCTCACATTGTTGCGAGTAGGGGCCATCCTATATGATAGGAAAGTTTAGTATGATAATAATTAATGCGGAACGAAAGGGAACTAAAATGAGAATCACTCCGACACTCACGAGGATCCTAATGCTCTGATACCAAGTTGTAATGCTCCGATCCGGATTAGAGTTACCGTTGGAATAACCCATATCCGGACCAAGGTGTCAAGGGGGAGGGGGATAAAATATTTTATTAAATTGGAAAATAGTTACCACATTATACTTCAAGAAAACCTTTGATTTCTTTTATTATGAAATGATGAGGCCCATATTATGCAAGTTAATATTCAATTAACAATTTAACGAGTAAACCTTCGAGAATATTTAATCCATAAATAAAGCATAAATCATTGTATTATTACAATTTCCAAATAGTTCAAGTTCAAACCAAATTGTCTTAACAAACATCAGGAATTACGGTTCAACATAAGTCCATGGATTAAAATTGGTTACAGAGCCTATAACGATGACACTACTCTCCGCGGCCTTTCCAACATCCATACTCAACATACCACCTGTTGTACTTGGGGTATTGGAAAATAGGGTATGAGAGAAATGCCTAGTAGGGTGGAAAATACTAAGCAATAATTTCATAGAAAAATACTATACATATACAATGCATTTTAGTAATTTCGAAAACCATCATTGTCCTATATTCATTAGCTATCATTAATGATTATCTTAGTTAACATTTAACTAGCTAATAATATTCAAGAAGCCTCAATTATATTCAACTAAGTTATCATGTATATATACTAACAAGATTCTTTAACTTAGTCATAAATGCACCTATATGCAATGCCCTGGGCTACGTGCCCACTCACACTTAGCATTTTAATGTTTCGTACCAGGAACATAATCATATTCCATTTATGTCATCCACATAGTTATTAATTAATTCTTATTCATTGATTAGTTTAAGTTTTATGAATTTTTCTCATTCATTTTTTAAAATGTTTTTTGGAATTCTTCCATCAAACACTCACGGACTTCATGGCCTCACACCACTGGTCTCCGCCGCCATATACTACTACAGGTGGATTGAGGTTCTTCAGCACTAGGGAAATCATGTCCTTCTTAATTATTTTCTTCCGACATCATCCAAATATCATTATCTTTCATGTGTTCAACATTATTCTCAATGTTCACATTTAAAACTCGTTATTAGCCATTTTCCTAATGAGCCGAGGAGGCTACTTAGTGTCAACACTGAATAGTAAAATGTACTAAATCACCATTTTATCTTTTAATTTAACAAAATGACATCTTACACTTCTTTTTATCTAAAAAGGCATTTCCTTAGCATTTTTCAAGTAATTTTCATGCAAAAACACCATTAAGTGACATTTCTTCATATTTACCAAATCTTCCACTAAGGCATTTTTTTTTAACCAGAAATCACATTTTTAAGTGGATTTTAAGTACAAAAATCAATCTCTAATGTATTAAATATTTTCACCAACATTTAAACCTTTATTAGTGATGTACTACCCATTTTAGCACAATTTTACATATAAATCCATCCACATGATTATAAGCCTTATTTAACATATTCAGTAGGTTTAAATTAATATTTCAACATATTAGATTTTGGGGATGTTTTTATGAGATTACTAATCACATATTTACACTACTAAATTTCAACATTAATCATGTTAATGTCAAGATTAACACATACCACATACACTGTTTCATGAAAATGGCATTAACTAGTCATTTTCTTGTAATATTCCATTTTTTATGTTTATTTCATGAGATTATTACATTTATAGCATGACTTCAACATATATAATAATCTGAAAATTAATTCAAACAACATCTTCTCCATTTATCACTTTTCACCAAATGGTTTTTTCATATCATATGAAAATAAGGGAGAAGAGCTAAAAAGTAACATTTTATTTTTATCATCTTTTTCATTTTAGCATTTGAAATAAAAGAGTTTAGGAGTTAGGAAAAACCCTGGTTGGTAAAAGGAAGACGAGGAGGTTGAAGAAGATGGAAGAGGAACACTACAAAACTCCACAATGCCACCACCCAAATGCTCCGAAACCACATTTGTTTTGCTCAAACAAGCTGTCCTACTTCTTGAGCAAACTTTAATGGAGTTTGAGTCCTCCAAAATGGTGCAACAATAGTGGAAAATGGGTGGTAAAAGAGACCCACGAATTCGGAAGAGAACCACCTTACTTTAGCTGTGGAAAAAGAAAGAAATATGATGGACAGAGATAGAACTTTTTGGCTCCAAACCCTCACCCAT
Source organism: Sambucus nigra (assembly GCA_949130495.1). Taxonomy (NCBI): domain Eukaryota; kingdom Viridiplantae; phylum Streptophyta; class Magnoliopsida; order Dipsacales; family Adoxaceae; genus Sambucus; species Sambucus nigra. The sequence continues at coordinate 364,607,059 of OX422213.1, read as the reverse complement.
TGCAAGATTCTTATAAACCAAAAATGGTTGTCTTCCATCCTATAGTCAAGGCTAAGAGCTAGGCACTTTCCAAAAGAGTGAAAGATTGTATTAAGGTCTGGAAATATGATGGGTGAAAGAGACTATACCACCACATTAAGTCTCTCATTTCTCACACATAAGTTGACACCATAAATAAGGGGTATTTTTGTCACTTTCTCTCGCCTGCCCATTTTTTTTGAACTTTTAATTTGAGATTCATATTCCTTGAATTTTTTTGGCTAAAAATTGTATTTACAATAGTCGTTGGGCCTTTTGGATTGTCCTGTACAAGACACGCAAAATCGGGACCTTGGCGCAATTTTTTTTTCTCTTCATAGTAATATTCCTTATATTTTTTGACCTTTAGAGGCGTCCTAAACAATACGCGCAAGAAACGGGACCTCCGCGAAAAACATATTTTTTTTCTGATTTTTCTTCGCATGGTAATATTCCTTATATTTTTATGAGTCTAAATATATAGTCGGTATATTTTTTTTGACCTTTCGAGATCTCCTAAACAATACGTGCAAGAAACGGGACCTCCGCGCAAAACATATTATTTTTTTATTTTCTTCGCATTGTAATATTCGTTATATTTTTATGAGTCTAAATCTATAGTCGAAATATTTTTTTTGACTTTTTAATTGTCCTGAACAATTCGTGCAAAACTAGACTTTCATTGTGTCGCGCGTCATAAGGAAATTAGTACACATGCTTGCGTAGCATTCGTTGCTTTTTCGAGTTGCGTGAAATTGAACCAAAGTATTTAAAATAATTATACGGACACAAATCATAACTAATGCAAAAACATGCAGCGTAAATTTTTAATTAACGGAGCGTCGCTAAATAAAAGGATAATCGTACAAGTACAATTAAAAGTGCGGGTGTTACACCTCGCTTGTTATCATCGCGTCTGACTTGGGAATTAGACAAGAAGGTACATTTGTGCGTGTTCTCAAGGAACATAAGAAAGCAAGAGTATGGACCATAACCGACATTAATAGGATATGTCCCTCGACGTGCATGCATAGGATAGACTTAGAAGATAATGCTAAAAATTCCCATGAAACACAACGTAGTCTCAATCCCATTATGAAAAAGATCGTTCGAGATGAGGTTCTCAAATTGCTCAATATAGGTATAATTTACCTCATCTCTGATAGACAACGGATCATCCCCGTTCAAGTTGTACGGAAGAAATCTTGTGTTATAGCGGTGAAAAATAATGATAATGAGTTAGTACCCAGTAAGATTCAAACCGGTTAGTGCGTGTGTTTTGATCACAGAAAGTTGAGCGCTATCACAAGTAAGTGTCACTTTCCTCTTCTATACATAGATCAAACGATAGAGAGATTATTCGGTTATTCATGTTATTATTTTCTCGACGGTTATTCCGGATATAATTAAATTCCCATCCCTCCCAAGGATTAAGATAAGACCACCTTCACTTGTCCATTGGGTACTTTTTCTTACCGACGTATGCCCTATGGGTTATGCAATACACCCGTTACCTGTCAGTGGTGCATGATGAATATCTTTTCGAGTATGGTGGTGTAGTTTCTCGAAGACTTCAAGGATGACTTTTTGGTATTTGAGTTTAGTTTTGATGAGTACCTCCATTACCTTACCCTCGTTCTAAAGAGGTGTAAGGAAAATATCCTTTTTGTTAATTGGGTAAAGTGTTATTTCATGGTCAAATAGGGAATAGTGGTGGATAGTATCATTTCGAAAAAATGTATCAGTGTCGATAAAGATAAAATTGACCTCATCGCTAATCATCTGCCATCGAAAAATATGTGTGAAGTTCGAACATTCGTAGGATACACCAATTTTTAAAGGAGATTCATTAAGGATTTTAGCAAAATCTCCCGAACTTCGTGTAAACTTCTTGCCAAGGAAACACCCTTCTATTTTACTGATGATTTCCTTAAAGTCTTTGAAAGGATAAATAAGGAATTAACATATGTACCCATTTTGTGACCCATCGACTGAAGTCATCCCTTCAAAATCATGTGTGATGCTTTCGACTATTCCAGAGACGCGGATATAGGTCATCATAATGAGAAACTTCCTCACATCATATACAATGATAGTGGGACTCTCAACAATGCCCAATTTAACTATTCCACACTAAAAAAGAGCTCTTCTTCATAATTTTTGCGCTTAAGAAGTTTAGGTCTTGCTTGATAGGATCTAAAGTTGTTATTTTCACCGTCCACTTGGCCCTGTGATACCTTTTATATAAAAAGGATGCTAAGGATCATCTCATTATGTGGATCTTATTTTTATAAGAGTTTGACCTTGAAATGAGAGATTAAAAAGGATGAGAGAATCTAGTGGTAGATAACTTGCCTAGGTTGACCATTGAATCGTCCGATAACGTGTTGTCACAAAATGAATCATTTCCCGATGAGAAACTGATGCTTGTCTCCCAGCTTCCATGGTTTGACGATATTTTAAATTATCGTGTGATGGGTGAAATGCTTCCCCATTGGCCTAAACAAGATCATTCCAAATTTTTAATGGAATCCAAGTAATTATTTTGGGACAACCCATATCTCTTCAAGTATTTTCCTGATCAAATAATTCAAAAGTGTGTCCCGAATCACGAGATTCAAAGCATAATATCTTTCTTCCATGACTAGGATCGTGGAGGTCATTTTAGTGAAAAGAAGATCGTTGCGAAGACTTTAGAGTGTGGATTATCTTGGCCCACCTTTGTTTATGATACAAACGATTAGAGTAGGAGTTATGATCGTTTCCAACAGTGAGGAAAGATCACACGTAGGGACATGATGACCTTAAACCCCATTTTGATTATAGAGTTTTTTTACTGTTAGGGAATTGATTTTATGGGTCCATCCCCAAATTCCTACGGGAAACTTTACATACATTTAGCTGTTAATTATAAGTTTAAGTGGGTAGAAGACATACCATGTAGGATGAATGACTTCCACGTGGTGGTAAATTCATTCAAGAAAACATTTTCTCCCATTTTCATACGTCTTGAGCCAGCATTAGCGATCAGGAAAACCATTTATGTAATCGATGCTTTGGGAGCCTCATGAAAAAGTACTCACTCATGCACAAAGTAGGATGTTCTTATCACCCTCAAACCAGTGGTCATGTTGAAGTTTTCAATAGGAAAATAGAGAAAATCATCGAGAAAATAGTGAATTTGATTTGAAAGGGTTGGTCCATAAGATTATTGGATGCATAGTGGGCTTATCGTTATACCTACAAAACACCACTTGGTGTGGCCCTATATAGACTTATCTATGAAAAGCATGTCACCTTCTGGTAGAGTTAGAGCACATGTCCTATTGGGCCATTAAGACCTTTAATTTTGATTTACTAGTTGTGGGTTAGGTTAAAAAAATCCAACTCAATGAGTTGGACAAGATTAGTAATGTTGCGTACGAGAATGAAAAACTGTATAAAGAGAAAACAAATATGTTCCATGACAAATCCATCTTACAAAAGTCAATCTAACCTGGATGAAAAGTTCTCTTGTATATTTCTAAGTTGCATATCTTTTTCAATAAGTTGAGGTCTAGGTGGTCCAACCCTTTTGTTGTTAAATAAGTCTACCCGAATGGGGAGGTTGAGATAGAGAATCCTAAAAATTGTGAAATATTCAAAGTCAATGGTCAAAGGTTGAATCCATATCTGGAATTGAGAGATTGAGAAGCGGAGGACATTCTCCTCCAATACCATGTATACAAAGACTGAACACGAAATTGGATCATTGTTGTTGTATTATAGTGTTTATTTCGCATTTGTTTAGGAATTATACGTTGAAAAAAGTCTCTCATTACAGTAATATCTTTCATATCCTTTTCACTTTTTCAGTTTTTGTCTTTTACATTGAGGACAATGCAGAAATTAGACTTGGGAGTGTTGAGGTTATTTCTCTTCGTTTAAAAAAATACTAAAAATTATAAAAAATAAAAAAATATTTCAAAAATTCAAAAATATTTTCATATAATTGAGTTTTGAAATGATTTTTGAATATAGAATTAATTTAGTAATCTCTCAACTTATGAAATGTTTACACATTAGCAAAATAATATGATCAAAAATGGATAATGACTTAAAATTTATTATGATTAACGAATAAACATGGAGATTTTAACTCGGTGAGATTTTTATGCCATTCATCATTTTCAAGATATTCAAATGGATCCAAATTAAAACAACTCAAACTTTCCTTTAGTAATAAATCTTTAATAATCTCAAATTCTTTATTATTTCCAATTAATAAAAACAAAAAGTCAAAATATGAATCTTAGGCACTGAAAGTCTTAGTAAGTCGTCTTGAGACACAAATTAACTTAACGAAACTTTAGAAATGAGATTAGGCCATCGATTTGAAAACCAAAATAGGGCCTAATTTCCAACATTTTTACATTATTCCGTTGAAAACCCATTTGAGGCAAAAGAAAAATAAGTATTTTATTAAAAACATATTATTCTACCTAACTCCAATTGGGCCATATGTGACACCCCGCCTAATTAAATACTGGGCAATCAGTCCATTATTAAATTAAGCCCGAATATCCGATTGGTTCATTCTTGGCATCACCGTCGAAAATAATATCTCTTATTAAGTCACCTAATAATTAATTAAGCCAAGTGTCAAAAACTTTTCCATCTTTTAATTTAATTAAATCCTTACCAACACACTAAAATAAAATAAGTAGCAACCCAACACAACTGAATTAAAATTCAACTAGTAAAAATGGAGCTGGAATAAACTCTCTAGTTGAAATATCTCAATATCATCATCTATAACAAAATGATAATAATAATAATATCAATATAAAACGAATACAAGATCCGGAACTAAAATGAAATAACTAAATTCTGGGCGACATGTCGTACATGAGCCAAATACTATGAAGATAGGAATCAAGACAATGAATGCGTCTAATCCAAAGCCATATTCCAGAAAACTCGTCAAAATATCCATCCTCTAAATCGGGCGTCCCTGATGCTGGGCACCTGGTAATATAGATATAGTAGAGAAGGAAATATGCAAGTAAACAGGTAAGATCCCAATTGTAAAAGGTTTTAAAAATAACACGTGCTTAATAAGTTCAATTAAGCAGGTATTATGTTCATGTTAGTTCTCGGCTCTCATTTGAGAATATGACCTCTCTTCTAATGTGCACGCTTGACGTACCTTATTATTCCCCTAAACCAGATTCTCAATTATCTTCCTATCTCTTCTTATTATCCCGTATTTCCCATGCAATACTTTATTTATTTAAACATGTTCATTTCTTTTTAAGATGAACTAAGTCTTTAAATATTAAGTATTCACTTACTTAATTCATTCAAAATTTATTATTCACTTTTTATCCACTAAGTCGCACAGTAGATCACATCAAAGTATATATATATATACGCTGATATCATGTCCTGGTGCATCACTCACTGAGTAATGGACAATTGGTGCGATGTCTCTCACGAACCATAAATCTCATAACACAAATATTAGAGGCGAGCATACTCCCAGCCAAATGGGTCACGCACATACCTACGCTCCCATTCAACCGTCAAAACTATCATTCATACCGATAGCACGTGTTCAAGGTCTTGTGCTCAGTGGACGAATCTAAATCCTCCCAAATGGGTCCAATCAAGATAAGATCGTCCACAACACAAAACCTCCTCCTCGATGGCAAGTAGCGTAGGTACGTCATACACAAAATAAATCATACTATATATATATATATATATATATATATATATATATATATATATATATATATATATATATATATATATAGGGCATTCACACAACCCACAATAATTCTCTTACATAGTATATTTATATCTCGAATATTCTACATATTTATAGTTTATAAATTTACATCTTAAAGTATATTCCCGAGCTTTTCTCAACACTCGGATGTTATCATATATTTCTCATATAATTTTAATAGGAATAAGTCTACTCCCTACTGGTCCATGTCATCACAATTTCCAAATTTAATCATTTCAATTGGGTTTATTCTATGATACTCCCTAACTCGATTTTAACCCATTATTCCCATTCCCTAAGATTAATTCCACCTATTAATATTTTTCCAGGTTCTACCTATTACCCTACTAATTTTCCCTAAGTTCCAAAATGTTAAATTAGTCACCACTAAAGATTTATACAAGATGGGATTTAATACAACTTTATAACAAAACAATTTTCAAAATACAGGAGGGGTCGATCGATCGAAGGGAAAGGTCGATCGATTAACATTCCTGAGTCGATCGATCGATTCATCAGGTATGGCCATGATTCTGCATGTATTTGCCTACGGGTTTAGCCACTTTTCACCTTCAATTCACATCTTTTAAAGTCCCAAACTCCTCCTAATCAATTCCATATGATATGACAATATATATAAATGATTTCTAATCATTAAACAATCTTAAAACCTCAATAGGCTTGGATTAAACAAGCCATTTCTCCTAATTTTCCAAAAACTCCTTTTATCATTTCTCCATGAACATCATATAAAACCCAGATTTTCTTTGTCCATTACTTCAAAATTCGTGGATTGATATATATAATTAGAAGAAGGTTTATTCTACAAAATTCACAAATCAATGATTCCATTAACATCATCATGGTTTATCTTTAAATCATGCAATTTTCTCAGAATTATATAACTATTCTAACATAGGCATTATACATGATAATTTGTACAGATTAAGTCACTTTCCATAAAATTGAAGGTCTGAACCTTTAAGGATGTTTTTCTACAGGTGTTCCTCTCTCTTTTTCGGCCAACTTCCGGTGGCAGTGGCGGTGGCGGTGGCGGATGGCTTTTGACTCTTTATTTCCTAGAGGTGGCTTTTCCTTTTTCCAAAGAAGTCTTTCACTCTCCTTAAATCTCTTCCTTTATTTTTGGTGAATAAAAATCATTGTTACCAACTCTCCAAATTATATAAAATATCTAAAATTTGTGGGTACTATTCACCTCCCATGCAAAATGACTAAAATACCCCTCTGGTGTGTCTATTCGGCTCCAAAATACCTCGAGACCCAAATCATACACTTAAGAAGACTTTTTCGACTATTTAAATACTTACGAACACTTTGATGCAGTCGAAATGACCATTTGGATGATATAAAAATATTTTACTTTGAATTCATTGAATTTTAGTCCCAAGACATCTCACACGTGTGTCCCGACCTAATTCCCAAAATTTTCGTATTCATTACTCGCGACAATTTTGTATTGAATCATGTAAAGTCATAATTGTGGGTACCTCATCCATTTGTCTTAACCTAGAGAAGTATCCTGACTAAGCCCTATCAAGAATAGGGGGAGTCCGGCCCAAACTACAAAGTCTCACAAATAACTAAATCAACAACGACCCATTCAACCCCTAAAATCTCTCAGGAGATATTCTAGGGATTATGGGCCAACGTGGAGGTGCCTAATACCCCCACTCTCCGAAGTTCACATGTATATATTGTACCCCTGGCCCGGGACAAAGGCTATGTAATTATAAACACTCCCCTGAAGAAAATAATGATACAAACAGAGACCACCACCATGGACATAGGCAATTTGCCGAACCACGTATATCTCGTGTTGTGTGTTATTGTAGCTATTTTAATTTATGTTCTTTACTTTTTCTGGTCATCACATTTACTTATAGTTTCTATTGAGATTTATTGTCACCACAATTGGCGCCGTGTTGGGAAGCGATTGTTCTTCCTTTAATAAATCCTTAGCCAACAAGAATCTAGAATGTCTGATCACAACAACAATGCCCCTCATGAAGGGGATATTCAAGAGAAACCTATTCCTCATAGGGTTAGATATGAAGTTTGATGCTCAAACCCATGGCCTCGTCTAGAACGGAAGGCCTCAGAAAAAAGCCAGGGACTAGTTGGGTCCATGCAAGTCTCCAGGATGATCGACGCCTATGAGGCCAGGCTCCCAGAGCAGGAGGAGTCTACTCGCAAGCAAGAAGTCGAGATTGCTTGCCTTAAAAGGAGACTGGAAAAAATGGAGAAAGAAGTCCATCGTAATAAAAGGCTACGTCATTATCGGACCCCAAGCCCTCAGGCGAGAAGATCTCGCAACTAATGAAGGATCCCAAGATATGGATCTCAAATACTTGAGGGATACAACCTAGATAACAACTGGTCCGAGCAATAACAACCATCTCGTAATTACAGGAGCCCAAGCTGAGGAAACAATGATATAAGAAATTTAGTCTAGAGAGAGATGGACCAACATCCAGCACATCAGGGCGCCAGATCAACAAAAGAGCTAGCCAGGAGAGCTCTCAGGACCCAAATGATATGCCATTTCTCAAGGAAAATAGAGGAAAAAGAAGCCCCCAATAAGTTCTCAATTCCCAAGTTCACTAACTATGATGGAAAAACTGATCCCATCGACCATGTGAGACAGTAATGTAGGCCATGACCCTTTGGAACCATAAGGACGCACTGATGTGACAAATTTTCCCATCAAGGTTGCACGACGTGGCTCAAAAATGGTTCGATAAACTCCGTCAAAGATCCATTAGGAACTTCGAGTGCTAGCAGAGCTCTTCACAACTCGCTTCATTACCAGCAACTCACATTTGAAGAGGATGGATGTTTTGTTGAAAGTGAAGAAAAGCCCAAGGAGAGCCTCAGAGACTACACAAAAAGGTATTGGGAGTTGTTCAACACGGTCAAGGACTGCTCAGAGAAGGTCGTCGTGGCATCCTTTAAGATTGGCTTACCCAGCTATTGCCTCCTACACCAATCCCTCATGAGGAAGGAGGCCACAACCATCTATGACCTAATGGCTTGTGTTGAAAACTATGCCAAAGTCAAATGGGTGTAGACCCTTTAAAGAAGAAACCGCCACTAAGATGTGCTTTCCATAAAAAGGGCGGTCATAAAATCGAGCATTACAAAGACCTCAAGTCTCACCTTAAAGAGTTAGCTCAAGCTGGACACTTGAGCGAATTTGTCAAAAAAAAAGGCAGAAGTGGTAGTTGCCAATGGAGATCAAAGGCCCGATAACTTGCTGAAGGAAGACATTGTCCACGAGTTCGCAGTAATTTATGGAGCATCCGACCTCAAATAGATTCAAGGAAATACAGCTCGAATGGAGGTAAAAAAGCTTGCAACAGTAATGCAAGCTTTTTAAATTGATCCAGCTAAAACGTAATTTGGGAAGCATCGACGACGGATAATGTTGACTACAGTAAGAACATTATGTTCACAGGCGAACACCTTATGGGAGTCACAACCCCACAACACGATTCATTGCTCATTACACTCAGGATAACTAACTATGACATCGACAGGTTGCTCGCCGACCAAGGTAGCTCATCTGAAATAATGTACCTTGACCTGTTCAGGAAGTTAAAGTTATGTGTTGTTGACATAAATGAGGTAAACGTTCCTCTAGTTGTCTTCGTTGGAAAAATAACCATCCCATTGGGAAAGATCGTCTTGCCAGTAAGGGCAAGAAATATCTAAAAAATGATTGAGTTTCTCGTGGTCGACATTGATTCACCCTACCAAGTGATCCTCGACAAAGGATGGATGCATGCGATGAAGGCCATTCCATCTACCTACCATCAGAAGCTCAAGTATTTGACCAAACAAGGAGTGGTGGAAATCCATGGGGACCAGGCGATGGCGAGGAATTTCTTTATAGTAGCCATCCATCCTAAACCAGAAAATAAGGTTGAAGAAGTTAGGATCAAAGACGAGGAATAGGATAGGCTAATGCCCTCCCAATAGCAACTAAGACATGGGAGACCAGGAGTGGAGGAGACCAGGATCCTCCCCTCTGAAAGAGTCGTCGAGGACCTGTAGGAAGTCACATCTAGTAGCAGTTCAAGTGAATGAAAGTTCTTAATTGGAACCTCACTCACTAACCACAAAAAGAGGGAGTTGGCCACCTTACTCCGAAGTAACCTAGATGTCTTTGAATGGGAGACTTACAAGCTCCCCGAGATTGATTCGATCACCACTTGTCATCGACTGTACATCGATCGAGCTTTGAAACCAATAGCATAGAAAGCTCGCCGAACTGCTCCAGAAAAAGCTAAGGCAATGGAGAAGGAAGTTAAAAAACTGCTAGATGCAGGATCCATATGAGAAGTCCAGTTCCCCAAATGTCTATACCACCTAGTGGTTATACCTAAGAGCTATGAAAAGTGGAGAGTTTGCATGGATTTCACCTATCGTAATAGGACATGCCCTAAAGATAACTTCCCCCTCCAAAAGATTGACCAACTGGTTGATGCCACTACATCACACGAAAGGATGAGCTTCCTAGACGCATACTCTGGGTATCACTAGATCCCTCTATACAAGCTGGATCAAGACAAAATAGCATTTATAACCACATTTGGGCTATATTGCTACAAGGTCATGCTCTTTGGGATAAAAAACACAGGGGAAACTTACCAGTAGTTGGTCATAAAAATGTATAAAGACCAAATGGGAAGCACTATGGAGGTATTCATCGATGACATGCTCATCAAGAGTAAGCTCAAGGATGACCACCTCTCTGACCTATCAAGGACCTTTGAAATCCTCAGGAAGTACCAAATGAAACTCGATGTGATAAAGTGTTCCTTCAGTGTCCAGTCATGAAAATTCCTTCCATACTTGGTTAGCAAGAGACTTATCGAGGCTAACCTAGACCAAATTGATGATAATAACAGAGTACAACCACCTTAACCATAAGAGACGTGCAGAAGCTCATGGGAATTCTCATCGCCCTAAATTGTTTCATCTCAAAGTCTTTCGAAAGGTGCCAACCGTTCTTTTAGTTGTTGAAGAAGATCAAGGATGTTGAGTGGGATGAGGATTGCTCGAAGGCATTGGAGGGGATCAAAGATTACCTCAGCAAACCCTCTCTGCAGGTAATACCTTAAGAAAAGGATTCCTTGTACCTTTACCTCACAGTATCCAACCATGCTGTAAGTTCTTCACTAGTATGCAATAAAATGGGGATCCAACACCTAGTTTATTATGCGAGCAAGACTCTTTTCAATGCTGAATATCGATACCTACCACTAGAAAAACTCACATTTGTGCTAGTGGTAGCCTCAAGGAAATTAAAGCACTACTTCGAAGCCCACTCCATCCTCGTACTTACATCCCACCCCCTTAAAGCAGTCTCGAGAGAAGTATATATTTCTGGAAGACTATCAAAGTGGTCGGTCGAGCTTGGGCGATTTGACATTCAGTTTCAGTAGAGGAATGCCATCAAAGGGAAGGTCCTCGCTGATTTCATCGCTGAGTTTATAGGCGAACATCCTTACGACCAACCCCAATCTATTCATTAGAATAAAGTTCCCCCCAGCGTCAGGAATATAGAGACTATTCGTCTATGGAGCCTCCAATTCCAAAGGGGCAGGAGTAGGCATCATATTAATTACCCCTATAGATGAAATACTCGAGCAAGGAATCAAGCTTGGATTTTAAGCCTCCAATAATGAAGCAGAATATAAAGCACTGATCACGAGCCTACAAAAGGCTCGAACACTCAGAGCCAAGAGACTCCATGTGTTCAATGAATCATAGTTGGTCTCCAACCAGATAAGTGGCGATTTCAATGCTAGAGATGAGAGGATGGCAACCCATCTCGCCACTGTGAAATAATTGATGTCCAACTTTGAATAAGTTAGCGTCTAGGTGTTTCCCAGGGGATAGAATAGCCATGTTGATGCCCTAGCAGCCTTAAGATCAGGGATCAACTATGAATTAAGGTGAATAATTCAGATTGATTTCCATGCCCAACCAAGTATCAACCAGATCAATGAGTCACCAAGTGAGGGGAAGGTTTTCCAAATTGAGATAACCCCTAGTTGGATAGATCCCATAAAGGATTATTTAAAGGATGGTGCACTACCAACAGATAAAAAGGCCGCTCATCATATAAGAGTCAAAGATACTCGCTCTGGCTTATCTCCTAAAGGGAAGCTATACAAGAGATGTTTCACTGGACCTTACCTCCAGTGCGTTTATCCAAGGGACGTGGAGCAAGTCCTCCATGAACTCCATGAGGGAATCTGTGGGAGTCACATTGGGGGCAGGTAACGAGATTTTCGAGCAATGAAAGAAGGGTACTGGTGGCCATACATGCAAAAAGACGCTGGAATCTATGCTTGAAAATGCAAAAAGTGACAACTTCACGCACCTATGGTTCACCAACCGGCTAGTGACCAGAAGTCACTAACTAACCCATGGCCTTTCGCCCAGTGGGGTATAGACATCATGGGCCCTCTACCTACCTCAGTCGATAATTGCAAGTTTTCATTGGTCTCAACTGACTACTTCACTAAATTGATAGAAGCGGAGCCACTGGCAAACATTAGAGACGCAGATATGATAAGATTCATATGGAGAAACATTGTCACTCATTTTGGGATCCCAAAGACTATCATCACTGACAACGGATCCCATTTTGAGAGTGGCCTCTTCCAGGGTTTCTGCAGTGACCATGGGATCAGGCATTACTTTAGTTATGTGGCATACCCTTAGAGCAAGATTCCAATAAAACAGTGATTGATGGATTAAAAATGCATTTGAAGCATGCCAAGGATCATGGGTAAACGAACTACTCCACATCCTATGGGCTTACCGCACCACCCCACGACGAGCAACTAGAGAAAAACCATTTTCATTGACGTATGGGATGGAGGTAATTATCCCCTTGGAAGCTGGCCTCCCTACCATAATGTCAATTATGGTCGACCAAGGCCAGAATGATGCAATATTTCTCATTAAACTTGACCAAGCTAAAAAACAAAAGGAGTTGGCTCTAATGAAACTAGCAGCCTACCAGCAACAACTAGCAAGGCACTACAAGAAAAAGGTCAATCCAAGAGCATTCCAGGTTGGGGACTACGTCCTGAGAAAAGTTCTTGGAAGCGCTATAAAACCATTGAATGTCAAGCTAGGACCAAACTGGGAGGATCCATACAAGGTGATAAAAGACGACATACAAGGAGCCTATCACTTAGAAATGTTGGAGGGTAGGGAGATACCTAGAGCTTAAAATGCAACCAATTTGAAGAAATTCTACTTGTAGTTTTCATTTTTCTTTTTGAACTTAGTTTTCAATTCTGATTAATGAGATTTATTTGGCAGTGGCATTTACTGGAGTGTTGATTTTTCTCAACTACATTATAATTCAAGCACCCTTTCCAAGTTACAGGCTCCCCTCTTAACATACAAAACTAAGATCACAAGAAACTTATTTATTAAAGCAGGTTCAATGTGTAATGACCGTCTTCAGGCATTCGTCAACGAACATGACTGACCTCCTTGCTTGCCCCTAATAATATAAGAAGCCCTATAGGGGACCCTTAGGAAACATGGACAACCAAGGTTAGTTTCCAACATCATTTGGCTCAGAAATCCTGCTCGGATAGAACATATAATACCAGGTGTATCCCTGCCATTGCCTCACTTAGGCCTAAGAAAGTGTGATGACATAACCTAAAAGGTAAAGTAAGGCAGAATGGTACACTAAAAGCATACTGGACTGGGGTGATACTCACTCAACGACTAACTCTGCCTAAATCAAATCTAGTCGGATGGAAAAGCCTAAGATAACTGAATAAGAGATCAATGTAGTAAAAAATAACACAGCACATGTTTAGTCGGCAAATCACCCCAAATGTAACTATTTTATTACATCATTACATATACCAAAAGTTACCTATACTGAATAATTCAAATTCTAATGAGAACTAGGTTGCTGAGCAAGATAGTCATCCACTCACGCTTTTCGTCCATCATCTGGGTGAGGAGATAATTCCTCCTTGACTTCATCTGAATTTGGTTCCATGAGCTGTCTTGGGATCGCATGTGTGGGAACCCATCGATCATACCTTCTGAATGGGTTTGGCATCAAAGTTGAGGGAGATATCTCATGCCGATACCAGAGAATAGAGTTCCTAAGGACTTACAACTCCCTAAGAGCACTCAACCACCCTCTTATGAAAACTAACTCCTCAACCTCCTTCAACTTCGTTGGAGCATCAGTCCAACCCTGGTCATAGCCATCGACCCACACCTGTCGAAGACCATTCTTGAACAGGTGCCTTAGTAAGGTGATATATCTTTGAATAACAACAACTATCATATACGCGCTGCGAACGTCACCTAGCAGTTCGATAATCTCCCTAGTTGAACCACTATCATCAGTAACAGCTCGCCACCCAGTCAAAGAAGAGGAACCACGTAAAACTCGAGGGGTAATGCTCGAGGCATTTTCCCTAAGTCGTGAGATTTCCCTCCATAGAGAATCATTATCCCGTTGACGTACCTCTCCAACTTGATTGATCTCAGAGGCATCCAGAAGCTTAACCTTCAGAGGATCCACTTCTTCTTGAATAAAACCACCGACCTCCTCCATCTCCTCAAGCCTATCTTTCAGCTTGGCCATAAGATCTGACTGGTCTTTACAGTCTTGATTCCTTGATCTAAGAGACTTGTAGATTTTTACAAAGGCATGGCGAAATCGATTACTCACATTGGGACTAAGAATTTTTCCTAGGTGGGAGGTAGTAGGAATATATTCCTCAATATTGATAAGCTACAAATCATACGAGCATTAAGAATAAATGAGTATATGAAGAGGAACAAAACTTCATTTCATTAAAATAAAAATAGTTCGAGTACATAGACGAGAAGAAACAGAGATACAAAAAATATAAAGGCTCCCTAAGAAGACTAGCTGGTGACCTCAGTCTGTTTTGAGGATGTTGGCTGCTTCCTTTTATTCGCGGTAGCCCCAGGTGCACCTTCCTCAGATGGATCAGTCCCCATTTCCTGATTAAGGGGAGCATTAGCAGCAATGGTTAGGATAGCTGGGACACCTTCATCAGCAATAGGAGAAGGCACCCCATCCATAATAGGCATGGATCCAAGGTCATGCTCGTCAAAGAGGGGGGAATCAATATCCACCTCGACAGTGAGCAAGGCCCCATCCTAACCCTTCTTGAAGTTGAACCAGTTGATGTAGCCAATCTGAGCCTCAGCATCCTCGTATGTCGCTAGCCACCCAACATTATACGAGTTCTCCTTGAGAGTGGAAGCCTTAGACTATAGCCTATTTGTCTTCTCATAAAGCTCTTTATTCTCTTCAACCACTGCTAACTTGCTCGTACAGACCAAGTCACAAGAGTGCCTCACCTCGTCTAACTCATTGGACGTTGCCTATTATGCTTTGTTAGCTTTCACCAAGGTAAGATTGGAAGAATTCTAAGAAGCACTGGTAGCCTTCAGGCTTGCCTCTAACTCAACATTTTTTCTTACCAGCTCATTGCGACTACGATAAAGGACGGTGAAATCAAAATTCAAACTGCAGATAGAAAGAAAACATTTAGAAAGGAAAGTATTGAAAAGAACTGTAAGAGTAGAAAAATAAGAACAGACTTGCCAAGGCTATCCCTTAACTTGCCTTTAGGGATAACTGGTTATTCCCTATACTTGACAAACTCTGTCGATCAGCTGGCAAGATTGCTCTCTCGAGCACCGTTGGAGCTAGCTGAGGGGAAAGAGCAATAAAACTCGCTTAGACAGGGCAGACACGAGCATCAGAGACTGCCCCGTTTTGGTCCTTATTTCTTCTCTCCTCCTTTCTTCCTCTCTCTCCTTCTTCCGATCTTCCTCTTTCTTCCTCTCTTGTTCCTTCTTCCTCGCTCTCTCTCTCACCAATGCCTCCCCTTTCATCTTCATCTCCTGCTCATGAGCTACAGTCTGGGAGCCAGTGGCAGTGTCCCCACTCCCATAATTTTTCTTCCTCTTCAACCTGCGAGCAAGTGCCACATCATCCTCATCATCATCTTGGATCAAATTTTTCCTAGGAGGGGCCATGGTGTTTTCACTGGAGCTATCTGAATCCTCTGAACCCTCTGAATCCTCCTCCGAACTGGAGTATCCTTCACCACTTGAACTCTAGTTACTAGAGTCACCTTAAACTCCATCTCTGTCAGCCCCTACGCTGTCTTCACCAGAGTTGCTCTCCTCTTCGTCCAATTAGTTTAGTTCAACTGCAAACTCTTCTATGATATCAAGGTAAGGAATACTATGAACGGGTCTGATGATGAAGCTGGACCCAATGTTTTGGTACTGTAAAAGGAATACATCTGATCGTGTATGCTCACCGTCAGTTAAGTATTCCCTGATCTTCCAAGCTTTGATTAGCTCAGTAGCTCGAATTTCATGGCGTGCAGGTTCTCAGTTCTTTATCCTCGCTGAAAAAGGAAAACAAAAGAAATACGGTACACTAACAGAAAATCAATGAGAAGAACAAGCGCTATGTATACCTATGTACTCCTCCTCATAAAAGGGAATCATAGGTCCCCTGTGCCTCGCTCCCTCAGTTTGAGGAGGGAATTGCCAGTTCCTGGCAATAAACCCTTCTTGTCAATAGTCCTTGATGGAATCAGGTAGATTGACTACCAATACCTTGTCAGGACTCCTAGATTTCAGATAGAGGAGACCAGATAAGTAGCCTGACTAAGCCCTATCAAGAATAGGGGGAGTCCGGTCTAAACTCCAAAGTCTCACAAATGACTAAATTAGCAGCGACTCATTCAGCCCCTAAAATCTCTCAGGAGATATTCTAGGGATTATGGGCCAACGTGGAGGTGCCGAACACCTCCACTCTTCTAAGTTCACATGTATATATTATACCACTGGCATAGGGCAATGGGTAAGTAATTGTAAACACTCCCCTAGAGAAAAGAAGAATACAAACAAAGAGCACCACCATGGATGTAGGCAATTTACCGAACCATGTATATCTTGTGTCGTGTGTGATTGCATCTATTCTAATTTATGTTCTTTACTTTTTTTTGGTGATCGCATTTGCTTATAATTTGTGTTGATATTTGTTGTCACCACAATAATCATATATTACTTTTAATCACTAAGTAATATTCAACTTATATCACATATTACTTTACTCTTGAGTAATGTTTAGATCCAGAATAATTTAAATATCTCCCAATTAATTCTAATTAATACCATTTTAAAATCATTAAAAATTACGGGGTATTAAACCATACCCTTTTTTTGGGGGGGGGGGGTGTACTAGGGTAGAATTATGATAGGAAAAAGTCCAAGAGAAAAGGAAGTTATAAGAATTATGTGTGAAAAAGAACAGATTGAGAAAATGGAATGAAAGAAAGAATGAAAAATTGAAATAAAAAGAAAAGGAGATGCAAGTTTGAAAAAGAAAAAGAGACGTTGGAAAAAGTGCCTAAAAGTGAAAATACCAAAAACCTCTATTTTCACAAAAAAGAAACTGAACTCCAAATTCCATTCTGTTTGGAGAAAACCCGAGCCTATAATACAATCGAAGAAAGTCCCAATCGATCTCAAAATAAGTTAGTTAAAGTGTAAGAGAAGATGGACATGATTTATGGCGTGATTCAGTATTTTCAAAAAGTAATCAATTTTTTGTTCAAGAGATCATATCCATCGATATAGTAAAAGTCCATTTTTCATTATGTATATATGAAATTTTCTCATTTGAATTTATTCTTTTATTCACATATACCTAGAAAAAAAAATCAATTTTTGACTATTCAATTATGAGTAAATCTCGTGAAATTTTGAAATTAAAACGAACTTTTAAATAAAAAATGTAACGATCAAATCTTTTAAAAACGATGTTTATATTGGCTATGCACACTCATGCGCAATAAGTTGAGATTGGGAAGTAAATTTTTACTATATTTATGAAGTCTGCATTCATTATATTACTTTTGAATCTTTTGTACTGAATCAAGTTTTCAAGTTTTGTGGATATATTCCCTACAAACCCTCCTAAGACAAAACTCATCCACTAGGCTGATCCAGGGGTTTAACAACTTATTGCGCATACTAAGTGCAATAGTGATTACTACGAAAGTGAGTTAGATTTTAAATTTTAGTTTTTCTCGGGGATTAACAAAGTCTAAGTTTGTGAGTATTTGATGAGTTACTATTTTTTTATGAGTTATGCCCATATCTAATCCTTGTTAGGCCCATTGTATAAAAAATAATTAGCTTTTAGAATAATTTTAGTAATTAAAAAGAAAAAAAGCTTGTTTGAATAAAATTCGAATTAAAAATACTATTTTAGTAATTTTAGGGGGTAAAAATGTAATTTAAGAAACCTTATGGGACTAAATAAAATTTCTAAAAGTTTATATAGGCAATATAGAGTTTTTCTTAAAATTTGGTTGAATTCGAAATTAAAACGAAAAAATTGTGAAATTCGGGGTCTAAAATACAAATAGGGATAAATCAGTATGTCTTAAAACTTTATGGAATAGGATTTGAATTATTATAACCTATTTTATATTTTCATAGGTACCCCTGAGGTTTGGTGGAAATCTGAGGTCAATTGGCAAATTTATGAAGATTATGGGAATAATTGAAAAAAGGATTTTTGAAAATGGTTAGGTATATAAATTATTGAAGCAGTTATATAAATGAAAGTCTCACTAGCCTTGATGATTGGATGCATAAAAAATAAACCTTTGGTCCTAGGTTCGATTCCTAGGACCCTTATTCTTTTTAGTTAGCAAACTCCTAAAGGGGTAAGGCAATGTTTGGATCCTTATCAGGCGTGTGTAGATACCTCAAGGATCTTGTGTGTTCTGTCCTGTCTAGGTGAGTGCAAGTGCGTGTCTCAGAAATAGTGTCCTAATCAGTCCCAAATTTTAAGAGTCCAAACTTTATCATATTTGTTCCAAAAGAGTTCCATTTTGTGTAAAACACTAAAAACTGCGAGTATATTTTGAATAGTTGTTTTTGGGATAACTACCAACACAAATACAACTAATAAAATGGTATTTTGTTTCAAATCAAATATCTCACACATAACAATTCTTGGTAGTTTTACGTTGTGACTTATTTTTATTTAAGGGCTAAGAATTGTGTCTTTGTGGGAAGAATTTTGTCAAGTTTATTTGTGAGATACAACATTTGCATGTTTGTTTTATTAATGAAAGTTATAATTCATTCTTATAATTTTATTATGTCTTCAATTATGCTAGCTTAATTTATTTACTAGGACTAGGTGAAGTTTATTATGTTTTATTAATATTGTGTGCAGTTTAAATTTTTTTCTTTCCAAACTTTTTTTATTTGATATCTCATGCTTAAAGAATACACTTTAAAATTTGAAAGTGAACTTTTTAAGGGAATATTGTTTTATCCGTCTAAAATTATAGTCGTTAAATTTGAATATGATCTTAAACATGTTATTTTCTAAATTGAATGTGGCGAGAGTCGGTTTAATTTGAGTTATAAAATTGAGAAATAATGAATTTAAATTAAGGCATAATATAAGTTAAATGTGATAGACAGATCCAAAGCCCTACTTTTCTCATCTACTTAAATATTTAGTTCATATTTGCACTTTTCATTTGTGTTATCTTAGTTTAATATGCCATCTCATCTCTAAATAACTTAGTTTGAAAGTTAAATAAATTGTAAATATTATGATTGATAAATCTCCGTGGATTCGACCCTTACTTACACTCGTTATTCTATAATAGCCCGTGCACTTAAGGTAATTTATAATTTGACAAAAAACACCATGGTATGCTTCCACAAATAAATAAAATAATCAAGTATGACCCTACCCAATCGAAACCAAACAAAAAATATAAAACCCTACTCAATTAGGTGACATGTAAAGCCTTTTAATAACATGTTAATGCTCACATTAACTAATTATCGTGCATATGTATGTATGTATGTATGTATGTATGTATGTATGTATGTATGTATGTATGTAAAATTAGGTTTTGGGTTATTAAAGGTCGTTTTTGACACTTGGAGAAGATGAACTCAGCGTTGAACTCCTTTAAACGATATTGGTGATATCATTTGAACGAATTATAATATCTTTTGAGCGAATTGTAATATCGCTCGAATGACACCCGACTCGTTTAATTATCGATAATTAAATTACAAACGTATGGGCTCGTGTTTCATATTTTTGTTAAATTTTATGATTTTCTAATGAATATTTTACGAACAATGTGCAAAACTAAAATTATGGGTTGGTGATTTTGGGTTTTGATTGGGGATTTGTTTTAAGGTTTAAATAAATTGATATGAGTTAATTGGAAGTAGGGTTGAGTATGGAAATCAAGATTAAGTGCATAAAGTTTTGATTCAAAGTTTGTTAACTTGGGTAATATTTAGTGATAGCGTTTATCATATATGAGTTGAGGATGTGGTCGTGACCCACCGAGTTAGTTAGCGGTTCTTTTAGAAAAATTCTTATGGATGTTAGGTGAGACAAAACCTAGACTTTGAGAGACTTATGAGTTTGAGATAATATTATTATACATATACATACATACATACATACATACATACATACATACATACATACATATATACATATACACGATAATTAGTTAATGTGCACATTAACATGTTATTAGAAGGCTTTACATGTCACCTAATTGAGTAGGGTTTTATATTTTTTGTTTGGTTTCGATTGGGTAGGGTCATACTTGATTATTTTATTTATTTGTGGAAGCATACCATGGTGTTTTTTGTCAAATTATAAATTACCTTAAGTGCACGGGCTATTATAGAATAACGATTGTAAGTAAGAGTCGAATCCACGAAGATTTATCAATCACAATATTTACAATTTATATAACTTTCAAACTAAGTTATTTAGAGATGAGATGGCATATTAAACTAAGATAACACAAATGAAAAGTGCAAATATGAACTAAATATTCAAGTAGATGAGAAAAGTAGGGCTTTGGATCTGTCTATCACATTTAACTTATATTATGCCTTAATTTAAATTCATTATTTCTCAATTTTATAACTCAAATTAAACCGACTCTCGCCGCATTCAATTTAGAAAATAACATGTTTAAGATCATATTCAAATTTAACGACTATAATTTTAGACGGATAAAACAATATTCCCTTAAAAAGTTCACTTTCAAATTTTAAAGTGTATTCTTTAAGCATGAGATATCAATTAAAAAAAAGTTGGGAAAGAAAAAAAATTAAACTGCACACAATATTAATAAAACATAATAAACTTCACCTAGTCCTAGTAAATAAATTAAGCTAGCATAATTGAAGACATAATAAAATTATAAGAATGAATTATAACTTTCATTAATAAAACAAACATGCAAATGTTGTGTCTCACAAATAAACTTGACAAAATTCTTCCCACAAAGACACAATTCTTAGCCCTTAAATAAAAATAAGTCACAACGTAAAACTACCAAAAATTGTTATAAAGGGTCTCTCTAAAATTCTCTATAAGAAATAATGAGCTCAATGGTCCTATTTATAAGCTAATGTGTGAGGTATTTGATTTGAAACAAAATACCATTTTATTAGTTGTATTTGTGTTGGTAGTTATCCCAAAAACAACTATTCAAAATATACTCACAGTTTTTAGTGTTTTACACAAAATGGAACTCTTTTGGAAGAAATATGATAAAGTTTGGAATCTTAAAATTTGGGACTGATTAGGACACTATTTCTGAGACACGCACTTGCACTCACCTAGACAGGACAGAACACACAAGATCCTTGAGGTATCTACACGCGCCTGATAAGGATCCATACATTGCCTTACCCCTTTTGGAGTTTGCTAACTAAAAAGAATAAGGGTCCTCAGAATCGAACCTAGGACCAAAGGTTTTTTTTTATCCATCCAGTCATCAAGGCTAGTGAGACTTTCATTTATATAACTGCTTTAATAATTTATATACCTAACCCTTTTCAAAAATCTTTTTTTCAATTATTCCCATAATCTTCATAAATTTGCCAATTGACCTCAGATTTCCACCAAACCTCAGGGGTACCTATGAAAATATAAAATAGGTTATAATAATTCAAATCCTGTTCGATAAAGTTTTAAGACATACTGATTTATCCCTATTTGTATTTTAGACCCCGAATTTCACAATTTTTTCGTTTTAATTTTGAATTCAACCAAATTTTAAGAAAAACTCTATATTGCCTATATAAACTTTTAGAAATTTTATTTAGTCCCATAAGGTTTCTTAAATTACATTTTTACCCCCTAAAATTACTAAAATAGTATTTTTAATTCGAATTTTATTCAAACAATTTTTTTTCTTTTTAATTACTAAAATTATTCTAAAAGCTAATTATTTTTTATACAATGGGCCTAACAAGGATTAGATATGGGAATAACTCATAAAAAATAGTAACTCATCAAATACTCACAAACTTAGACTTTGTTAATCCCCGAGAAAAACTAAAATTTAAAATCTAACTCACTTTCGTAGTAATCACGATTGCACTTAGCATGCGCAATAAGTCGTTAAACCCCTAGATTAGCCTAGTGGATGAGTTTTGTCTTAGGAGGGTTTGTAGGGAATATACCCACAAAACATGAAAACTTGATTCAGTATAAAAGATTCAAAAGTAATATAATGAATGCAGACTTCATAAATATAGTAAAAATTTACTTCCCAATCTCAACTTATTGCGCATGAGTGTGCATAGCCAATATAAACATCCTTTTTAAAAGATTTGATCGTTACATTTTTTATTTAAAAGTTCGTTTTAATTTCAAAATTTCACGAGATTTACTCATAATTGAATAGTCAAAAATTGATTTTTTTTCTAGGTATATGTGAATAAAAGAATAAATTCAAATGAGAAAATTTCATATATACATAATGAAAAATGGACTTTTACTATATCGATGGATATGATCTCTTGAACAAAAAATTGATTACTTTTTGAAAATACTGAATCACGCCATAAATCATGTCCATCTTCTCTTACACTTTAACTAACTTCTTTTGAGATCGATTGAAACTTTCTTCGATTGTATTATAGGCTCGGGTTTTCTCCAAACAGAATGGAATTTGGAGTTCAATTTCTTTTTTGTGAAAATAGAGGTTTTCGGTATTTTCACTTTTAGGCACTTTTTCCAACGTCTCTTTTTCTTTTTCAAACTTGCTTCTCTTTTTCTTTTTATTTCATTTTTTCATTCTTTCTTTCATTCCATTTTCTCGTTATTTTCTTTTTCACACATAATTCTTATAACTTCCTTTTCTCTTGGACTTTTTCCTATCATAATTCTACCCTAGTATACCCCCCACCCCCCAAAAAAAAGGGTATGGTGTAATACCCCGTAATTTTTAATGATTTTAAAATGGGATTAATTAGAATTAATTGGGAGATATTTAAATTATTCCGGATCTAAACATTACTCAAGAGTAAAGTAATATGTGATATAAGTTGAATATTACTTAATGATTAAAAGTAATATATGATTATTGTGGTGACAATAAATATCAACACATATTTTATAAGCAAATGCGATCACCAAAAAAAAGTAAAGAACATAAATTAGAATAGATGCAATCACACACGACACAAGATATACATGGTTCGGTAAATTGCCTACATCCATGGTGGTGCTCTTTGTTTGTATTCTTCTTTTCTCTATGGGAGTGTTTACAATTACATACCCATTGCCCTGGGCCAGTGGTACAATATATACATGTGAACTTAGAAGAGTGGGGATGTTCGGCACCTCCACGTTGGCCCATAATCTTACCTTGGCGAAAGCTAACAAAGCATAATAGGCAACGTCCAATGAGTTAGACGAGGTGAGGCAGTCTTGCGACTTGGTCTTTACGAGCAAGTTAGCAGTGGCTGAAGAGAATAAAGAGATTTATGAGAAGACAAAGAGGCTGTAATCTAAGGCTTCCACTCTCAAGGAGAGGTCGTATAATGTTGGGTGGCTAGCGACATACGAGGATGCTGAGGCTCAGATCAGCTACATCAACTGGTTCAACTTCAAGAAGGGTTAGGATGGGGCCTTGCTCACTATCGAGGTGGATATTGATTCCCCCTTCTTTGACGAGCATGACCTTGGATCCATGCCTACTGTGGATGGGGTGCCTTCTCCTATTGCCGATGAAGGTGTCCCAGCTATCCCAACCACTGCTGCTAATGCTCCCCTTAATCAAGAAATGGGGACTGATCCATCTGAGGAAGGTGCACCTGGGGCTACCGCGAATAAAAGGAAGAAACCAACATCCTCAAAACAGACTGAGGTCGCCAGCTAGTCTTCTTAGGGAGCCTTTATATTTTTTGTATCTCTGTTTCTTCTCGTCTATGTACTCGAACTATTTTTATTTTAATGAAATGAAGTTTTGTTCCTCTTCATATACTCATTTATTCTGAATGCTCGTATGATTTGTAGCTTATCGATATTGAGGAATATATTCCTACTACCTCCCACCTAGGAAAAATTCTTAGTCCCAATGTGAGTAATCGAGTTCGCCATGCCTTTGTAAAAATCTACAAGTCTCTTAGATCAAGGAATCAAGACTATAAAAACCAATCAGATCTTGTGGCCAAGCTGAAAGATAGGCTTGAGGAGATGGAGGAGGTCGGTGGTTTTATTCAAGAAGAAGTGGATCCTCTGAAGGCTAAGCTTCTGGATGCCTCTGAGATCATTCAAGTTGGAGAGGTACGTCAACGGGAGAATGATTCTCTATGGAGGGAAATCTCACGACTTAGGGAAAATGCATCGAGCATTGCCCCTCAAGTTTTACGTGGTTCCTCTTCTTTGACTGGGTGGCGAGCTGTTACTGATGATAATGGTTCAACTAGGGAGATTATCGAACTGGGAGGTGACATTCGCAGTGCGTATATGATAGTTGTTGGTCTTCAAAGATATATCACCTTACTGAGGCACCTGTTCAAGAATGGTCTTCGACAGGTGTGGGTCGATGGCTATGACCAGGGTTGGACTGATGCTCCAACGAAGTTGAAGGAGGTTGAGGAGTTAGCTTTCATAAGAGGGTGGTTGAGTGCTCTTAGAAGTTGTAAGTCCCTAGGAACTCTATTCTCTGGTATCGGCATGAGATATCTCCCTCAACTTTGATGCCAAACCCATTCAGAAGGTATGATCGATGGGTTCCCATACATGCGATCCCAAGACAGCTCATGGAACCAAATTCAGATGAAGTCAAGGAGGAATTAGCTCCTCACCCAGATGATGGTCGAAAAGCATGAGTGGATGACTATCTTGCTCAGCAACCTAGTTCTCATTAGGATTTGAATTATTCAGTATATGTAACTTTTGGTATATGTAATGATGTAATAAAATAGTTACGTTTTGGGCGATTTTCCGACTAAACACGTGTTGTGTTATTTTTTACTACATTGATCTCTTATTCAGTTATCTTAGGCTTTTCCATCCGACTAGATTTGATTTAGGCAGAGTTAGTCGTTGAGTGAGTATCACCCCAGTCCAGTACGCTTTTAGTGTACCATTCTGCCTTACTTTACCTTTTAGGTTATGTCGTCACACTTTCTTAGGCGTAAGTTAGGCAATGGCAATGATACACCTGGTATTACATGTTCTATCCGAGCAGGATTTCTGAGCCAAATGATGTTGGAAACTAACCTTGGTTGTCCATGTTTCCTAAGGGTCCCTTGTAGGGCTTCTTATATTATTAGGGGCAATGAGGTCAGTCGTGTTCGTTGACGAATGCCTGAGGAGGGTCATTACACATTGACCCTGCTTTAATAAATAAGTTTCTCGTGATCTTAGTTTTGTATGTTAAGAGGGGAGCCTGTAACTTGGAAAGGGTGCTTGAATTATAATGTAGTTGAGAAAAATCAACACTCCATAAAATGCCACTACCAAATAAATCTCATTAATCAGAATTGAAAACTAAGTTCAAAAAGAAAAATGAAAACTAGAAGTAGAATTTCTTCAAATTGGTTGCATATTAAGCTCTAGGTATCTCCCTACCCTCTAGCATTTCTAAGTGATAGGCTCCTTATATATCGTCTTTCATCACCTTGTATGGCCCCTCCTAGTTTGGTCCTAGCTTGCCATTCAATGGTTTTATAGCGCTTCCAAGAAATTTTCTCAGGACGTAGTCCCCAACCTGGAATGCTCTTGGATTGACCTTTTTCTTGTAGTGCCTTGCTAGTTGTTGCTGGTAGGCTGCTAGTTTCATTAAAGCCAACTCCCTTTGTTTTTTAGCTAGGTCAAGTTTAACGAGCAATATTGCATCATTCTGGCCTTGGTCGACCATAGTTGACATTATAGTAGGGAGGCCAGCTTCCAAGGGGATAATTACCTCCATCCCATACGTCAATGCAAATGGTTTTTCTCTAGTTGCTCGTCGTGGGGTGGTGCGGTAAGCCCATAGGATGTGGAGTAGTTCGTTTACCCATGCTCCTTGGCATGCTTCAAATGCATTTTTAATCCATCAATCACTGTTTTATTGGAAGCTTGCTCTAAGGGTATGCCACATAACTAAAGTAGTGTCTGATCCCGTGGTCACTGTAGAAACCCTGGAAGAGGCCACTCTCAAACTGGGATCCGTTGTCAGTGATGATAGTCTTGGGGATCCCAAAATGAGTGACAATGTTTCTCCATATGAATCTTATCATATCTGCGTCTCTAATGTTTTCCAGTGGCTCCGCTTCTATCAATTTGGTGAAGTAGTCAGTTGAGACCAATGAAAACTTGCAATTATCGACTGAGGTAGGTAGAGGGCCCATGATGTCTATACCCCACTGGGTAAAAGGCCATGGGTTAGTTAGTGACTTCTGGTCGCTAGCCGGTTGGTGAACCATAGGTGCGTGAAGTTGTCACTTTTTGCATTTTCAAGCATAGATTCCAGCATCTTTTTGCATGTATGGCCACCAGTACCCTTCTTTCATTGCTCAAAAAGCTAGTGACCTGCCTCCAATGTGACTCCCACAGATTCCCTCATTAAGTTCATGCAGGACTTGCTCCACGTACCTTGGATGAACGCACTGGAGGTAAGGTCCAGTGAAACATCTCTTGTATAGCTTCCCTTTAGGAGATAAGTCAAAGCGAGTATCTTTAACTCTTATATGATGAGCGGCCTTCTTATCTGTTGGTAGTGTACCATCCTTTAAATAATCCTTTATGGGATCTATCCAACTAGGGGTTGTCTCAATCTAGAAAACCTTCCCCTCACTTGGTGGCTCATTGATCTGGTTGATACTTGGATGGGCATGGAAATCAATCTGAATTATTCTCCTTAATTCATAGTTGATCCCTGATCTTAAGGCTGCTAGGGCATCAGCATGGCTATTCTGTCCCCTGGGAAACACCTGGACGCTAACTTATTCAAAGTTGGACATCAATTATTTCACAGTGGCGAGATGGGTTGCCATCCTCTCATCTCTAGCGTTGAAATCGCCACTTATCTGGTTGGAGACCAACTGTGATTCATTGAACACATGGAGTCTCTTGGCTCTGAGTGTTCGAGTCTTTTGTAGGCTCGTGATCAGTGCTTCATATTCTGCTTCATTATTAGAGGCTTAAAATCTAAGCTTGATTCCTTGCTCGAGTATTTCATTTACAGGGGTAATTAGTACGATGCCTACTCCTGCCCCTTTTGAATTGGAGGCTCCATCAACGAATAGTCTCCAGATTCCTGACGCTGGGGGAACTTTATTCTAATGAATAGATTGGGGCTGGTCGTAAGGATGTTCGCCTATAAACTCAGCGATGAAATCAGCGAGGGCCTTCCCTTTGATGGCATTCCTCTGCTGAAACTGAATGTCAAATCGCCCAAGCTCGACCGACCACTTTGATAGTATTCAAGAAATATATACTTCTCTCGGGACTACTTTAAGGGGGTGGGATGTAAGTACGAGGATGGAGTGAGTTCGAAGTAGTGCTTTAATTTCCTTGAGGCTACCACTAGCACAAATGTGAGTTTTTCTAGTGGTAGGTATCGCTGTTCAGCATTGAAAAGAGTCTTGCTCGTATAATAAACTAGGTGTTGGATCCCCATTTTATTCCATACTAGTGAAGAACTTACAGCATGGATGGATACTGCGAGGTAAAGGTACAAGGAATCCTTTTCTTGAGGTATTACCTGCAGAGAGGGTTTGCTGAGGTAATCTTTGATCCCCTCCAATGCCTTCGAGCAATCCTCATCCCACTCAACATCCTTGATCTTCTTTAACAACTAAAAGAACGGTTGGCACCTTTCGAAAGATTTTGAGATGAACCAATTTAGGGCGATGAGAATTCCCATGAGGTTCTGCACGTCTCTTATGGTTAGGGTGGTTGTACTCTGTTATTATCATCAATTTGGTCTAGGTTAGCCTCGATAACTCTCTTGCTAACCAAGTACAGAAGGAATTTTCCTGACTGGACACTGAAGGAACACTTGATCACATTGAGTTTCATTCGGTACTTCCTGAGGATTTCAAAGGTCCTTGATAGGTCAGAGAGGTGGTCATCCTTGAGCTTACTCTTGATGAGCATGTCATCGATGAAGACCTCCATAGTGCTTCCCATTTGGTCTTTATACATTTTTATGACCAACTAATGGTAAGTTTCCCCTGTGTTTTTTATCCCAAAGAGCATGACCTTGTAGCAATATAGCCCAAATGTGGTTATAAATGCTATTTTGTCTTGATCCAGCTTGTATAGAGGGATCTAGTGATACCCAGAGTATGCGTCTAGGAAGCTCATCCTTTCGTGTGATGTAGTGGCATCAACCAGTTGGTCAATCTTTTGGAGGGGGAAGTTATCTTTAGGGCATATCCTATTAAGATAGGTGAAATCCATGCAAACTCTCCACTTTTCGTTGCTCTTAGGTATAACCACTAGGTGGTATAGACATTTGGGGAACTGGACTTCTCGTATGGATCCTGCGTCTAGTAGTTTTTTAACTTCCTTCTCCATTGCCTTAGCTTTTTCTGGAGCAGTTCGGCGAGCTTTCTATGCTATTGGTTTCAAAGTTCGATCGATGTACAGTCGATGACAAGTGATGTTCGAATCAATCCCGGGGAGCTCGTAAGTCTCCCATGCAAAGACATCTAGGTTACTTCGGAGTAAGGTGGCCAACTCCCTCTTTTTGTGGTTAGTGAGTGAGGTTCCAATTAAGAACTTTCATTCACTTGAACTGCTACTAGATGTGACTTCCTACAGGTCCTCGACGACTCTTTCGGAGGGGAGGATCCTGGTCTCCTCCACTCATGTTCTCCCATATCTTAGTTGCTATTGGGAGGGCATTAGGCTATCCTGTTCCTCGTCCTTGATCCTAACTTCTTCAACTTCATTTTCTGGTTTAGGATGGATGGCTACTATAAAGAACTTCCTCGCCATCTCCTGGTCCCCATGGATTTCCACCACTCCTTGTTCGATCTAATACTCGAGCTTCTGATGGTAGGTGGATGGAATGGCCTTCATCTCATGCATCCATCCTTTATCAAGGATTACTTGGTAGGGTGAATCAATGTCGACCACGAGAAACTCGATCATTTTTTAGATATTTCTTGCCCTTACTGGTAAGACGATCTTTCCCAATGGGATGGTTATTTTTCCAACGAAGACAAGTAGAGGAACGTTTACCTCATTTAGGTCAACGACACATAACTTTAACTTCCTGAACAGGTCAAGGTACATTATTTCGGATGAGCTACCTTGGTCGACGAGCAACCTGTCGATGTCATAGTTAGTTATCCTTAGTGTAATGATCAATGAATCGTGTTGTGGGGTTCTGACTCCCATACGGTGTTCGTCTGTGAACATAATGTTCTTACTGTAGTCGACATTATCTGTCGTTGATGCTTCCCAAATTACGTTTTGGCTGGATCGATTTCAAAAAGCTTGCATTACTGTTGCAAGCTTTTTTACCTCCATTCGAGCTGTATTTCCTTGAATCTATTTGAGGTCGGACGCTCCATAAATTACTGCGACCTCGTGGACAACGTCTTCCTTGAGAAAGTTATCGGGCCTTTCATCTCCATTGGCAACTACCTCTTCTGCCTCTTTTTTTTGACAAATTCTCTAAGACCTAGGACACAATTAATGGGATTGGATGATGTCGTTGGCAGAGATATGAAGCCCAACATATTGTATCCATTCAATGGAAAGTGGACACAAATATGGGGAACACGCAATCAGCTGTAGGCCTATGGTGGTTCAGTCTCAAGACCTCTTATGTGCAAGTCTACGCACCACCTTTATAAAAGATAGGGTCAAATCGTTTGCAAAAGTTCAAGCCAAATTTTAACAGGTAGGGGACCACCTAATTAGCAATATAACAACACATTGTTCATGCAACTTATTATATAACAGGTGAATTCGATCAAATATTTAAGGCAGATATATTAGGAACACACCAATCAGGCCTAGATCTGCTAAGGCTACGATCCTATTATACCTGCTAAGGTCATGTCTCATGACAGAACATATTACATTATCATACCAACATATGTATGTTATATATAAAAAGCCACGTATGCATATAATTTGCAAGACATATCAATAGATGGACCACACACATACACATCAATATAATAGATACTACATATATATAAACATGTATACATACGAACATATACTAACACATATGAATAAAATCGAAATTTAAAAGGGAATTATTAAAACGTCCAAATTCATTATGAAATTAATTTTTGAAAAAATGTTCAAATTAAATTTTAAACAAATTTAAAAATTCTTTTTAAACACAAAATCATCAGAAATGATAAAAGGATATGTGGTCTTGTTTGGTGTCCTATGTGATGATAGAATAAAATTCCTATAAGCTATAGAGAGTATAAATTACCTTTTTACTGAGATGATGGACCGAGTCGAGAGCTCATTTGACGTAGAAAACCATAGAGATCTTGGCATAGATAGGCGAGACGCAATCCTAATTACAAAAATATTTTGTCAAAATTTAAGTCCAACTAGCTGAAGGTCTATATAGCTAAAGCAAACAAAGAAAACCCTAGGTGTGCTCTATATAGTTACCTTCATCCTTCAAGTCTTGGGTGTATAACAACAATACTAACCTAAATGAGCCCATTGAAGGTGAATAAAACCACATCTAAGGATCAATTTTAGATTATATAACTGAGAACCGTTAGTTCATATTCGACCCCAAATATCTCAAATTTTGATCAATTTACGAATTAAAACAAGGGGTTTTTACTTGATTCATTAACATGATTAAAAGGATACCAACATAGATTCTATTATAAACTCAATTCATAGGTTTTCTCCCTAATTAAATTTAGTTCATTAAAAAGGATTAAGGGTTAATATCACCATTAAACATACTTCTCAAATTGAATTAAAGAAGATTAATATAATATTTATAAATATATAATATAGAAGGCAATGGACTACTAGTACCACTATAACACAACCCCAATTAGATTTTTAGACGATGTAAACATGCTTATGGATTGATTGAAGAATCAATACCCAAAACCTCCCAATTCTTCTTCTAACTCTTGGTGCCTTTCCCGTTAAGCTCTCTAGGGTTTGGACAATTTTTTTACCCGTGTTTATGTTATGTATAATGACCACTAAACATAGCTTCCCATGAAACTAACCCTAGGCCCCATATGGTCCTCAACCCAAAGAGCCCAAATACATTTCCAAATGGCCCCAAACTCTACCCAACCCATATATTAACCCAATAGACCTAAAACCCAATATCATAAGTAAAAAAGAAACATTTTAAGCATCTTGAATGCTAACCCATAATATGATGATAAATAAACTAATATTTATCCAGTATGAGTCTGAATATCAATTCTTTAATTATTTATTAATTAAGCGCAACACTTCATTATAATAGATACTTCATAATCAAGGGACCTCGACACTGATGGGATAATCCATACAAGGAAATCCTTGATACTAAGTACCTAACCATTCAATAATCACCCATAATTCTGTATCACTTCCAAATATTTATTAATTCCAATTTCAAATACGAATAATTAACACATCTAAATATAAATAGTGACATCACATGTTAGAGCCAACACACATAAGTAATTTTCACAATTAAATAATGCACAAAAAAGATGGGGTATTATAAGACCTCAACCCTGTTCACCTGAATCTAAAAGGATCTTGCTCAGTTCTAACAATAGAAAATACTACCAAAAAAAATATTCAAAAAAATGTCGGCCACATACGGTTAAATTATATATATATATTGTAAAAAGAAGAAAAATATTTTCTATCTTTTTTCTCCTCACCCAAATCATGTTATTTCATGTGAAAACTTTCCAAACAAGTTCACGAGTGTGTCACTAAGCCTCCCACTGGGCTATAGAAATCTGATGTCTTTCTCATGATACTTACGAGAGACCACATTTTCTTTTCAGGTACTTATTAAATGCTCACATCCACACAGGGCATGGTAGGACCAACCCAAACAATGGACTTCCAAACCCACCACCATTCTAGTGGTTGACTTGGAAACCCACATCACCTACAGGGCTTGTTATGATTAATGTAACTAACAACATCCCAACCCACCACCTATTTTATAAGCCTTCTCCAAATCTGCATCCAATGCCTTAAGTCTTTCTTTTGTCTCGCGCACATTTGAGGGATTTCTCCTAACCATCATTCATGTTAGATCTTATGCTAAACCCATGTGTGTACTCAGAGGCTAACTGCCATTTTTGCTAAAAAAAAAAGAGAGTGAGAAAATGTTAAATGAAAAATGGGAGAAAAATTTCACCTAAAACGTATTGGAATCATATAAAATACACCCATAATCGTTTATCAACTCTAATGTGGACTCTAGATGAGATGTTAATATTCTCACTCCACCTCTTTCTCTTTTTGTAATGAGTGGCTTTCTCATAAGTCCGTTGGTAAGGTCACATTTCTTTTATGTTTGAATATTCAATTCAAACACCCTTAAATTGTTTTCTCTTTCAAAATCTCTTCTCAGAGACTTGATGGATCTAAACCAACCTCTCCCATATCCTTCTCACCTCATTGAGAATTCTCACATTACACCCCACATGTCGAAATAGTAAAGACTCTTCTCAACGAGCAAAGGCATCTCGGCCTAGACTGAAAAAAAGTATTCATAGAATATGATTAAAATTTGATATTAAAATTATGCTCATTCAAGATGACAATATATTTGTAAAAAGAACCCAATCGTTCTTATCCCATCCTCAATAGGAGACCATCGACAAAATTACCTATAAATATGTTAACTCCTCACCACCGTGACTACCTCATTTGAATAAACGATAACTTCTTAAGTCTATCTTGTTGAAAGCCATGTCTCCCCATACCCCCTAAGAGACCAAACTTATCTGAGCTCGCTAAAGTTTTCTTCCATCTTTTTTATGGCATGATAAGTAATGGGTCTGAGTACTTAACATTGTGTACTGTGTCTGTTCAATTAAACATTATAAATGAATCAAATGATACACCTAATAATCAGACTCCGCTGAGTAAAATCACTAAAAGTACCTCAAAAAGATTAACAAAGATCAAAACGGCTATATAACTCCTAATGAAAGAGATACAATAACACTAATTTAGGAAACATCGAGTACCAGATAATAGATCGATATAGGACCCTCCTCTAGACAATTGCACTTGTTCATAACTTCTCATGAAAATCAACGAGACATCCTAGAGGACAAACCTAGTCTTAAGTGATAAACTATAACTCTCCTAGACTCTCAATGAAAATGTCACACCCCGTATTTTTAGGATATTAAATAATTATGAGATTAATTAATATTGTTGGATTAATTAAATTAAAAGGTGAGAAATCTATTTGTTAATTAATCAATCCGGACTAAATAATTATTAACTAGCATGCCAAGGGTTAATAGTTATGGATGAGGATTATTGAATAT
Source organism: Sambucus nigra (assembly GCA_949130495.1). NCBI lineage: Eukaryota > Viridiplantae > Streptophyta > Magnoliopsida > Dipsacales > Adoxaceae > Sambucus > Sambucus nigra. Next base: position 364,573,341 of record OX422213.1, on the reverse strand, counting down.
TACTATGTGGTTATGTAATATAGAATTATAGAATTTTATAAATTATCGAGAATGAGTAATATGACAGTTTGGTATTTTATGTCGGGATGCGTGGGTGAGTCATGCCGAGACTAACTTAATGAATTAAAAAAGTAAATTATTTTTAGGTAACTCGTATGACCATTTTGAGTGTGCCATTGAGTCAAGAAAGGTCAAAATAGTCAATAAACTCTACCCGAATATTTTATTTGGACTCCGGGATGTTTTTAGCCCTAGCCGGCACCCCGTAGGGGTATTTTTATCCTTTCGAATTTTGGGGTAATAGCATGGAAGAAAAGTGGGAAATTAAATAGGGGCGAACTAGGGTTAGAAGTGAGTTATCAGTTCTAAACCTACGAGAGAGAGAAGAGAGAGGTGCAAAGGAAGGAAAAATAGAACATTTGTGTTCTTGGTGCCTAGCTCAAGAACACACATCAATAATTATGCCAAAGTGTAGATCGTGAGATGAGGAATGTGCCTATACCAAAATCATTAGCGCATCAAATCGTCATAATTGAGGCAAGTGTTTAATTCTTGCAATTTATAGCAACAAGTATGTTCATATTAGTGTAGGTGTATAATATTCACTTTTTGATTCATAAGTTTTGATGAAATTGGAGAATTGAGGACAGTAATTAAAATATGCAAATCAAAGTAGGATGAATCTTTCATGTAGATAGTTTAGAAATCCCAAATTGATGATTATTGATGATGGATAAAATTTCAAGTGATGTTCTTGTATGAAAATTTGATGAATTAGGGTTTTGAATTGTTAAATTAAGGATTTTGGATTTTATATCTGATTTATAATGAATGAATGATTCATAGTTAAGGGAAATCATTTACATAAGTTGGAACATTAATTAGGAATGTTGTTTTGGTGTTGGGGTTGATAAATTTAGAGGTTTTAGGACTTAAATTTTGAGGAAGATGAAGCAGGAATAGTAAAATGTAACAAGTCTGGCCAAAAAAGAGAAAACCCTATTTCATTCAAACGAGATGGAGTCTCATTCGAACGAGAAGCAGAGTCATTCAAATGACCTGCTAAATTGTTCGAACGATAGGTCCCAGACAAACCCAGAAATTCCCATTTTCCCCCAAATCATGTTACACAGTTAGTTGAGTGAGGAAAAAGTGCCATTTACTGATATTAGCTTAGTGCAGAATTATTTGGGAAGCATTCCTAGGATAATACCTTAAGGATTGATTAGGTGAATTAACCTTGGAAATTTCAAAAGTGTAAATAATCGTGTCAATTGCATAAGTATTAAAGATAAGTATACTGCGTGTAGAAATATAAATATGGTTTGGGTGAATGCCTGAATTTTTATAAGGCTTAGGGAATGCCTATTATTTTATAATTACTCTAATTGTGTGTATAAGCATACCTACACTGCTTGTTATTGGGAGGAGGTATCGTGCATTGGAAAGTCTTATCCTGGGTTACCCAATGGGAGGATATTTGACTTGTACTCGGAGCATATTAACTTAGATACGTGCTATCTGTTACGTAGGATAGTTTTGACAGTTGAATGGGAGCGTAGGTATGTGAGTGACCCATTTAGCTCATGTGTATGCTCGCCTCCAATATTTGTGTTATGAGATTTATAGTTCATGAGAGATGCTGAACCAGTTGTTCTTTATGGAGCGAGCGATGCATCGGGACGCGATAGCAGAATATTCATTGCGCTAAGTGGTCCCAACCATGGGGTGTAGGATTTGTGTGTGTGTGTGTGTATATATATAAATATAAATATAAATATATATATATATATATATATATATATATATATATATATTTGTGAGAAATCCTAATATGTGAAATTAGCAAATATGTAAATGTTTAGAAACAAAGTAACTTGAGGCGATAAAGTATTTAGTACTTGAATAGTGAATATTAAATGCAGTTAATTATTGTAAAGTATTAAGTAACGTATTGTATGGGCGATTCGGGATTCTATTACGAGCCATAATTAGTTGGATATGTCTATGACCTAGTTGGGAATATTATAGATGACTAGATTAGGGTAGACGTATGCTAGGTGTATACATTAGTGGAGGGGTGGGGATCTCAGGTGAGAGTTCGGAACTAATATGCACATAATAATTGCATTAATGCAGTAATAAATACTTGCTAAAACAAATATTTTTATGAATCAAGCTCTGACCCGTTTCTTGATATTTCTCTTCTCTTTTGCTATATATATATACATATATATATATATATATATATATATATATATATATATATATATATATATATATATATATATATATATATATATATACACACATATATATATAATAACATGTGTCTAGCCACAGGGTCACTACCAGACTTATACGCGTGGATCATTCGATGAGTTGCAGCTATTGTGGAAGCTGTAGGTTATTGATATTGGACACTTCTATCTTTTCATTCAGCTCCTAGTTCAGGCATTTCAGTTAGGGCATGTGTCACCCGTTTCCAACTTAATTATTTTAGAGATTGTATTTTCTTAACAACATTTCTTTTCCTGTTGGATTGAGTATTATGATTCTATTGGTTTTAGACTTTGAACTGGAATGTTTTATCCAGTCTCATTTATTTCAGTATTTGATTCATGTTCAATATTTATTCTAGTGGAATGTGAATAGCTTATATTTTAAAGCATGGAACTTATTAATGGATTAATTGGGTATAATTGAATGGGAAAATATTTTAACACTTAGCTTAATTATTTATTAGGTGATTAATAATGAAAATTGTTTTTCGACAGTGATGCTAAGAATGAACCAACCAGACACTTTGATTTAATTTAGTAAAGGACTGATCACCTGGTGTTAACTAGGCGAGGTGTCATAGGTGGTATTAGAGCATCATGTTCTAGTGTCCTTAGGATATGTATGGCTTATTATGCTTTCTGCTTAGCGTTCTTTAATTTAGAGCCCTAATATTAGGAATGTTGTATTCATCCTTATGTGTTTGAAATTTGTACTTCTGCGATTTATTTGTATGAATGTTGAACTCATACTATCCATTCCAATTTTTAGATGACACGACAAGAAGAGCAAGCTAACACTGTTGGGGGAGTTAATGAACAAGGTCAGTTGATACCTCAAGTACCCCCGGAGAGAGTATGAATCTCTGAAATAGAAGGTATTATGGCACAAACAGTTATACCACTACAATCTTACAGTACTAAGATCGCAGTATGCAGCTTATAGTAGGAAAAAGAACAAGATAAGATAGTCATTATGGCACGACTAAGGTTAGAAATTTTGGGAAGGCCCCAATACTGCAGCAATAATTTCCTCAGGGTTGTAAAGACGACATAGATAATAGAAATTTAATGAAAAGCCAAAAGCGTTAGGGCCAACATAGACATGGACAAAATGCTGTCATAAGAAGGTGTTTCAAATGCGGAAAAGACGACCATAAACATCAAATTTGTCCGGATCAGACTGAAGAGAAATCCCGACCCGACCTATAAGGACAGCAAGGTTAAAGAAACCAAGGGCTTTTAGGACTCTTCTATAAGTGTGTACAACCGGGTCACAAGTGGAGAGACTGTCCTCAACCTGATATTATTTTTCATTAAGATGCTGAGGCAGGCCAGAAGGGCCAAGGAAGAAGTGGGACTGAGCAACAGGGACGAAATCAATAGAGTCGTAATGTAGCACAATTTATTGGTGAATGATTCAATTGTGGCAAGATGGGTCGTAAGAGACAGGATTGTCCAGAGAAGGGCAAGATACCCCGGAAGTAGGAGCATATACAGTATGGATGTGTGTGCAACGTCCATCAGGCAGTCGTTCAACAACCATCACCCGCCATTGAGGGTATGTTCTCTATTTCTGGGGTTATGGTATATATTTTATTTCATACGGGGGATTAACATTCGTTCATAGCCATTAGATTGCATGGGCCACAAGATTTTTAAACACGGCCAACAAGATGAATTACAAGTGTAGACTTATCGCGGGGTAGCAGGTCATTAACTTTATTTTCTATACTGGGGAATATGGATAGAGAGTGGGAGACTTATTTTACTTGCCGACATGCTTTTATTAGATATGTTAGAGTGCGAGGAGATTATTGGTATGGCTTGGCTTATGGCTTATAGGGCCATGATAAATAATTTTAGTAGGTGTATTATTTTGCTATACAGGGTCGAGAGATGTTTCAGGTGGTGATACCTCGTCCGGAGGAAGTACCATCCACCCATTTATATTACACAGGGGAAGATACCTTTAAGTAGAAAATGATTACCATTGATTCGATTCCCATTGTTCGTGAGTTTTTCGATGTGTTCCAGAAGAAGTAAGCCAGGAGGTTTAGAGAATCTGGCCAAAGAGCAAAAACTGAACTTAACATGTTGGTGAAACACCAAATGATAGTGTAAAAAATAGGGAACTCATTTAGATAATTTTGCTTAATTAACTCCTTAAAAGAGATGATGAGGTCAATCAGAGATGTAGAGACCAAAAATAGTTCTGAAAGGCCCGTATTTCCATAGGGAATACGGGAGAAAAGAGGAGAGATAAGACTTCCAGTCTGAGGGAAGGACAATTCCAAAATGGTCAGTGGGACCAGTGACGGGAAATGGCTTGGAAAGTTCCCTATGTGTAGGGAGTGGGACCACCAGTGTTAAATGTGTCCACGTTGAGCAGTGCAATCGATAAGTTTTGAGAATGGTAAACTGTGCCAGTTAGGCATAACAATCGGTGGAGTAAGATTTTCAGAGAAGGAATTGGGTCAAGAGAATTTAGCCCAAGAAGTTATAACCCGAGAGTGGTAGGTTTAGGCAGGACCACTGGAGTCCTCGATAATAGTAGCATATTTATCCTCAGGGTCATTAGGGCCCAGGAAGAAATAAGGAGGCCACTAAAGCCATAAGTGGGGCCTAGAGATGTAAGACCAACATTTTAGTGGTGGGAGTGTAACTGGAGAATAGAATAACATGCCTACAATGATGGGGGGAAACGATCAAATCGAATCCTAACTTTATAACAAATGCAAGTGATTATGGGTTGTTTTGTCCACGAGAAGTGCATGTAAGGACCATACGATTAGGAGAGATTGATGAAGTTTTGTTTCATCCCTAGGAGAAAAGGATCAGGGCGAGTGACATGGGTGTGGCACAATACATATATGAATTGTTAAAACTAAAGTTCACGTGCGAGTCGAGTTTAGTGGGTATATTAATTTTGGGACAATCTGGTTATAAGTGTATTGATCATGAGTGACATGACTTTTTTGATGTCACGCGTAAGTAAGCGGACTGGGCATTAAAGGCATAATTTATCGTCATTTTTTTTACTACTGCATTGAGTTAGTATAGTAGATCTCCTTATGGTAAAATATCGTAGACTTCAGTGAGTTTTTATCTCGTTAAACATGATCCCGATGCGTAGGTATTTAATTATTGATGTGACTCAAGGTACATTGTGTGATTTATCAAGCAGCGAGGAATAGCTTGTTATATATAGCGCCGAAAACTTAAGATGGTGATAGGACCATGTTTTTATCATATTTTTACGAACATAAGCAGATTTTTACGTCAACGTACGGAAATTGTGGGAAAGTACATGTTATGGACTAGGGGCCTTACGAATCTCAATAACCGACAATGTTAGGTAGTAGTGTATCGGGGGGTTCCTTGTTTGGATTTGCTTTATGAGACATCCCACGCATGAAACTAACGAACGTCGGGAGTTGGAAAGAAGTTTGGATGATAGTACATGGGATTCGTACATTAATTACTATATATATATATATATATATAACTGAGAATTTAAAATTCCAATATGAGTTGAGAATATATTTCATTGATGCAATAATGCGCAAGGCATAGGGTGTGTGGGTGCCCTAGGTGATTGAATCTTGATTTTTGTTTCATTCGAGAAATATGGGGTAAGGTAAATAAAGATAGAAGTGGAGATATCAAAACTAAATTGTATGGTCACGAGAATGGTATCGTATTAGGCAGTTGATTATGATTGTCATATAAATTTGACAACATTTAGCCCGAAAAGTTGAAGTATATTCCGTAAGATTTGTTAGGGGCTTACGTATCATGAGGAAGTAATTATTAGAGCAAGAAGGAACCTATGACACGAGATGAGACAAAGTCACATGGATCCCAGTTAGGGGTACATTTGAGAAAAATATTGCTAAATTCGTTTTGCAATGGGTCACCTGTCCGTTGGAAAAAGGGTGGACCATTCGAAACCAATAAGAGGTTTCTCCAAACCGTTAGGTATTCTTAAGGAGTAATGGGAGAGTATTCCAAAGGATTCCATCGCGAAAGGGGTTACAATACTATATGGGTGATAATGGATTGGTTGGCCGAAGTAGCTCACGTTATGCCAGTTAGGACTGGTCATACTACAAGACAGTGTGCGCTGATCTTATTAATCGAGATAATGAGGTTATGTGGGGTACCAATTAATATCGGGTCCGATTGGGATAGGATCTTTGGCTTTCGATACCGAGTGTTATTGAGTACGACCTATCATCCATAGATGAACAGGTAGAACAAATAGACTAGTCAGATGTTGGAGAAATAAATTATATGTGCACCCTTAAATTTCAGGGGAGGGCGAGAGTAGTCCCTTCCACTAGAGGAGTTTATGTACAATCACTCATATAAGTTCACTTTTGGTCATGGTGCAAGTGAAGTGTGGCACAGTAAGCCTTGTTGTTCACCTTGTTGTTAGTTAAAAGTGGGGGACCAGGTACTATTGAGAAGATCGGAGATGAGTCAATACTTATCGTATATAATGTGTGCGAAATATATATTACGAAAATGACCAACTTGTGTGCGATCGTTGCCAGACAATATCTTATGTATCTAAAGAAATATTAATCTACTCAGGTGCGAATAGTTGAAGGATAGATAGTAAATATCTAAAATTTCGTTTAAGTAAGGAAACTTAGGCGATACGGCTTAGGCAAGAACCTACGTGACAGGGTAACCTAGAGTTTAAAACGAACATATGTGAAGTGTTCATTATAAAGGGTATTCAATAGCGTACTATATGGGTGGTACTGAGTAGTTTATCAGCGAGCGCAACGATACGATGCTCAATATATATAGAATGTTGTTTGTACCTGGCATACCTTTTCCAAATTTTGGGATGAAATTCCATCTTAAGGGGGGAAGGAAGTATGTAACACCCCATATTTTTAGGATATTAAATAATTATGAGATTAATTATTATAGTTGGATTAATTAAATTAAAAGGTGAGAAATCTATTTGTTAATTAATCAATCCGAACTAAATAATTATTAAGTAGCGTGCCAAGGGTTAATACTTATTGATGAGGATTATTGAATATTACTGTGTGGTTATGTAATACGGAATTATAGCATTATATAAATTGTCGAGAATGGGAAATATGACAGTTTGGTATTTTATGTCGGGACACGCGTGTGAGTCGTGCCGGGACTAACTTAATGGATTGAAAAAGTAAATTATTTTTAATTAACTCGTATGCCATTTCGAGATAGTTCAAAATCTTTACCTGGGTATTTTATTTGGACTCTGGGATGTTTTTACGCCTAACCGACACCCAGTTGGGGTATTTTTGTCCTTTGAAATTTTGGGATAATAATATTGACGAAAATTGGGAAATTAAATATGGATGTACTAGGTAGAAGGGAGTTATCAGTTCTAAACCTACGAGACAGAAAAGGGAGAGGCACAAAGGAAGGAGAAATAGACCATTGGTGTTCTTGGTGCCTAACTCAAGAACACACACCAAAAAATTATGCCAAAGTGTAGATCGTGAGACGAGGATCGCGCCTATACAAAAATCACCAGTGGATCAAACCGTCAAAATTGAGGCAAGTTTTTAACTCTTGCAATTTATAGCAACAAGTATGTTCATATTAGTATAGATGTATAATATTCACTTATTGATTCATAAGTTTTGATGAAATTGGAGAATTAAGGACATTAATTAAAATCTGCAAATCAAAGTAGGATGAATCCCTCATGTAGATAGTTTAGAAATCCCAAATTGATGATTATTAATACTGGACAAAATTGCAATTGATGTTCTTGTATGAAAATTTGATGAACTAGGGATTTGAATTGTTAAATTTTGGATTTTGGATTTTATAACTGATTTATCATGAATTATTGTTTGATAGTTAAGGGAAATTATTTACATATGTTGCAACATTAATTAGGATTGATGTTTTAGTGTTGGGGTTGAGAAATCTAGAGGTTTTAGGATTGAAATTTTGAGGAAGACGAATCAGGAACAGTAAAACGTAATCTGGACAAACAAGAGAAAACCTCATCTCGTTCGAACGAGATGGAGTCTCATTTGAACGAGAAGAAGAGTCATTGAAATAACTTGCTAAATTGTTCGAACGACGGGTCACAGAAAAACCCAACAATTCCCATTTTCCCCCAAATCATGTTACACAGTTAGTTGAGTGAGGAAAAACTTCCATTTACTGAGATTATCTTAGTGCATAATTATTTGGGAAGCATTCCAAGGGTAATACCTTAAGGATTGAATAGGTGAATTAACCTTGGAAATTTTGAAAGTGTAAATAATCGAGTCAATTGCATAAGTAGTAAAGATAAGTATACTACGTGTAGAATTATAAATATGGGTTGGGATAATGCTTGAATTTTGATAAGGCTTAGGGAATGCCTATTATTTTATGATTATTCTAATTGTGTGTATAACCATACCTACGTTGCTTGCTATCGGGAGGAGGTATCGCGCAGTGGACAGTCTTATCCTGGGTGACCCAATGGGGGTATATTTGACTTATACCCAGAGCATATGAACTTGGAGACGTGTTATCTGTTGCGTACGATAGTTTCGACGATTGAATGGGAGCATTGGTATGTGCGTGACCCAATTAGCTAGTGAGTATGCTCGCCTCCAATATTTATGTTAGGAGATTTTTGGTTCGTGAGAGACGTCGAACCAGTTGTACTTTATGTAGCGAGTGATGCACCAGGATGCAATAGTAGAGTATGCATTGCACCAAGTGGTCCTAACCGAGGGGAGCACGATTTGTATATATATATATGTATAGGGATGGTTTGACTATATATATATATATATATATATATATATATATATATATATATATATTAGGGTATGACCATGCCTGAAGGCACGACACAAATTTTTGAAAGTGTATGTCGTTGATTGGACTTGTGGCGAGTCAACTGTGTGTAAATATTAACCCCAAAACATGCATTAGAAGAACCAACAATATTTGATGTTTACTTATATCAATGGATCTTAACGCGTTTGAGTTGGTGAAGGGATCAACATTAAACCTGACCCATTAACTACTAAAATGACTTGAAATCATTAAAGGTATACCCATTAAGTTTGTGTCGGAATATTGTAACATGTCTCATTTTTTAAACTCTAAATAATGATTCCCAATAGCTTGTTCACATTAGTATTATAATTGTGTTAAGTTTCACCTAATTATTAACCTAAAACACGCATTAGAAGAACAAACAATAGTTTGTTCACATTAGTATTATAATTTTGTTAAGTTTCACTTAACTATTAAGAAGTGAAGTTATTATTTAACCTTTTGTTACACTTAACATTTGTAAGGCTATGCTATCTGATCGGGGACCATATTATATGCATGATATAATTCAATTCATGTTAAAGAACAATCAATTTATGTTAAAGAACAATGGAGTCTATCACAATAATATTTTGAGAAATAGCTACATTAACACCATTTAATAAGGAACAACTAAATAATACAATAAATATAAAGAATTACAACAAAAAACTATAAACTAACTTTATATAGAAAATATTATCCAAATCCATATCATTACCTCAACATTAGGTACAAATTTCAAAGAAATAAAAAAAGAAAACTAAATGCATACAATCTGCCTGCCCATATCAATACACATGGATATTTGAAAAGGTGCATAAATTGCTTGAATTGGGACCACTCCTTAGCATGTACCAAAGAATCCAAAAGTGAAAAGGGAGATAATACAAAAACTTTCAAATTAAAGTTAATTTTTTGCAGTAGTTTTACAGGCATGTACTTTCAAATCGAATTAAAAGAAACATTTAACTCTAGTTTTGCAGGTGTGTACCGGCTGTTCTCAAAAGTGTTGACAAATTTGTAGGCATGTAGTCAATTAACAACTGGGTACACGAAATCAAAGAAAAGAAAAAATTCTAAAAACACAAAATAAACTTGAAAATGCAACACAAACACATAACGAATGCTATATTACAAGCTCTCTCTTCACCCAGTGACGCAATGTTTCGTGAAATTTGATAAATTAAGATACTTAGAGAACCTTAAACTAATAACTCAAGAAACTCATACTAAACTAACATCAATTTTCTGAAATTTAAAGAGAACCCTTAAGTTTCCGTAGTTTTGCCAACATAAAAAATAATAACTCGAGAAACTCATACTAAACTAACTTCAATTTTCTGAAATCCAAAGAGAATCCTCGACTTTAGGTAGTTTTGCAAGCATAAAAAGTAATATTATATAAGTTGAAAACTTAAAAAAATAGATATCATGAACAAAAAAACCTGTTGTCGATTAAGCACAAAGAAAAACATCCATTGCCAATTTCTGCATATATGCACATGTATACATGGCACCTGTAACTATAAAACATTCCACATGACTGAACTTTTAAACACTTTAAACAATTGTGGTAGTGGTGTCTTGATAATTGTGGTTGAGACCCGAAATGTCTAGCAACCCAGCTCAAGTTGGGTTTGATGATAATCTTTCCTAGTTGATTCTTTGTTTTTGCACAAGTGTTAAAGCACTAAGAATAAGGGACCATACCTGATAGATGCGGGCACCAAAATTGAAAGCACAAAAGTGAGAAAATTTAAGATTGAGACACAAAAAAGAAAAAAAATCAAAACAAAAAACTTAAAATATATATCTATAAACAGAGAGAGAGAGTGTGTGTATACCTGATCTAAGTACCCACATATATAATGTACCCATAAGAGATAACCATTAATGTGCTTAGATCTTCTTAGATCTGCAATATGCAAACAAAAAATGCTAGTTGTGAAATAATAAAACTAGAAGAGGAAGATAAAAACTGATAGATCTGAGACATAAGGCTTGTGTTTGGAGTGAGATTCTAAAACTACCTTCATCTCTAAAGAGCATCAAATATCTTACTTTATTGTTAAAATTTTAATTTCATCAAGCATAACATAAGAAGAAAACTGATACCTAAAAAAACTCTTCTAATCTCACCTAATACCAAGATTTATCTATATACATATATACAAATCGTAAAAATAGGGCTTTGAAACCTAAATGGAAAAAACACATGTCAGTAGTAGAAATATAGGTTTGAAACCTAACGGAGGAAGGGAAAACCACAAATTTAAAACTTCACAGAGAAAGGGAGGAAGAGGGAGAAAGATATTACCTCATCAAAAAGCTTCAATGGGTTTCAACAGAGAAAGAGAGAATGGATCGTATGGGAGACAGGGAGAGTAAAGATGACTCGATACCGAAAGCTCCGCCCTAACTAACAGTGTGAACAATACTCGAACATGTTAGATTTAGAGTGATACCCACCAAAAATGATTTCAAAATCACAAAAATATTTAGAGAGGGAAAGAAAGATGTATACCATTTCAAAATCAAATTCACCGTCGCTTACTAGTTTTCTGTGGAAAGTTGTTGTAGAGAGAGAAGGGGCGTGTAAGACACCAGTTAAAGGACCGTCCTTTTATTGAGCACAACGTCCTTTTATGGAGGTCTTGTGCTTTTGATGAAAGGGACAACCCATTTTATTGAGCGTTGTGCTTTCGTTAAAAGAAAAAGTGTTTGTACCGTCCTTTTATGACGACAAAAATCTTTAGTAGAGATTGCTTTGATACATCAGACATTCGAGAGAGAGTTTTCAATCTAAGCCCTCCATTTCTAGTCTTGTTGGGTTCGATCTCAACCCTTAAATGTGTTATCATATTATTGAATAGTAAAAACACACTTGTAACTTATTATATAGATATATATTTATATTCGTGAAAAATCCTAATGTGTGAAATTAGCAAATATGTAAATGTTGGTAAATAAAGTAACTTAAGGGGATAAAGTATTTACTACTAGAATAGTGAATATCAAATGAAGTTAATTGGAGTAAAGTATTAAGTAACGTATTGTATGGTCGATACAGGATTCTCTTACGAGCCATAATTAGTAGGATATGTTTATGACCTAGTTGGGAATATTATAGATGACTAGGTTAGGGTAGACGTATGCTAGGTGTGCATTAGTGGATGGATGAAGATCTCAGGCACTACACCAAATCTGCTGAATTATCACAGACATTGACCTTGACAAGTTTAACTTCTCAAGGTTAATGACCATGACAATTCTAGGCGAGACAACTTTTTTTTATCACGGTCATGGACCGTGACAAGCTCGTTAGAATTGTCACGGTCATGTCACAGTCAGGGACCGTGACAAGTTTTGTCATGGTTTATGACCGTGACATGACCATGACAGTTTATAAAAAAATTATCACGATCATTGACCGTGACAACTTCCTTTGTCAGGGACTTGTCACGGTCAAGGACCGTGACAATTCTGGGCAGAATCGAAAAAAAATTTGCTGGGCAGTATGGCCACTACCACTGTCCAGCAGTATATTTGTACCTGTTATAGAAACGTTGTACCTGTTCAAACATCATATATCCTAATAAACTAGAGATAATGCAAGTATACATTCAAAATAGAAACAATATGCAAATGGGACAACTTCGCATCATGCTATATTTTTGTCGTTGCACTGTTCTTATTAATTTACTTATTTTACTAATCATGTGCTTTGAACACTTTGGAAGCTTTAATTGTTCAAAAACACCCTTCATCTTTATTATAGTCTTCTCCAAAACTTTGGCATTCTCCACAAAGTACCTCAACTGTTCAACTCCATTGTTTGACCCCAATCCCGTAATTTCGATTGTCTTTAGGTGTGATCTCAAATAATCAGGTACATACAATTCCAACCACAATGTCCCTCTTTGTTCACAACAAAATGAAAAACCCTAATATAAGAAGAAACAACATCACCATCAATTATCTCAAATCTACAAACTATTTACCTGGATGTGATGTTATGAACCCTTTATGTACCTCGGAGATAAGAACCTTTAGAAGAGGACAACTTTTGATAAAATCCAGCACCAATTTCTAGTTCCAGTTCCACTATAAGAATCAGCCACTGTAAGACACTGGACAAGAGAGATTTTATAAATGAATTGAAAAGTAATAAATATAAAAAATATAGTCATTTATACAAGCAACAATAGCAGAGATATTATAGCTTACCAATATTGTAGAACATGATAATGAAAGAGACATTACGTTGGAAATCCTTCGAAGAAGCTTAAATAAACATGTGGCATAACCAAGGGTGGAGCCAGGATCATCATAAGGGGCGGGATAACAACAAGCAAATATTCATAATAATAGTGTAGTGCCACCCAACAAGCAAATATTCATAAAAATTGAAATCGAAATCGAAATTGAAATTGAAATATTCATATAAATATAAATACATTACCTTTAGTGCCACCCAAACATCTAACTTGGGCTCATATGGCACCTCCTTCCAACTAATGTAACCCGAACAATCATGTCAAATATAATTCCCTTCATATCTGAACACTAAAAAATGCCATAATCCTATGGAGTTATGATCTTCAAATTCCTTCCAACTATTGTGTGGCCAAACATCACTAGTTGAAGTTGTCAATTCCACTTTCCATATTTTCCCACGTTTTTCTAGAGGTTCCAAATGGTGGGGTATGAAAAGTGGAATTGACAACTTCAACTGGTGATGTTTGGCTACACAAAGGTTGGAAGGAATTTGCAGAGAATCACTTCATAGTTTTATGGCATTTCTTAGTGTTCGGATATGAAGGGAGTTCTCGCTTCATTTTTTGAGCTAAAGGATAGACGAAGAGATTCGGTCTCCTCTCCACAAATAGGACATCCCAAATAACTATGTACTAATCACCTATTAAAGGTAAGAAGCGTATATTCATGGATTAGTATAAACATAACTTAAATTTTAAATTCAAATTCAAATTCAATTTATAATAGAAAGTTCCTCCAAAAGCAATAAATTTAAGCCACTAAGAATATTATACATAAATTATGCAGTCCCAAACTATCGAAACGCATTGGAATATTTCGGTACAAATTGTAATATTTATTACAAATTGAAAAATTCTTTAAATTTCGGGTTATCATAAAAAATGGATTGATATTCGATAGGAGCAGCCAAGTCATCCACACTACTATTTAGATGTTTTGGCGCGTGTTGGACAACTGACCACAAATCATTTTTGATATACTCCAAGTAAAACACTTGGTTAACAATTTGAAATGCACAAACAATTGGCTCATCGCTCACGTGGTCGTTGCTCTTCAACTTGGACAAGTCAACCATAATCAAATTTGTGATAGGATCAACTTTATAAGCATTTTTATCCTCAACTCTTACCCAGTCACAGAAAAATACAACATCTTTTAAGCTTATATAATCCAATTCAAATATATTTCGAATTACACCATAGTAAGTCATTTCGGCTTCAATGAGGTTTTTATCTTTTGCGCTCGCTCGAAAGAAAGTAGGAGCCTTGTACTTTCCTCGTACACTTTAGCACAAAAAATGTAACCGTTCAATCGATACTTTTTGTACTCTTGTGCCATGAACAAGGGTCTAATGGCTAGACGAGCAAGCCTTGATGTCGCATCACCCGTCTTTAAGAGCTGAGGATATAGATAAATTAATTATATTAGTTGTAAAATTTGAGTGTAATGTAACATTATATAATGTCCATTTTCATTATAATTACCTCTTGTGTCAACCACAGCCTAAATTCCCTGTCTGATTGTACCATTGTTTTTCATCTTTTATTTTTCTCATTCGCTTCATATTTTCTGTATATTAAAAATTTAATCATGTATAAAATAATCTAAAATAATGCTAAACATTATAATAATCAGAACTTACTTTTTCCATTCTTCGACATCTTCATGTGTGTCAAATAGATAACGAGCTACTTGTTCATATTGCAAAATCGTTAATTTCACTCGTTTTCCCATCACATGATCACTATCATCGACAAACTCATTAGTGTCATCAACGCTAGTCAAGTCAGGCATGTATTCCTGAGTATATATTGATGACTCCACGGTTATGTATTCCTCTGCAATTGATCCAGAAATGTATCGCGTATTCTTGACGTAATTTTTAAAAACTTTCATCAATCTTTCAAACGAATACATCGACCGATATCTAACTAGACCACAAAGATTTACCTCGTCGCATAGGTGTACCAACAAGTGAACACTTATGTCAAAGAATGATGGGGGAAAGTACTTCTCCAACACATAAATCTCTTCACTCACCGCCAATTTTATGGCCACTATGTGTTATCGATTGACTACCTTCTCACACAAGAGTGAGAAGGTAATACTAATTTGCATAATAGCCCTCCGCAAATCCTTGTTCTTGGAGAAACAATGCTTAAATAATAGAGGAACCAATTGCATGATCACATGCAGTCGTGGGACTTACACTTATGTAAATCATGAGTAGCATAATTCACAATCCTTTGCAAGTTGGACGAAAATGTAGATGGGCCCTTCAAATTATATATTGTGTCTAAAAGCTCCTTCCTTTCCCCACTCGTCAAAGTAAATGCACCTGGAGGAATTATTGTCCTTCCCCTACTATCTTCTTTTAACAATAGTTGTGGCTTTTAAGGTCTTTTTGTGCATTTTCTCCATCCTTCGAATGACTCCCCCCAAGAAAAGTGCCCACAATATGTTCAACGAAGTTCTTCTGTGCATGCATCACATCCAATACATGGCGCACCGGGTTATTCTTTCAATAAGGTAAGTGAAATAAAATTGACCTCCTAGACCATGCCTTTCTTGTCTCAGTTTCATTCCTAGTTAGTGTCTTCTTATGCTTGACATTCTTAAATTTAGGATTCTTACCTGGCATATTAGGGTCACATTCAAAAGATTTTCTTTCAATTTCTGAACCCGAAAGTTATCTCGGCGGTAGCTTATGTTCAACCCCGTCCAATAAAAAATTGGAACATTTCTCAAATCTAAAACTATGAGCCGGGGGTAAAAACCTCCTGGCAATGATATACATTTTTTGAGCTAAAGGATAGACGAAGAGATTCAGTCTCCTCTCCAAAAATTGGACTCCCCAAATAACCATGTACTACACAACCGGATAATGTCCCATAAGCTGGAAAATCATGAATTTCTCACATCAACATATCTTTCAGCGTAAACTCTTCTTTTCTAAAAGAATCAAATGATTGCACACCCTCTTCCCACAACTCATTTAATTCTTCTACCAAAGGATCCAGGTAGACGTCGATGTCATCACTTGGTTACTTTGGCCCAAGTATGAACAAACCCATCATCGAAAATTCAGGTCTCATAAACTATGAAGGAGGGAGGTTTAGTGGGGCTAGGATCACTGGCCATACATTCTGATTGGTGCTTAGATTTCCAAATGGATTGAAACCATTTATTGATATAGCGAAATAAATGTTGAATTAATATCGAGCAAAATTGGGATACTCATAATTCATCCTCCTCCAGGTAGTAGAATCAATAGGATGACACATGATATTACCCCTACTTCTACCCTAGCATACCAAGTCATTGCCTCCGCTATCCATGGTACTGTGAAAAATCGCTTTAATCTAGGCTCAACGGGAAAATATTTCAATACTTTTTGAGGCACTTTTGAGCTTGTGTCTTCCTTACTAGTAGATTGGACATATCTAGGTTCATCACATACCGAACAACGATCGAGATTTTCATACTCCTTTCGGTATAGTATGCAGTCATACACACAAACATGAATCGATTTATACTTCATTCCCAAACCTTTCAAACTTTGCTTCATAATAGGATAGTTACTTGAAAGTGTATTCTCCTAGGGTAATAAGACCTTCACCCATTTCAAAATTCCTTCCACGCTATTGCCAGACAAACCGTATTGCGTCTTCAAACTGTGCAAACCAACCATGGCATGTAAACTTGTTTGATATTTCTCACAGCCAGAGTATAACGGTTGGGTCACCTTAAATTTTAAACTTTGGTAGTTATCGTTAAGTTTTATCATGATATCTTCATGAGCACTTGAAACTTCTACATCATCAGTAACTTCATTCTCTTCTGCTGAATAAACTCTGTACACATCATCAACTAAATCCTCTAAAATATTATGATCTACATCATCCCCTTCTACATCTATCCTACTTGTTAAAGGTTTTTGTGAAGGTTGGTCGGGGACAAAAGGAACTTTCAATTCAC
The DNA here is from genome assembly GCA_949130495.1 of Sambucus nigra. Taxonomy (NCBI): domain Eukaryota; kingdom Viridiplantae; phylum Streptophyta; class Magnoliopsida; order Dipsacales; family Adoxaceae; genus Sambucus; species Sambucus nigra. Next base: position 364,555,957 of record OX422213.1, on the reverse strand, counting down.
CATGAAAACTCCAAAATAGATAACTATCTTGCATACCCGATCTTAACAAATGTAGTTCAACTATTTTCCACTCAAACACCTTACCATTCTTACACCTAGCACACGAACACGGAAACTCTTCATCATTATGACATCTCTTTGCATGTTTCACAAATTCGTTATCACCTCTACGAAACACATCCCCCATTCTATTTGTCTCACCCATCCACTCTTTGAATTTTTGATATCCCATCACAACTACCACAACTAATCACCTATTAAAGGTATGAAGCATATATTCATGGATTAGTATAAACAAAACTTAGATTTATAGTATGTTTCAATTAATTATGTCTTATTTATATTCAAATTCAATTTATAATAGAAATTTCTATTTCCTCCATCTCCTCTAAAGGGTGAGTGGTCCTATCCCATTCAAGACCGCATTTTTTTGTAATATACTTAACGGCTCATGCACATTGTTACGATTTGAAAAAAATTCGGCAGCATATCCCCACAGTTCTCCATGTACACGACGTAGATTGACAAGTGTGAGTGTTATTTCAATTGATCAATTGAAATAACAGTCACACTTGTCAATCTAGTATGTAGCAAGAGAACATTAGGATTCGACTGCAGAACTTCCTCCAAAAGTAACAACTTAGAGCCACTAAGAATATTATACAGAAATTATGCAGTCCCAAACTGTCCAAACGGGACAATTCGAGAGATCTCATTATAGGGGTAATGACTCTCGAACTGGTCTAAGGGCTATTGAATGCGTACGCATAAGAACTAGAAGTCTAGTATCTATGCGCACTATATGTAATTAATAGTATGTTTCATTTAATTATCATACTATATATATATTGTTCAATATACAAAGTAATTTTCAAAAAAAGTTGAAAAATCCCACCTCCATATGGACAATAATCCAGTGGTCATGCCACTCTTAAAACTAACCAACCCAACATCGATCCACTATAATCCAATAAAAATGTCAACAACAAATGTGTATCCCATACTCCTTCTAATTCATCTACTCAATTAATTATTTTCATCAATTAAAGTATACAATTATTAATTTACTAATTTACAATGAGGGGCAATCCTACTTTTATAATTAATCATATATTAATTTACTAATTTACAATGAGAGGCAATCGTATACTAATTTACTAAAAAAATTAATAACCAATCAATTCGTTTACAAGGGACATTACACACAAACACGCACATACACGCATACTACACACACATAGACACACACGCTCACATACACACACACACCCGCTCACATACACACACACAGATGCAGGCCCCCACCCCTACCCCACCACCCACCCACCCATCCCTGCCTCTCCCCCCACCCTGCCCCACCCCTTCCCCTTTCCCCACCACACACACACACCCCACTACACAAACATGCACACACACCACACGCACAAACACAAATAGCCCCCATCCCTTCCCCCTCCACCACCCCACCCTGCCCCACCCCCTACCCAACCCCACCCACCACACACACTCACACACACACATACACACACATGCACATACACACACACACACACACACATACACACACACACACACACACACACACACACACACACACACACATATATATATATATATATATATATATAAATGGAAGAGAGAGAGAGAGAGAGAAAGAAACTAACCTAAAAGTAAAGAGAGAGAGAGAGAGAGAGAGAGAGGGAGAGCAACGTAGAGAGAGAAAAAAAAGGAGGGAAGAATCGGTTGGGGGAAAAAATAAGGGGGAAGGATTTTTTTGCTGGAAAATTTGTCACGGATGTGTCACGGTCATTAATCGTGACAATATTATAAGTTTTGTCACAATCATTGACCATGACAAGCCTTTGACATGGGCTTGTCACGGTCAATTATTGTGACAAAAGACGCGTGTTTTTTTTATCACGGTTGTTGATGTAAAAAATTAGATTACTCTAATAATTCAATCACAGATAAATAAATGAGACAAAGAATTTTAAAGTGGTTCAGCCTTATATGAATGGCCTACGTCCACTGTTGTATTATTGCAGAGTGTTTGGGAATTCTCGATTACAAGTTCTATCAAGAAATTCCGGTCCCTTTGAATGAGGGTCATACAAGGTATTTATAGCCCTTAGGCTGTACATGAAAGGGTGATACATTAAATGATATACATATGAAAGGGTAACTCATTTAATTCTCTTCAAGCGTGTGCGTCAAGATGATAAGCATTCAATGAATAGGTGAACTGTTGATTATCTGGCAATCAATGTTGTGGTCGAGATGCAGCTCGAACCACCTTAGTTGTTCATCGTTCAAGAGTTCCTCGGAGCGTTGGTGTTCCTCGGAGAGTTGGAGTTCCTCGGAGCGTTGGTGTTCCTCGGAGAGCTGGAGTTCCTCGGAGTATACTTATTGCTTGGAGTGAGTCTGACTTGGTCGGGGAAATAAACTTCCTCATTGCTATTGTGCCACGTAGATTGACACGTGTCTTCTTATTATTCGTCCACATCAGCATATTAATTTTGGTATCAACAGAAGCCCCCAATGTTTTATATTTCAAAATTTGAGGAGTATGGAACATTCTTTCTCGGTATATGGCAATATTAAATGACCTTCCTGGGTTTTAGGAGCCTTTTCTTCGTATTTGAATTTCCTTCCAAATTCACAGAATCCGCCTTTTTGCATTTTTATAAGCGCTTCGATCTTCGTGCACTTTTTGTCCTTTTAGCCGTCGGTAGTGTAATAGTTTCCTTTTTGTAATCATTTCTTTCACCGTTTCCCAAGGCAAAGTATTTAAACTTCTTAGGCAATCATACCGTCTTCTACCTTTCCTAATTTTCTGCTTTCGATTTTTCCATAGACTTTCTTTCTCTTGTGCGTTCATCCTTGTTTTCGTTCGTTGTCAATAGATCTCCCTTTTTCCTGTAAGATCTTCTTCCTTCTTCTTCATTTCTTTTATTCACCATGGTTTATATTATTGAACCTCTTGAGAAATTCCGTTCTGACTTTTCCATTCCATCTTGGGTAACCTTGGAAAATCTTTCTGAGCCTTTAGATTATTTTCGTTTGGCTGAGGGACACTGGTTCCCCAGTCTCTTTATTGATGAATGTAGATTTTCTTTTCCACCAAACCCTCTGTGCTTAGAGTTCTGTCAATATTTCGATGTCGTCCCTGCAAAAATAGCCCCCGACACATGGAGAATAGTTAATGGGGTGTATAGGTTAAATCAAACTCATGGAACTCGTATAGGAATTCCTGAGATTATGTACTGTTATAGATGGGCTATTTTAGATAATGTTTATTATCTAAAAACTAGATTTTTGAATAGGTCTTTAGTAGTCAATCTCCCTGATGCAAATAGGGATTATTTTGAACATGGGGTGGTTATAAAAAATTGCCAACATGCCCCTTTGGTTGGAGATGCAGTATATGAGGGTCCCAAATGCCCTCCATATGGCAATGGGATAGGTTATTTTCATTTTATTCAATTTCTGAAACTATGATTTCATTATGTTTGAATAAATGCATGATTGACATTTCAATATGTTTTTGTTTGCAGTTGACAGCAAGAGAAAAACTCCCAAAGAATCAGAAGTTAATATAAAGCATTTGAAACATATCTGGAGTTTGCATCAGAAAGTTGCAGACGAGCACGTTAGGTCTGCCTCATACTTGTTGCATTATAGGAGCTATACATCGTCCTTTACTGCTCATCCTGTGGTTAGCATTAGTGAACCATTGCCTGCTTCTGAGGATTCTTCACCAGACTCTCACATTCCTCTAAGTGAAAAAATGGGCAAAAGAAGAGTTCCTGCTCTCTTCGAAGAGGCTTCCTCTGCTGGAGATGGAAAAAGAAGCAAGGCTGATGTCCCAAAGGGGACAAAGAAAGTAGATGCCACCCCTTCTGTTGCTCCTCAGAAGGCCGCCGAGAAGCCCCCAGTGGCTCCTGTGCAGAAGGATGCACTTGTGGAAGTAATCACCATCTCTCCAATTAAAAGTTCTTTTTTGGTTGAGATTATTGAGAAGACACCGAGGAGACTGAAAAAATCCTCCTCGGTCAGTTTTTCTGAAGCCATTCCCCAACTCCAAGCTAGTGGAGTTGGTGTTCCAACCATTATTCCCCCGAGTTCTGCAATGAGCTCGGTAAAGACTTGGACCATTCCTGAAGTCCAAGGAATCGAGGAAAACATGTCTAGGGATATGCTGACATCCCTAGCTACTCGTCACATTGCTTCAGTAAGTTTCTCTTATCCTGAATTTTTCTTTCTTTTCATCAATACATGTATCTCGGCACTGACTTATCATTACCTTCTTTTTCAGCTGATGAGTTGCTTTAACACCATAGTGAAGAAAGATAAAGCAATCAAGGCTTCTAGCTCCTCTTCTGGAGTAGAGGATGCTTTACAGGGCTTGGCCTAATCTTTGAAGGAATCTCATAAAAAATACGACAAGGATAGAGGTGAACGGGAGAAGAAGTTGGCTGCATCTGAGGCAGAGAAGGTGCAGTTGGGAAGTAAAGTGAAGGATTTGGAGAGAGAGAATAAAAAATATGCCGAGAAGCTCACAAGCTTTGGGGAGCTTGAGAATAAGTTAAAATCGGTCGAGGAAGAGCTGACCCTTCTGCGAGAAGTAAATCGCCAGAAGGAGGAGGTGGAGGCCAAGTTGAAAGCCTCCGAGGATCTTCTATCCGAGAAGCTCTCTTCCGAGAAAATGAAAAGAAAAATGGCTGTGAAAAAATCATTTCGAACCGGTTGGGATAAAGGATGGGACAAGGGGGTAGCAACAATGATGGCCCAGGTGCAGTATGGAAGTTTGAAATACTTCTGAGATGGTTGGGTTGCTGCTCTGCAGGAACTGAAGGTGAACGAGGACTCTGAACTATTTCAATAACATCTTCCTGGCCCCCCTCCTGTAATTGAAGATGAGGAAGAAGACGAAGCTGCATCCGAGGAGTCTTCAATGATAGTAGGTGGTCAAGTCCTTGCTCCACAACCCAACCAGACGACCACCGATGATATCTCGTCTTTGCCTCCTCCTGAACAAGTCTCAACTTCTGCCAATCAACTCATTGTTCCCACCGAGCAACCAAGCTCCTCGTCCCAGCCTCCCGAGAAAGTCTTGGGAGACAAGGAAAAGGTGTGAAGTTGTTCGGTATTCCCTTTCTGTTTTTATTTTACTTGTACTATGTATTCTGAACGCTGTACTCCTTTTGATGATGTAATAAAATCACCTTTTTTGCCCATCTGCATTGTTGATGTTCTGTCTTCTTCTTTTATTTACTTTTGCCTTCTCTTCTTTACTAGTTCATGGCTAGAATGGATATGCTATCTGATAATGATACAAAGTTGATGCAGTAATTTCGCGAATATTATAAAGCTGGTCGCACAGACCTAAGTGCATCTGAAGTTGCTGATATCCTTGGTCATGATGCTTCCGAGCAGGCAGTTGAGGCCTATCAGTACCTGAAGGGTTTACTTGACCGGGCTGTGGCCAATAATGTGGCCTATTACAAAATGACCGAGGATCTTCAATGTACCTTAGAGGATCTTCAAAATCAGTATAAGGAATCAAATGCCCTGTTGCACGAGGGGTATGAGAACAGGTATCAACAGCTTTCTGCCGAGAAGGGCTACGACAAACTCCTGGCTGGGTACGATTTCAGAGAGAGAACCCTAAAGGGTGAAGTTGAAGCCTGTAGACAGATTGCCGAACGGCTAGAACAAGAAAATAACAATTTGCAGAAAGAGCTAGCACAGTATAAGTCTGCAGCATCTTCTTCAACAGCTGTAATCCCAGTGACTGACGAGGGATTTTCCTTTCTAGAGGTTGAGAATGCCAAATTAAGGAAGGAGTTGGATACCTTGAGAAGGTCGTGTACTTCTACTGCTACTCGGGGACGAGGAAGAGGTTCTCGTAGACGAGGAAGAGTTGCTCAGGATATTGCCGAGGAACAGAGTACTCCACCTTCTCGGGGATGAGGAAGAACTCTTCGTCGTTCTGTTAAAGAAGCTCGTACTCAGTCAACATTGGAAACTCAAGCGTTCCAATTGAATGCAAAAGATCGAGCTTTGTCTGAAATGTCCAAGAAAATCCAAACTCTGGAGGATCAACTTGCTTCGACAAAGTCTGCTCTGAATAATAGAGATATTTTTGCCAGAAACCTTCAGGAGCAGTTAGAGAGAATAACTTTCCAATTCCACAAACAACCTCGTGAGTTCTGGATGGCAGGCTACAATGAGGCCCTTTGTCACTTGGATGCTCACCTTGAAAATGCCAATAATGAAGGTTATAAACAGGGATGGTTGAACGCCCTGGGTGTATTAAAACTAGAGCAGGGCCATTATTTATGGGATTATCATGCTCCTGGGCTGCTCGATCTACCAAATCCACCATTCAAGCTTGATATGAGTTGGATCCCTGCTCGGGCCATCCCTCGTCGTTTGATCTCTAAGTATCTTGGTGACTATGCCCTTCATTCGCAGGTTGAATTATCTCGTCCGGAGCATTTACTGGATACACCTTCAATAATGAACGTCAGAATGCTGCGAGATCTTAACTTCATTAATTCTCCACTTTGCTTGGAAGATCCTCCTGCTGGCGAGGAGCTCATTTCAAAAGCTGAAGGAAAAAAGCCAATAGAATAGGAAATTCTGATGTAATGATTAGTACATAATTTAATATCAGTGTAATAAACTTGTGTAATTCATTTTGACTTTAATGAAAGAATTTCATTTTCTGTTTGCAAATATGTATTGCTATTGTCTTGTGCATGTCAAACACTTTATATTTGTGCTTGCATAACAATATTGTGTGGTTCATCGACCAACTTAGTAAAAAATTACAAGTATTAGTAATATTGCTCGATTAATAAAGTAATGAGTATAAAAATGTTGAGAATTATTCCAACCAACCAAGGTTGTCAAATTGTGCTCGTCGACCAATTATAGTTAGTGAGAATTTTTATCCCCGACTAATTATACTTGGTAAATTTTATCTTTTTCGTAAAATGTGCCCGACCAACCAAGGTCGATGATTTTTCCTCGTCGACCAACTACAGTTAGTGGGTTTTTATCCCCGACCAACTATAGTTGGTTCAGTTTAGAATATTTGTTCACCGAGGAAATTTTATGTAATAAACTTACTTCCCGACCAACATAAGTTGGTATCGAAGGCATATCTTATTTCTTAACCAACCGAGATTGGCCTTTTTAGGAGTCTTGTGTTCTCTCTCTTTTACCAACCTGAGTTGGTCACGCTAGTGTACGCCTCCTAACCAAAGGAGTATAGTTTGTTCTCGCCCTTTTACCAACTGGAGTTGGTCGTGGGTTCGAACTATCATGTTCACTAGCTCTTTTACCAACCTGAGTTGGTCACGCTAGTGTACGCCTCCTAACCAAAGGAGTATAGTTTGTTCTCGCCCTTTTACCAACCGGAGTTGGTCGTGGGTTCGAACTATCATGTTCACTAGCTCTTTTACCAACCGGATAGCTCTTTTACCAACCGGATTTGGTCACGCTAGTGTACGCCTCCTAACCAAAGGAGTATAGTTTGTTCTCGCCCTTTTACCAACCAGAGTTGGTCGTGGGTTTGAACTATCGTCTTCTTTTTACTGCCGAGCAGCGTAGTGTTAAACACACTAGTATTCCCCGAAAAACTTTCAATAAAAGGAGAGAAGATTGTGAAATATCATCGTTTTATTCATATTGATGGAACTGCTTTACATTTTACATCACTGATAATACTTGCGTAGGTGTTCAGCATTCCATGCATTCTTAAATTCCTCTCCTTCTAGAGTTGCTATTCGATAAGTTCCTGGTCGGACAACTTGAGTAACTCGGTAAGGTCCATGCCAGTTTGCTTCCAACTTATTGTGCTTCTGAATGACCTTCTTTAGCACGTAATCTCCTTCTTTTAAGTCGCATTTTTCACCCTCTTGTTGTAGAACATGGCTGTTCGCTGTTGATAAGCAGCATTCCTAATGGCTGACTCTTCTCTAACTTCCTCGAGCATGTCCAAATCTAATCTCCTCATCAAGTCGCTGACTGGGGAATTGAAATTCAGCACTCTATGTGTTGGAAGACCCAACTCGGTAGGTATTACAGCCTCACTTCCAAATGCCAGCATATATGGTGATTCTCCAGTTGCTGCTCGGGGAGCTGTTCGGTAAGCCCACAATACTGACTGTAGCTCATTAATCTAATTATCTTTAGCCTCACTTAGCCTCTTCTTCAAACCATTTAGTAATGTTCTGTTCGTCACTTCAGTCTGCCCATTTCTTTGAGGATGGCTTGGTGCTGAATGAACCTTCAAAATGTTTGACTGATGATAATAGGTAGCAAACTCCTCGTTATCAAATTATGTTCCATGGTCTGTGATGAAGGCATGAGGGAGACCATATCGGAAGATGATGTTCTTCCAAATGAATTGGTACACCTTCTCGTATGTCATATCAATCAGAGGCTCAGCTTCTACCCACTTAGTAAAATAATCCACTGTGACGACGAGGTACTTGAATCTTCCTCGGGTCGTTGGCAGTGGTCCAACTAGATCCATTCCCCACATGGCGAATGGCCAAGGGGAAGTTATGGGTGTCAACAATGCTTGTGGAGTTCGTCGGATGGAGGAAAAACGTTGGCATTTATCCCATCTCTTATCATAGGCTATACAATTAGCCCTCATCGTTGGCCAGTAGTATCCTTGTGTCATCACCCTTTGCAAAAGTGTCCGACCTGCTACATGGGCTCCACAGGACCCTTAATGGATCTCTTCAATCAATTCCTTCACCTCGGAGGGATGCACACATCTTTACAAACCTGCCATAATTCCTCGTCTATACAAAACACCATTAGTTAGTACATACCGAGCAGCTTTAAACTTCAATTTCTTAGCAGCGATCTTATCCTCCGACAATTCTCCCTCCTCAATATATGCCCTGATGGGATCCATCCAAGATTGTCCTGAATCAAGGGTAATAACATTCATCGTCAGGTCTTCATCTATGCTCCAAGCTTCTAATACTTCAATTGGTATCGTTCTTCGCAGCTTGGTATGAGTAGCTGATGCTAGTCGGGCCAATGCGTCTGCTTGTGCACTCTCCATTCTTGGTATTCTGATCAACTGAATGGCATCAAATTCTGCCAATAATTCCATCTTCTTTGCATGATACCTAACCATTAATTCTCCTTTAACAGCATATATTCCTATCATCTGATTCACAATTAATTGAGAATCACTGAATACCATCACTTGTTGCGCTTCCATAATCTTTGCTAAATTAAGACCTTCTATCATCGCCTCATATTCAGCCTCATTATTGGAAGCTTTGAATTGGAATTGCAGGGCGTATTCCACGTCGATCTCGTCTGGAGTGCTCAGAACTATTCCCACGCCACATCCTGCAGTGCAAGATGAGCCATCTACATATAACCTCCATATAGGTAACTTGTCTTCAAATTTCTTATCTGACAAAGTTCCTCGATGAAATATTTATTGTTTCCTTTTATCCTCTCCTAATATTTCTCGCTCCTCGTCGATCATCTCTTCTCGTCCTTTTACCAACCGAAGTTGGTCTGGGCTCGAATTTGATGATCCTTTAACATCCACAAGACCTTTTACCAACCAGAGTTGGTATGGGCTTGTGTCTGATGATCCTGTAACATCCATAAGTTGATCAGCGAGTAACTTTTGTTCCTCGGGGGTATGAGGATATGTAAACTCTGCGATAAAATCTTCTACAGCTTGCCCTTTTAATGATGATCTGGGTTCATACACAATATCATATTCACCGAGCTCTATTGCCCAGTACATTAGTCTCCCTAATTTTTTTGGCTTATGAAGGGCTTGTCTCAATGGCATGTCGGTATACACGACGATGGTATGGGCCTGGAAATAAGGCATCATTCTTCTACTTGCTTCAATTAATGCCAATGCCAATTTTTCCAGCTTTGGGTACCTGATCTCTGCACCTCGGAAAGCCTTACTTATGTAATAAATTAGCTTCTGGACTCCATTCTCCATTCTGATCAATGCCGAGCTGACTGCATTCTCTGATACTGCCAGGTATAAGTACAATTTTTCTCCCATTACTGGCCTGGACAACAGTGGAGGTGCTCCCAGATATTTTTTCAAGTCTTGAAAGGCTTTTTCACATTCATCATTCCACTCGAAAGTTTTTCGAAGTGTTTTGAAGAATAAGAGGCATCTATCAGTTGCTCGGGATACAAATCTGTTGAGCGCTGTAACTCGTCCTGTAAGACTCTGCACCTCTTTCTTCGTCGTTGGAGATCGCAACCCTAAAAGATCTTTGATCTTTGCTGGATTTGCCTCAATGCCTCGCTGGTTGACGATGTACCCGGGGAACATTCCTTCTCGTACTCCAAATGTGCACTTCGTCGGATTGAGTTTCATTTGATATTTATCCAGCTGATCAAAAGTATGACCTAAGTCAATTAGATGATCAACAACTTTCTTGCTCTTTGTTAGCAAATCATCGACATAGACTTCCATATTGCAACTGATTTGTTCGGCAAAAACCTTGTTCATCAGCCGCTGGTATGTCGCTCCTGCATTTTTCAAACCAAAAGGCATAACATTATAACAATAAGTTCCCCTATGGGTAATGAAAGAAGTACTTTCCCTGTCTTCAGGTTTCATTTTGATCTGGTTGTAACTAGAGTAAGCATCCATGAAGCTGAGTAGCTCGTGTCCTGAGGTAGCATCCACTAGTTGATCAATTCTGGGTAATGGAAAATGATCCTTTGGGCATGCCTTGTTGAGATCGGTGAAATCAACACACATTCTCCATTTATTGTTTTTCTTCTTCACCATCACCACATTTGCCAACCAGTCTGGATACTTCACATCTTCAATGAATTGGGATTTCTGGAGCTTTTCGACCTCCTCTTGTATAGCTTGATTCTTCTCGGGACTAAATACTCTTCTTCTTTGCTTTACAGGCTTGATCTCCTTATTCACATTGAGCTCATGACATAAGAAGTTTGGATCTTTTCCTGGCATGTCTTCATGACTCCACGCAAAAGTTTTCTTCCTGTTTCTCAAAAAAGTTATCAACTCCTGTTTTATTGAAGCATCTAACGACGAACCTATCTGGGTTACTCTTTCAGGATGCTCGTCGTCCAGAATAACATTTTCTGTAAATTCCACCACCTGTCCTTTTACAAGTTGGGATTCATCTCTAGGATCAAGTGTTTCGATTTCTGTACCCTCCTCCACCTGGTAGGTAGTAGTCTTTTTCCTTGACTCTTCAAGTTCTTGTTGCTCGGCGGATGAATAATAGCATTCCCTAGATACTTTTTGATCACCTTTCACAACTCCCACTCTGAAATTTGTTGGGAATTTTAAGCATTGATGTACTGTAGATGGAACTGCTTCGAACTTCTTCAAACCAACTCTTCCCATGATGATGTTATAAGCTGATTGCACATTCTTATCCATCACAAAGAAGTGTATTCTCTCTGTTCGACAAGCATGCCAAGTTCCAATGAATATATCCAACTTGATCGTCCCAAGTGGAAAAACTTTCTCGCCAGCAAAACCCAATAGAGGTCTGTGATAAGGTTCCAATTGAGATAGTTTCAAATTTAAACTGTCAAAGCATGAATAGTATATGATGTCTGCCGAACTACCATTATCTACCAGAACCCTTGAAATCACTACTTTTTTCATCCTCATTTTGATCACCAAAGGGTCGTCGTGAGGGTAAAGAACACCTGCCAGGTCATTTTTTGAAAAGCCAATGACCAGCTTCTCTTTGTTTACCTTCCTCAGGCGATCTTCCTCAGCCAAATTTATTCGCTGAATGTACGAGCAAGCTTGGGCCTCTCCGAGGTAAGCCTTTCTTTCTGCAGTAAGGTCTCCTCCTCCTGCATCTCCTCCTGTAATAACATTACAATCAAATGAACCAAAACGTATGGAAAATACCTCTCGTTCTGGCTGTCTTGGTTTCTTGGGAAGATCGGGGTCATCATCTGGATCATCTTCATGATTTCTCTTCTTTTTCTCCTCTGCTCGGCGAGGAGATCTAGACCTCTCTCTAGTTCGATCATTATTTCTTCTTTCACCTCCCCGATCAACATACTTTGCTAGCTTTCCTCTTCGGATGAGTGTTTCAATCTCGTTATGAAGAGCTATGCAATTTTTGGTCATATGGCCATGATCCTTATGAAACTCGCAATATTTATCCCTATTCCTCGTATCAGGGTCTGACCTCAATTTATTCGGCCACTTTACCTCCTCGCTATTCTTGATTTCTTCCAAGACATGATTAATACCAATTTCCAAAGGAGTATAATTATCGAATTTCTTCAGGACTTCCCATGATGTTTTATTACTCTTGGAATGCATATCACCGCCATTGCCCTTATGCTCTTTCTTCTTAGATTTATCGACTTCCACCTTGGTCTCCTTATCCATATTTTTCTTCGCAGCCATAGCCTCCTCGACGTTCATGATTTTGGCTGCTTTTGCCATCAACTCTGATATAGTCGTAGGTGGGTCTTTGGCCAAAGTATAATACAACTTGTTAGGCAACAACCCACTCATCAGGGAAGTGATTGTTGTCTTTTCTTCATAATCTATGACTTCCAGCTTCTCGTTATTGAAACGAGTTATGTAATCTCTAGTACTCTCACCAGATTTTTATCTAACACTTAAAAAGTGTGCTAATCATTTTACTGGCTTTGCTCTAAAATAGAAATTGCCGATGAACAACTCGGCCAGCTGAAAGAAAGTTGAAATCTTACCCTGAGGAAGATTGTTGTACCATATCTGGGCAGATCCAGTAAGAGTTCCCAAGAATGCTCTGCATCTCATTTCGTCAGGGACAGAATAGATGTCGGCGGCAGGTTGATATTGCTCTATATTAAGAACAGGATCTGTCTTTCCATCATATTTGGGGGTCACCACAGGTGCTTTAAACTTTGACGGAGTAGGAAAATTCACAATGGCCTGGACAAAAGGTGTCCCTTGAACAAAAGTTCGTTGTAAGGGATTCTTCGCCTTAGCCATTTCTCCCAATCTGTCCTCCAACCGTTGAAGGGAAACTTTCCACGCATCATTTCCCTCCTCGAGCCTATTAGTTCGAGCAATTGATTGTTCTGAAGTAGCCTCCTAAGATCTATCTCGACGACCAACTGGTCGTGATTGTGCTGATCCTTCTTTTAGATCTGATGGTTATCGAAAACTCCTCGACATGGTCTTAGGTGGACTCCTATTTCTTCTAGGGCCTAATCGACTGAAAGGAGACGCTCTGCTCAATCTTTCCAAGGCGCTAGGGCTTTCTGGAGAGAGAGTGATACGTTGATCAGTATTTGTAGCCCGTATTGACGAAGTTCGCCCAGGTTGATAAGAGAAATCATTAGATTCCTCATTACGATATGACTCAGTACGCCTGGATCGTGAAGAAAGTAAATAGGTTTGCCTTTGACCACTTCGCTGTCCCGAACGTGCAGGTGCACCACCATGAAGGGTCTGTATGAGTTGTCGCATTATTTCTTGCATAGCGGTTTGTCCTTGAGCCAGATTCGTCATAATCCCAGCCAGATCTGGAGGTGCAGAGGGATTTGGAGGATTTCCAGCATTTCCAGCGTTTCGATTGCTAGATTCTGGATTGTCTGCCATTGATGATGAATAATTCTAGGTGAAAAACGATAACAACAGTCGTTTCCCACAGACGGCGCCAATCTGTTGATGTAAAAAATTAAATTACTCTAATAATTCAATCACAGATAAATAAATAAGACAAAGAATTTTAAAGTGGTTCAGCCTTATATGAATGGCCTACGTCCACTGTTGTATTATTACTGAGTGTTTGGGAATTCTCGATTACAAGTTCTATCAAGAAATTTCGGTCCCTTTGAATGAGTGTCATACAAGGTATTTGTAGCCCTTAGGATGTACATGAAAGGGTGATACATTAAATGATATACATATGAAAGGGTAACTCATTTAATGCTCTTCAAGCGTGTGCGTCAAGATAATAAGCATTCAATGAATAGTTGAACTGTTGATTATCTGGCAATCAATGCTGTGGTCGAGATGCAGCTCGAACTGCCTTATTTGTTCGTCGTTCAAGAGTTCCTCGGAGCGTTGGTGTTCCTCGGAGAACTGGAGTTCCTCGGAGTATACTTATTGCTCGGAGTGAGTCTGACTTGGTTGGGGAAATAGACTTCCTCGTTGCTATTGTGCCACGTAGATTGACACGTGTCTTCTTATTATTCGTCCACATCAGCATATTAATTTTGGTATCAACAACAGTCAATGACTGTGACAAGGCTAGCTGTTGGAAGAGTGTCAATTTACCCATTTTGGTGTAGTGAGGTGAGTGTTCGAAACTAATATGAACATAATAATTGCATTAATGCAATTTTAAATACTTGCTAAAATAAATATTTTTACAAATCGGTCTCTAACCCGTTTCTTGCTATTTCTCTTCTCTTTTTCTTATATCTATATTATACCAGGTGTCCAGCCACAGTGTCACCACCAAACTTAGACACGTGGATCATTCGACGAGTTTCCAACTGTTATGGAAGCTGTGGGTTATTAATATTAGAGGCTTCTATCTTTTCATTCAGTTCCTAGTTCAGGCGTTTTCGTTAGGGCATGTGTCGCCCATTTCCAGCTTAATTATTTCAGAGATTGTATTTTCTTAATAGAATTTCTTTTCCTGCTGGATTGAGTATTATGATTCTATTGGTTTTAGACTTTGAACTGGAATGTTTTATCGAGTCTCATTTATTTTAGTATTTGATTCATGTTCAGTATTTATTCTGATGGAATGTGAATAGCCTATATATCAAAGCATGGAACTTATTAATGGATTAATTAGGTATAATTAAGTGGGAAAATATTTTGACACTTACCTTAATTATTTATTAGGTGATTAATATTTTTCGACAGTGATGCTAAGATTGAGCCAATCGGACACTTTGATTTAATTTAATAAAGGACTAATCACCCAGTGTTTAATTAGGAGGGTGTCACATGCAAGTTCATACCTAATAAGAGATTTTATACCCCTCACCCTAAATAAATACTAGCGGGGCAGGCATATTGGCCTACCCCGACAGGGTCACGTTCTCTCCAACTTTAACCTTGACCATTTAAAAACTTCATTATCCCTAGATATGTCCTAAGAAGGAATAGAACCGATGTGGAAAAAGGAAGCCTTTGTAAACAAAAAAGGAAAAAGAGCAGTAAATGCCCAAATCCAACACAACGGGAATGTGCGCCAAAAGGAGAAATAGACAAACTTGGTTAAACCATCAAATTTTTTAAAGTCCGCTAGATGGGACAAAAGAATAAAATACGAACAGATTGGGAAGAGAAAATGTTATAACTATACACATTCCTATCTATAGAAAAGTGCCCAAATTAAGCCACCAACCTTGAGAATGCTCTATAATTAGGTATATAGGGAGAGGTCATAACAAAAGACAAATTTTTTATTTTTTCAAATTAAATATTGAACTTAAACAAAAATAATCCAAATTACACTTTGCACCAATTTTAAACCGAATATTGTCTTATAACAAATTAACAACTTTTATATTTATCCTAAAGCATGTATCTAGGTGATAGCATAAAATAGATCAATCCACAAAACACGTTCATGTATGGGGAAAACCCACAATGTAAAAATCCTTAGATGGCCCAGCCACTCAAATTCACTATGTTTGGAATTATGAGGACATGACAGTAGACTTATAACACAGACTCGATGCGCTCGTAAGACTTGGTGTGCTTCGTTCCTCAACCTCCACACAGTGACACATAATAGTCCACTCGTGCAATTGCCATAGCATGTGAGTCAACACACACCTCAATGTCCACTGATAATGCTCAGCAATCATCTACGGATCTGGAACACGAATGCAGCATTTCATAATCGTAACACCATAAACACGAAGTCCACTGTGTGTAAACAACAAACACAAAATCCATTGTATGAAAAAAAAAATTCAATAAAGATTAAAAATATAAATGTTCTTAGTGCCCACAAATTGGAGATCTCAAACTAACATAAAGATTGAATCTTGAATCTTAAATTTTTTGGGTGAAACTAGGGTTTGGAGGCTTTTAGAAAGTGATTTTTGCCAAAATTCTCAACTTAAAAAGTGCCCATCATGCCTATTTATGGAAAACAAAATTTCCGAGAAGATGGAACCTTGTTCAAACCAAAACCAAACTCGTTCGAATGAAAAACTCATCTCGTTCGAAGCAACCTTTAACAGGTTTCAAATGATATTTGTTCAGCTAACAGAGAAATCTTATTCGATGTTCATTAGACGAAAAACTTCATCTCTTTCGAACGAAGACTAAAAATTCTTTCGAACGACATTGGTAATCCTATAATCACCAATTAAGGTTGTGGGTGGGGATCAACCCTTACTACTTCTTGCCACAAACGCTCATCTAATAACTTAAGTGATGATTTCATATGCGCTTTCTATTACGCATAGTTACAACCATCATACAAAGGTGGTCTAGAAAATGATTGACCTTTCGAATAAAAACTGCTAAAAATGATGCTTAAATACGAATCTAACACAAAAATTTATTTTTCTATCTCTTACACCAATTTGATAACTCATTATAATATGGTATATAGGGAGAAGTAAAAAAAAGGCAATTTTTTATTTTTTAAATTATATATTAAACTTAAACAGAAATACCCCAAATCACACTTTGCACCAATTACAAACCAAATGTTGTGTTAAAAATGATTAACTAATTTTATCTTTATCCTAAAGCATGCATCTAGGTTATAGAAGGATAAAGAAGATCAATATATACAACACCGTGATGTACGAGGAAACCCGACAATGGTAAAAATCTCGGATGACCCAGCCACGCAAATTCACTATGTATAGAATTACAAGGACATGATAGTAGACTTGATATACAGACTCGATGCCCCTCAAAAGACTTGAATCTCTTCGTTAATCAACCTTCACACAACGACATGCAGGAGTCCACCCGTGAAACTTCCACAACATGTGAGTCCACACGTTTCTCAGTGTCCACCGATAAGGCTCAATAACTTCCTACGGATCTAGAACACGGACACATCATTTTTTCATCGCAACACCACAATTAAGGAGTCCACCATGTGTAAAAATCAAATAAAGAATCCACCTTATGAAACAAATACCCAACTGATATGAAGAGTGTACACCTTCTTGGTGTTCAAAAATTGGAGATCTCAAAATAACATAAAGATTAAATCTTGGATCTCAAAGACTTTGGGTAAAACTATGGTTTGGAGGCTTTGAATTCTAATTAGAAAGTGATTTTTGCTAAAATTGTCAACCTAAAAAGTTATCAGCACGAACATTTATAAAAAACATGATTTTCAAGGCGACGAAATCTTATTCGGATGAAAACAGGACTTCGTTCGAACGAAATAACATGTCTCGTTTAAACTAAAAACAAACTCATTAGAACGAACATCTCATCTAATTTGAACCAATTTCTAACGAGCTTCAAACGATATTCGTCGCGCTAAAAGAGAAAACTTGTTCAATATTCATTTGAAGGATGCTTGATTGAATAGCTACATCTCATTTGAATGAAGACTATAAAGTCGTTCAAACGACTTTGTTCAAAAACAATTTTTTTCTTATAAAAATACTTTATGGAAAATAGCCTCAAACATATAAAATAATCACCCAATGATATCTAGGAATCAAACTAAAATGCATCCATTCCTTTTTTATATTCCTCGGATGTTGAAGACGACAAAACATGGCATTAAACATGGCACGATGATATAGTCTCAGAAACTTCAACTCTATGTCTTCAAACAAACATGTCATAGGCTTGAAAGGTCAACATACTAAAGTCCTAACTAATAGTCCTGATTAATTTGTTATGTGAAAAGTGATTAAGGATGACAAAAACAATTTTCTCTTCTTGTCAAAAAACCTTTTTCCAATTTTCTATTGCACTAGGTTGTGAACTAATTTTAACTTAACCAAATTTTATATTGATTAATCATAAACATCCATCTAGTGTTTAAAGCAAGTAAAATAAAGTAAAGAATACTCACAACGCTGGATGTACAAGGAAAACCATGATGGCAAAAAACCTCGGACGTCCCAAGCTAGACAATCACTATGAATGTGGAATTACAACGAACAGACAAAGTGTTGCTCAATGACTCGATCCCCACGAGACTTGAATCTCTTATAATATTCAACCACTCCTCTCACAGTGCCCACGCAAAAAGTCATTCTTCCATGATACCTGTCTATAACACACGTGTCCACATATGTCTCGATGTCTACTAATATGGATTGTAACATCTACGATGTTGAAATCGGACTCCACTGAAAAACCAACAATGTTCAAGTGTATAACAACTCTTATTGGATCCACAAAGATCACTATAGCATATATTAATGATAACTCAGATCTTTGAAATTCTAAGGATGTATTTACTTTAGAAAACCTTAGAAAACTTGTGTACAAAAATGTACTGGTTCGTAAACAGTTTTTCTTGAACGCACACTTATGAAATCTAAAGGAAAATGCTTATAAATAACTTTGTTAAGGAGGTGGCTCGCTCGAATGACGAAATTTGTCTCTCGAATGAGATGACCATGTTATTCGAACGATAGTGGCATCTCGCTTGAACGATAAAGAGCGTCAGTTGAAGTCATTTGAGCGACGTGCGTAATTAGAGTCCCAAAATAAACCAACTCTAATCCATCTTTATCAAATTTAAACGAAGTTCAAAACATTTCAAACACTTATAGAACATCTTTAAAATATTTATTTAATAAAATAGCATCCTTGTCCTTATAAAATTAAATTTTGAGTCCCATTAAAAATACACATTCATCCCTAAGTGACCTCGGAATGCAATTGAACTTTGAAGATGAATAAACTTGCAGCAATTAAACTTCGACATAAAGAATTCTTTGAAGCTTTGTCACAATGTCTTCAATTAAACTTTAACACGTCCTATTCTATGTGGGATCGTGACATTTAAAATACGACCTATTACTCAAACGTGTTTTTATTATGGGAATAAGTCAAAACTATACAATGGACTCAATTGGAAATTTTGTCCTTCCAATTCTCCCCCTTTGACTATTCCAGGACAAAACAAATTATGAAATGCCTAAGTTGGACCGTCAAGCCGTATGACGCCTAAATCCTATCCCATAAACCCAAAAATAAAAAAATACAGGACAAGACTAGTAAACGATGGACTGGCAAGCATGAAATTGTTTTTAAATGTCTGAATGTGATGCAATCTCGAAATATCGAATCTCTTAAAGCATACATACACACATGAACCAGACAAATACCTAGTGAAGTATGGAGGAACATATGATATAAATCATAATGAAATATGTGAGCAATTTACTCTGATACCAATATGAAACAAAACATCTTTTAAATGAGAATATCAAATATGCACATGAATCAGATACCAATGTAGATACAAATTTGTGCAATAAATAAACATAGTGCTCAACAAATCTCCCCTACATCATATACATCTCTCCCCATTTTGTCTCGAACATACAACTAAGTGAAAATATTAACAACTCTATCATGAGATAAAACAATGAAATAGATCTAGATAATCATGCAAACAACCAATGAAAAATGATCAAGAATATCAAATCCGTAGCTAGTAAACAATAATCACACAATATGAATTAATTTATCTAAGTAGGTGTGACTAAATGAACTTAATGCAAAAAAATATGAGATCAATATGAATTTGCATATAACAAAACTGCCTAAAAGCAAGTCAACAGTACCAAAAATATTACACATAAGCAGCAGTGTACTGAAACAGAATGAATTGCAAAAGCCCAGATGTCGCATTTCGCTCGAACTATAAAACGACGTCACTCGAATGATAACTTCGCACAAGATGTAGATGTTGCTCGAACGAGCAAAAAAAAATCCCAGTTCCAGGTCAAAAGATTAAATAGTGTTGCCCAGTGAAAAATTTTCGTAAAAAATCTAAGTGGAAGGGGCTCAAAACTGCAAAGCAGTACCAAAACGTAACTAAACTAAAAAAACACAAAGTAACAAAAAGTGAGTTACATGCTAACATAGTATCGATGTGCTCAAACATTAATATGGAATGTATGAGCGTGAACTACAACAAATGAATCACAATTCTTACACATTGAAACGACCAAGAAGCTCTAATTGAGAGCTATAAATCATCAAACTTTATTTTAGCCATATGTGACAATTAAAGTGTGAGCTTAATGAACTAAACAATAAAACATGCACACAAATTCAAAAATTTTGACGATTATACAAACAATAACGTCATGATATGATTTTTCAACGTTAGGATTCGTGGTGCAAACCCGTTTAATTTATCCATATAAACTCCCTCAAATATACATCATATTATATTTTGAATGAACATAGAATAAATAGCCCATATTTTGGCATATGATTCTTTTTATTGCCTTTAATTTTTTGGGGCTCTTTTAAATGGGAGCTTTCACAACGTGTCAATTTTACACTCTCGCATCCTTTTGCTGTAAACACTCATCATTTTTTTAATTACAATGATCATGGTAAATGATTCTTACATGCACACCTCCTCTTTATGTCTACTTATGCATATATGAAAAAATTGAGATAAGAACGTCTCACCAAACTCAAATGTGTAAGAGATTTATAAACATTCATATAAAGTCGTGCATGTGTGAAAAGATGGCATATATACAAAGTCGAATCAAAATTTATATCGACTTCAAAACAACCCCATAATAGAATGGTTAAGATCATTCTAAGCATCAATAATTATGACCAAATGTCCTATCCACATGGATAATGAAAGGAAGGGGGATCCAAGCACACCGATATGCCACATCAAACATGTAAACTCAAAAATAAAAACAAACTGAAAATCATTTTAGTTTTTAAACATATTTTGACTTAATTAAAATGAAAAATCTTTTTGAATATTCTAAAAAATATAATAAACCATTTTTTTTCTATTTTTCAAATAAGACTCAATAAATGAAAAACGTAATACAAAAATATATACATGTCATAACACAAGGAAGATATAAATCATGATGTAAAGACTATCGTATGACAAAAATGACAACACAATCATCCATTAGATCTAGCATGGGAAGAATCAAGTTCAACCAAATGGGAACCATGAAGTTTTAGTCCTAAAGACACTAAGTCTGATTTCCTAACCGAAGTATGTGTAACATGATGGGTGGGGGTTTTGGGCACCGACAAGAATTTATTCGTAAACTTCCTAAAATCATTCATAAGGTCATCGCAAAAACGTCTAAGGTAACATTTCCTATTGTAATATGTGCAAGTGTAAAGACGGCGGGAATGATCACCAAAATATCGACCTCTCCTCACGTTCGTAGTGGGCTTTCTCACATGGCTGATATTGGCTTTATGAATGGGAACACTATCGTCGTAGCCTATACCACACCTATCACTTTTGAATTGGAGGGTTCCTAACATCCTATCCAACTTCTCTGACCTAGATTCTAAGTTAAATCTAACCTTACTCGAGTCTTTCAACTTCTCTTACCACTCACGAATCCTAGACTCAAGCACACAACTAGACTTCTCAAACTGAAGTAACTCCTTTTTCAAAGTCTCCATCAAACCACGAATACTATCTCTCTCTTTCTCAACGTACTCAAGCTTATCCCTAAGCTTCTTCTCTCATTCCCTAAGCACCTCAATCAAAGCATCTTTATTTTCCACGGCACGCTCATTCAACCTAGCTTGCAATTTAGAGTTTGCCTTTTTCACTTTCACTGCCTCGGCATACAACTCATTGAATGAAAATTATAACTCTTTCACGTGAACCTCCTCTTTCTCACTACGTCTCCCTCACTCACTTAGGATTTAATCTCAACGAACTTGAAAGTGTCATGCACATGAGTATCTTTGTGGGAAGATTTATCATCGTCGCTCACATGACATGCCAAGAAAGCAACAAACTTGCTCTCATTTGGGGAAATCTCTCCCACTTTCGGTTCATTATCACTTAAGGAGGAACTATAAGATATTAGTTTCTTTCCCACTTTCTTAAGTTTAGTGTGACACTCGACAACTTTATGACCATACCCCTCACACCCAAAGCACCTATCTGACTCAACCCTATTAAATTTCTCACTCTTATCCTTAGGGCTGGACTCAACCTTGTTGTTCTTGAATATCTCAAACTTTTTTGGCATCTTATGATTTCTTTTGAAACTTAAGAAATTTTTTGAACTTTTTATCCAACAAGGCGACATCCTCAAAATTGAAATCGAAATCGTCATCTAAAACTTTTGTTTCCTCCTTCCGGGCTTTCAAAGCAATGCCCTCTTCTTTCTCTGGCACTTTCTTGGAGGTAAACATATCGGGTTCATAGGTTTGTAAGTCATATGCATTCTCTTCAAGTTTCGTCGAATCAAGAATTCCTAAGGAGTTTAAAATGGTCACTTTTGCATCAAACCTACTTATCAAAGCTCTCAAAATTTTATTTATGACACGATTATCGGGAATCCTCTCTCCTAAGTTAAACGACGAGTTGATAATATTAGAAAACCTAGCAGAAAACTCATCAAATGACTCACTATCTAACATTTTAATTGTCTCAAACTGTGTGGTGAGGTTTTATAACTTAGACACCCTAACCGTGGTAGTGCCCTCATGAGTAAGTACAAGTGTATCCCAAGCCTCTTTTGAAGTTTCACAAGTCATGATTCTATTATACTCTTTTGGTGTGACATGTGAGGAAATAATGTGCAAACCTTTAGAGCTATAAAGTGCAAGCCTACGTTTAACATCATTCCATGAATCAATGGGTTTCAAACTAGTGACCTAACCCTCTCGTGTGACCGGTTGTGTCCAACCTTTTTCAACCGCTAACCACACATGTTCATCAATGGATTTCAAAGAACTTCTCATTTAAATTTTCCAATAAGCATAATTTGTTCCATAAAAAATAGGAGCATAAAAACTTTCAAAATCTTCAAAATTCATCTCGAAAAACACAAGGGATCAAACACAATCAAAATTATGTTTTTAGCCCTGATACCAATTTGATGGCCTCGTTTAATTTCTTATGCCAAAAAGTGTTTTAAGGACGACAAAAACAATTTTCTCTTTTTGAGAAAAAACCCTTTTCCAAATTTTAATTTGCACTAAGTTGTGAACTAATTTTAACTAAACCAAATTTTATCTTGATTAATAATAAACATCTATCTAGTGTTTAAAGCAAGTAAAATAAAGTAAAGAATACTCACAATGCTAGAGGTACGAGGAAAATCGCAACGAGAAAAACTTTCGGAAGGCCCAAACCAAGCAATCACTATGACTATGGAATTACAACGAATAGACATAAGTCTTACTTAATGACTAAATCCCCAAGAGACTTGACGCTCTTCTGATCTTCAACCACTCCTCTGATAGTGCCCACATAGAAAGTCCTTCTTCTATGATACTTATCCACAACACACACTTCCACTTATGTCCCGGTGTCCACCAATATGTCTTGTAACGTCTACGATGTTGAAATCGGACTCCACCGAATCTTCACCAGAAAACCAACAATGTTCAACTGTAGAATAACTCTTCTTGTTGTTGTAAAGATTACTACAATATATATTAATGATAACTCGAATCTTTGAAACTCTATGGATGCATTTACTTTGGAAAACCTTAGAAAACTTGTGTGCAAAAATGTACTGGGTCGTAAACAGTTTTTCTAGGACGTAGATTATGAAATCTGAAGAAAACACGCCTATAAATAATTTTTTTATGGCGGTGTCTCGCTCGAATGATGAAAGATGGTGCTCAAACGATATGACCATGTCGTTCAAACAATAATGGCATCTCGCTTGAACGACAGTGAATGTCGCTTGAAGTCGTTTAAGCGACGCGTGTAATTAGAGTCCCAAAATAAAACAACTCTAATCCGTCCTTATCAGATTTAAATGAAGGGTAAAAAATTTCAAACACTTATAAAACATTGTAAAAACATTTGTTTAATAAAATAGCATTCTTATCCTTATAAAATTAAATTTTGAGTCCCATTAAAAATACGCATTCATACCTGAGTGATCTTGGAATGCAATTAAACTTTAAAGACGAATAAACTTTACCCAATTAAACTTCGTCATAAATAATTCTTTGAAGCTTTAACGCAACCTGTTCAATTAAACTTCAACACGTCATAGTATGTGTGGGATTGTGACAATAAAAATGCAACCTATGACTCAAATGTGTTTTGTTCTGGGAATAAATCAAAACTATACAATGAACTCAATTGGAAATTTTGTCCTTACACTAACGTATGACTCAAAGGATTTGTCCAAACATATAATAATCCAAAATACATACAAATTGACTCTATCAAAAATTTGTCCTAACATATCTTTCGTTTAAAGTCAACTAAAATATATGATCCCTAACCTTTTCTTTCGACGGAACTACATTGACTTGATAATCCGCTATAAATATTATATAAAAAAATCTGAACAAACACACCACTATCTTTGAATCAAAGGTGTATAGGCAACCCAAGATGTCACTTCGGGCCCGGTCAAACAGTAAACACATAATTCCAACTCAACTTCCCAAGGAATGTGGTCGTTGTGTCTTAATTAAGATATATTTTATGGTATATTGAACGATGCCAAGAAATAAATGGCACTCTAAAGTGTTACAACTCCGGAGGGTTCTCATTATTTAAAACATGCAAGAAAAGCTATTACTCTCAAATAAAAACATATAAGGCGTAGTGGGAAAACCTATTCCCCTCCCAATAAATTTTCCACTATAAATCCATTGCCCTCAAGACAATCCCCCAAAACATGATACACTACCAACATTTAGTCAAGGTGTAATACAAGCCACCATACCCCGTGGAATGACATTTGACCTAATCCTCCCCGGAGGGAAATGCAAACAGTCCACTTAGAGACTCGATCACAATATAACATTATCCCACATTTATTCAAATCCCTTTGAACCAAAGGCAAATCTTGTGATAAAATCCACCATCTTGGGAATCTTCAAATTTCAGGGAATAATTTGATGTCAAAGACTGAACAAAAGAAAAAATTTCAAAATCTAACTTTAATATAAGAGTTTAGAAAGGCATTCAAAGTTTCCTTCAATTTTTAGGTAACCATTCATCCTCTTCAGTCGTGATTTCAACCCAACAATCAAAATCATGTGTTGATTGTACATCACGTGGTTACTCTATATGTTAAAAAACTGTTGAATAATTCCCAATGCTAAAATGAAAAAAAAAACTCTTGAAGAGTAATCATCTCGTGGCCATCCCAAAATTTCCTTTTACTTTAGAATCCCATTTTCTTCCTAAAAGGGCAACCACCTTTTATGTACCCTTTAGATAAAATACACTTCCTTGCGTTATAAATATAAAAGATAAGCATCAATCATTTACTACCAATATCCCTACAAAAAGAGTCCATTGAATCTAGCCATTCAAAACCCTCAGACTCCTCTAAGCTAAACTCTCCAAAGCCTTAGGCTCCCCCCAAGAAGATTAAAAGCCTCAAACTCCTCTGGGAAAACTTCTTAAAGCCCCGAAATCTTCCTGGGTAGCTTCCTAACCAAAGCCTCACCCTCATTTGAGTCAACATCTCCAAAGCCACAAATTCCTCTAAGAAAAACTATTCAATGACTTGAACTCCCCCCGAGAAAATCAAAAGCCTCAGACCCCACTGAGACAACCTCTTTAAATCCTTGTACTCCACCCGAGTAAACAAAATCCTCACACTAACTTGAGCATATCTCTTAAACCTTGGACACCGCCAAAGAAAAACCCTATAAAACCTTCGACTCCTTTGAGCAAAGCTCTCTAGAGACTCAAACTCCACCCGAGTAAACAAAATCCTCACACTCCCTTGAGAACCTCACTTAATCCTTAGACATCGAAAGAGAAAAACCTTGCAAAGCCTTAAACTCCTCTAAGCATACCTATTAGTAAACTCTAACTCCACTCGAGAAAACAAAATCCTCACACTTAAGTATCAAACATCTCTTGAGAAAACCCCTACAAAGCCTCAGACTCCTCTGGAAAAACCTAGGTATAGCCTCGAACTCCAATTGAGCAAATAAAAGACTCACACTAACCTAAGAACCTCACTTAATCCTTGATCACCACATGATCAAACCCATGCAAGGCCTCAAAATCCTGTAAGAAAAACTTTTTGATGTCTCGTACTCAACTAGTGAAAAAAAGCCTCACACTACTTTGAGCACCTAATTAAGCCTCAGAGGCTGCCTAGAAATACCCTTGCAAAGCCTAAGACTCCTCTAAATAAATCTCTCTAAAGCCTCGTACACCACCCGAGAAAATAAATAAAAACAATACCCTGAGCATATCAGTTAAGCCTCAAATACCACTTGAGCAAACCCCTGCATAGCCTCAGACTCCTCTGAGCAAAACCTCTTGAAGACTCGGAATCTACCCGAGGAAATAAAATCTTTACACAACCCTGAGTACCTCACTTAAACATCAGACTGTGCCTGAATAAAATCTACAAAACCTTAGACCAAACTTCTCTAAAGCCTCAAACTCCACTTGAGTAAACTAAAGCATCAAGTACCCTGAGAACCTCACGTAAGACTTGGGCACTGCCCTAAAAAATCCTTGCAAAGCCTCAGATTTCTCAAAGTAAACATTTCTGAAGCCTCAGACTCTAGACGAGCAAATAAAAAACTCACACCACCTTGAGAACTACACTTAAGACTCAAATACCCCATAAGAAAATACCTATAAAGCCTCAGAATCCTATGAGAAAACCTCTCTAAAGAATTAGACTCCACCCCCAGTAAATAAAATCCTCACACTATCCTAAGAGACTCACTTAAATCTTGGATCCTGCCTGATAAAACCCTTACACCTCAGAATCCTCTGAGTAAACCTCTATAAATCCTCGAACTCCATCTCATAAAACAAAATCTTTACACCACCTTGACCACCTCACTTAATCCTCGGACATCATATGATCAAACCCTTATAAATTCTCATAATCCTCTGAGAAAATATCTCTAAAGTCTCAAATTCCACTAGAGAAAATAAAAGCCTCACAGTACCCTGAGCACCACACTTAAGCCTCGGACACCATCTGAGAAAAACCTTGTAAAGCCTAAGTATCCTCTAAGCAAACCTTTCTAAAGCCTCGGACTCCACCAGAATAAAATAAAGACTCACACTACCCAGGTCAACTCACTTAAACCTTAGACACTACCCGAGAAAACCCTACAAATCCTCAAACTCCTCTAAGAAAAAATCTCTAAAGCCTCGAACTCCACCTAAGAAAATACAAGCCTCAAACTACCCTGATAACCACACTTAATCCTCACATACCGCTTAAGTAAATGCCAGTAAATTCCTCAGACTCCTTTGAGCAAACCTATATAAAGCTTCAGACTCAATCTAAGCAAATAAAAGCCTCACACTAGATTGAGCACCTACTTAAGCCTTGGAAATTTCCTGAGAAAAACCCTAAAAGCCTGTAACTCCTCTTTTCATACCTCTCTAAAGCCTCAGACTCCACCTGTGCAAACAAATTCTGACACTAACCTGAGAACATCACACCACCTAAGCAAACCAAACAAAATCCTCAGAATCCCCCGAGGAAAACTCAAAATAAATACTTGAACTTCACTTGAGAAACCCTCTTACCAAAGGTTTTGACACTTTTGATCATCTTATAAAGACCTTAGAAACTTCCAAATAACCCCAAGCATGTCCCCAGACACCCTCAATGCTACACTCTACCCAAAATAATGTAAACAAAACCTCAAACTTATTTGAGCATCCCATAATAGCCTCAAGCTTCACCCATGAAAATGAAACTAAAACATCGTCCGAGAAAACCAACATAGTCATCTCCTCTAACTCGGTTCCCTACATGACCTAAAATAGGAATCCCTATGCTGTAAACAAACTTGTTCCCTTACATGACCTAAAATAGGAAGTCCTTCCCTTCATACCCATTAGGTCCCTCAAGCGAAATAAAATTGAAATCCCAACGCTTCAAAACCATCCAATCCCCTAAATGACCCAAAATAGGAAGCCTTACTATTTAAATAAAATCGGTCCTTGACATGACCTAAAACATGAAGCATTGTGCTTAAACAAAATTGGTCCCCTACGTGACTAATTAGGTAGTAATTCCTTCAATATTACTTCCTAATTTAGTATCTTTTAACATCCCAAATAAGGTAATTGCTCTTGAGTTATCTCATTTCCATGATACTGACCTTTTTACATAGTATTGCGAGTTTTATGCTTTTTCCAGGGATTTTACAGGTATTTATTACTAACGAAAGAAAGGAGAAAGTCAAAGCAAAAGAATAAGTCGAAGAAGAAAAGTCATAAGGGAAAAATCATAATTTCCATTAGAAATACGGAAGAATAACTAACATGAAAGTTAAATATCTCAATTCAACGAATGCATAGGAAGAAACGGCGTCCGATTCCGAGTTCCAGGGAAGATGTTATGGGGTTCTAAAGATGAGAAAAATTGAAGAGAAATTGAGGATATATTCAAGAGAATTTAAAGATCAAAAGCGGACCAATCACTTTTCTAAATTAAAAGGACCGGTCCGACCCCGCTAAACCTTCTAGCAAAAATTACAAAGCGGACCGATCCCTTTTCCAAAATAAAAGGGCCGACCCATCTTCCTAGAACTCACTGGAAAATTTGCTATAGCGAAACAATCCCTTTTCCAAATTAAAAGGATCGATCCGGATTGGGAGGAGGACCAATCCTCCACTGAAGACCCGGACCGGTCCGCCAAGGATAACCTTGATTTTCTATTTCGATTTTAGAGTTTGATTTAGCTACAACTCTAGAATTTCCATGATGTATTTAATCTCTAGTCATTGTTAGACAAATGAATTTAATTTTTAGGTTATCTAAGTAGGATAGAGGTTTTTTGTAGTTAAAAACCCTAGTTTTCAATAAGAAGCATTGCTGTAAGGATTCATGTTTTCAATTTTTGCAATTCAAGTAACATATTTTCCTTTAATTTCGATTGCTCATGAGGTTTAATTACTGGTTCTGAATCTAAAAATTTCTTTCCAACTAGTTTCTCTAGATTTAATGTTTTCTTCTTTAAAAACCATGTCTTTTTCTAAGTTTATTATGTCTAGCTAATTTTCTAAGGATTGGGATGCATGACCCCGCCCGATGTAATTCACGATAGTGGAAAAATAATTTTGAATTAAAATCTTAGGCTAATCGTGTTGTATAACTGGTATAACCATTGTAAGACTTTTTATCTCATTTGCCCTAGGTAACCGGGATGCTTAAGAATGCGACGCGAGTATTGGTTAATGAGATATTTCTTTAATTCGTCCTTTTCTTACATAATGTGAGGGATATGATCCCTCATATATGTAATACTTAGGAGTACTAAATACCGGGTTCATTTAAAGTTTTAATTCCGAATCTAGGACCATACGAAGTGAATGACTAGGGTGTGGGGGATTGTAACCCGACCTATCGTTCTCATTTCATAGTAAAATTTTTAGTCAAAATTTTCATCAGCTTGTCATTTAATTAGAATAATTGCATTTGATTTAGTCGTATTTTCATCACTAATCATCTTCAAATTTGCATTTAGTTTAGTTGTTTCATAACCCAAATCACATTTTCCTTTTTTTTAGAGTCAAAGCTAGGATTTCTCCATCTTTCTATCGTCGTCACAACTCCATTCGTCCTTTTTCCCTGAGGATTGATACCCAACTTATCGGATTATAACTTGAGCGAAAGGTTTGCACTTGAGCCTAAATTGCACGCACACTAGACACATTTGTGGTCGCATCAAGTTTTTGGTGCCGTTGTCAGGGATCTAGGTACACTTAGGTTAGATCGAGTCAATCTAGAACTTTGACCAAAAATCCAAAAACAAATATAAAAAAAAGGAAAAAGAAAAAAAAATTCACCTCTTAAAAGCCATTAATGCAAAATCCTGAACATACTCAGACTCCTCATAATACTCCAACCAGAATCCACGAAAACCCAATTGTTGAGTATAACTCTGAAAGTCCCCACATACCTCGCGTTCCACAATTTTGGGTTCCACTTCTTACTCATGAGCACTCCATAGGTAGTTACACCCTAAGTCAATCCTCGAGTCACACATCTAGGACCCCGAGTGAGTACACAGAGTCATTTAAAGAGAGCGTAAGTGTGATGTCTGACGCAACAAGTTTTGGTACTAGAGAGGGAGATCTCCCCTATCATCCCATGAAAGACTTACTCTTTCCTGAGCGAACTGTCACCCCTAGTTGCATTTTACTTCTGTATAATTCCAGTCAGTTCCACTTTCATAATAGGATGATACAGATTCTCCCTACCTTTAATGGCATGGATTTGAAAAAACTATACCTGCATATACGTGAGTTCGAAGAGGCGTGTGACACATTTAGTGATCAAGATTGCACGCAGGATAATATTCGCCTAAAACTTTTTCCTTTTGCCTTAAAGGATAAATCCAAGACCTAGATATTGTCTCTACCCCCAAACTCCGTCAATTCTTGGAGAGATATGCAATCCAAGTTTATCTTGAAATTTTATCCACAACACAAGACCAACTCTGCCAAAACTCAAATCCAAGCTTTCCGACAACATGATAATGAGTCTTTTGATAGGTGTTGGAAACGTTTCCAAGAATTAGTAAGTGCACGCCCCAGTCATGGTTTTGACAAACATCTAGTAATCTCTTTCTTCCACAATGGGTTGACAGTAGCTTCCAAACAACTTGTGAAAACAATGTGTGAAAGAACTTTTTGAGATTTAAACTCATACGATGTCGAGGCCCATCTTATGTATGTCGTAGACACTAGTCAATCATGGGACACATCTAATCCTAACCAATTTTGACCTAGACAACCGTCTATCAATCTGACTGCATCCGATCTATACCATTTGGATAGCAATACCTTAATAGACTGTCGATTCGATCAGTTTCTGATGAAAGAGTGGTTTGACGGTTGGTTGAGAGATATCTCTGGATCCAGCTGCGGTTCAAAGAAACAAGTGTGTTATATCTATGAGGTGGGCCACTCCACAAAGTCATGCCCGATGATTTCCACATACAAGACCATGCACACCGAGCAGGTGGATGCTATAGGAGGATTCAAGGGGAGTTTTAATACCCCGAATGGGAACTCTTCTGACCTGTAATGGAGAAACCATCATGGTTTCAACTACGGACAACCACAAGCTACGATGAACACACATTCACAGGTTTTTCAACCTCTACCACCTCCTCAATACCTACTAATAACTTTGAATTTTGTGTGTATGTCGTTGTTGAAAGCCAAGTTACTCAAAACCTTAAAATACCTACAAGATAATATCAAACTCAAGTGCAGAGCGGTAAGTAAGGGTATCAATCCACATCAAGGGGGTAATGTGAGGGGAAAACAATTGCAATTGCAATTCAATTTTATTTTATTTTTGGGCTTTTTACTTTTTCTATTTTTTTAAACTTTTTCAATATTAAAACAATTTTTAGGAGTGATGGTGAAATAACACTAAAATAAATCAAAGATCTAAACAATTAACTAAAAAGTGACTAAATATAATGAACTAAGTCTAACACTAAAATAAGAGAATGAGTTAGGAAGCAAATGTGAGAACAATCAAGGAATGGGATTACACCACAAATTTTAGCTATTCTAACTAATTAATTTAATTATTTGAATTCTCCCAAATTAATATCAA
The DNA here is from genome assembly GCA_949130495.1 of Sambucus nigra. NCBI lineage: Eukaryota > Viridiplantae > Streptophyta > Magnoliopsida > Dipsacales > Adoxaceae > Sambucus > Sambucus nigra. Next base: position 364,524,202 of record OX422213.1, on the reverse strand, counting down.
AATTACAAATCAACTCTCATTGGAAATGTAATTTTAATAATAACCTTTTAAAAAGTTAAGTTTAACCCCCCACAACTCTAGAAAATAGACCTACACTCCTGTTAATTAATCACCCGCTAGGATCGATCGATTAAAATTTATGTAAATCTTAGAAAATAAATTTAGAGTTGAAATTCAAGGAATAATACCATACTTAAGAAACCCCTATCTCTAGTTCGAATCTAAAATGGGTATTATAACTTAGAATTTTGATTTTCTCTCGAAAATCATTTTCCCTCTCTCGAGGCTTAAATTTATGGGTGAGGGATCAAAATTAACATTCGAAAGGAATTTTCAAGTAATCAAACTAATTAAATTAAAATAACATCAAATAAGGGTCCCCCCCACCCCTTGAAATGGGGATTTAGCCTAACATGATATTAAATATGATGAACAAATAATCAAAGGCATATATAATAAAAGAGTAGAGAAAGAGAACAAATCTTCAACAAGTCTCCTTGAAATTGACAATTTGAACTCTATCTTCTTCCATACAATTCAATTACTCACAATTAAATCTCACCAAATCTCTAAAAAAAATAAAAACTATTTACAAAAATAATTTCCTAATTTATTTTCTAATCTAACTTATCTCTCTACTTTTCTCTAGAATTTTCTCTCACTATTTACATGATTAAAATCCCTAGATAATAATGGATGAATTCAACTACATCATTCTATTATCAAATAATTGCTAAAAATGTAAAAATTCATTATAGATGGGTGGGGTGAAATTCATCCTAGAGATAAATTTCACTACTCACCTCTATATTAAGATATTTGCTAAAAATGCAAATACTCTTTAAAGAGGAGTGTAGAGAAATTTATCACACAAGGTTTAAAAATTAAGTTGGAGATTCTCTTCAAAATGGTCTTCTTCTTCCCTAAATAGTAGACATGGAGCATGGGGGTACATTGGGTAGGGATTAAATGGACATGAGGGGTGTGAGCATAAGTTGGGGTTAAAATAGGGAAATGAACAAATGTGCATGGGTTGTGTGAGGTCACGTGGGAAGTGAGGCAATGAGGTAATGGGGATAAAAACAAATCAAATTTGTTAGAATGGGGTTGGGGGTAAAATGGGTATAAGTGGGTTAAAAGAGTTTTAAAGACATGTGGGCATTTGTTTGTTTGTTTGGCTTTTGGTTTTTGGCAGCTCAGAAATTTGGCTTTGCAATAGGAGAAGTAGGTATTTGGATTGAGGGTTGTTTAGGGTTGAAATCGAGTTTGGTTTTGGTAGGTGGGGTGCCACGGTTCCGGTCGCACAGGGGGGCTTGTGTGGTTAGTTAAGAGAGCAAGAATGGTGGGTTATGGGGGTGTTTGTGATTTGGTATGTTAATGGGGGATTGAGGAAAGAGATAGTGGTGGAAGGTTGAAGATGGGTAAGGGAGTGATAAGGTGTGGTGAGGTGTGGGGTAGGTGTGTGAGGGAGAGGGTTTAGTTAGGTGTAGGTGAGTGTGTATGGGATTTGTGTGTTAGTTTGTGACCCTTTAAAAAATAACACAACTAAAAATAAATAAAACTAACCAAACTAAAAATATAAAAATAAAAATCCTACTCTAAAAATAAAGACTCAAATAAAAAATGAAACTAAAAAGAAATAAAAATAAAAATAATCAATTAAAACTAAAATCTAAAATCCTAAAAAAATGTAAAATCTATTAAAACTAAAAAAAATAAATGAAATCCTAAAAAAACTAATTCTAATAAAATAAAACTAATAACTAATAAAAATAAAAATATACTAATAAAAATAAAATCTAAAAATAGTAAATAAAATCTAAAAATTCTAAATAAATCTAAAATAAATACCAAATATAACACGACTCAAACTAGAAATCTAAGAAAAATAAAAAGGCACAAACTAGAAATACACGGGGTTCGGGGTAGGTCTAGGCTCGATTTAGGCTCGAGTAACGGGATTGATAATTAGTTCCATTTTAACTACAAATTTCCTCGAAATATATCTTTTGACACCGCAACTACAATTAAGCCTGGATATTGAACATTTACACGCATAAGACCATTATTATCAAGAATTAGCAACTAAAATACGTCTATTCGGGGTATAAAATGTACACTTTTGGGTGCTTATCACCAACGAGCACCACCACCTCCATCTCCATATGTAGCTCCACCGCGGAGGAACCTCGAAGATAAAATGAACCAATTCATAAATTCTTAAGGTGCAAAAAATGCTATATATGAACGCATGTTCGCCGAAATAAATGCGAACATCTCCAAGATGCAATCCTCGTTGAGTATCCAAGAGAAGGGAAAGTTTCCTGACCAAGGACAAAGACGTCCCCCAGGTCAACCTAGTGTTAGCTCCACCTCTACAGAATAGCAAGAGTACTGCCAAGATGTGACCACTCTTCATAGCGGGAGAGTTGTTGATTTATCACCTCCCCCACACGACATTTCAAAAGACAAGGAGAATTCTCCGTGCACGAAAGAGGCCGAAGATATCTCCTTGAACGAGAGTGAAAAGGAAAACACTAACGAGCCCGAGGTAGTTGTAAAACCACCCTTCGCTACAGAATTTCCTAAAAGATTGGTTCCTTCTCATAAAAGGACCATAAGTGATGAGGTGCTAGAAGTCCTTAAGAACGTGAAATTGAACTTACCTTTCCACGATGCAATAAGGAAAATTCCAGCCTATGCAAAAGTCATAAAAGACTTATTGATAGTCAAGATGAGGATGAAGGTAAAGAAAAATGTGTTTCTAGTATAGAATGTTAGCTAAGTCCTTCTTGAAGATCTCCCAACTAAATATAAAGATCCGAGTGCACCCACCATTTTCTGCATCATTGGAGAGAATAAATTCGAAAAAGCCTTACTCGATTTTGGGGCGAGTGTCAATATCCTCCCCTATTCAATTTATAGGAAACTTGATCTGGGTGATATTAAGCCCACTAGGATCACTCTCCAGTTAGAGGATCGAACCGTGAAGATACCAATGGGTATAGTTGAGGACGTTATAGTCCAAGTCGAAACTTTCTACTTCCCGATAGATCTTGTCATTTGGGACATGGATCCCTCCTTCGCCTCGACAAATCACATTCCCATCATTATTAGACACCCATTCTTAGCTAAGGCTAACACATTGATCAATGCTAGAAATGGGCAGATGAAACTCACTTTTAGGAATATGACTTTAGTAATGAACATCATCAGCATAACCCAACAAGCAAGGAAAGAAGATGATCTTCACGCGGTGAGCTTAATGGATGAGATCGTAGAAGAGAACGTTGAGGAAAACTACTGTGGAGATTCCTTAGAAACTTTCCTAGCTTCTAGTCATGAGAGTGAGGAAGCTTACACCGATTTTGAGAGGGAAGTAGAGGAGTTGAGAGGATTACTCAATGAGAGAGCGTCGGACGAGGACGCGAGAGATAATAATTGGGTTTCTCGATTCGAAGAGTTACTACCAAGGGAGGCACACATGGTTCCCTATAGCAACACATTCCGGACTCTCGAGTTGAAGAAACTACCCTCCAATGTCAACTATGCTTTCCTAGGTGAAAGTGAGACATTTCCTGTTATTATCTCCTCTAGCTTAGATGAAGAGTAGTAGGGTAAGCTATTAAAGATTCTGAGGAAGCACCAAAGTGCTTTTGGTTGGTGTATAACTGATCTAAAGGGGATAAGCCCTCTAATTTTCACCGATAAGATTCACCTCGAGGAGTATGTTAATCCCTCGAGAGAATTCCAAAGACGGCTAAACCCCATATTCAAATATGTGGTGAGGACTGCAATCATAAAATTGTTGGATGCTGGGATTATCTACCCAATCTCGAATAGCAATATGGTGAGCCCCATTCAAGTCGTCCCGAAGAAGTCGGGTATGACAGTGATTAAAAGTGCCAAGGGAGAGATAGTTCCCCAACGTAACACTACTGGGTGGCGCATTTGGATTAATTACTAGAAACTCAATGCGGGAACTAGGAAAGACCATTTCCCCTTACCATTTATCGAATAAATTCTTGAAAGAGTAGTGGGAAACCCTTATTATTGCTTCCTAGAAGGTTATTTCAGATATAACCAAATTGATGTAGATGTACGTGATCAAGAGAAAATAACTTTCACTTCCCCCTTTGGAACGTTTGCCTACAAACGTATGCCATTTGTCTTGTGTAATGCACCGACGACCTTTCAAAGGTGCATGTTGAGCTTATTAAGTGACATGGTTGAGAGAGGGCTAGAGGTGTTTATGGACGACTTTAGTGTTTTTGACACCTCTTTCAACCTATGTTTGACCAATATTGAGAAAGTACTAGCCCAATGTGTGGAAAAGAACTTAGTGCTGAATTGGGAGAAATGCCATTTCATAGTAACTGAAGGTATAGTTCTTGGCCACATAGTGTCATCCAAAGGGATCAAGGTTGATCGAGAAAAAAATAGATGCCATAGCCTACCTACCCCCACCTAAATCGCTGAAAGAAGTGCGCTCTTTCTTGGTCCACACAGGGTTTTATAAAAGATTCGTTAAGGATTTTAGCGCCATCGCTAGACCCTTAAGCAATCTTCTTATGAAAGACACTCCATTCGAGTAGACGGAAGCATGTCAACGTACATTTGAAAAATTGAAAAACATGCTTGTGTCTGCTCCCATCATGCAAGCTCCGAATTGGTCCTTACCATTCGAGCTTATGTGTGATGCTAGCGATTATGCGATAGGGGCTGTTTTGGGAAAAAGAAAAGACAAACAGGCTCATGTCATCTACTACGCTAGCCGGACTCTTACTGGATCATAACTCAACTACTCCACCACAGAGAAATAATTCCTAGCGGTAGTTTTTGCTCTTGACAAGTTTCGGTCCTATCTTATTGGTTACCCCATCACTTGTTTCACCGACCACGCGCCGTTAAAATATCTCGTTTCTAGGAAAGACACAAAGCCACGCCTCATAAGTTGGATCCTACTCCAACAAGATTTTAATCTCTCCATTAAAGATGAAAAAGGAGCAGAAAACATCGTTGTCGATCACTTATCACAGCTTTCTTCCGATGTACCTAGTGATCCTAAACCCATAGACGAATATTTTTTGGATGAGCAACTCTTTGCCACCTCTTCTTTACCCTGGTTTACGTATATAGTGAACTATCTTGTCACGGGAGCCGTCCCTCTCGATTGGACATCGCAAGATAAGAAGAGGTTCATAACTTGGTCGCGCAAACTTTTCGATGATGATCCATTCCTCTTTAAATATTTTGGCGACCAAATCATTCGAAGTTGCGTATCGGGTGATAAAATTCCGAAAGTTATCCAATTCTGTCCTTCAGAAGCACATGGAGACCATTTTTTCGTGAAAAAGACAACTACTAAAATTCTCCAAAGCGGTTTGTACTATCCCACAATGTTCCAGGATGTAAACAATTGTTGAAAATCTTGTGATAGGTGTCAACGGATGAGGACGATCACCCGACGAGACATGATACCATTAACCCCGATTCTCATCATTGAGGTTTTTGACTGCTAGGGTATTGACTTCATAAGCCCTTTTTCCCCCGTCTTTTGGATACCTATACATCCTAGTCGCGGTAGACGATGTGTCTAAGTGGGTGGAAGCTATAGCTACCAAGACTAATGATAATAAAGTGGTGATAAAGTTCCTACACGAACACATACTTTCTCGCTTCGTTGCACCGAAAGCAATAATCAGTGAAAATGGCACACACTTCTGCAACAAGCCGTTTGAGAAAATCATGAAAAAATATGGTGTTGTTTACAAGGTTGGAACGACATATCACCCCCAAATGAATAGGCAAGCCGAATTGGCGAATCGTGAGATAAAAACATCCTCCAGAAAATCATCGATCCTAACAGGAAAGATTGTTCCCTTAGATTGAATAATTCCCTATGGGCCTACCGCACCGCATATAAGAACCCACTTGGAATGTCCCCATTCCGTTTTGTGTATGGAAAACCTTGCCATCTTCCTATTGAGTTGGAGCACAAAGCGTATTGGTCCATCAAGAGATTGAATTATGATATGGATAAATCCGGTAAAGCTCGCAAGCTTCAACTGAATGAGTTAGAGGAGATACGCAACGATGCGTATGAAAATGCCAAGATTGCAAAAGAATGGATGAAAATCAAGCATGAAAAGATTATTCACCAAAAATAGTTTCAACCCCGACAAAAAGTACTCCTCTATAACTCCGGACTTCATCTATTTTCAGGTAAATTACGGTCCCGTTGGACATGCCCATTCGTTGTTAAGACCGTGTTTCTCCATGGAGCTCTGAAACTGGATGATCCAAAATGGGGGAACACATTCAAGGTCAATGACCAACCCTTGAAGGCCTATCTAGAGGCATGCGTAGAGGATGTCGACACCATTTGGTTATCGGAACCTGTCTACGAGGCCGAATGAGCTGAAATTGAGAGGTCGCCGCACCCCCAATGCATATGGGGTGATTCTTGTGTATAATAGTCAGGGGTAGTTTAGGATAAGGTAAGTAGGTTTACCATATAGATGTGAGTAAGTTAGGGTCGTTAGAGTCTTAGTTTTGAGTTTTGAGTTGTTAAGGGTAAGCACTAAACACAATTGCTAAAGAGCATTCCTGCAATGGAGGAATCTAGACATTCTAGGAAGAGGGACCGATCCGCCCCTGGGCATGCGGACCGATCAGCATGGGAGTAATTTAAAAATAAAAAAAAGGACACGGACCGATATGCCCCTGGGCATGCGGACCAGTCCGGTTCCTGTAATTCTTCAAATCCCTAGATTCACTCCCCCAATCCATTCATCTCCCTAAATTTCTTCCCTTCCCTCTTCCCAACCCGATTTATCTCCCCAAAACTAACCCTCCCCCCCCCCCCCCCCCCAAAACCCTTCCCTCCGAAAATCCGCAACCTTCACCTTTCCCCACTTATAAATATAACCCTCTCCCACCCTATTTCCCCACACCTTTCATTTACCAACACTCTCTCCCTCTCTATTCCACCCTCTAGTTCCACCAATATCTCTCCTTATGGCCAACCAACCACTCCAAGAAAATACAACTCCATCCTCATAGCCGAAAACCGACCACTCTCATTCCCTTCCTTCGAGGAGCAATGTTAGCGTCGCTGCTTCTTCAGTCACAATCGCAAGCTCCACATTGAGCGACATGTTCTATGGGAGGAGCTTCCCGCCAACGTCACTACCCTCTTTATAGCAAAGGGGTGGTGTTGTTCCCAAAATGAACCGTTCTCTACCGTATGAGCCAACGAGGTGCGCTCCTTTTATGGATCCCTCATACGCACTGTAAATTTTCAAGTCGAAGCATATGTTGACCAAACACCCATCCTGTTCTCCCTTGACATCCTCATTTTTAAACTAACGGAGAAGGATATCCCTCACCCCTCCCCATTTCAATATCCCAACAACAGCCTACCCCTAGACAAGGATGTATGCATGGCCCGTTTTGCCCCTAGCCAGCAATGGCTTCGAGGCGCTTTTCTCGTTGGCCAACTAGACGACAAAGCGTGCATCACCTTCAAATCGTTTGCGCCAACATTCTCCAAATTTCAAACAATTCCATCATGTGCCCTCGCCAAGCCACCCTTGTCTACTACCTCTTTGATCCCCACTCCACTATCCACTTGGCCCTCACCATATACCGAGATATTTTCCATACCGCCACAGATGAAAAAGGCGTTCCCCCCTCCCTTATGCCCGACTCATTTCATATTTTCTCACCGACACTGTAATTCAACCTCCTACCGGATTTTCGTGTCTGCCCAATCCTTTTGGACAGCTTACCGACACTAAAAGCGCGTCGCAAAGGACCATTCACCAAGCTAAACAGGTTGTCGCTGCTAGTGTCGATAGCGATGAGGAGGAGTCCACCAACGAGTCCACGAACGATGAAGTGGCGACAAATGACGTGAGCATGGACGAGGGTGAGGAGCCCTAATAAATGGAAGAGGAGGATCCCGACTATGAGTTTCCGGGAAGCAACTTTGATGCGCGCATCTCGGTGATTGAAACACAACTTTCGAGGTTCATAGCGTGCTACGATGTTAATAAGGTGGAGGAGCAACGCGCTTATAGGCGCGACACGAGCATGATGCATAGGCTTCAAGATCAAATGCTTGAGATGTCCTTCAGTGCCCCTCCCCCATAATACTTTTATGACCCATATGACCCTAGCGCGCCCGGTAGCTCCAACCCTCCACCCGAGTGATACGTTTCCTTGCTGCTTGTGTTTGTGTCCTGTTTTGCCTATATGCTTGTATTTTTGTCTTTCTTTTCCCTTTTCATGTACCACAATCTTTATCAATGAAAATGTGCATTTTCTTTATTTGCTTGTTTTATTTTTCACACTCTTATTTTACCTTATTTAGATTTTAGTCCTTTTGATTGGGATAATGAAAAAGTCTAAGTTGGATGGGGGGGGGGGGGGGGGGGTAACGCGTGCATATTTCTAAAACTTCACAAATTTTCATAATGCCAAAAAAAATTCCAAAAATTTCAAAATTTCTATAAAAATCGAAATTTTTTGAAAAAGCCAAAAATATTTTTCTTCAAAATAAACAAAAAATTGAAATTCAAATTTTTCAAAAATATCATTAAAATTCGATGAAAAGTCTCAAATTGTAAAAAACATAGTACACAAATCCAAAATTGACCAATGATGGAAATTGAGCGAACATAGACGACTTAGCGAATAAATGTGGAGATTAACCAACCCGATAAGATTAGAGCCTTTCATTTTTGTGTGAGTTTATAAATCAATCCGAGTTAAATAGTTAACTCAAAGTTCTAATTCAACATCTAAAAAGTCATCGCGTTCTCAATACCCATGTTTTAATCGGTTATGGGAATAGGGTGTAATGTTTCCTCGGAAAGCACGCTAAAATATCTCTAAACTAAATTAATCTCGAAACGCATATGGTAAAACAACTCGCATTTGGACAATGAAGTAGGCCCTCGTTTGTTTACCCAAAAAGTTTAGCCAGAAAAAGTCGTGAAAAATTAACCTTTTTGCAACCCAATTTGAGCCAATTAAGTTTTTCCCTTTCGTTTGACAACCCGAAAAACCCCAATTGATCGAGAATTGTGAAAGTTGATAATCACAAAAATTAAGCCCGAAAAAGGACTAATGGGCATCTTAAGAATAGTTTCCAATTCCAAATTTTCCAAACCCATTTCCTTGTACCCATTACACCTTAAAACCCGAAAGAGTCCTAACCGAGTCCAAATTACGAAATTGGTTACCCCGTGGAGAGCTAAAACACAAAAAGATAATAAAAGAGATTAAGGGTGTGAATTAGAGGCGATGTTCCCGTTTCCCTATAACCGTAATCTAATGATGAGATCCATTTACCATAAAATTTTGTCTTTCTATTTGTGTGCGTGAACTTGGTTCCAATGCATTTACTCTTTATATCACGCACACCGAGAGAATAGCCACATTTCCTAGAGATTCGTTTGTGAGAGAACTCCGGGAGAATTTGAATCAAAACAAATTTTTGGATAAATAACGTAGTGGTCAATCGGTGGAAATTCGTAGTTTAATTTCTGGCTTCGTACACACGAACTATGATTTGGGACTCTTAAACATGAATTGATGAATTCTATTTTTTGAAGACGTTTGAATTATACAATTTTAGAGTATTTTGAATCTTTTTTCAGTCGAATTTTGTTGGTATATTCACTACAAACCCTCACGAGACACAACTCGTCCTACTAGGGTGACCTAGGGGTTTAAAGGCTTGTTGAATATGCTAAATGATATCGCTTGCCCGCGAAAGTGGTATTCTATCCTTATATGATGATTTTCACGAGTAGAGTTGTAGTTGAATCCTTTTATATTGTTCGGGACGCCCAAAGTTCTAAGTTGGGGGGGGTTTGATTAAGCAATAATTCTTTCAATATTACTTCCTAATTTAGTATCTTTTAACCTCTTGAATATGGTAATTGCTCTTGAGTTATCTCATTTCCATGCTACTGACCCTTTAACATAGTATTGCGAGTTTTGTGTTTTTTTTCCAGGGATTTCACAGCTATTTATTGCTTAGGAAAGAAAGGAGAAAGTCAAAGCAAAAGAATAAGTCGAAGAAGAAAAGTCAGAAGGGCAAAATCATAATTTCCATTCGAAATCCGGAAGAAGACCCAACATGAAAGTTGAAGGTCTCAATTCAACGAATGCATAGGAAGAAACAACGTCCAATTTTGAGTTCGATGGAAGAAGTTACGGGATTCTAAAGATGAGAAAAATTGAAGAGAAATTGAGGAGATATCGAAGATAATTTAAAGATCAAAAGCGGACTGATCCCTTTTCCAAATTAAAAGGACCGGTTCGACCCCTCTAAACCTTCTGGCAAAAATTACAAAGAGGATCAATCCCTTTTCCAAAATAAAAGGACCGGTCCGTCTTCCTAGAACTCATAGGAAAAATTTCCATAGCGGACCGATCCCTTTTCCAAATTAAAAGGATCGATCCGCCACTGACGACCCGGACTGGTCCGCCGAGGATAACATTGATTTTTCTATTCCAATTTTAGAGTTTGATTTAGATACAACTCTGGATTTTTTGTGATGTATTTAATGTCTAGTCATTGTTAGACAAAGGAGTTCGATTTTTAGGTTAGCTAAGTAGGAGTAGAGTGTTTTTGTAGTAAAAAACCCTAGTTTTCAATAAGAAGCATTGCTGTAAGGATTCAGGTTTTCAATTTTTGCAATTCAAATAACATATTTTCCTTTAATTTCGATTGCTAATTAGGTTTATTTGTTGGTTCTTAATCTAAAAATTTGTTTCCAACTAGTTGCTTTTGATTTAATGTTTTCTTCCTTAAAAACCATATCTTTTTCTAACCGCCAAATGTAATTCACGATAGTGGAAATAGAATTTTGAATTAAAATCTCAGGTGAATCATGTCGTATAACTAGGTATAACCATCATAAGACTTTTGATCTCATTTTTCCTAGGTAACCGGGATGCTTAAGAATGCGATGCGAGTATTGCTTAATGCGATACTGCTTTAATTTATCATTTGCTTACATAATGTGTGGGATATGATCCCTTATTACTTAGGAGTACTAAAGAGCGGGTTCATTTAAATTTTTAATTCCGAATCTAGTATCCTACGAAATGAATTACTAGGGTGTGGGGGATTGTAACCTGACCAATCGTTCTCATTTCATAGTCAATTTTTTAGTCAAAATTGTCATCAGCTTTTCATTCAATTAGAATAATTGCATTTCATTTAGTCATAATTTCATTAGTAATCATCTTCAAATTTTCATTTAGTTATAGTTGTGTGGAAACCCAAAATCATCTTTTCCTTCTTTTTAGAGTCAAAGCTAGGATTTCTCAATCTTTCCATCGTCTTCACGACTCCATTCGTCCTTTTTCCCTGAGGATCGATACCTGACTTATCAGATTATTACTTGAGTGACAAGCTTGCACTTGATCCAAAATAGCACGCACACTAGACACAGTAGTGGTCGCGTCAGTGACCTAAAATAGGAAGACATGTGTTTCAAACAAATTTTTTACCCCATGTGACCTAAAATAGTATGCCCTACACTTCAAACCTATTCAGTCCCCTATGCGACCAAAAATAGGATGCAATGCACTTCAAATAAAGTTGGTCCCTTGTGCAACCTAAAATAATTAGCCTTGTCCGTCAAATAAAATCGATCCCTCGCACGATCTAAATTAAGAAGCCCTGCGCTTTAAATAAAGTGTGTCCCCTACATGACTTAAAATATTAGACCATGCACATTAAATCCATTAGGTCCCCTATGTGATATAAAATAGGAAGCCCTGTGCTTTAAACCCAATCGATCAATATGACCTAAAGTAGGAAGCCTGGCGCTTCAAACAAAATCGTTCCCATTCGTGACCTAAAATAGGAAGCCCTACGCTTTAAATACATTCAGTACTCTATGCAAACTGAAATAGGAAGTCTTATTCTTCAAACATATTCATTCTTTTACCTGACCTAAAATAAGTGTAATACCCCGTAATTTTAATGACTTTTAAAATGTGTTATATTTTAAATTAATGGATTAATTGGATTTTATTATAAATTAATTCATTTGGGTTTTATCCGAATTGTGGATATTAAAATGAATGATTCTGAATATTACTTAAAGATATTTTGGTAATATATGAATGTGATGTTATTGATATTGCTGTGAGTTATTAATTCAGTAACTTGAATTTTTAGTCGGACACGGTATGGGACGTGTTAGGACAAATTTGTTAAAATAAAAAAGAAACTTATTTTTTCATCAATCTTATGGTCGTTTCGAGTGCGTCGTTGCATCTGAAAGGGTTGAAATAGTAAGAAAAATCTATTTGGATGTTAGTTTTGGGTCTCGGGTCATTTGGAAATGAAAAGACAACCAAAAAGGGCATTTTGGTCATTTTTACAAGGGGGATGAATAGTGATTTCAGATTTTGTCTTATTATAAATATTTGGAGATTAGTTGTATGTTGGTTCATTCATCTCTTCTACACAAAATTGAGAGGTCATCTTCTTAGAGAGAGTGCAAGGTTTCTTGGGAGAAGAGAAGCTTGCTTGGAAAGGAGGAGAACTAAAGTCCAAAGGTCACCACCACTAACCACCACCGGAAGTGATCGGAGAAGGGGAGAACCACCTGTGTTATACAACCCCAAAGGATTAGATCTTAATTAGAGACAAGTATTTGATATTTGCAATCTAGTTAGTATATTGTCCATGTTAGGATAGTTATGAAAAAAATGAGATTTTTCATGTTTGGAAGATAAAGATAGAGTTGTTAATGGATTTCTGGAAAAAGGATATATATATTAATCAAACTCATGTTGTAGGTAGATATTAATCCACGAAATAACCATTAAGTTGTTGGAGAAATTCTAAGAATCATGGATTTGTTCTTGAAGATAACATGTTTATAATTTTATGGAAAAAAATGGGATAAATATATGCTTTTAATTCAAACTCTTGATGATTCTAGGGTGTTTAGAGCATTAGAAATCATTTATATATGTTGCTATATCATGTAGTAAGATTTATAAGGAATTTGGGTTGTTAATATGAAGGTTTGAATGATCAAAACTTATGAAACCTGTAGTATAAGAAATTCAGAAACTAGGCTGATATCTGGGCGTTTGATCGATCGACACCCTACCTTCGATCGATCGACCTCCCCAGAATTCATGATGTTATTTCTTTTAATGCTTGTTCTTATCCCAAACCTTCTGTAAATCTTTGGTGATTATTAATTGGATATAATGGGACTTAAGGAAGATCAGTAAGCCCTAGATAAGAATCGAATTAATGTGATTGGGATTTAATTGATTAGAATTATGATAATTAAATTGAAAGAAATTTCGATTGCTAGATTCACGTGTTGGATTCTAATTTCTATGCATGGAGATTAAGTATAGGTCCAGTAGGGGAAAATTTTATATCACCTGGGCAGCCTTAAGTTTACAAGAGGGTTCAATCCTAGGTGAAAGAAGATGTGTTTATAAGAGATTAGAAACTATCGGTTATAACCCTAATTAAAGGAGAGTTTAATTCTTAGTAATTCAGGGGAGAAGATGATATGGACCAGTAGCATATTAGTGATTTATTAATGAATAAATATATGGTGGAAAACCTTTTTAAACCGAGAGTAATGAGTGAGACTCTGGAATAATTAAATTAAAGAAGTAAGGTCATAATATTTTTAATACGTGGGATTTAAGAGATAGAATGCTACGTATGGGAATTATTTGATGGTAGGTAGATGATAATGCCTATTTGATTAATTGATTAATTATGTGTATGACATACCTAGCTTACTTGTTATTGACGGGAGGTTTACGCGTGATGACAGTCATATCCTCATGAATCAATGGGATTTTTAATTTGTCGCTCAAGAACATAGGTCTATGAACGAATTATCGGGGAGTTGATAAGTCCACTGACTATGGGTACGTAGGTATGTGCATGACCCATGGATACAAGAATCATGCTCGCCTCCAATTTTTGTGTTGTTGTTTGTGGTTCGAGGAATCCTTACCGAACCTTTAGTCCCCTATTCGGCATCCTGCGATACCGGGACTTGATAGCAGAGTAATGCATGCACCGTAGTTGTGTCTTGAGGTGCTGTATTATATATGTATATATATAATGAATTAAATGAATGTATATAGCGGTTTGATTAATTTACTGTGTGATAATTATAAATGACAGTGAATAGAGAAAAAGAATTGAATTAAGTTAATGAATATTTATTCTTAGAGACTTGAAAAGTCAAATTCGTATTAATGAGAAACTTATATAAATGATTATACTATGCATGGTATGGGACATACGGGCTTATGATATTAGATAGAATCATATTATGGAAACTAGTTAGGGGGAAACATTAATTAGGAGGTTAATAGGAAACGTTAAGCGTGCACTCTAGATGAGAGGTGAAAATATCAAGTGAGAGTTTGGATACTAACATGTACATAATAAGTGCTTAATTGCACTTGTTAAATACTTGTTGCTTTAAAAATTATTTTATATCGGGCTCTGACCCGTTTTCTTGCATATTCTCTTTTTATTGTACCTTCTATATCAGGTGTCCAGCAGCAGAGATGCCAACCTTAGGGAATTATGACGAGGTATGGAGTATTGCTTAGACGCCTATCCTCATTTGATTCACGGTCTTTTTTTATCTAGGGCATGTCGCCCAGAGGAATTCAGTTATCATCTTTCTATCTGCGTCATACATTCTTGTACTCGTGTCCTTTTAATACTTTTATTATTGTTGGGATTACTGCATTGGATTATTATTTGGGAATGTTTATTCCAATTGCATTTAAATTCTTTTATGTTATATGTTCAGTTATTATTGTGATAGAATAAAATGTGTAGTGTTATTCATAAACTAAAAATGATTTTGTTGAATTAAAATTTGGAAAGTTGTTAACACCAGCTTAATTGGGTATTGGGTGATTAGTTAATGTTTTCGAAAGTGATGCTAAGAATGGGCCAACTGTATATTCTATTTTAATTTGGTATGGGACTGGCCACCCGGTATTTAATTAGGCAGGGTGTTACAGGTGGTATCAGAGCATCAGGTTCTAGTGTCCTTTAGGGTCTGTACAACTTATTGTGTTTTCAGCTTAGCGTTCTTTGATGTAGAGCCCTATGAGTAGGATTATTGCTTTTTTAGTTATGCTTACGTTCTTCAGCTATTATGTTATGTCAAATACTGATAGTATACTCTTGTTTCAGATGCCTCCTCGACGTGCACCTCAGCCCGCCCCAGCTCAGGGTACAATGACTGCGATCGAAGTTGCTGCAATTGTCACTCAGGTAGTCAATGCAGCTCTAGCTGTTGTCCAACAGGCTCCAGCACCAGCATCAGTTGTGCCACTCGCGCAAGGGTAAGTGTTTCCTACTACATGGTAACGAATGAGGGATGGCTTTCAGAAGGCATACCCACCCGAGTTTCAGGGACGATCAGATGTCGTGACTGCTAGCCAATGGAAGAGAGATATCCAAAGGCACTTGAGAATGCTCGAATGTATTGAGGTTCAACGTCATATACTAGCAACATTCAAGATAGTAGGGGAAGCTTTGCAATGGTGGGAGGCTACGACCACTATCGAGGAGAGAGACACAATGACTATCATGGACTTTTGGATACGGTTTGGTCGAAAGTACTTTCATTCCGCCCTCCAGACAGAGATGAGGAGGAAATTGCTTGATTTGAAATAGGGAGAGAAAACAGTGGCAGAATACGAGGAAAAATTTATGCGACTAACTAATTTGGTACCAGCAGAGGTATCCGCTGAGGAGATGAGGATTCTAATGTTCACTGATGGGCTGAACTATAAGATTCACCAGTATTTACTGGGAAATCTTTCACTACGTACTAATGCAGATGTTATTAATGCTGTAATGCTTCATTGCCAGAATAATCGCTTACATGCTCAGGGTGTCAAGCGGGGGTTTGGGTCAAGCCTGTAAGGTAAGACTAGTGGGGGCAGTTCTAGTGGGACTCAGGCAGGATAGAGTCATCAGTGTCAGGGTGAGATGGGTTCTCAGATAGGGGATTATGCTAAGCATTTACGATCTGGAGATTCTCGATTTGGGCAAGGACAACAGGTCCATCAGAGCCAGATGCAGGCTCAGCAGGGCCAAGGGAAAAGGGGTAATGGCCAACAGGGTCGGGGTCAACAGGGAAAAAATGATGGAAAGTTTACTGGAAAAATTTTCGTGTGTGGTAAGTATGGACATAAAAGAAATGATTGTCCTGATAAAGACAAACTCCCTCAGCAACAAAATGCTCGTCAGGAGCCACAAGTACCCGTGTTTCCACCAGCTGCTCTTCCAGCTCCAGCTCAGGTGCTAGCATTACCTCCCATTCCAGTAACTCCCGTGCAACAGGGTTAGTATGGGCGTGTATATAACGTCCATCAAGCAGTGATTCAACAACCACCACCCACGAATGAGGGTATGTTTTCTATCTAAGGAGTTATGAGGTGCATAACGATTTATGTGAGGACCTCATATTTATTGTTGCAATTTATATTGTGTGGGCAATAGGGTTACTAAAGTTAGGCTTTAGCACTGTTATTTGCGTAGACTCACCGAGGGGTCGTGGGACATCTATATTTTTACATTTCATCACGTGGGTCTGATTTTATCACGGAGTTATGTACATTAGGCATGTCCGAACATGATGTGACTATCGACGTGGATTGATTTGTGGTATATGAGAGAGCATGGACTACTATAGCTAGCATTTTGTCTTTACCAAGAGAATAGATGAGTAGACTTTTATTTGAAATCGATAAACCCGTAGAGAAGTTATATACTATTGACTAAGGACCTGAGGAGTTTCAATGACCGACTACTTTATATAGTAGTGTATCGGGGGTTCTTGTTTGGATTTCGCTTGTGAGACACCCCATGCATGAAAGTAACAAACGTTGGGAGTCGAAGTAAGTTAGTCTTTAGGATATGAGTTTATAACCTTTCCGACACATCAGAGTATTATGCGGGTAACCATATCCATTTTATAATGGAAGTTATATAGAAGGGTGTATGGGCGCCCTGAATGGTTGGATTGTAGTATTTTTCATGATTGTGAAACAGTAAGAAGTTGTGACTTCAGGATTTATTACTTAATGATTATGGATCACTTTTTCCCAAACTTTGTCACGAGGATGGTATAGGGAAGATTGCGTAAAGTTTAAATTCGTTTCAGTTAAAACTATATGGTGAGGCTTAGCGTAGAACATCAATGGGGATTTTCGTTAATGTGCTGTATGGGTGGTAAAACGTAGATTACTTGCGATGTGAGATTTATACTCAGAGTTGACCCTACCAGTACGATTTATCTTTCCGAATTTTGCGACGAAATTCTATTATAAAGGGGGGAGTATGTAATACCCCATAATTTTAATGACTTTTAAAATGTGTTATATTTCAAATTAATGGATTAATTGAATTTTATTATAAATTAATTCATTTGGGTTTTATCTGAATTGTGGATACTAAAATGAATGATTCTGAATACTACTTAAAGATATTTAGGTAATATATGAATGTGATGTTATTGATATTGTGTGAGTTATTAATTCAGTAATTTAAATGTTTAATCGGACGTGGTATGGGACGTGTCGGGACAAATTTGATAAATTAAAAAGGAAACTTATTTTTAAATCAACCCTATGGTCGTTTCGAGTGTGTCGTTGCATCCTGAAGGGTTGAAATAGTAAGAAAAGTTTATTTGGATGTTGGTTTTGGGTCTCAGGTCATTTGGAAATGAAAGGACAATCAAAAGGGCATTTTGGTCATTTTTACAAGGGGATGAAGACTGATTTGGGATTTTGTCTTATTATAAATATTTGGAGATTAGTTGTACGTGGTTTCATTCATCTCTTCTACACAAAATTGAGAGGTCATCTTCTTAGAGAGAGTGGAAGGTTGCTTGGGAGAAGAGAAGCTTGCTTGGAAAGGAGGAGAACCAAAGACCAAAGGTCACCACCACTAACCACCACCGGAAGTGATCGGAGAAGGGGAGAACCACCTGTGTTATACAACCCCAAAGGATTAGATCTTCATTAGAGACAAGTATTTGATATTTGCAATCTAGTTAGTATATTGTCCATGTTAGGATAGTTATGAAAAAATGAGATTTTTCATGTTTGGAAGATAAAGATAGAGTTGTTAATGGATTTCTGGAAAAAGGTTATATATAGTAATGAAACTCATGTTGTAGGTAGATAGTAATCCACGAAATAACCATTAAGTTGTTGAAGAAATTCTAAGAATCATTTGTTTGTTCTTGAAGATAACATGTTTATAATTTTCTGGAAAAAAAGGGATAAATATATGCTTTTAATTCAAAGTCTTGATGATTCTAGGTTGTTTAGAGGATTAGAAATCATTCATATATGTTGCTATATCATGTAGTAAGGATTATAAGGAATTTGGGTTATTAATATGAAGGTTTGAATGATGAAAACTTATGAAACCCATAGTATAAGAAATGCAGAAAACTAGGTTGATATCTGGGCGATCGATCGACCCCCTACCTTCGATCGATTGACCTCCCCAAAATTCATGAAGTTGTTTCTATTAATGCTTGTTCATATCCCAAACCTTTTGTAAATCTTCGGTGATTATTAATTGGATATAATGGGACTTAGGGAAGATCAGTAAGCCCTAGATAAGCATTGAATTAATGTGATTGGGATTTAATTGATTAGAATTATGATAATTAAATTGAAAGAAATTTTGGTTTCTAGATTCACGTGTTGGATTCTAATTTGTATGCATGGGGATTAAGGATTGGTCCAGTAGAAGAAAATGTTATATCACTTGGGCAGCCTTAAGTTTACAAGAGGGTTCAATCTTACGTGAAAGAAGATGTGTTTATAAGAGATTAGAAATTATCGGTTATAACCCTAATTAAAGGAGAGATTAATTCATAGTAATTCGGGAGATAAGATGATATGGACCAGTAGGATATTAGTGATTTCTTACTAAAAAAATATTTGGTGGAAAACCTATTTAAATCGTGAGTAATGAGTGAGACTCTGGAATAATTAAATTAAAGAAGTAAAGTCATAATATTTTTAATACGTGTGATTTAAGAGATAGAATGCTACGTATGGGAATTATTTGATGGTAGGTAGATGATAATGCCTATTTGATTAATTTATGAATTATGTGTATGACATACCTAGCTTACTTGCTATCGACGGGAGGTTTGCGCGTGAGGGCAGTCATATCCTGATGAATCCATGGGATATTTGATTTGTCGCTCGAGAACATAGGTCTATGAAAGAATTATTGGGGAGTTGATAAGTCCATTGACTATGGGTACGTAGGTATGTGCATGACCCATGGATACGAGAACTATGTTCGCCTCCAATTTGTGTGTTGTTGTTTGTGGTTCGAGGAATCCTTACCGAACCTTTAGTCCCCTATTCGGCATCCTGCGATACCGGGACTTGATAGCAGAGTAATGCATGCATCGTAGTTGTGTCTTGAGGTGCCGTATTATATATGTATATATATAATGAATTAAATGAATGTATATAGCGGTTTGATTAATTTACTTGTGATAATTGTAAATGACGGTGAATTGATAAAAACAATTGAATTAAGTTAATGAATATTTATTCTTAGAGACTTAAAAAGCCTAATTAATATTAATGAGAAGCTTATATGAATGATTATACTACGTATGGTATGGGACATACGGGGTTATGATATGGGATAGAATCATATTATGGAAACTAGTTAGGAGGAACCATTAACTAGGAGGTTAATAGGAAACGTTAAGCGTGCACTATAGATGAGAGGTGAGAATATCAAGTGAGAGTTTGGATACTAACATGTACATAATAAATGCTTAATTGCACTTGTTAAATACTTGTTGTTTCAAAAGTTATTTTACATTAGTTTTTGACCCGTTTTCTTGCATATTCTCTTTTCTATTATACCTTCTATATCAGGTGTGCAGCATCAGGGACACCAACCTTAGGGAATTATGATGAGCTATGGAGTATATCTTAGATGCCTATCTTCATTTGATTCATAGTGTTCTTTTATTTAGGGCATGTCGCCCAGAGGAATTCAGTTATCATCTTTCTATCTGAGTCATACAGTCTTGTACTCGTGTCATTTTAATAATTTTATTATTGTTGGGATTGTTGTATTGGATTATTATTTGGGAATGTTTATTCCAATTGCATTTTAATTCTTTTATGTTATCTGTTCAGTTATTATTGTGAGAGAATAAAATGTGTAGTGTTATTCATGAACTGAAAATGATTTTATTGAATTAAAATTTGGAAATTTTTTAACACCAACTTAATTGAGTATTAGGTGATTAGTTAATGTTTTCGACAGTGATGATAAGAATGAGCCAACTGTATATTCTATTTTAATTTGGTATGGTACTGGCCACTCGGTATTTAATTAGGCGGGGTGTTGCAATAAGAAGAACCATGCTTTTAATAAAATCGCCCCATACGTGACCTAATATAGGAATACCTTCACTTAAAACTCATTTGGTCCCCTATGTGACCTAAAATTAAAAGCCATTTGCTTCAAACAAATTCGGTCCCCTATGCGACCTTAAAAAGGATACCCCATTTTTTGACTGACGCCATTGAAAGATCATGTTTCTACGTCTGCTCCCTTATGTGACCTAAAATAGGTAGGGTTGGAATATTCTAAATCTTTGCTAAGACCAAAGTTTAAAAAAAAGGATACCCAACACCCAATGATAGGTTGCCATGTGACCTTAACATGCTCCATCAAGACATCACGTTTCTACATTTGGTCCCTTATGAGACCTAGAATAGGAAGGTATTGGAATATTCCGAATCTTTTCTAAGACCAGCCAAAAATTGGGATACCATGTACCCCACCACATGTCACCATGTGACCTCAATAGACACCATTGAAACATTAAAATTCTCTATCTATTACCCTAGGTGACTAATAATTGGATGGGATTGGAATATTCTAAATCTTTTCTAAGAGCAAAGTAAAAAATTTGGATACCCTACACCCCACCACAAGTCATTATGTGACCTCAAGTGATACGATCAAATCATTGCGTTTCTACGTCTGGTCCCCTATACAACCTAAAATGTTAAAGGATTGGAATATTTCAAATCTTTAAGAAAACCAAAGTCGAAAGTAGGGATACACTATAACCCATCTCGGGTCCTATACCGCACCTCTAGGTTCTCTATCATTTTAGGTCCCCATGCGACCTTACATGGACGTTCCAAGACTTGACGCAACATTGAGTACCATTCACCGATATTTCACCTCACCGATAGGATCTCTCTCATATTAGGCCCCCATTTTATATTTACAGAGAGTTTACAATCCTTGACATAAAGCTACACACCCATCATTGTTCATGCACTGCACTTTTAGCTTCTCTCTCATCTTAGGTTCCCATGCAACCTTTACATAGATGTTCCATGCATTGACCCAATGTTAAATACCAGTCTTTGGTCCTTCACCGCACCTCTAGGTTTTCTCTCATCTTAGTTCCCCATGCGACCTTTATAGAGACGTTCCAAGCCTTGACTGTAATATCCTATATTTTCGTGGACTATATTTATTAATTATTAAGTGAGAATAAATTAATCAATGGGACTAATTATTACTTGTGTAGCTTAGTAATAATGATATGACATAATTTAGATGATAATCCAATATTTCATGTAGTATGATTTTTGTAATGTGCGTTGATAATAATTAATTAGTGATATTAATTATTCGATTGTGGGTTATGTGTACGTGTAGAATAATTAAAAGTGTCACTTTATAAACGTCCTAAGATATTGCCGTGAGTTGTCGATAATATCATTTAGAATGGACTTAGGGGTGATACGAATGTCTATTTGTGTATTTTTATCGCTTTAAATTGGTCCTGGTGGTAGGTATACCATTAGGAGAAATTTTGGATTATTTCGCATAACATTTTGGACTCTTTTACGTGCTCCAAATTAGGTCTTATGGGGAGATACGGGATTAAGGTTTTTGAAAGGGGTTAATCCAGATCATCTAGGTAATTTCCATCCACTAAACCTAACCCTAGTATTTATAAACACTTGGGAGAAATTGGACAAGCTTAGAGAGGAGAAAGTAAGGAGAAATTCAAGAGGGGTTCTTTAATCTTCCAAATTCAAGCAAGAATTTTCTTGCAATATATTTAATAATGTGTTTTTTAATTTATAAGCATGATTTCTCATACGGTATTGGAGTTTTTAAATATATTGGGGATTGATTTTACATGATGATTTATGATTGGGACATATTATGATTAATAATAATTAATATTACTTTGAAAGTTAAGACTTTGGTGATAAAACCCGAAAGCGACATTGAATAACTAATGGGAATTATGTTAGAATCCCTGTTTAGGTTTGTAGTTACCTTTTAATCTAATCCTTGTTTAATGAATCTTTAATGAAAAGATATTAGGAATTTAAAAATTGTTCTTCCGAAACTTTGGGTTAATTTGATTATTGATGGAAATCATGTTGAAAACTCTTAGTTATGATTAGAAATCATGAGGATTCTTATCCCTAGGTGTTAGTTTAAGTTTTTGTATAATGGGCACTCGATTGGAGACCTTTGTGGGGTTTTAATGGAGGTTTTTGGGGTCTTCTAGGGTTGATTTTCATACATGGGGATGAATCACAATATCTCTCTCGTTGGAACGTCATTCGGACGAAGTGCCTTTCTCGTTTCAATGATATACCTTTCTCATTTGAACGAGGCACCATTATAATTTGAACGACTTTTCCAAGTTGTGCATAATCAAAATATGAAGGCGTGGGAGCTGATTCCATATTTTTCTTATTTGTTTTGGATTTGGTATGATTTTCTACTAAGCGGTGCGCGAGACTAAAAGTTGGATTTGGTGATATTTAGTTGGGAACTTCCTTTAGGATTACTACACCTAATTTATTTGGTGATATTTAGTTGGGACCTTTGCTGGATTTGGTGATAAAAGTTGGATTTGGTGATATTTTGTTAATATTGAGGATAATTATGTAGGTTAGACCTATTACCCTTCTACAATTGTACTTATACCCAGTGTTAGGATTTGGTTAGAATGGGTTAACGTGCGAGTGAGCGGTATCCTATGGTCGTATGTATATATCGATCTTAGAGAGTAATAAGCTAAAGTGTTTGGGAAATTAATACAGGTCTTGAGAGGATACAGGCCATGAAATTAATTAAGTAATTAAATAAGGGAATATATATATATATATATATATATATATATATATATATATATATATATATATATATATATATATATATATATACACACACACTAGTGTATGCCCGTGCCTGAAAGCACGATGATAATTTTTCAAAGTAAGTAATTGCAACACGATGAAAAGATCAATCCAAGAAATGATGATCAAAAGTAATAGGATTCAACTAAAAAATGGCAATGAAAAGAAATAGGAAAAAGTGAAAATTACAAACTTTAAGAATTCTTGTCACTAACAAAATACATGAAAAAATATTTAATAAATACTACATAAAAGTGGAAATTTATCTCATATTTGCCACCCACATAACATAATATTATATTTAGTGGAGTAAGGCAAGCACCAAGAGGCTAGTGAGAAGCATTACTATACACCCAAACTATAAAATCTTTAAGAAATAGAAGAAATAGAAAATTATTGTAGACAAAAATTCACCTCTTGTAGCTTTTTCTCCATCCGACTTACAAAAGTTGGAACGATAAAATAAAAAATCGTGCACTTCTTCAAATATCAACCTTGTAATATTATCTTCAAAATCATCCAACATAAAACTTACAAACATAATAAAGTGAAGATTGAATTTTATACTTTCGTTAATAGGACAATGGATATATGTTTGTAAGATACATGTCTAATAAAACAAAGATTCGCCAAAACAATTCAACACTTATTTGTCAATTTACTTTATAGAGAGAACTAAACTAATTTTTTTGGACCAAACCATATAAAATTTCAATGAGAACAGTAATACAAAGGAAACAACATAGAGCATAGAGTAAAAAATCAAGAACAGAATAAGAAATAATGAGAACAAAAATGGAATGGCAGCAAAATAGATCAAAGAAACACAATATCATAGCGAAAATAAACAGGAATACCAACTACAATAAGCTAGAGCTTGAGTCACATAAACCATCATAAGTTTCGCCTAAAAGAATTTAAAAAAAAATTATAAGGACGGGGAAGATATTAGGTTCAAGAAGTGAAATGGAAGGGAATTGCAAACACAGTAACATTTTAATTAGGAGGTGAAACGGCATATCAATAATCCATTGCAAGACATTGAAATCTTTATTGTAGCTCCTACTGTGGCCACACCGAGAAATGATAGAGAAGGAACCCTAAATCCAACCCCAACTTGTGGTTACAGGCTAAGTGAGGGTCGGATATGATAGAGCACCCCTATTTTGAAACTGATTTGAATATGATACGACATCTCATAGGCAAACTTAGGAAGAGTTCTCTTACCCGGTCTGAATTTCTTCACCAATTTTTAGGAAATACAACACCGTATCTTATACAAATTTATATGAAAATTATTAGTAGATAATACCATGGTTGTTAATATAAATCATATCACGTACCGTATTGGACCTGAAACGATATCTATAGCTGACTCTATCGGTTTTTCCATGTGCTATCGAAAACTGTATCAGGTGATACATATGTATCGTTAATAGACCTAGATTGGATGATAGTTTGAATTTTTAATATTAACATCATATGACAATGTTTCACTAAAAACAGAGGTATAAATGAGAAACACTATACCTGATTTCAGCCCTTTCCCTCTTCGTTCATTCTTTCTCTCTGAAGCGCCTCACAGACACCCCAGGTGCCATAATCCCCATTACTCCTTTCGGGTAGTAATAAGGAGCCAACGGGCTTTGTCGCTGTTGACACAGGCCGAGCATGTGCAATGGGTTTACATAGATATGATTCAAGTTAGATAGAGATGGGAGTTTAGAATGACCTGTAAGTCAAAGACGGATGCGAGAGGGAGATGATGAGGAAGGGGGAGCATTGGGTGTGTGAGAGGACTGAATGCGTGAGAAATGAGAGAGGGTTTCAAGGGGGTTTCTTGTGTTTTTACCAAAATAGTCTTCGGTTTGAATTAAAGTGGAAGAGGGGGAAATGATTAGTGAGGAGAAAAAGAGGGGGAAACCAAAAACTTGAGGGGTAAAATAGGGCATGCAAAAAAAATCATATGGATGATATCATCGATCAAAATTGTGACATACATAAGTTTCCTACTTTATAATATATATATATATATATATATATATTAGCGAAATGCCCGTGCCTGAAGGTACAACGAAAATTTCAAAAGTACGTAATCGCGAAATGACAAAAATTTTCAAAGTACGCAATTGCAAAATGAAAAAAATATCGTTCCCCAATAAAACAAAGTGTTAATTTTAAAAAATTGGCCATAATCTCCTTTGTTTCTAGAACTATCCACCCTGCTTAACAAATAACAACTTTTTCAACATTCAAATAGTCTACATTCATCAAACAAATTCATATATAACATGAAATATATAATATTCATCAACTCAATTCACATTGTACCCCAAAAAAATGAAATGTCCATTTAAAAAAATTGGACAAATACTTCAACAAAACAAAGTTTGTAAAAAAATCATATATATATCAACTTAGGTCCGGGGGCTTTAGACGGTTCTTTCTCTTCTTCATCATCCTCACTGAATCAGAATGTCATATCCTTCAAAGCTTTATAGATTATCGAGGTGGCAACTTGTGGAGAATATTGACCGAGAATAAATGTATATACAAGCAATATAGAAATATCATGTCGAAATTTTAAATAATGTAAGAAAAAAAAACCAATATCATATCTATAGAATAGAAAAGATAATACATTTCATCCACCTGAGTTTGTCTATCGAGATCTTGAACATATGTCGTTCTGAAGCTTGGGCTTATGAGTCATCTGTCAACAAATATATGTAGTATTCATGATGAGAGTGATGTTTACGAACATACCATTGATGAAATTTGAAATACCAACATCATGAAATACATATATCCAATCCCAAAAATGTACAACATTGTAGCTCACCACCACCTCATCAAATATTTGATTAAACAAAATTACACCATTCTTTTAACATTACGTCTTCCAAACATTAAGCCTTGAGAAACATGAGTCTAAAAATATAACCAACTCAAAACTCGAGTAAAAGTTACTCAACCCCTAGTTAAGAAGTAATTACTCAAGCCCTAGTTAAGAAGTGCAAAAGAATGCCATGGTAACGTATACAAAAAAACATTTAGAGTAAAGGTAGTTAAAAAAATCAGTTTAGATAGCTATTTACCCTCATATGTTATACAAAGTCACCACTCTAAAAAGTCACGAGAAGTATAAATCCATACTGATATGGAAGTATGTATGATATCAAAAACAGTTTAGATAGCTATTTACCCTCATACTCAACCACATGTAGGACCGACCTACGGAAGTATGTATGATATTAAAAACAAAATCATTTATTGCAATGTGATTTAAAAAATAAATAAGAATGAGAGAAAACTCATACAATATACAAAAATTGCATAAGGAATATACCTGATATATCGAACATTGGCCGCAACTGTGTAATGGAGAATAAAAAAAGGGGATGCAGTATACCTGATATAACGAACAATTCAAAAATCAGCAAGAAGTAAATCATATCATGTCCAAATAATCCCCAAAAAATATAAAAAAAGTGGATAGCAGCTGCAGCCTTGGTCGACATCAATACGTACAAATATTCCCCGAAATTGCCAATTTTGTGTAGCTGCTACAGCCTTAGGTCCAATCTTCTCTGAATAGTAGATGCAGCCTCAATCAAAATTGGCAATTTTGTATTGGCAAGCAATTTCTTCCTTGAGCTGAGCTCTCTTTAATTGCTTGTCCCATTTCATTATACATGGAGCGCATATTGCATATATGCCATATGCATATATGCAGCTGCATATATGCAGATTGCATATATGCCGCTGCATATATGCAGATTGCATATATGAAAATGGCGACAATATCAAGTTGAATATTATGGTTTAGTTTTAATTCTAATAGTTTAAATGCTAATGTAAATAATAAAGCATTGGATAAATTATTAATTAATAGTTTTAATGCAAATGTAAATAATACCAAAAATGTATTCTTTTTAATATGTATGCACATAATAGAAACATATGGATAAACTGAAACAAAATCTAAAACCTGCCTGAAATGTATGAGAACCTACCAATGTAAACTTCAACATGAATTTCTCCAATTATTCGGTGTAAGTTTGTTAGTTACAAAATATGTAAGAAAAATGAGACCTTATCAGATTTTACAACCACGCTTGTCATATGTCAAATGCAATATAATTTTTGTAATCTATATATTAATGTGCTCACTTACATAATTTTTGTAATGTATATAATTATTGAATAAGATGAAAAAATTTCAATAAAAGAGGACACTTACAGTCTTCATTCAATTCCCAACATTGGTTGATTCATCACCTGTTGACATAAGGTGAGATGACAAACACCATATGAGATTCTTGTAAGGGATATAAATAGTATTAAGAATTTCAAATGGAATTAGGGAGTTTTTTGGTTTGATACCTTTTTCAAGATAGTCAACTAAAGGGATTTCTTTGATTGCTTCATGCTCCTTCTTGTTCCTTAATGTTTTTGCCTTCTCGTATGATTTCCATTTGATATAAAAACAAACTGAGAAGGACTTTAATTCCTCTACCAACGGGATAATCTTCTTTTTTTTGTCAGAGTCAGAATGGTCCTCTACCAACGCGACAATCTTCTTTTTTCTGTCAGAGTCAGAATGGCATTCTTTATATGGATAATTGTAATTTTCCATTTCAGGAAGTTGGGTGCCTCTTGGGGAAACATTACAGTTTTCAATATCTGAGACTTCTTTTTCTTGATTTTGAATTGATTAGAGACCTCTATTGGTTGAACCAAATGTGTGATTAGGGCCATGTCAGACTCTTCTTGACTCACTTATTGTATGGGTACGATTTCTTGATCAACAATTTCAACCTCAATTTTATTCTTTCCCTTCTGTTTCTCCAGATATATAGGCTCAGTGATCATCTCCTTTTTAACTTTATTTTTCCTTCGCTTCAGCTGTGAGGGATATTTAAAGATACATTTGATTTTTTCATGACCTTGTCTACAATAATATGGGATCTTTTCATTACTGATGAGTTGCCAGAAACCTTGTGAACCACAACCAATCCACACACGATGGGGTTTGTCCCGCTGAAGATTTAGTTAAACACATACCCTAGAGGTATTACTGAAATTGAAGGCGCAGGTACTTGAAAGCCTCGGAGATTGGGATCATTCGGACTAATAGATCGCCTAGAGGTACTACTCTCAAGTTAACACCTCTTTCTAGCTCCTTTGACAATGTTTTGCCAGCTCTAGTAATTTTGCAGGACCATTTTCTCTCCCTAACAACAACAATAGCAAAAAAGTCATACTAAATTATTGACACTAAAAAGGAAATAGGAGTATATAATATCTTCAAAATTATAATGTGTAATGCCCCAAATCCAAACACACATGCTTAAAACCTTAGCTTTGAAGTAAAAAAAAAAGCAATGCCTATCCGTTTAAACTCCTAATCCAAAACAATGCAAAAAAATAGGTATTCATATGAAAAATAATATGAAAAATGTGCACCATTGTCACCATTAACAACACACAAACATGACAATATGAAAAATATAGTGTTGTGGTATTATAGTGGCAGGGCTGCTGTGTTGTTATTGGAGCAGTAGCATCAACAGAACCGAACAGCAGCAGCAGCACAGTGTATACAAGAACTGAACATCATCATCAGCAGTAGTCTATTATATAAACAAACGGTGTCAGGAAATAGCAACATAATTGTGTTGTAATGCAAAAAAGTGAGGGGGAGAGATATCTTCTCCAATGAAGAGTGGAGGCGGTACACTGTGTTGATGAAGGCAGTACTGAACGTGAATCGCAATTGCTGCCATTCTCTAGTCCCCAAGCATATCCAACAACAACTGTCTCAAAAAAAATATGGTCCGAAATTGTGAATTTAGAGGAAGATGGTAAGTCCTATAACCAATCCCCCATTATTACCTTCATGAAAAATGAAAATCATATTCTGAAACGTCCCCTTGCATCCATACAGAAGTGAATCAGCATTTCAGTTTCTTGCACAACACTTGCCTCCCAACTTATCCACCAAATATCTCGAGAAGCATCATTGGATTGTGCTCTCTCTCTTCCATCATCATCACCAACACAAACCCACATACCCAATTTTGGTTTGATCCATGTGATAGCATTTAGCTCCATCTCAAGCGCTCATGCATTGAACTTAAACCCCAATGGAAATCACAGTAAGCTGGAGTCTATGGACTTCGTTGTGGTTCCTTATGTCAAGGATAATGATAGCTTCCACTACCAGAAAATAATCACAATCAAATTAAATGCATAAATTAGCCATATACATTTAAAGAAAACACGCTTAAAAGATAACAACTCCTTTTTCAATTTAAAATGCTACTAATTTGGACTCCCGTTTTTAACAAAATGATATATGAATCAGATACAACGCGAGATGTTGGGAGGGAAGCTAAAATTATTCTAGTCTGCTTGGTCATATTTGATTACTTCATTAAAAATTGAAAACAACCATGGTCTATGAGAATGGAGAAGGATAAAAGCCACCCTCTGAAAAAAAAAACATAAAGAAAAAAAAAGAAAGGGTGGATATAAGAAAAAGAAACTAAACATCACATATCTAATGATACAACAGATGAGTGTGTGTAGTCTCGAGACAAAATCACATTCAACCAATCAATATAGCAGCTTATAAAACATACAAACATGAGTTGTTCATCCCCATACAAAGTAAACCGTGCATACACGATCATAAATATAATATATATATGATGTGAGTTAGAATTAGAATTAGAATTAGTTTATGTGAGTTAGGATTAGTTTATGTGAGTTAGAAGCAGAAGGATAAACCTTCACAAAAAGGCCATGTTTATGTGAGTTAGAATTAGTTTATGTGAAAAAACCTACAAAAGTTAGAATATTTGAGTTAGAATTAGTACCGAAAATTGTATCAAGTTGGGCATTTGAGTAACAGAGCAATGTAATAGAGCAATGAGTTATTCTATTTATAGAACTTATTACAATCAATTGGATTCAATTCCCTATAGGTATTCTCATAGTATAGAAACAAAATAAGGAAAATTTGTCTATAAACAATGAAACAGGGGTATGTAACATCCTTCCTCTATAAGTTCTAAGATACTAAGAAAGTAGTGAATCCAAAGAAGGAAAAAAGCATCGTTAATGTATTAACAATAGGGATAGCAACACAACAACTGAATGCTAATTCAATGGACTATGGGATGAATATGGAGATCTCAAAGCATGTAATATACCTCAAATATATTATTGTCAAATGATTCTCTCAGCCATTGAGGGTTCAATATTCACTGGAGGGGGAAGAATCCAAGCAATGAAATCCTACAAAAGTATCATTCATTAAAATGAAAAGTAGAACAACTTTATTCTTTATTATAATCCTAGACACAACAGCCTTATCTTTGTGAGTTTGGGGTGGGCGGCAATAAATATGGGAGATGGAAACTAAATTAGTACCTTAAAACAAAAAAAGAAATACGAAAAATCCATAAAGATGAAAAACATATCCATAAAACCACTTGAACCCCTAAATTCCCAAACATACAATCTAATAGATCCACCTTCTCAATTTTAGTATTGAGGACAATTTGAATAAGTTCAGTCCAAGTTTTAAAGTTATAAAAATACCACAAACTCAATTAGGAAATACCACAAACTCATTCCATGATGTGGAGTAGAAGTTCAATTAGGAAAATTCCATACTCAAGCCCAATGAAAGTAGACAGATAAATTTTATGTCAATAAATTTTATACATGTAAGCATACATAGATATCCATACAATAAATTTTTATGCCATTAAACATTTAAAGAAACACATGAAATCAAATCATATATTTTCTAAAAGGTTTCCCAAAAAAAATCAGTTAATTATTTTGTCAAGCATATGGAATATAACATGTGAAAAAAAAATCCTCAAGATTCAAAGATAACAAGGTATCAAATCATATATTTTGTAAAAGGTTTCCCAAAAAAATCCGTTGATTATTTTGTCAAGCATATGGAATATAACATGTAAAAAAAATTCTCCAAGAACGCTAAATTCGTAAATTATAAAAGCAAAAGTAGAAACTAACAAAAATTATTCAAAATAAAAAAACACTAACAGTATTGGAAGTAAGCTCTGAATAACCCAACCCATACATTATTGAAAAAGCAAACAAACACTCCCAAAATCTCAGTGGGTGTAACCCAGATTTCTACAAAAATGACAGAAAACCCCCAAATCAGAAAACCCTTGAATCATTGACCGATTTGAATGAAAAAAAAAATTGCCTCTAATTCTAAATTCAAGAATATCACAAAATTTCAGTGGGTGCAACCCAGATTTCTAAAAAAAGGACAGAAAACCCCCAAACCAGAAAACCCTTGAATCATTGACAGATCTGAATGAAGAAAAAAATTGCCTCTAATTTGATCTAGAAAACCCCCAAATCAAATTTTGAAACCCTAAATTCAAGAATATCACAAATTCATTGACATATCTGAATGAAAAAAATATTACCCTAATTTGATCTAGAAAACCCCCAAATCAAATTTTGAAACCCTACATTCAAGAATATCACAAAATCTCAATGGGTGTAACCCAAATTTCTAAAACAACGACAGAAAACCCCCAAGGCAGAAAATCCTTGAATCATTGACAGATCTGAATAAAAAAAACAATTAGAAATTTAGAAATCTCACCTTGAATCATTAAAGACGAAAAATTATCCCTTGAATCATTGAAAGATCTACAAGAAAAAAAAATCTGGAGGAAATCGCAACATCAATTAGGAGTTAAAAAATCGAACCAGAATTTTCAAAATCTCACCATCAAACGCGTGTAAGAAAGAGGCAGATAAGGAGGGAGATAAGGTGCAATTTTGTGTGTGTGTGTAGAAGAAACATATATTACGTATGAGCGTGGCAGCGCGAAGACGATAGGAGGAAGGGGCAGGGTGGGGCTGGGCGGCGCTGCGGGGCGGGGTAGGGCGGGGTGGGGCGGCACTGCGCGGCGGCTAGAGGGATGGTTCGTGAGATGGAGAGAGGGGTAGGGTTTGGAGGGATAGTTCGTGAGAGGGAGAGAGGGGCAGAGAATGATATGTCGGGGTGGGCAACGGTTTGGAAGGGTAAGTTGTCTCATTTGCCATGTCACAATGGTACAATCTGACATGGCACAATCTAGAACCCTTAGATCGATCCAAAAAATTCGATCCCAACCGTTAATTTTTTAGAATAGTAAAACACCCCCCTCTCATATAATATAGATATATATGTATATATATATAGACACACACACATGTTATGAAAGAGTGTGTATATTTATTTGAATAGATATACTCATAGTTTAGATATAAATTACCCTAGGAATCAAATAAGAAGGATTAGGGTTGATGATCCTAAGAACATAAGAATAATCTGATGTTTATTGATATAATTGATTTGGGGTACACTAGAGTGTATGTGACATCCTAGCTGTATATATATGTTTAACTTGGTTTTGAGACATTGTAAATATATTTAAAATAAGGATCCAACGATGTGGGAATCTAGATGATTGGGTACGCTTGAGTGTATGCGTTATCCTATGGCGCTATATATATATATATATATATACACACACACACACACACTAGCGTATGCCCGTGCCTGAAGGCACAATGAAATTTTTCCATAATACATAATCGTGAAACGGTAAAAAAAAATTAAAGTACGTAATCGCAAAGCGACAAAATTTTTCAAAGTGCATAATTGTAAAACGACAAAAAATTGTTTTCCTAACAAAACAAAAGCATAATTTTAAAGGAAGTGATCATAATATCCTTTATTTTTAGGACTATCCTACAAAACGATAGTGTTCGTGATTGATAATAAAATTTCATGCCATGTCATGTTTATTTTGGTCAAGTTCGTATTTAGTTAAAAAAAATACCGAGTCGTGTTCAAGATAGGTAAACAAAAACGATAGGCACGACGTAATTTTTCAAAAGTGTTTGTTGACGATTGGACCATACATCATATTTAGTTCGCAACAATAATAATAGTGCATCTTGAACCTCTTGTAATACGTCATAATGGCGCGATTAAAATATTTTATTTATTTATTGTTCCTCAAATTTATTAGAGTAGCTGAGAATATTACACACGAAAGGAAAATCAACACATTGATTCAAAATTGACGCGTTTGAAGACGTATATATGTGAGGATTTTACTATGTTCGTTTCAAAATATTTTAGTATGTTCGTTTCAAAATTGTGACTTGTGTTAGAGATGTAAAAGAGTTAGTATTTTAAATAGGTCAAAATTTTGTGATTATTATAAATGCAAAGAAGGTACAAAAATTTAATATTTTAAAAATAATGAAAAACATGGGGCAATCCACTAAAGACAACTCAATTACCCAAACATAAATACAAACTTTAACTCAAATTACCCAAACATAAATACAAACTTACAAATTGGGTCAATCTATGTAAAGCTTAAAAAATGGACGTTAACAAAAAAACTTTTGTTATTATTTTTAAAAAATGAACGTTATTTTTATCCAAAAAAAGTTGACGTTATTGGACATCATTTTTATAATAAAAACTCGATGAATTAATCGTTTCATTAGGGGTCATGTTTTACAACTAATAGTAATTAAATGACACGTTTAATTCATAATTTTACTTATGTTGTGTATTAAGGTCTAAAAAAAAATTAGTAATGTATACGGAGAAAATTTCGAAAGTACATAATCGTGAAACGACTAAAATTTTCAAAAAACATAACTGTAACACAATAAAAATATCGTTCCCCAACAAAACAAAACTAAGTGTAATTTCAAAAAATTGGCCATAATCTCCATTGTTTATAGGACTATCTACCCTGCTTAACAAACAACAAATTGTCCAACACCATTCAAATAATCTAAATTCATCAAACAAACTCACATATTACATGAAATATATAATATTCATCAACTGAATTAACATTGCCTCTAATAAACAAAGTGTCGATTTATAAAAAATTGGACATAGTCTCCTTTGTTTATTGGACTAACCACCCTCTTAAGGGATAACAACAAATCGAATAATATTAAATGATCTCAAATTTATCTAACGAATAATTCAACGAAACAAACTTCATAACAATAATAACATGTATATCAACTTAGTTTCAAGGGCTTTAGACGATTCTTTTTCTTCTTTATCATCCTCGTTGAATGAGTATGCCATATCCTTCAAAGCTTTAAAGATTCTCGAGACGGCAACTTGTGGAGAATTTTGACCAAGAATAAATGTATATGCAAGCAATATAGAAAAATTATGTCAAAATTCTAAAAAATTTGAGAAAAATAAAATAACCAATATCATATCTAAATAATAGAAAAGACCATACATTTCATCCGCTTGAGTTTGTCTATCGAGACCCTGAAACATATGTCGTTCTGGATCTTGGCCAAATGAGTCATCTGTCAACAAATATACATATTCACAAATTGTTAATAGAGAGGGAAATATGGAGCATTCTTGATGTGAGTGATGTTTACGAACATATGTGGTACATACCTATTCTTATGTTTCCATGCCACATATGTGGCTGCCTCCCCCCTCCCCCCCACACACGTGCTCCTTCCCAACATCCCCAACCTGCTACTATCCCCCCTTTTCGACCCACCTGCTACCCCAAGTCGCCACCACTCAGCCCCTACCATATCACCCCTTACCTGTTGGTTCCCATCACCACTCAGCCCCCGCCCATCACCCCTTACCTGCTGCTGGTGGCCCCTATGCCCACCTGTTACTACTACATACCTGCTGCAATTCAAAACCAATAAAATTTCATGAACAACGAAGAAGAAAAGTACCTCTAAACGACACAGACCCAACCAACACAAAATCAAAGGGGAATTTGTGAAATAACACTTTTTATAGTTATACTTCCAAACCCCAAAAGAGAAAAAATTTGTTGTCGGCACCTGCTATTACCAATATGTTCGAAAAAAAATAAAACCATTTACAACACGATCCCTGAAGAAAATCAATTAGATGATATTTTATATTCGGGTAGAAATCGACCTTTAGACTGAAAAAAATGATCACGTCGTGATCGATTTTGAACCAGGGATTTGATAAGTGAGAATAACAAAAAAGAGATAACGCTCGAAGATAACATAGACTTGTGACCATGAATAAAAATGTCAGATATATGATAGGCTATAATATTTAGAATTCCAATAGCGATTACAAAATGAGATAACAAATTAGGACCACAAAAATCCAACCTTTAAATAATAGAAAAATGAGAGACCTTTAACAATCAGGATGTCCATTTCAACGGCAATTAAAGATTTCCATCACATTGAAAAACCAAAAAACTAAGAGACCAATTTAGCACCAAAAAAGAAAAATAAACACAAAGTCAAATCAAATCCTTCAGAAATTGAAATAAAGAATCCCAAAATTTTTAACCAATACAACCTCATAACCCAAATAAAATCAAGACATCAGAAGTTAATGCACTAAAACTGAAGCCATAAACATATTGAACTATGCATTTACCTTCTAAGTTAATTTCATTCAAGAAGATTTAGAGATTTCTTCCATCCTCCTAGTTCCCAAACTCAAATTGCCAAAAAAACAGACCTTGTATCAAACATACCATGTGAAACAGACCTTGCCAAAATACGTATGCACATTTCCACTTACCTAAACGATTTTTATTTTTTAGATTGAGCCATTAAATAAAAAAAACTTGATAGCGAATCAAACACACCTGGACTATTTTCACACTACATCCAAATAGAACCAAATACACC
This sequence comes from Sambucus nigra, assembly GCA_949130495.1. Lineage (NCBI taxonomy): Eukaryota > Viridiplantae > Streptophyta > Magnoliopsida > Dipsacales > Adoxaceae > Sambucus > Sambucus nigra. The sequence continues at coordinate 364,488,127 of OX422213.1, read as the reverse complement.
GATGAAATAGAGGGAGGGAGAGAGTATATCTGAGATGTATTCATAACCCACCACCACCATGAGCATCGAAAGCCACCCTGAATAACCTAAACCAACTGAAAATGATCAAGATACAAAAAGCTATAGAAAAAATATAAAAAAATGAACAAAAGTAAAAATTCTAGCACTCAAACTCTAAAACTCTATCACAGGATGGGTAATGTTAAACTGAAAGGTACTGACAAACTAAAACACTAATACATAATTATGGTTTACCCAAATATTTCCATTTTGACAAAAAAAAAAGGCATTAAATAGCATTATTTTTACTAAAAAATAGCACCAAATATCATATATCATTGTTTTGACACCACTAAATATTTCGATTTTAAGAAAAATAGCACCAAATATCACTGTTTTTGAAAAAAAAAAAGAGTGCCATATAACTATGTGTTGGCAAAAAAAAGCACCCTAACAAATCTCTATTTACACACTCTTAAAGCTTAACAATGTCTAAAAAAAACTGCAAAATGATACATTAAAAAAAAACTACGTAGTGATACATTAAAAAAATTACAAAAAAAGAGACTAAAAAAATTATCATTTTGAAACAAATTTGAAATAATAAACAAAAGAAAAGAAGAATCTCCATAATACCCACATAACTATTAATAGAGTTTAAAAGTTTGAACTATTAAAAAATACCCAAAAATTAAAACCATTAACAGATGTTTGAAAGTGCATATCCAAATATCCAAAGAAGATACATACATTATTTCTCCAAGATGGAGTCTAGTGTTCGAAATGAATACAAAGAGAAGAAATCACAAATCTCAAATTTAATACACGATTTACAAATCAAATGGTCAAAATTGGGTTGGATCTGTAAAATCATAACTCATACATGGTCAGATATGTAAAATAGCTACTAAAAAGGAAGAATAACATCCACAAAATGCATACCACATACCTAAAATCAAGCACTCAAGATAGAAGGCGTTATTGGTTACTCCGTTCAAATGCACCAACTAAACTCCTCCATAGTGACTACTCTGTTCAAACGACCAATGAAAATTAAATCTACAAATAGAGTTAAAAAATATTAGTGTCTCAAAATAAAGATGTAATCAGATCCAATATTCATATATCTGTAAAAAAACAAAGATGTCAAAAAATCATGAACACACATCAAACCCAAACATAAAAACACATATCGTACATCACCGAACTTCAATTGAACCCCAACAGCGCACACAAACAAAAATTGAACACCCGATTTTGAACAAAAAAATAAAAATGAATTGCCCCCGAGTTTGAACACCTATTCAACATTTCTCTCGATTTCGTACATCATCGAACTTCAATTGAACCCCAACAGCGCACACAAACAAAAATTGAACACCAGATTTTGAACCAAAAATGAAAAATGAAAAATGGGAGGGTGTTGCTGCGTGGGAGGATTTGTTTTGGGGGGAAATGGGAGATGGTTTGTGCTTTGGGGAAGTAAAAGTCGGGATAGAGCTGAGAGAGGGGGTGACGCAGATAGGAGGAGGGGAGGGAGCAGAGACGGAGGGGCAAGGGGAGGCGACCGCGTGTGTGTGTGTGTGTGTTTAGGAGGAGGGGGAGGGAGCAGGGATGCAGGGGGAGGGGGAGGCGACCGTATGTGTGTGTGTGTCTATGTGTGTGCATGTTTAATAGGGTGATAAAGAGTACCTGCAATGACGGAGGGCAGGCAGCAGCGGAGGGAAACACAGATAGGGAGAGAGTTGTGTTTGTGCATCTATGTTTATGGGTTTGGAGTGAGAGGGAGAAAATGAGGTAGATGGGGTGGGTTTGGGGTTTAGAGAGAGAGAATGAGGGAGATAGATGAGAGCGTGCGTGCCTAAGAGTGTGAGGGAGAAAGAATTCCGAAAATGCCCTCATTTTTTAATTAAAGGGTAACTTTGATGAGTAAAAAAGAGGGGGAAACCAAATAATTGAGGGGTAGTCTTGTAAAAAGAAAATATATGTGATCCCAATCATCCATTTTTACAAAATATATAAGGAGGTGGCACACATCTTGACCGTTAAAAATGTGTACATTTTCAAAAACCAAGCTACTTTATTATATATATATATATATATATATATATATATATATATATATATATATATATATATATATATATATATTCTGTGATTATGTGTACATACCGTATTGTGGTGAATTTATCGATTTAGGGTTGTGTTCAACATTGGGACCGGGTACCACGCGCTAACTGAGATGTGTTAGGATGTAGTGTAGATTATTAGATCATATGGTTAGGGGTCATCTCTTTGTGATAGGAGAGGTAGGATGACCCATTCCATCTATTACGTCTGAGTATGGGCTGAGTAGGTGGTGGAGCAGCCTTATGATCACCCCATTTATGTGTGCAATATGATAGTATTGGACTTCGGTGAGAGGTGAGATACTCATTGCATGTGAGAGCTGATGGGTGTAATGTATTCCAAATTGACTTTATCATTATTTATGGGTATTGAAAGTTAATTCCAACATCTTTAGGGAACTGACCCAAATTATAAAAATGTCCCCCCAAGTATTATTATTGTATAAACAAGTTAATAGGACTGAGCGGTCAGGCTTGCAGTTGTGATGATCCAATTTGGTATTCATAGACTTGGAATCACGGGTTCATTATAACTGTCATCATATTCAGAGTTACATGGAAGGGTTACGTTTGTAATTTATTGGTAATTTAGTTAGAATTTTGTATTTAGAGGATGTTTTATTTTCTCTTTTATTCATTTGAACAATTATAATCAGAGGTTTATATATATTAGATTTAGTTTTAAAAGTTTAGTATATTTCTTCATCATCTCTTATTGAATCCTTTATTGTGTTGGTTTTAATTTACTATAATTTTTAGTTCACATTGATGTTGAGAACGATATAAAATTGTTTAGACATCCCTAGTATTTCATGTGTGACCTGATCAACTGGGTGTGGAAAATCGATGGTTGTCATAGTTACGTAACGTCAAGCACCCATCGTTGGTACTACACCACACCTATAGGTTTTATATCATCTTAGGTCCTCATGCATCCATTATAGAGACATTACAAGCCTTAACATAACATTGGGAACTCGTCGTTGGTCCTACACCACACCACTAGGTTATCTCTCATCTTAGGTTCCCATGCAACCTTTACAGATACGTTCCAAGCCTTAATACAACATCGAGCACCCATCGCCATTCCTGCACCTTTACGTTTTTTATTATCATAGGTCTCCAGTGACTTCAATAGATATATTCCAAGCCTTAACGTAATGTCGATCCCCCATCGCCACTCCCACACCGCACATTTAGGTTCCTATGCAATTTTAATAAAGACCTTTTTGGTCTCAATTATATATTATACCTTGGATATATCACCCAAAACCTTTCACCATTAAGGAGTAGTCAAATAATCAATTTCGATGAAGAGTATCCTCACACGTACACTCTTAGTCTACTTCCTCTATAGACACCCGATCTTTCATGACGCATCATTTTCGTGTCACCAAAATCCCACACTGATTTCATTTTCTAAACTCTGTACCCTTAAGCCTCGATTTGAGACCTTTTTGAGAATATCGAACTTCCTAAATATATGTTTGAGAATAAAAAATCATCATTCCTCTAATTAAAGTTGACAATTCAAACTTCCTTGGCCGAAACTCTACCTGACAGTACGACCACTTCTTGTCAAAGCTAATCCATAGAAAAAAGTTAGCTCATGCTACAAGGGTAAATAAACTCTACAAATTTGTTTAGTCAATATCATAAATACAAATATTGATATAGAACTATGCATATGTTTCTAGACTACAAAAACCTAGGACCCACTAGGGGACTGAGTATGCACTTTACATCGTTTATATTCTAAACCCTGCTTTTTACCGAACACCTTTGTTTGTTGATATAAATAAACATAATCGTATGTTAAACAAATGCTAATCAACTTGTACAACTAAAGTACAACATAATACATACTTTTTAAAACAGTTCTCAGGAAAGTTTCTATGATCCGAGTCATTCCGAAACTTTTCTAAATAGTTCTCAAGAAAGTTTCTATGATTCGAGTCATTCCGAAACTTTTCTAAAACAAATGTCTAAAATCCTAATACTCTTCACCACTTCTCTGAGCGAACATTCCCATTGCAATGATAACACCCACAAATCACTCCTTGAATACTTATCTAATAATTATCGCCGATTACTTATTTTTAACATACGAATATGCACTCTAACTCATAACAAAATGCTATATAAGGACTAGGATCCATAAATACCATAATGATATATATTGTATACCCTAGATTCCATTGGCCTGCCCATTAATATGCCCCATTGGTTGGAATTGCATTGGCTTTGATACCAAGACCTCTTGGGTATATAGGCTCAATATTGAGATGTACTCGTGAGCCCAAGCCTTATAAATTGACTCTTACCATATTATCTACTAGGGATGTATCCATATCTAGTCTGAATCCCCTTTCTAATATGAAGCGATCATCTCTATCACTTCGAATCAACTCGAGGCCTACAAGACCTCCGAGATTTTAGCCATGTTAATAAGGGATACATAGATATATATTTGAGACTTTTTCTCCACTCAACCACAAATACAACCACTTCTTCTACACCTCCAAACTAGTTTGAAGTTTCAACAGAGACGCTTTCGGCTCTCATATTACTATTTAATCCCTTATCACATCTCGAATGAGATATCAAGCTATCTCAAATCATAATTTCTAGAGTATATAAAGAGAAACACATTCACCAACTCCGGTTACATAAGCCAAGCTTTCACACACTTCTATACATACTAACGAACACTCGTTATTCAAATACACATTCATACACAAGCACTTTTATGTACCGACACTAGCCTAATTAACGTTCCTACCCCTCTCAGTAGAACATTTTTCATACCTAAGTATATATATACATTTAAGGGATTCTCAAACTAAGGTCTTTCAACATCTTCTAAAATAAACTAAAAATTAATCATAAATTTTAAGAGCACTACTAAGTATATAGATAAGGAAGAATAAGGAATAAATGGGGTGACTAATTCCTTTTCCACTAGTAATTAGGTTCTTGAACCCACAATAAGAATCTTCGGATTACCCACATACCTAAACATGCCTTAGGATTATCCTTAAAGGGTTAAATCAAACCATTTTATTCATTTTAATATAAAATAAACTAGTTACTTTGAACAATTTACAACCTCTTGCACGAAGAATTGGTCTTAGGCCTAAATAGGGGCATGTAACACCAAATAAAAAACTGATATGGTGTCCAACAAATTCAGACAAAATCATCATTCAACAACTGATAAACCCAAATTCTGAAAGAAATTGTGAACTAAGAGACAAACACTCTCTTATCCTTATAGGGATCAAAACACAAGTGATGTCTGTAGCATCTCTCTCTCCCCGAGTTATTGCTTGGGGATCGTAACACCACACATTTGTAATTTTTATCTTTAGTTTCATCACTCTTCTGGTTGAGGACCAATCACTAGAAAGGTCCTTGACAATCCATTATTCTCATTTGCATTAAAATCTTTTAATTACGACATCATCTTTTAAAATAAGGATTCCATGAGGTCAAGTGAAATATTAGTCTTAAGAGTGCATTGAAATGCATCACATTATAAGGAGTTTGGAATTAAAGATAATATATTCATGGCCTTTTAAAAAAATAATTACATTGATGTTATGGGTCAATAACGGTGGAATCCATGATTGTAAACTTAGAGGTTGATAGTGGCATCCATGACATTAAAGAGAAGGTCTTCATGTCCTTACACCACATCGTTAGGCAAGGTTTAGTAGTAACAGTAGTCACTCGACAAGTGACTTTATCAGTTAAAGTTTGCAGTGGCATCCACTGGTGAAAACTTAGAGGTTGAATAACTTGATCAAAAGTTCTTGGATAAGAGTTCCGCATTGTGGGCAGAAACTAGTATAGTTTTATATTACCACCAGCAAATCGGCCATTCATGTTCATCTTGCTACCTAAAAGTATCTTGGAAGTCGTGCATTAGTTTTGATGTTCCAACACTAGCATCTCAATATCGTGAAGTAGTCACCAAAATGGAAATCTCTTGCAATCACATTAGAAGACTCAATTTGTCAGCAAATAACATTAGTGGTAGCATTACACTTACTTATCACAAGTGAGACTGAGTCAAACCATCTGGTGGCATAACTTCATGTGAATATTGGCATATCTTAATACAACTACAATGACAAGTACAATTTGATTTTTTTCTTACTTCACACAAGCACTGATGCTGAAAGAATAAAGTTTCAAATTCTAGCAATATTCGAGCATCACGGATTTCCCAAACGAATCAATGCCATCTTACGAATTTATCATATAGCTCAAGTGAGATAATGTTGTTTTGGATTTCCACGACATGCTGCAATTAACGTAATGGAAACAATACCCATAGTAGAGTGTGATATCTAAAGATAAATACTGGCATCGTCCTAAGGTAGGACCATAGTTCAAGCATAACATAGAGGTTTTGGTTTTAAAACTTCGATTCATGATACATCGTGTTCACAAAGACTAAAGAAATATTTAGCATCGTGACATCCATGAAAGGTTAATAACGTCCTAACATTTGTTCGCGGGGAATTTTTCATTTGTTATGGAATGAACAACTCAGAGGGCGTTGTCTCTAATGAGGGATGTTTCACTATGTGTTCTTCTTAGTAATGGGGAATTCATATTATTGCATAAGGTTTAGAATTATGTTATTCAATTTTGGTTGTGGGCCAATATTTATTCCCATGTTTATGGCAAAACTAAATGTGACCTTAGTTGTCAATGGGTAATTTTTGTTGTAGCGTAAATTGCGTAAACCTTAGGTGTTCTTGTAGAAAGTAAGACTAAGATTCGTAGTCTACATGCATGTAATCCCTCGAGTTTTAGGAATGAGTATTTATACTATTAGTTACATCCTAGATGTGTTTAGCACGTTTCCCATAACTGGGGTTTGTTGTTCAGTTGCGTTTTAGTTGTAATGACAACTTTGGCTCAGTATTAGATGCGGGGTAGGACAGGCATGGTAATTTCGCGTGGAAACTAAGATCCTTATTCAATATGTCATCGTGTAGGATTGCATGAGAACCCTAGTGTGTTTGCATTGCATTACTTAATTGCATGATTCGGACTTAGTAGTCCATTATATGTGATTCAAAAAAATTGTTTTTACTAGCTCTTAATTATTCAAGCATATAAATTAGGTTGAAATTATTTGATTCCATGACCTGTCTATTTTATTCAAAGAATTTAAAAGTTGTGGTTCGAGGATAAAATTTGGGTTAACAATTTTGACTTTTGCATTGTTCGACTCTCATCACAAAGAACCATCGTGTATAGTGTCATTGTGTGTTATCATGTGTTTACATGGTTGTGTGTATTGCCTTCTTCACAAATTATTAGTCTTAAAACGTAGAGTAAGGTTCAACAATGAATTAGGAATTAGAGTGTTGGCTATAATGGTCTAGTAATTTAATTAGTTGGGAATAAATGGGATACCGAATTGTGCAAATGCATTAAGCATGAAGGATGACAAAACCTCATTGATTAATGTAATATGTCCTATATATGATACTAGAGTCGAGGTTCATAGTGATATGAGTTATTGGTGATCTCCAAGAAAATAAGTAAAGATGACTTATGTAATGTGTGTTGATTAGTGATCCCTAGTTTTTGGACTGGGGTGGTATGTGTGATTATGTAAATTGTTTGGAATTTCGTAAATGTGGAACTAGAAAGGGTTGATGTGTTATGCACTAAGTGAAGGAGTAAGAGAATAAAATAATAAACGGATACTTATGATTATATACGATGAGGTGATGATCCTTAATTTTATACTCGGTAGATGAGAGGTTCTAAAATCTATAATGATTATGTGGACATCATAGTTTTTATTTTTATTTTTCAGTAATGGTAGGTTAAGTGGTACGAATCCAATTGGAAATACCTAATGACGATTCAAAAACTAATCAATGGTTGTTGGTTAAATTTTCAAGACAAAATTTCTTGAGGAGGGAAGAGTAAAATGACCTAACATTTTTTAAATAAATTTCATGGGTTTTGATATTTACAACGTCATGTACATATTATGATTTTTATGTACATTGGTAAATTTTAATGGGAGTAATTGAGAAATTATTTAATTATCTTGGAGTTATTATTAAAGTAAGAGTATAGTTAGTGTGATTTAAACTAGAATAATGGAATGATTATTCATCTAGTGGGTAATTTAGGGATTAAATGTGCCATTAATTGTATTTAATTAGAACAAAAAAATAGGGCTGATCTTGGATGAGGAAAACTTAAGATTATAAAAAGTGGATGGATAGAATCACTATGACGGGTTCCTCAACCGCTGTAGTGGCATGGAGACCTATTATATTAGGATGATTGTACCACTATGGCGGCTTGGGGTAGAGAATATATTTGAATCATAGAGAACTTAAAATATGGTCTTAGCTTTTATCCCAATCGTTCAAATATTGAAACATGCCCAAGATAAGGACACAACCCATGTGCATCTCTCTCTCTCTCTCTCTCTCTCTCTATATATATATATATATATATATATATATATATATATATATATATATATATATATATACATACATTTTTTAAATGAGAAGGTTAGGCTCCTAATAGTAGCATCCAACCAAAACTAAGGAAGGAAATATATGTTGCCTCACAAACCTTGTATATAAGATGATCATCTTAACCATCTTAGACCAACATGAGTCCCACTAAACATTCGGGGCATATGTAATTCTATATATGATATGAATACCCCTTTCACGGACTTCTATTCCACACCCTGTCCGAAAATTGGAGTAGGCCTCCCGTATTTAAAGCAATAAATATTTCACACTACAACCCATAGGCCCTATTGATTATGTTGCAAGCATCCTGTTGATGTAAAAAACTATACTAGATCTAATTCTTTAATCATGGATAAAATATGTAAATAGAAAGAGATCAAAATAAGACTTTAAAGTGGTTCGGTTATATATTAAAGCATACGTCCACTGGTATGATATTGATCGTTGCAACAGCTTGCTTGCTTGTGTTATTACCCTTGATGTCATGGGTACAATGTATTTATAATGACCTGGAGGCCAAAGATTGGAATGTCAAGGGATGAAATGCATTTATATATTAAGAATTTACATCCTTATAGAATGTATGTGACGATTAGTTGTACAAACTATGAGTAATATGAATCTTGATATGTTGACCCTTTACTGATCTTCTACATTTGGTAGGACTTCTCATTACTTGGTCGACATTCCTTATGTTGGCCGGCATCCCTTGTTAGGCTATTATCAGCTGACTAGGATAAAGGCCACGTAGTAGGACAAATGTTTATTTATGATTGGTCCATGTAGATGGATAATTTTTTGTATCAACAGAAGCCCCCAATATTTTATGCTTGATGCTTGCATGAAAGTATGGAGCATCTACTCCAGGGTATAGATCGGGCTATTTTCATAATACTTGGTTGGCAGTCGACTTACCACACTTGTAAAATTTAACTGGTACTATTTGAGAATGGCATTTTTGTAACTAATTTGAAATTTGATGAATCTCCCAAGGGTAAATGAGTATTTTTCATCATTTAATTCATAAAGATGCCGGAACGTCAATCATTGGTACGTTTATTCATTACGTTCTCTATTTTTTAGGCAACCTATAGGAGGCGGTGAAATTTCTTGGTTTTGCTTTGCACCTAAAATTTGAAACTTTAGCAGCAATCTTTGAACTCTTTAGTGACCGTTTTCCATCATTCTTTATATCTTTTGACAGTTCTTAATGAATTCTAAAGTTTTTATAAGAATTATTTCCTTTTCCTTCTTTTCTTCTTCTTGAATCATGGTTTACATACTTCATATTGATTCTCTAAATGAATTTGAATGGGAATGGAATATTTCAGATTCGGTAGATTTAGAGTTTCCTATTCCTCCTATTGAAGTCTTCTCTTTATCTAAGGGTTATTGTATTCCCTCCTTATGCATAGCTGAGTATGGCTTTACTTTTCACCCAAATTGTTTTTTTCTTAGAGTTCTGTCAATATTTTGATGTTGGACCTGCTAGAGTAGCCCTCAATACTTTGAGGATAGTTAATGGAATCCATAGGCTTAACCAAATCCATGGGACCCATATCAGAATCCATGAATTATGTTCTATTACAAATGGGTCACTAATGACAGTACATATAATTTTAAGACTCAGTTTGCCAATAGAGCCCTAGATGTCAATTTGCCTGACTATAATAAATATTATTTTTATCATGGGGTTATTGCACAAAACTGGCAATATATTCCTCTTCAAGGGGGTAAAGTATAAGATGGACCCAGATGCCCTCAAGAGGATAATGACATAGGTTTTAATAAATGTATTTTGTGTATTCATGCTGATGATATACCTGTTGACATTGACTACTAACATTTGTTATTTTTTTACTTGTAATTCATAAGAAAAAGAAGATTTTTAAAGAAAGTGACATCAATCTTGATGAGCTCAAGTTTTTATGGGGCATTCATTAAAAGATAGGCGATGAGCATACTAGGTTGACTTCATACTTGATGAAGTAGAGCAGTTCTGTAACTTTTTTTGTTTCTCGACCAATAACTTCCACCCTTTATAACATCATAGACCTGGATAGAGATACAATAACAACCTCCTATGCCACTACATCTAGTGGTGATTAACTTGATGTTGTTACTTCCTCCTCTTTTGATTTCGACCTTCCTATTTCTATGAGTATGGGTAAAATGAAGTTTCCCAATCTCTTGGAAAATGACTCTACTACTTGCACTAATAAGCTTGCTGATATTGGTGCCTCAAAGAAGAAGATTTTTGTTAGAAAGAAGCCCCATCCAACAAGGGAGATAAATCTCCTTTAAAATGACTAAGGAGAGGTCCTACTAACAAGCAGGTTGAGAAATTTGTTGATGCCGAACAACAGGGATTGGTTGGTATTTCTCCATCTGCTGCTGGCTCATCTATAGCCTTGAGTCCAAGCTTGGCTAGGAAATTGATTAAGTTTGGCACCCTCCCAGACCATAGAGCTTTTGCTACTTCTTTGCCCCGATTAAAACTGTCAGAGACGGCTACTCAGAGCTTAGCCTTTGTAAGTTTTTATCTTCAAAATTGATCGGATATTATTCACATCTCTATTGACTTGTATTGACCTGGACTTTTCTTGCAGTTCTTAGTCGACTACAACCAAATGCTAGATAAGGATGATCTTGTTCGTTCTTTTTTGGATGACGTAAAGAAGGACTTTGAAAATTTTAGAAAATCTTTAATGGATTCCCAACAAGCCTTGGAGAGTGAGAAGAAGCTTAGGAAGAGAAGATCAAAATTACTGAAGAAGCTCAGTAGAAGGCTGACTCGACAGCTGCTCAAACTGAGCGCAAGGCAAAGGCTGCTGAAGGATAAGTGGACAAACTATCAAAAGACCTTTTTTTTAAAGGGCCAAAAGAAGAAGGCTAAGGAGGAATCCTTCAACAATGGTTGGGATAAATCCATTTCTTTTTACTCTCCAAAAATTGAATATGCAAAGAAGTAATTCTTTAAAGAAGTTTGGTTAACAACATTGAAGGAAGTTAACAAAGATGGGGATTCTGAACCATAACCCTCACTCTCCCCCAAACCTTGACGATGAAGTTGAGGATGCCGTTGGTTCTGAGGAATAATCTTTAGTGGTTAAGTCTTCTATCCCTTCTATCGACCAAGTAGAAAATATTATTGATTAAACTATCCCTCTAGTCGTTCAAGATAAAACCCCTATTGATACTCTGCCGACCTGGGTGTAAATCCTGATGTTTAAAAGGATAAGAAGAAGGTATAGACTTGTTTGGTATTTGGTCTTTATATTTTACACCTTTCTTTTGTTTTCTTTTTATTTCTACTCTAATGTACTTGTAATTCTCCTTTATTTATAAATGAAAGAACCCTTTCTTCATACTATTTATTGTCGCTCGACTGTTGTTATGTCTTCTTCTATTGTTGATCAATTTTCACTTTATCGTTCTAACTCATGGCCAAGATGGAATAAATTTCTTCATCTAATTTCGATTTACTCAAGCGGTGCAACAACCTGTTCAAAGCTAGTCACATGGATTTGACTGATGACAAATTAATAGACTTTCTCGACGTAGATGCTTCTGATTAAATGAAAGATGCATATACTTATCTCAAGTTTCTTCTTGATCGACTTATGGCCAATAATGTTGCATACTATGAAATGATTCAAAGAATTAGAGGCATAACATAATGAGGCCAAAGATTTACTGCATGCCGACTACAAGGCCAAATACCAAGCATTGAGTGAAGCCTGGGGGTTTGAGGAAAAATTGGAGAAATATGCTCCTGCTTTTATGAAGAAGGAATTTTTTCTCAATCGTGAAGTTGATGAGGCTAGGGAAATTTATAAACTCTTGGAGGAATAGAATAATAAGTTTAGAGATAAACTTGGGTCTTTGAAGAGTTCTTCCACTGCTGTTGCTGATGAAGGTTCTTCTTTCCTGGAGAATGAGAATACTAAATTAAGAGAAGAGATTGAAGCTTTGAAAAATTCCAAACCTGCACAAAAATTTCAAACTTGCACAATATTTTAAACAGTGAGTTGGCCGACCAAATGTAGAAGAGGCTAGGACAAAGAAGACTTTGACTGATCAGACTGCCCAGCTGAAGACCGAGAATTGTGCTATTACTAATTTATCTACAACGATGGAAGTTAAATAACAATCCCTTGTTGACCAATGCTCCCAGTTAAAGCAAAGGATGAGGTTTTAAAGATACTACAACAACAAGTTAAAAGATTAACCTTCCAATTTTACAAGTAACCCATAGAAGTATGGATGGATGTCTATAATGAATATTTGAGCCATATAAATAATCACCTTGGTCAATCTAATCATGAAGGTTATAACTGGGGTTACACTAATTGCTTAACTATGATGAAGGTTGATCAAGATAGCAAACTATGGTATTCTCATGATCCCATGTTGGATGTCCACTGGATTCCTGTTAAAACAGTTGTCCAATGCTTGATATCAAAATATTTAGGGGATTATGAGTTACATAGTGATCTTGATATAGTTCGACCTCCTCATCTGACCAATACACCGAGTAGCAGTAACAAAATAATGCTTTAAGATGTGAACTTCATTAATTCTCCCTATACGCTGGATGATCCTCCTGCTGGCATGGAAAAAGTGCAGCCATCTTCCAAAGCTGAAAAACAACGTCCAATGGAATAATTATCTTCTAATTCATTTGAAATACATCTGATTGTAATAAAATTTATATGAATGAAATATGTTAATTTTATGAATATTTAAATCAATTAGTTAACTTGCAATTGTTGTGCCATTGGTTCGACTAATACATTTAGATATATTTGTCCAAATTTAGTATCAGTTACCAGTAGTATTGCCATAGGTTCTACCAAGGCACTTAGATTTATCGACTTAATTTTAGCACCAGTTATAAGAGGTATTGCCGTAGGTTCTACTAATGCACTTAGATTTATTGACCTAAGTTTAGCATTAGTTACTAGCGATGACCAAGAGTATGTGGAGTACATGTTTATATTCCTATATTTAGGAATTTTTACATGCCTTCCTTTATTAGACTTGGTTTGAGTAAAATGCTTGTTTACCACTAAATTGTTTGGCCAAGTGCTGAGGATTTGAATCCTATTTTGACTTAGATTTTTCATATCCATCCAAGTACTGAGGATTGAAATCCTATTTTGACTTGGTTGGTCATTGCTTTGATTGTTGATTTTTGCTGATCAAGTGCTAAGGACTTTTTATCCTGATCGTAACTGATCAAAACTAATATCGTTGGTCGTAACTACGATTTTTGAACTGAGGGATATATGTATATGTACCTCCATACTTCGAAAAAATAAAAAAATAAATTGAAATAATAGAAATTGACAATTTTATTGGTAATCATCTTGAAAAAAATTGAAATACAAAGCTTGCAATCTAGTGATAATACTTTCTAAGGTACTCGACATTCCAAGGATTCTTGAACTCTTCACCTTCGAAAGTTTCTATTTGGTATGTTTCTGATCGGATGACAAAATAAATAAGATAGGGACTATTCCAATTATCTTCAAGCTTGTTTCTCTTCTGTATCACCTTCTTGAGAACATAACCTCCTTCTGTCAAGTTGGTGGGCTTGACCCTTTTATTGTAGAAGTGAGAAATTTTCTATTGGTAGGCAACATTCCTCATAGTAGCATTATCCCTTACTTCTTCTAGAATATCAAGATCTAGTCACCTCATTAGATCATTAACTGGGGAATTAAAGGTTAATACCCTATGGGTTATTAAGCCGAGCTTGGTCGGTATCATTACTTCAGCTCCAAACGCAATCATATATGTCATTTCCCCTGTTTCTCTTCTCAGTATTGTTATGTAAGCCCATAGTACTGAGTGCAACTCATTGATTCAATTTCCTTTAGCTGCATTAATCCATTTCTACAGCCCATTCAGCATGGTTCTATTTATTACTTCCATTATATTAAGGAAGGCCTAGATCATAATGCATCTTCTAAATTTTATATTGGATACAGTACACTTCAAACTCCTCGTTGTCAAACGGAGTTCCATGATCTGTAATGAAAGCATTTGGCAAACCACAACTTCAAATAATTCTCTTCCATATGAACTGGTATTCCTTTTCATAAGGCATGTTAACTAGTGGCTTTGACTCAACCCATTTGGTGAAATAATAAACAACAATGATCAGGTATGTAAATATACCTTTGGTGGTTGATAATGGGCCGACCAAGTCTATTCCCCAGAAAACGAACGACCAACGTAAAGTGACTAGAGTTAAATCAGCATTGGGTATTTTTCTAATGTTATAGAACCTTAGGCACTTATCACATTTCTTTATAAAGGCTATGCAATCTGCTCTCATGGTCGGACAATAATATTCCTATGTGTTAATTCATTGAAACAATATTCTCCCAGATGAATGAGCGAAACAAGAACCTTCATGGACTTCTTGGATAAAATCTTTGACTTCTATTGGTTTAATGCATCTTTGTATGGAGGTCATCGGTACCCTTCTGTATAGTACTCCTTTGTCCAGTATATATCTTGTAGCCTTATATTTGAGTTTTTTAGCTTCCATGACACCTACTGGTAAGGTTCCCTCTTTAATACAACTTTTGATGGGATCCATCGAGGAGGGTGCCAAATCTACTACAATAAAATTGACCATTAGGTCTTCATCAATGCTCCAATTAGCCAGAATCTCTATAGGGATTGCCCTTCTAAGCTCAGTCCTTATTGCTGATGCTAGCCGAGCAAGTGCGTCTACTCGGGCATTTCCTATTCATAGAATTCTTTGTATTTGGATAAAAGGTAACTTGGCTATCACTTTTATATCTTTGTCAAGGTATCTTATATCAAATCTCCTTTGAATCCATATATACGAAGGAATTGATTCACGACCAACTGTGAGTCACTGTGGGCCACTACTTGCTCGACACCTAGTAATTGGGCTAGATTTAACCTAGCTATTTAGTCTTTGTATTCTGACTCATTGTTTAATGCTTTGAATTGAAACTTGAGGGCATATTCAATATCAATATCATCTGGAGTGTTGAGGATTATACCTGCTCCAAAACCAGTAGCATATGAAGAGCCATCAATATATGATTTCCATATCGGGCTATCGCTACAGAAACTTTTATCAATCAACAATCTTGCCGAAAGATCTTCTTAATTTCCTCGGTATACTTTTGTGACATTTCTTATCTTTTAGGGGATTCTGGATTCTCGGTAACAACTTCATCTTGCTTTTGAGATAAACTCTTCTTTTCTGAGTTATGCATAACATGCAAATTCAGTGGACCGGACATTTCTGGGTAAGTGAATCCGACAATAAAACATGCAAAAACATGACATTTTAACAAAGATCTGGGCTCATCAACAATATCATATTCTCCTAATTCCACTGCCCAATACATCAATCTTCCAGACTTCTCAGGTTTGTGGAGTGCTTTCCGAAGAGGTAAATCTGTATACACTACTATGGTATGTGCTTGGAAATAAGGTTTCATTCGCTTAGAGGCCTCAATAAGGCTTAGGGCCAAATTCTCCCAATGTGGGTACCTAATCTCTAAAATGTTTGAGTTGTCCGATTATGTGTGTTTCAAACAAAACAATTTTTTCTCTGAAAAAGATCCAACTTTTAAATATGCACCAAACCAAGTTGAGAAAACCCAATTCTTACTTTAATCCAGTTTTATCTTGATTAATTCCAAACATGGATCTAGTGATTAAAGCAAGTAAAGTAAAGTAAAGAATACTCACAACGCCGGATGTACGAGGTAAAAACCTAAAACGGGAAAATAACCTCGGACGACCCAAGCCAGAAAATCACTATGAGCAATGGTTTTACAAAGACAGATTAGACTTACACTAAGACTCGATCCCCACGGGTCTTGACGCTCCTTCTGATCTCCAATCGTTCTTCATTAGTGCCCATGTAGAAACTCCGTCTTCCACGATACCTGTCCACAACGCACGCGTCCACGTATGTCTCCGTGTCCACCGATATGGCTTTGATACGTCTACGATGTCGAACACGATATCCGTCGCTTCTTCACCGCAAAACCCTTTGATGTTCAATGTGTAGAACAAATAACTTTAGTGCTGCAATATCACTTAAACATATAAAAATGATAACTTGGATCTTTGCAAACTATAAGGATGTGTTTAAGACCTTTAAACCTTAGAAAACATGTGCAAACAAGGTTCTAGTTTGTAAAACTCTTTTCCAGAAAGCACACTTACGAAATTATGATGCAAGCACTGTATAAATAGGATTTAAACGCCACCCGAAAAACATGTCATTCGAACGACTTAATCATGTCATTCGCGTGACATTATATGTCGTTCGAACGAGATCCAATGTCGTTCGAGTGACCTCGCAAAAGTTTGAGTTTCTTTCACTTTCTGATAAAAATGTCTCTTAACAAAGAGATTCAAATTAGTCAAACTCTATTTCGAGCTTATCATCATAAAACGTAGTAGAAACCTTTTAAAACACTTTAAACCATTTTAAAACATTTTTCTTTATAAAAATTACATCCTTATCTTTTATAAAATAATTCCGAGCACCATTAATTATACGCATTCATACCTTAGTGATCTCAGAATGCAATTAACTTTGAAGACGATTAAACTTGCACCAATTAAACATCGACATGATAAATTCTTTGAAGCTTTGCCGCAACGTTTTCAATTTCTTCAATACGTCATAGACCGAGTGGGATCGTGATTAAATAACATTCTCCCTATGACATATTACAAACACAATTTTGTTCACGGAATTAAGTCAAAACAATATACGGACTCAATTAGAAATTTGAATCCTGACAAATCTCCCTCCGGGACAAAACTAAACTAGTGAAATGCCTAATCGGGCCATCAAGCCGTATGACCCCTAAATCTCATCCCATAAACCCAAAATTAAAAATACAGGACATAGACTAGTATATGTAGCACCGACAAGCATAAACTGTCTGAATGTGATGTAGACTTAAAATCTCGAATTGCTGAAGCATACCTACATACATGAAACAGACAAACAAATGTCAAGGGAAGTATGGAGGAACAAATGATAGAAATTTATATTTCTAATAAGAACAAATCATTTGAAACATGTGAGCAATTATTTGATACCAAATTGAAAAAAATATCATAAAGAAGTGCTCAACAAATCTCTCCCTACATCACATACATCTCTCCCCCTTTTGTCTCGAATAGACAATTCGGTGATAAGATAAACCAATATGAAATATCTAGCATGAGAATATGATCCCATATCATGTTGATACCAATTTGAAAAATGAAAAATGCTAGATAAATATGAAACAACCAGCTAAATATGATTAAGCAATGATAAATCAGTAGCTAGTAAACCAAGGAATCACACAAAGAGTATACCAATCAAATCAAGTGTGATAAACGGACATATATGCAAAATACCAATTTGGAACATAAAAGAACCTACATATAAAACCAAATAGTCCACAAAAAATGCTTCCCGCAATACCAAAAATATACCAATTTGAACATGAGGACTGCAAACCAATCAGAAGCCAGGGACTTCGCTCAAACGAGATGAGGAAGTCGCTCGAACGAAGTACAGAAGTCGTTCGGGCAAGATGAGATGTCGTTTGAACGACTTCGCGCGACCTGCCAAAATATCCCAGTTTCCCAGAAATATTATACAGTATTGCCTAGTGAAAAAATTTCCACAAAAAATTCGAGGAAGGGCCTGACAGAATCAAAACAGTGCTAAAACAGTAAGTTTTTAACACAAAACGCAAAAACTCATAAAAGCATAAAATGGGAGTTACATGCAAACATAGTACCGATGTGATCAAACATGGATATGGAATGAATGGGCATGAAACTACAACAAATGAGTCACAATTCCAACACATCGAAATGATCAAGAAGCTCTAATTGATAGCGATAAATCATCAAACTTTATCATAGCCATATGACAATAAAAGTATGAGCTTAGTGAACTAAACATACTACATGCACACAAATCCATAATTTTGATAATTCTACAAACAATAGCGTCAAACTTCAATGTTTCAACATTAGGATTAGTTGAGCAAACCCGTTTAAATTTTCTCTAACCAAAACATCCTCATATAAACATAATTTATCAAGTTCTTTTTAGGTTTCTAGCATTCTCAACTTAGATAAAATCTTATTGGCCCTTTTCTTAGCATTATACATTTTCTTTTAGGATCTTTTAAACGGTGTCTTTCATGACGAGTTAATTTAGAACTCTTGCAGCCCTTTCCCGTGAATCACTTATCATTTTTTTAAAATTTTAAATCCTCACGGTAAACGGTTATTACATGCACACTTCTCCTTAAGTTTACTTACGCATAGATGAGAAGATTGAGATAAGAATGCCTCACCAAATTCAAATATGCAAAAGAAGTCAAATGTCCATATAAACTCATGCATGTGTGCAATGTTGGCATATATACAAAGTCGAATCAAGATGCATATCAACTGCGAAACCACCCCATATAAACAATGGTTAAGATCATTCTAAGCATCGATAATAATGACCAAATGTCCTAGCCACAAAAATAATGAAACGATGGGGGGGGGGGGGGGGGTTCCAAGCACACCAATATGCCACATCAAACATGTAAACTCAAAAAAATCTATTTGGCTTTTCAAACATATTTTGACACAAAGAAAAGCAAAATCTTTTTGGATTTTCAAAAGTTTTCTCAGAAACAAAAATCTTTTTGTATTTTTCAAATAGGACTCAAACAAATGAAAACTATAATACAAAATGATAAATATGTCATAATACTAGCACTGAATGTATCATGAAGCAAACTAGCATATGACAAACATGCAAGCTACTAACCATAAGAAATAGCAAGAGATGAATCATGTGCATTCATGTGAGAATCAACCAACGAAGCATTTAACATATCCAAAATGGATTTCCTAACCCAAACAGGTGTATACCTAACACAACGGGTTTTGGGAACCAATGGGACACTATGTTTAATCTTCCAAGGGTCTTTTCTAAGATCAAAACAAAAAAACCTAAGCTGACCTTTCCTACCACAATGCGAATAAGTGAAAACACGACGAGGAACATGACCTTTAGGTTGACCTTTTCTAATACCCTTGGATGTGGTTGACGCTCTAAAAAAACAATGGATTTGACTTTTACAATCGAATCGCTATAGTAAGATAAGCCTCTACCATCACTACACGAGTCATTTAAATCATTTTTTAACATCAAAACTTTTGACTCAAGCAAACGATTAGACTCCTCAAACTTTCGGGACTCCTTCTTTAAATTTTCAATTACCCCTAGAAGGTTATCTCCCTCCCCCTCAATGTGAGCAAACTTATCCCTAAGAGCCTTTTCTCGTGCGATAAAATCATTAATCAAATTATTTTCCTCAACGACACAAACACTATAATTTCTCAAATCCTCTAACTCTTTTTCTAAAATGAGGACTCTATCATCACTCTCCTTTTTGCCCAATTTTAATATATTAAAATCTTTAAACAAGGAACTAAAGTGCTCACGACAAATACCTCTTTGAATTTGAAAGCTTTGCAAATATTCAATCCTACTTTTGAGACCATAATTTTCTTTCTCCAAACCTTCAATATGATTTGCAAACTTTAAATTCAAACGATATAGATCGTCAATGCTTAGAGAATCCATCGAGAGAAAACAAACATAGGAGAGATAAACAAACACATGGGATCAGAAAACAAATAAAAATGTTTTCTAGCTCTGATACCAATTTGAAATATTTGAGTTGCCTGATTATGTGTGTTTCAAATAAAACCAATTTTTCTCCAAAAAAGATCCAACTTTTAAATATGCACCAAACCAAGTTGTGAAAACCCAATTCTTACTTTAATCAAGTTTTATCTTGATTAATCCTAAAAATGCATCTAGTGATTAAAGCAAGTAAAGTAAAGTAAAGAATACTCACAACGCCGGATGTACGAGGAAAAAATCCAAAATGGGAAAACAACCTCGGATGGCCCAAGCCAGACAATCACTACGAACAATGGTTTTACAAAGACAGATTAGCTTTACACTAAGACTCAATCCCCACGGGTCTTGACGCTCCTTTTGATCTTCAACCATCCTTCATTAGTGCCCACGCAAAAACTCCATCTTCCACGATACCTGTCCACAACACATGCGTCCACGTATGTCTCGGTATCCACCGATATGGCTTTGATACGTCTACGATGTCGAACACGATATCCGTCGCTTCTTCACTGCAAAACCCTTTGATGTTCAATGTGTAAAACAAACAACTTTGGTGCCACAAGATCACTTAAACATATAAGAATGATAACTCGGATCTTTGCAAACTCTAAGGATGTGTTTAAGACCTTTAAACCTTAGAAAACATGTGCAAACAAGGTTCTGGTTTGTAAACCTCTTTTCCAGAAAGCACACTTACGAAATTATGATGCAAGCACTATTTAAATAGGATTTAAATGTCGCCCCGAAAAATTTGTCGTTCGAACGACTTAAGCATGTCGTTCGCACTACATTGTATCTCGTTCGAACGAGATCCAATGTCATTCGAGCGACCTCGTAAAAGTTTGACTTTCTTTGACTTTCTGATAAAAATGTCTCTTAATAAAGAGATTCAAATTTGTCACACTCTATTTCGAGCTTATCATCATAAAACGTAGTATAAACCTTTTAAAACACTTTAAACCATTTAAAATATTTTTCTTTATAAAGATTACATCCTTATCTTTTATAAAATAATTCCGAGCACCATTAATTATACGCATTCATACCTGAGTGATCTTGGAATTCAATTAAATTTGAAGACGATTAAACTTGCACCAATTAAACATCGACATGATAAATTCTTTGAAGCTTTGCTCCAACGTCTTCAATTTCTTCAATAGGTCATAGACCGAGTGGGATCGTGACTAAATAACATTATCCCTGACATATTACAAACACAATTTTATTCACGGAATTAAGTCAAAACAATACAGGGACTCAATTGGAAATTTATGTCCTTACAATCTCATCTCCCCTGACGACTTTTCTGGTGTAGTATATTGGCTTTTGCACTCCAATGTCCTATCTAACTAAAGTTGAGATCATAGCTGATTCATAAATGACCAAGTATAAGTACAATTTCTACCTTAAAGCTAGTTGGTAATGCAGTGGTGGTGATCCGAAGTATTTCTTCACCTCCTTGAAGGCTTGTTCACACTCTTCATTCCTGTCACAAGCCTTACTCAATACTTTAAAAAAAGTCAAACACTTAAGTGTTGCTCATACACAAATCGATTTAAAGTTGCCACTCTTCCAGTCAGCCTCCACACATCCATCTTTCAGACTCGTGATTGTATCTCATTTAGAGCTTTTATCTTTGTGGGGTTATCTTCAATTCTCCGTTAGTTGAGAATAAATCCGAGGAACATCCCTTCTAGGACTCTAGACACACAGTTGGTCGGGTTTAGATTCATCTGATGCTTCTCCAACTGGTCAAAAGTTTGAGTTTGGTCGACAATATGATTAGAGTATTTTCTGCTTTTTATTAGCATGTTACCCCCATAAACCTCCATTTTTTGCCTATCTGATCTTCAAAAACACCGTTTACCAACCTCTTATATGTTTCCCCTGCAATTTTAAATCCAAAAGGCATTACATTATAATGATATGTTCTTCGGTGAGTGATAAAACTGTATTTTCCCTATTTTCGAGCTTCATTTTTATTTGGTTATAACTAAAATAGGCATCTATAAATATTAAAAGCTCATATCTTGATATAGCATCTACCAGCTGATTAATCCTTGGCAAGGGAAAATGATCTTTCAAGTAAGTTATATTTAGATTTGTAAAATCTATCCACATCCTCCATTTCTCATTCTTGTTTTTTATGATAACAACGTTGGCCAACTAATCTAGATACTTCACATCTTCAATAAACTAGGACTTTCGAAGCTTCTCTGCCTCCTCTTGGATAACTTGATTCTTCTCAGGACTGAAAAATCTACGTCTTTACATGATCGGCTTGGCATCTTTCCTGGCCTTGAGTTCATGATAGAGGAAATTGGGATCAATGCTAGACATATCCTCATGACTCGAAGAAAATACATTTCTCTACTGCCTTAGGAACATAATTAACTCCTTTTTGAGGACATGATCCAGTTTTGAGCCGATCTGCGTAGTTCTTTCTAGTTTGTCTTCGTCCAAAATGATGCTTTCAATTGCTTCCGTAATTTATCCTTTAACTAACTCTATTTCATCTCATGGATCTAAGTTTTCAACCTCTAATTCACTATTAGGCTCAATGGTATCCACCTGATAAGTTGTAGTCTTATTCTTCAATTTAATTAATTTTTCCTATTCGGTTGAGGAGTAGTAACATTCTCTGACTACCTTTTTGCCTCCTTTCACCACACCTACCCCAAAACGAGTAGGTAACTTCCAGTATTGATGAACTGTTGATGGGATAGCCTTAAACTTCTTGAGCCCTACCCTACCGAGGATCATATTGTAAGCTAATTGAACATTTTTATCCATTATGAAGAAGTGTATTTTCTCGGTACGGCTTACTGGCTAGGTGTTGAACAACACTTCTAATTTGATTATTCCCAGAGGACAAACCTTTTCAATATAAAAGCCTATTAGTGGCCTGTGATATGGTTCTAACTAGCTAAGCTTCATGTCTAGACTTTGAAAAGAGGGATAAAAACATTATGTCTATCAAGCTCCCATTATTAATCAATATTCTGGTGATAAATATATCTTGGATTCCAAATTTGACAACCAACAAATCGTTACAAGGATAAAGTACCCTATATAGGTCACTTTTGGGGAATCTAATCACCAACTTATCTTTGTTGACCTTCCTCGGACGATCTTCCTTGGATAAATTGATCTTTTGGATATAATAACAAGCGTAGGCCTCATTCAGGTAAGATTTTCTTTCAGCCGTGTGATCTCCCCCTCCTGCGTCGCCACCTGTAATCATTTGACAATCAAATGAACCAAAACATAGCGTAAATACCTCACGTTCTGGTTGTTTGGGCTTTTTTAATAGATTGTCATCATACTCATAATCATCATCACAATTTTTTTTTATTTTCTCTGGACTTACATGGAGAATTTGATCTTCTTACAAACCCTATGTTGTCACGTCGATAAAAAAATTTATTGAGTTTTCCTCGGTGGATGATATATTCTATCTCATTATGCAAAGAAATGCAACCATCAGTTATGTGATCATGATCCTTATGGAAATCACGGTAGTTGGATCTATCTCTTTTATTCGGAGGCTCTCTTAGCTTCCAAGTCCATCGTAATTCCTTGCTAGGCTTGATTTCTTCCAGGATATGGTGAATGCCAACACTCAATGGGGTGTAGTTCCTATATCTCTTGAGTTTTTATTCCTTATTTTCACACTGTTCCTTAGATTCCTTATGGTCATTTTGTTCCTTCTTCTCAGACTTCGCATCATACTTTGTGACTAGACTCTTTTTGGCAGCCATTGCTTCCTCGACGCTCCTTATCTTTCCTGCCTTCTCCATGAGTTTCAACCATCGTCTTAGGAGGATCTTTAGACAAAGAGTAATCTTGGGAAGCAAATCACTCATAAGAGCACTGATGGCCATTTTTTTCCTTGTAATCAATTACCTCCAACTTCTCATTATTGAACCGAGTAATGTAGTAATTGGTGCTTTCGCCCACTTGATGCCTTATACTCAAAAGATGACTCACTCTTTTTATTGGTTAAGATCCAAAGAAAAAGTTGCTAATAAATAGCTCGGCTAACTGATTAAAGATGGTTATCAATCCCGAGGAAGAATTGTTATACCTTATTTAGGATGAGCCCATAATGGTGCTAGAAAATGTGCTCCATCTCATCTCATCTGGTACTGCATAAATATTTATTGCATCTTAATATTGATCAATATGGATAATAAGATATGTTTTACCATTATATTTGGGAGTAACCACCGTAGCTTTAAACTTAGAAGGAGTAGGGAATTCCATAATTGCCTTAATAAAAAGAGACCCTTTAATAAATCTCTGTTGCAAAGGATTCTTCGCTTTCTCCATTTCACCCAACCTATCTTCCAACCTATGGATTGATACTTTCCATGAAGGATTACCTACATCGGATCTATGATAAGTACCTCGGTTGTTCTAACCATTTGTCTGCGCTAAACTCTTCTCCTGAGAGGTTTGCTCCGTGCATATAGATCGTCAAATGCTTGATCTTGATCGAATTGAAGCCTCATATTTATTGGATGGATATTGAGTGTTCCTGGATAATTCCCTAGGAGGGTTTCTATTTCCTCTAGGTCCCAGATGATTATTGGGCGAATCTCTACTTATCCTTTCCAAGACACTTGGCCTTTTAGGAGGAAATGAATGAACATCATAGGGTTCTATAGACCTGAGTGATAAACTCGCACCTAGGTGATAAGAAGTATCATGTGAAATTCTGGAATAACTGTGTCAGCTGGATCTTAGAGGTGGAGGCAGCATTTCTCTCTGTCTGACTTGAAATGATTGGGCCAATTATCTCATCGTGTCTTACATGGCCTCCTATCCTCTAGTGAGACTAACGAGAATTCCACTTAGATACCTATTTAGTGGTAGATCAAGTGGAGTAGGCGGGTTTCCTTCATTCCTGGTACTAGACTCATGATCATTTATCTTGTTTAAACAAGGGTGTATGAGAATGAGAACAGTGATTAGACACTCGTTCCCACAGATGGTGTCTAATTCTTTAATCATGGATAAAATATGTAAATAGAAAGAGATCAACATAAGATTTTAAAATGGTTTTGTTATGTATTAAAGCCTACGTCCACTGCTATGGGATTAGTCATTCCAATAGCTTGCTTGCTTGTGTTCTTGCCATTGATGGAATGGGTACAATGCATTTATAATGACCCAGAGGCCAAGGGTTGGAATGTCAAGGGATGGAAGGCATTTATATATTAAGAATTTACATCCTTACACACTGTATGTGATGATTAGTTGTACAAACTATGAGTAATATAACTTTTCATAGGTTGACCCTTTAATGATCTTGTACATTTAGTTGGCCTTCTCAGTACTTGGTTAGCATTCCTTATGTTGGTAGGCATTCCTTGTTAGACTATCATCAGCTGGATGAGATTAAGGCCACGTAGGAGAACAAATGTTTATTTCTAATTGGTCAAAGTAGATGAATAATTTTTTGTATCAACACATCCATTGTCCCTCCCCACCCAAGTCTTCACACTTGTAAGAATATCACATTGGAACACATTATGTGCGTAAATACCACATCACGAACTCTGTAGATTTTTATCTTGTGGCGACACAATTACATAGACATAATATTGAGTCTTGCTCATGAGCACAAGCCTCTCCAATATGTACCTTGAGATATTGCCTTTAAAGATAGGCTTCCATCTCTCACCATTCCCCTTTGCTACCAATGAGGTATCTAACTGTCTGAAATCGTGACTTCTCGCTCATATTTACACAACACAAATGCTCAAATGCATATGTATAACCTGCATCATGAAAAATGTAGGCTTTGATCCCATGGCTACATAGGTACATAGGAACAATACCAAGGCTTTCCTCATGAGCACACGCGTTAATACACTAATGGCATTCAGTTATACCTTAACACACTTACAACCTTTTTTTATACCTTAAACGACCTTCTCTTATACCCCAACACACTAATGGATTTCCATTACACATATATACATTAGTGGCCTCCCGTTACCCATGTATATATCTATTCATACACAAGATTGTGTACCCACATACTTGTTAAGTGACATTCATACACCTCTCACTAATATCATTTTTATACCTAAGCATATGTCTATATTTTAAGGTATTCTCAATGCATGGCCCTTATAATATTTTAAAATATACTAAAAGTAATTATAATGTAAAATGAGATAATAAGTATATAGATAATGATTCAACAAAGAACAAGTGGGGTGGATAATACCTTCTCCACTCGTAATTCAAATTATGAATCCAAGCTAAGAATCTAAGGATCATTCGCTAGTTGTAGTACATCATAGAATAAGACTGAAAGAGCTAACCCAATCTATTTTACTTGTTTTTATATAAAATAAACTAGCGGCTCTACAAAAACCAATAAACTCTTTAGGCTAATATGGGAGCATACGAAATCATATATGGTTCCTAACAGCTTCTAGGGGAAATACAAAAACCTGATCTTAGATATAAATGGAGATAGAGAGATAAAAAATCTCACATCCCTGGGGGCACATACACATTTCATCCTCTCCCTATAGACCAGTCTGGGGCTAGTAATACCATAGTGGTGACTTTGTTGGGGATAAAATCAAGAGAATCTAATTATCCTTATACTTC
Organism: Sambucus nigra; assembly: GCA_949130495.1. NCBI lineage: Eukaryota > Viridiplantae > Streptophyta > Magnoliopsida > Dipsacales > Adoxaceae > Sambucus > Sambucus nigra. The sequence goes on along the minus strand of OX422213.1, from coordinate 364,461,095 downwards.
ATTTCTATGTTCATAATATCTCTTTCCTCCATGATTACTTTCTAGAAAAACTTAGATGCCTTAGTTTTAGGATCCTTCAAAACACAAACATGTGCTTATGACATCCCCTAAGTTACCTTCTAAAAAAACTCTTGAGATGACATACACCGTCTCTAAAAATAACTTCAGAAGACGACTTTTTCACCATCTTAAAAGGGTCCTATAAGCAATGACCTTTTGAGACGGCATATTTCCCGTCTAAAATTTTTTTTTGAGATGGCTATTGCCGTCTCAAAAATCTTTTAAAATGACGGTATAATATGACGCCACTTGCCATCTCAAATGGCATAACAAAAGGCTTTTGAGACAGCTAGAGTATCGTCTCAAAAGGCAGTTTCTTTGTAGTGAAAATTAACCTAAATTTGTCCCTCCTTTTTCTGTTACTCATATGAATGTAAATGAGGCCTCTTTTTATGAGGTTCTCAATGTTTGTATTTCCAAAAAATGTTTCAAATGAAATGAATGAAGATTTTGAGTATCTTGTTGTGCCTTATATTAATTGCATTGATTCTAATCAAATAATTGATAAAGATGGTCTAATAATTGAATACTTCTTAACTAATCTCAATAAGAAAAAAATTAAACATAATTGCATTCAAATTAAATGATGATGAGACTATTTTTATTAATCTGGGTTCTAGTAGAAATCCTCTTGACATTAGGCTAAGCTCTACCCTCAATGAGTGTGAGCGATCATAATTCGAAGAACAAGTGAACAAATTCGTGGACATCTCTGCATGGTCATACAAGGACAAGCCTGACATCGACCAAGAGATCATGCAACCTGAAATTCCTACTCATCCATAAATCTAGCATCTCAAGAAGAAATTAAGAAAGCACCGGACTGAGTTATCCCTTAAAGCCAAAGATGAAGTGGTGAAATAAAAAAATATAGGATTTATTCATATTGTCGAATATCCTACACATTTCTCAAACATCGTCCCTGTGCCAAAATTAGGAGAAAATGTCTACATATGTGTCGACTATCGGCATGTGAACAAAGTATCTCCAAAGGACAATTACCCTTTACATAACATCTACATGGTTATTGATAACACTAACAGTCATGACCTTAAGTCATTTATCGCCGATTTTATCGGGTATAACCAGATCAAGATGCATCTTGACCGCCAAAAGAAGAGTGCCTGTATCATTCCATAGGGAACCTTTTGATATAACCTCATACCTTTTGGTCTAAAAAATTCAAGAGCTACCTACTAGAGGGCACCTACAACCATTTTACGTAATGTAATCCATAAGAGGTTAAAGTTTATGTTAACAATATAATCATCAAGTCTAAAATTCAAGAAGGTGACATACCCTCCATGAGTATATTCTTTGAGCAACTGGGAAAATATCAAATGTGTCTCAATATGGAAAAATTGTGTCTTCAGCATCACAAACGGGAAACTCCTTAGTTTCATGGTTAGTGAGAGATGGATTGAAACCAACCCTGCCAAACTTAGAGAAATTCTTGAAATTCCACCACCCCATACGGATAAAGAAATTTGTGGCTTCCGAGCAAAACTCCAGTACATTGGTCGGTTCATCAGTCAGCTGACCTCCATCTACAAACCTATCATCAAACATCACCTGAAGCATTACACCAAAGTATATAACTAGGCATGTAAATTAGACTTTGATCAGATCAAGTGGTACCTTACCCAACCTTTGGTTCTTATTCCACCACAGTCAGGTCTTCCCCTTATTCTATACCTCACTGTCACTAACACCACGGCATGAGCTATGTTAGACCAGTGCATTAAAGAGTGACACAAATAAAGATCCATTTACTATGCCAGTCAAAATATAGAAGGGTATGAAGTAAAATAATCTATATTAGAAAGGGCGTGTGCCGCCTAAGTTTGGGTCACTCAAAAGCTCCGACATTACATTCTAGCTTTCCCCAAAGGTACACCATAGGTCACTTTGGGTAAGGTTCTTTATTTTTCAAAACATGTTTATTCTTTTCTCCTTCTAAGAACATTGGCCTCTCTCATTATTTAATTAAATAAAAGGATTTTCTATACCTTAAAGATCAATGTAGATAATTGAAACAAAAAGAAGACTATTCAAATGGCACAACAAAATATGTCAAAGCATCACTTCATTCTTTTATTCAAAAATAGTAATTACATAAAGTATTAGTGATAAGGAAGTCCAAAAATACCATTATAACCATACCATCCCTACAGACTAACCTACCCAACACAAGTAAACCTACTACAAAACTTTCCCCATACCTTCAAACAACATACGTCAACTACCAGATTAGCCCATCTAATCATCATAATCATTATCACCAGTCCCTGGAGGACCCCAAGAATCCAACTCTCTAGAGCATTACCTTATGCACTCTATGCGATGATATGCTTTGACCAGCTTGGACAAAACCATAATGACTTCCTCCTGAACATCAAATATCATAATCCGCGTTTGTCTAGCTTCCTATGCACAAATCTTCATGCCCACATTCTCCCATAGTAACCTCAAATAATCCCTAATTATAAATCCACACTCCCTTATATATTGTGATAGATGGCTAACAGGTCTGCGGTGCTGCTACAAAGGCCCCGAAGGCATCCATAAAGACTAAGTCAAATCATCCGTATGAAAAGAAGTTAGTTATACATAGAGGAAAAAGTTTCTCCCAGCCCACTTGACGAAGAAGTCTCTAAGGAAAGTAGAAAGAAGTTTGGTAAAGGCCTACCAGTCGCATAGTTGCAGGACAAACTATAGTTCACCCCACCATGATACTGACCAATGAGAGTGTGTAGCTCCATGATCTACAAGCCAATTAACCTAGTTGTCCATAAAGGGATCAATGTTGTTAAAGGACCATAAAATGAATTTTGGGACACCAAATAGAGGATACCCAGGGGGAACCACCACATGAAGTCTCTAACAACACCACACCATATATAACCAATGGTCACGATTTTGACCCTTCACCATAAGTACATGTGACAATATGATGCATACAAAAATTATCACTACACAAAATACTGCGCGTGGTGACGGCTCAAATTCGTGACCATTGGTGGTGGGTCACGAATTTGGTTTGTGTCCAATTCAGTCGTGACCATTTTCGGTGGTCACGGACTAAATCCCTGACCACCAACATTGGTCACTACCTAGTATGGTCATGGACATGGTCACGGCCCAAATTCGCGACCCACTATTTTGTGTCCACAAAACAAGGTCACGTCCCAAAGTTGTGGCCAGTTTTATTTTAGAAATAAAATAGTCACGACTCTCGGTCGTGACAATTTTATTTCTAAAATAAAAGGTATTCACGGACTTGGGTTTTTACCATTCAATTTTGAAAATAAAATGGTCACGACTTTAGGCGATGACCATGTTTTATTTTAAAAATGAAAATGGTCACGGCCCAAAGCCGTGACTATTTTTAATAATAATAATAAAGCATTTATTCCTCGAATCGAGAGCCTAATCATCCAGTGGCTATGATCACCCCTTGGGTTACATTAGCACCTTGGATGACTACGCGATCGGTTCCTATGGGTTACATTTGTCTCGTAAATGTCAAGATAGTTTGCAAATTTTGGTCTTTCTGTCAAACTGAGGGTCCCATGACTACGCGATTGGTTCCAGCACGGTTACAGTTATCATTTGCAAGGTGGTCATGCCTCTTACGGTGTCATTTTGCGGCTATTTTACGTTTTCACCCTTTAACGGCATGTTTTTAAGCTTAAGTCTTCATATATTGCAAAATTTGGTCATGTTCTCAAACTGGGGGTCCTTATGACTATGCGATCAGTTCCTGGAGATTACATTGGTCCTGTACGAGCTGTCTGTGCCTCTTACAAGGCCGTTTTGTGTTTTTTTTTTATGTTTTCAACCTTTTACGACATGTTTTTAAGCCCATGTCTAACAATTTGCAAATTTTGGTCCTGCTCTTAACCCGGGGTCCCGTGACTATGCGATCGATTCCTATGAGTTACATTGGTCTCATGAGAGGTGTTCGTGCCTCTTACGGGGCCGTTTTATAGTTGTTATACACTTTCACCCTTTAACGGCATATTTTTAAGCCTACGTCAAACAATTTGCAACTTTTGGTCGTGCTCTCAACTCGGGGTCCCATGACTACGCGGTCCGTTCCTGCTAGTTATATTGGTCCCGTGTGAGGTGTTCGGGTCTCTTACGAGGACGTTTTGCGGTTGTTTTACATTTTCACCTTTCGATGAAATGTTTTAACCCTAAGTCTAATAATTTGCAAATTTTGGTCTTGCTCTCAAATCAGGGGGACCCTTGACTACGTGATTGGATCCTATGGGTTACATTGGTTCTATGCGAGGTGTTCATGCATCTTACGGGAAATTTTGTGGCTATTTTATGTTTTCACCCTTTGACGACATGTGTTTAAGCCCAACTCTAGATATTTTGCAAATTTTTGTTATGCTCGTAAACGGGGGGTCCTGTGACTACTTAGTTGGTTTCTATGGGTTACATTGGTTCTGTACGAATTGTCCGTGCCTCTAATGGGGTCCTTTTCTAGATGTTTTATATTTTCACCCTTTGATGACATGTTGTCAAGCCTAAGTCTAGATATTTTCAAATTTGTGTGTTTCCTCTCAAATCGTGGGACCCGTGACTACGTGGTTGGTTCCTATTGGTTACATTGGTCCTGTGTGAGGTGTTCGTGCCCCTTACGAAGCCATTTTGTGATTATTTTACATTTTTACCCTTTGATAGAACGTTTTTAAGCCTAAGTTTAGATATTTTACAAATTATGATCGTGCTCTCAAACCGGGGGTCCTTTGACTATGCGGTCAGTTCCTATGGGTTACGTTGGTCCTGTGTGAGGTCGTGACTATTACAGGGACTTTTGTTATTGTTTTATATTTTCACCCTTTCATGGCATGTTTTTAAGCCTAAGTCTAACAGTTTTCAAATTTTGGCCATGCTCTAAACCCAGGGTCCCGTGACTACATGATCGATTCATGCGAGTTACATTGGTCCCGTGTGAGGTGTTTTGGCCTTTTACGGGGCCATTTTATAGTTGTTATACATTTTCACCCTTTGACGGTATGTTTAAAAACCTAAGTCTAATAGTTTGCAAACTTTGGTCGTGCTCAAAACTGGGTTGTCCTATGAGGGCGTGGTCAATTCTAGTGGATTACATTGGTCCCGTGCTAGGTGCTCGTGCCTCTTACTGGGTCGTTTTGTGGTTGTTTTACATTTTCACTCTTTAATGGTGTATTTTCAAGCCTAAGTCTAACAACTTACAAATTTTGGTCTTGCTCTCAAATTGAGCGTCTCGTGATAATGTGGTCAGTTCCTATGGGTTAAATTGGTCCCGTGCGAGATGTTTGTCCATCTTATGCGGCCATTTTGTGGCTGTTGTACGTTTTCGCCCTTTGACGACATGTTTTTAAGCCTAAGTTTCGGTATTTTACAAAATTTTCTCTGGCTATCAAACCAGGGGTCCCGTGACTTTGTGGTCCATTCTTTCTAGTTACATTGGTCATGTGCAAGGTATTCGTGCCTCTTAAGAGGCTATTTTGTGGATGTTTTACATTTTCTCTCTTTAACGACATGTTTTCAAGCTTAAGTCTGTATATTTTTCAAATTTTGGTCTGGCTCTCAAACTGAGGGCCTTGTGACTATGTGGTCAATTCCTGCGGGTTACATTGGTCCCGTGCGAGGTGTTCGTGCCTCTTATAGGGCCATTTTGTCACTATTTTATGATTTCACAATTTGACGGCTTGTTTTCAGCCTAAATCTAGATATTTTACAAATTTTGATCATGCTCTAAAACCAAAGGTCCTGTGACTACATAATTGGTTCCTACGGGTTACAATGGTCTCGTGTGAGTTTTTCGTGCATCTTATAGGGTGATTATGTGTTTGTTTGATGTTTTCACCCTTTGACAACATGTTTTTAAGCCTATGTCTAAGAATTTCCAAATTTTGGTCGTGCACTCAACTTGGGGTCCCACGACAATGCGGTCAATTCGTGCGAGTTACATTGGTCCCATAAGAGGTGTCCGTGACTGTTATGGGCCTTTTTGTGGATATTATACACTTTCACCCTTTAGCAGCATGTTTTTAAACCTAAGTTTAACAGTTTGCATATTTTGGTCTTGCTCTCAAATCGAGGGTCCCGTGACTACGCGATTGGTTCCTATGGGCTACATTGGTCCTGTGCGAGGTGTTCTTGTATCTTACGGGGCATTTTTGTGGTTTTTTTATGTTTTCACCATTTGACGACATGTTTTTAAGCCTAACTCAGGATATTTTGCTAATTTTGATTGTGCTCGTACACAGGGGGTCTCATGGCTACGTGGTCTGTTCCTGGGGGTTACATTAGTCATGTGCTAAGTGTTTGTGCCTCTTAAAGGGTCATTTTGTGGTTGTTTTATGTTTTCACCCTTGGACGACATGTTTTTCAGAATGGGTCTAGGTATTTTTCAAATTTTGGTTGTGTTGTGAAATTGGGGGCCCCGTGACTATGTGGTGGGTTCCTACGGGTTACATTGGTCCTGTTCGATGTGTTCATGCCTCTAATAGGGTTATTTTATGAATGTTATATGTTTCCACCCTTTGATGTCATGTATTTAAGCCTAAGTCTAGATATTTTGCAAATTTTAGTCGTACTCTCAAACCGGGGGTCCCGTGACTACGCAATCGGTTGCTGCGGGTTACATTGGTCCCATGTGAGGTGTTCATGCCTCTTACCGAGACGTCTTGTGGTTGTTTTACGTTTTCACCCGTTGAAGGAACATTAATAATCCTAAGTCAAACAGTTCATAAATTTTGGTCGTGCTCTCAACTTGGGGTCCCATGACTATGTGATCAGTCCTACGAGTTACATTGGCCCCGTGCTAGGTATCCGCTCCTCTTACGGGGCCGTTTTGTGGATGTTTTACATTTTCACCCTTTGACGGCATATTTAGAAACCTAAGTCTAACAATTTTCAAACTTTCATCGTGCTCTTAACCTAACACGTGACTACATGGTCGATTTTAGTGGGTTACATTGATCACAAGCTAGGTGTTCGCACCTCTTACGGGGTGGTTTTGTGGTTGTTTTACATTTTCATCCTTTGATGGAAAGTTTAGAAACCTAAGTCTAACAGTCTGCAAACTTTAGTTATGCTCTGAACCTTGGGGTCCCGTGGCTGCACGATCAATTCCAGTAGAGTACATTGGTCTCGTGGTAGGTGTTCGCACCTCTTACGGGGTCGTTTTATGGTTGTTTTACGTTTTCACCTTTTAACGGGTTATTTTCAATCATAAGTCTAATATCTTAGAAATTTTGGTCTTGCTCTCAAATCGAGCATCCCATGATAATGCGGTCAGTTTCTATGGGTTATATTGATCCCGTGCGAGGCATTAGTCCATTCTATGGGGCCATTTTGTGGCTGGTTTACATTTTCACCCATTGATGACATGTTTTTAATCCTAAGTCTAGATATTTTGCAAATTTTGGTTGTGCTCTCAAATAGGGGGTCCCGTAAATTTATGGTCAGTTCCTGCGAGTTAACTTGGTCATATGCAAGGTGTTCGTGCCTCTTAGGGTGCCATTTTGTGGATGTTTTATGTTTTCCCTCTTTAACAACATGTTTTTAACCCTAAGTCTATATATTTTTCAAATTTTGGCCGTGCTCTCAAATCAAGGGCCCCGTGACTACGTGTTCGGTTCTTGTGGATTACATTTGTCCTGTGCGAGGTGCTTATGCCTCTTACAGGGCCATTTTGGGGCTATTTTATGATTTTACCCTTTGATGACTAGTTTTTCAGCCTAAATCTAGATATTTTGCAAATTTTGGTCATGCTCTAAAATCGAGGGTCCCGTGACTACGCGATCGGTTCCTTTGGGTTATAATGATTTCGTGTGAGGTTTTTGTGAAACTTACGGAGTGATTATGTGGCTGTTTTATGTTTTCACCCTTTAACGACATGTTTTTAAGCCCAAGTCCAACAATTTCTAAATTTTGGTTGTGCTCTCAAGTCGGGATCACATAACAATGCAGTCGATTCTTGTGGGTTACATTGGTCCCATAAGATGTGTTCGTACCTCTTACGGGGTCATTTTGTGACGGTTATAGATTTTCACCCTTTGGCATGTTTTGAAATCTAAGTCTAACAGTTTGTAAATTTCTGTCTGGCTCTAAAATCGAGGGTCTCGTAACTACGCAATTGGTTCCTATTGATTACATTGGTCCCATGGGAGGTATTCATGCATCTTATGGGGAAGTTCTGTGGCTGTTTTACATTTTCACCCTTTGATGACATGTTTTTAAGCCTAAGTCAAGATATTTTGGTAATTTTGGTTGTGCTCACAAACGGGGGGTCCCATGACTAAGTGGTCGGTTCTTGCGAGTTACATTGGTAATGTGCGAGGTGTTTGTTCCTCATACGGGGCCGTTTTGTGGATATTATACATTTTCACCCTTTGATGGCATATTTTTAAGCCCCAGTCCAATAGTTTGCAAATTTTGGTCGTGCTCTCAACTTACGGTCTCGTGGCTACGCGATCGGTTCCTACGGGTTACAATTGTCCCATGTTAGGTATTATTGCCTCTTACGGGGCCATTTTGTGACTGTTTTACATTTTCACCCTTTGACGGCATGTTTATAAACCTAAGTCTAACCGTTTGCAAACTTTGGTTGTAATCTCAACCTGGGGGCCGCATGACTATGCGGTCGATTTTGGTGGGTTACATTGGTTCCATGCTAGGTGTTCACGCCTCTTACGGGATCATTTTGTGGTTGTTTTTACATTTTCATCCTTTAACGGCAAGTTTTTAGGTCTAAGTCTAATATCTTGCAAATTTTGGTCTTGCTCTCAAATCGAGCATCCCGTGACTACACGGTCGATACCTGTGTGTTACATTGGTCCCGTGCGAGTTGTTCGTACATCTTACGAGGCCATTTTGTGGTTGGTTTTTTGTTTTGACCCTTTAATGACATATTTTTAAGCCTATGTGTAGATATTTTTGAATTTTTTTTTGTTCACTCAAATCGGGGGTCCCGTGACTTCAGAGTCGGTTCCTGCATGTAACATTAGTCCTATGTGAGGTGCTCGTAACTATTACAAGGCCATTTTGTCGATGTTTTACATTTTTTCGCTTTGACGGCATGTTTTTAAGCCTAAGTCTAAATATTTTGCAAATTTTGGTAATGCTCACAAGTCGGGGGCCTCGTGACTACCTCGTCAGTTCCTCTAGGTTATATTGGTCATGTACAAGGTGTTCATCCCTCTTACAGGGCCATTTTGTGGATGTTATACATTTTCACCCTTTGACGACATGTTTTTAAGCCTATGACTAGATATTTTGCTAATTTTGGTCTTGTTCTCAAGCCGGGGGCCTCGTTTTAACGTGGTCGGTCCCTACGGGTTACTTTGGTCCTGTGCAAGGTGTTCGTGACTCTTACGGGGACGTTTTGTGGATGTTATACGTTCTCACCCTTTGACGATATGTTTTTAAGCATAAGTCTAGATATTTTACGAAGTTTGGTCGTTCTCTAAAAATGAGGGCCATGTGACTACGTGGTCAGTTCCTACGAGTTACATTGGTCCTATGCAAGGTGTTAGTGCCTCTTACAGGGCCATTTTTTGGGCTATTTTATGATTTCACCCTTTAACGACATGTTTTTAATCATAAGTCTACATATTAAATTTTGGTTGTGCTTCATCCCGTTTGAGGTGTTCGTGCATCTTACAAGGCGGTTCTGTGGTTGTTTTATGTTCTCACCCTTTAACAGCATGTTTTTATCCTAAGTCTAATAATTTGCAAATTTTGGTCGTGCTCTCAACCCGAGGTCTCGTAACAATGCGATCGATTCCTGTGGGCTACATTAGTCCCGTATGATGTGTTCATGCCTCTTACGGGACCGTTTTGTGGCTGTTATACATTTTCACCCTTTAGCAGCATGTTTTTAAGCCTAAGTCTAAAATATTTTGCAAATTTCGCTCTTGCTCTCAAATCGGGGATCCCGTGACTATGCGATCGGTTCCTATGGGTTACATTAGTCCCGTTCTAGGTGTTCGTGCATATTACGGGGCATTTTTGTGGCTATTTTACATTTTCACCAATTGACGGCATGCTATTAATCCTAAGTGAAGATATTTTTCAAATTTTGGTTGTGCTCGCAAACAAGGGGTCCCATGACTACATGGACGATTCCTGCGGGTTACATTGGTCATGTACGAAGTGTTAGTGCCTCTTACGAGGCCGTTTTGTGGATGCTTTATGTTCTCACCCTTTGACGACATTTTTAAGCCTATGTTTAGATATTTTACAAATTTCGATCGTGCTCTCAAATCGGGGACTCGTGGTTACGTGGTCGATTCCTGTGGGTTACATTGGTCCTCTACGAGGTGTTCGTGCCTCTTACAGGGCCATTTTGTGGCTGTTTTATGTTTTCGTCTTTTGATGGCATGTTTTTAAGCCTAAGTCTAGATATTTTGCAAATTTTGGTCGTGCTATTAAATCGGGGGTCCTCTTACTACGTTATCGATTCCAGCGGGTTACCCTGGTCCCATGTGAGGTGCTCGGCCTCTTACGAGGGCGTTTTGTGGTTATTTTATGTTTTCCGCCTTTAACGGCCCGTTTTTAAGCCCAAGTTTAACAATTTGTAAATTTTTGTCATGCTCTCAACCCAGGGGCCCATGAAAATGCGATTAATTCCTGCAAGTTGCATTGGTACCGAGCGATGTATTTGTGCCTCTTATGGGGCCATTTTCTGGTTGTTATGCGTGTTCACCCTTTGACGACATATTTTTAAGCCTAAGTATTTACTTACATCACTTCCACCCAACCTTTGCCATCCATTTCACTACAAATTCACCACCACTTCATCACCATAAAAAACCAGCCTACATTACTTCAAAAATTAGGAGCGAAGCTTCATAGAAGGTCCCATTCTATCCTTTTCCAACTCATTTAACTTGTATCATCTATCACACTTTATTACTCTTAGCATATCTTTTACTTTAGTGTTACTTTTCCAGCCTTAATAATACTTTTAATTACTAATGTAAACAAAAATCTAGTTTCATAAATCCCCAAAAAACAAAAAAAATGGGTTTAATCCTTAAACCTCAAATTGAATTTTTCCTCCACTTTTCCCTACACCTTCTCCACTTGTGCAAAATTTTTAACTAATCAAAAATAAGAAAATTCTAGTTTTGGGTTCATGGGTTAAATTCCACCCTTGTGTGTTACCTAACTATGTGTACTTTGATGCCAATTTCGGCTATGTAGGCATTCCATGTTCATCTCAATACTCAAGTCCTCTTTCGTATATTTCACTATTTTCCTATATATATATATATATATATATATATATATATATATATATATATATATATATAGCACTATTTCACTATTATAGTTAATCTATTTTTGCTCATTTATCGAACGCATTGATATGTGTGCTCATTTGTTCATAATGAGTTCGATCAGACACATCGCTCAGACTTATATACTATAATATATTATATCTGGTCACTTTAGCGATCCCATCGACATGTGTAATCATTTTTTCATAATGAGTTCAATGGCCCATTACTCATATTTTTAGCCATATTTTTTTGGTCATTCGTGAACACTCCTTCGATTGATCCGTTCCCATCCTTACCATGAAGCGGACACGATGATATCACTCCTATGTTCGGATAGATATACACACTTTTCACACTACCAACTTTAGACCGCCTTTAGTAAAGAAAGGAAAATATTTGTATAGATCATGCGAGATCGAAAGGCGGGAATGGGTGCCTAACACCTTTCCATTCCATAACTTAGTCCCCAGACTCGTGATCTAAATGGCTTCGTATGCATTAGTTTGTCTTATGATGTCGTTTATTTGGGTTTGGATATATTGTTTGCCTATTTTGAGAAAAATAGGCTAGCGACTCTATTCTTTATAATCTTACACCTTGACAACGGCCAATTTATATCCATGGGATCCCGTAAAAATCGCGTTAGTGGTGGAAAAGGGAGATCTCTTCCTGGACACAATTATCAACGAGCTAGTGAATTTTCCTTTGGGTGAACCTATATAAGATTTTTGCCAATTTTAATTTCGGGAGGACATGGTGGCGACTTTGATGGGGATAACTTATTTCTTTTTAGAGGACTAGACTCTATTTACATGGGTTTTGTTCTTGTCTCTCTCCTTTTTCTCAATTTTTCTACATGTGTATATATTTTCAATTTTATTTTCTTCCTTCGCTCATGCTCACGTGTTGTCTATTCTTCTCTACAACGTGCTCATTTTCTTATTACATGTATATATTATTTTTCTATCCCATCTTTCATGCTTAACTCACTTGTAAGTACTTATCTTGTTTCACTCCACTTACTCACATTTTCACATGTTTTATATCACTTGTAGGTATCCATGTTGATTTTCGCTTGTATATCGCCACATGCTTCACATACCATTTGTAAATATCCATGCTTAGTCTCACCAATACACACTTCCACATTACTCTCACTTACAAACACTTCTACATTACTCTCATTTTTATATATTTGCAAGTTTTACTCACTTATCCATATCCCCATGTCACTCTCACTTTACACATACCTTTCTCCCATTTATGTATATTCAGATGTCTCTCACTTTCTCTATACCATCATTCTTTTTATACGCACCATAATTTATTTACATACTTTCTAGCTATACCATGATTTATGTACATTTAGCTCCCATGCTCTACCTTATTCTTGGTAGTAATACTTCTTCTACAAAGTATACATAAAAATCTTAATAAAATACTAATTAAAACCCATGATTTTTGCAAGCTATGTCACATGATAACTACATTGGAACCAAATTCATCCCATATTAGGTGTCACTTTATGATGGTTATCGTTCCTGCGGGGTGCGGTTAAGCTACATGATATGATTCCCAACTTCCGATAGCCTAAGAACTTCGAAGTATATTGAACAGTTCTCCCACATCGTACTGCTTGATTGAACTCATGACCGGAGGTATCAAGAAGGAAGCTGGTTCACATACAACAAGTATATCAAATTCGATCTCACATGTACTGTATCCACGGGGTATATCGTGAGGCAATTCACGTACACGTAGGTATATCAAAAGGATTTTCCACACGTAATAATTAATGATTGCCCTTATGGAAAATAAGTATATCATGGAAATTATGCATAAGGGGGAACATTTCCGCTAACCTCCTAATGCATCAATCTCATAAGGACACTCATATCTAGTTTATTGGTTTCAATACAAAACTCAGCCAAAATTTTGAGTCGTTTTGCCGCCCAAATTTTGCCCTATTTTCATCCATTTTTAAATTAAGACCGTCCATGAGTCTAAAAATATGTTAAATCATGTTTTACATCCCATACCCTATATTTTCCCAAACCCAAGTCTAATCCGACATTTCACTTACACACTAGGCGGAACACAATACAAGTAAAACTTAATAATAACAGCTAAACTGGGGAATTTACCATTCTCCCTTTAATAAAAATACTCAAAATTATATTCTCCCTTTTTCCTAAAAATGTTAAAAATATCAGTTGTTAATATAAATCCTTAGCCTCTCAGGTGTGATCACATACACTAGTTTGGGCTAGGCTGACTATTGGATTAGATCCACTAACAACACACCTTTGAGATCTACCACCTACTCTATTACCTCCACGGATGTTGAATAGTACTTATAAAGACTCTTCATGGAGAACCTCGATCAGAATGCTAATGTTTAGCCAGACCTAATGATAGTTCATGCTCATCTTAGCGCCAAGATTGGTAATCTCCAGACAAATGTCCAAGAGATGAAGCGTAACAGGGTTCAGACACCTGAGGTTCCAGATCCAGATATCGTCTTACCTTGTGTCGTGGGTCCATAAGCACCAGAATAGATATGGGTTCCAAAAGAGTATCGATAACTCCCTCATCTCCCACATGTTCCACTTGCTAATTGGCCACCACCATCTCAGTTGCTAGTGAAAAATCTCACACAGTGAGGGGAAAATTTTCTAATGCCTATTCCTGTTGATCCTAAAGAGGAAGAATTGAACAAGATTAAGGAAGACCTAAGATTGTTATCTAAAAAGTTTGACCAAGTCAAGATCTTAGGGAACTACATGAATTACACCCACATGTCTCCCTACTCAATAGCTAGGATGCCAAAAAAGTTCAAGATGTCAGAAATCAAAAAATTTAGAGGTAGAGGACCACCCATTGTACACATTTATATTTATAATAATGCTATGATTATACTTGAATATGTTCTAGCAGACATTTAAAGATCGCTCTCTAGTGGTTCTTATCGCTAGATGAGTCCCGAATCCATAGTTGAGAGGATATAGCCTGAGAACTCATGGCCCAGAATAAATGCAAGAGTAGTTAACAATCACTCGCTGATACCTTGAGATACTCAAGAAGAATCTCGAGGAAGCAATCAGCAACTTTATCAATAAGTGGAGATAAAAGTCTTCTGCCATGACAAACCCACCTTCTGAGGAAGAACACGTGAGCATTGTGAAGAAGAATTTCATGCCTCATACCCAAACCTCTATAGGAAGCCAGTACTTCCCTCATTTCAGATCCCTCCATGAGGTAGGGGTGAGATCGAAGATAGTTTTATCAATCAGAAAACCAAGTTTGTACTGAACAAGGCAACAGGGTAGTTAATTCCTCGTAAGTATGATAAGCCAGCTAACACTAATGTATAAACCATTAACAACATTTCTTAGCTGGCTACACCACGGGAGCCCGAGAAAAGTCCTACAATAGTCAAAAGGGAACACACCAAGCTCCTTGTTACACTCTCAAAGGTTTATCATGCTCACTTATCTCAAAACCTCAATAAGACTTTAGACCTTCGCCCATTACTAGACCCATTTCCAAGGAATTTCAAGCGTGACGCACATTGTGATTTTATGCCAAATCACCGGAATGACAACTGACCAATGTTTCCCCCAAAAAAACTTCATTAAAGACCTCAATTATAAGGTGGTCATAGTTTCTCTAGTCAATCCTAAACCTAATACTACTCAAAACCCTCTGTGATAACATTGGACGAGTGTAAAGGCCATTGTTCTAGATGAGAATCCATATATTGATCATTCCACTTGAACTCGATTCACCAATATACCTACTTTATCAGCTAACTCCTCTAAATCCCTCAAAATGTGTCATGATTTCCTTTTGCACTTAGAAAATACACCAGACCATGCTTTATCTCTCATAAGAGTGGTCTACATCGTCATCCGAACCCATTCAAAAATATGGAGCATGGGGCACTGGATATTTCAAATCAACCCCAAGATATTAGGGTGTAACTACGACCAAGGATGGCCCTAAAAGAGGATAATTATGAAAAAATCAGTGATGTATATACGAAATCTTAGGAATTGGACTGAAAATCACATAATGTTTTTGTGTTAATATGATAATTCAGCTTACATAGTACTGTGCATGTCATGTTCGATGAGTTTTATAAGGAGAAAGAAATATGTACTGCTTCCAAACTCTTCACTATCCAAATGATCAAGGGATACTTGGTTCCCTCTTTCTAACACTTTTTTGATGAGTGGGGAGATTTGTACAACAAAGTAGTTAGAGTAATTGAATGAATAGATTTCTCATATAGATAGAATATTATTGCCATCGGGTGGCGTGATGACTCAAAGATGTTAGATAACTCAGATGATGAACCATGTAGTACGGATATCAACACGGTTGCCTCATTATATGGGATCATTTCTTTCCACTCACAATGAGCTGGTCATGGTCTTAGTCCATGACCAGTTTCGATTATGGTCCAAAGATGTGACTAGAGTAGAGATACATGTGACTAGTTCCATGACCATAGACTTTTGTGATCTAAATTAGATAAGGTCGCGGCCTCAGACCGTGACTAGTTGGGTCACGGCCTCAGTCCATGACCATTATTACGGTAAAATTGGGCCAAAATTCCCTCTAACTATGGTCACAGTCATCGTCCATAACCATGTCCATTACCATGGAAAAATTTCTCTCTGACTCTGGTCAAGGCTTTAGGATGTGGCCATTTTGAATTAGTCACGATAGTAGGTCACTGCCATGGGCCGTGACCAGTCCAATTATGATGACATGGTCGCGAATGATGATGTGGAAAAAAAGGGTCACAACATATGGTCACATCCTTGAGCCATGACCAACCTCTTTAATTATAACCTTCTCTCTTTCTCTCTCTCTGACGTTCCTCCTCGTTGCATTCCTCATCTCTAGCGTTCCTCTCTCTCACTCTCTCAGGTAATATTTTATCCATCTCCCTCTCTGTCTCTCTCTCTCTCTCTTTATCTCTCTCTCTGTATATATATATATATATATATATATATATATTAATTATTTGTATCAGTGTGTGTGTATGTGTATTAGTGTTTGTATATATGTGTATATATACAATGTGTGCATATATACTGTGTATATATGTGTGTGTATGTGTATCTATTTGTGTCTGTGTGTGTATGTGAACATGTGTGTGAATGTATGTGTATGTGTGTATTTTAACTAATTTAAAATTTATAATTCTTAAACCCTAATTAGTGGAAAATTTTCCCTTTTTTAAAACTAAGTGAGTGGACAAATACCCTAAACTCTATTTATGATACCATAATTTAGTGAGAAACTATCCTAAACCCTATTTACTAAACCCTATTTATAAGTGAACATATTTGCAAATTTCAAGCCTAAGTGTGACTATTTGAAAATTTTGATTCCATTATCAAATCGGGAGTCCCATGGCTACGAGGTCAGTTGGTACGAGTTACATTGGTCATGTATGTGGTGTTCTTGGCCCTTGCGAGGCCGTTTGGGGGCTGTTATGGGTTTTCGCCCACTAGCAGTGCATTTTCAAGCCTAAGTGTGCCTATTTGCAAATTTTGGTGCTATTCTCAATCCATAAGTCCCATGATTACGTGGTTAGTAGCTACGAGTTATGTTGGTCACGTACAAGGTGTTCATGCCCTTTATGGAGCCGTTTTGGGGTTGTTCGGGATTTTCACCCACTAGCAGCACATTTACAAGCCTAAGTGTGCCTATTTGGAAATTTTGATCCTACTCTCAAACTGGGACTTTCGTGACTACGCAGTCAATTAATACGAGTTACATTGGTCATGTGCGAGGTATTCATGCCCCTTACTGAGCCATTTTTTCTCCCATTAGCGACAGGTTTATAAGCTTAAGTGTGACTATTTATAAATTTCTATCCTATTCTTAAACCGTGACTCCTGTAACTATGTGGTTAGTTTCTACAAGTTACATTTGTAACGTGTGATGTGTTCTTGTCCCTAGCTGGCCCGTTTAGGGATGCTCAAGATTTTTTCCCATTAGCTACACATTATCAAGCCTAAGTGTGCCTATTTGCAAATTTTGATCCTATTCTCAAACCAGGAGCCCCATGACTATGTAGTTGGAACAGCCCCGTAAGGGGCACTCCTAGCAACTGATCTCATAGTAACGAGACTCTCATTCTAAGAACAAACACGTATATATATTTTTTTAGGTAAATATGGTCACGGACATAAATGTGATTATTTTTAATATTTTTTTATAATAAAGATCAGCTCACGGATTGCGGTCGTGACCAAATTTAATCATGTGTAGAAGCTTGGTCAGGACTAAGGTCCATGATGATATTTTTAAACTTGGTCATGGTTTGGGGCCGTGAGCACATTGAACCATGTGTATAAGATTGGTGACGACTTAGGTCCGTGACCAAGGGTTCAAACCTGGTCACAGATTGGGTCTATTAGTAAGGTTTCAAACATGGTCATGGACTTTTTTTATGACTAAAATGTCGTATACTGGACCACACTCGGGTGCGTAACTATGTCTTCTAGTCAGGGATGAAGTGCGTGGCCAATGATTTTGGTTACACCCATTTTGGTCACAAATTGGATCCGTGACCCTGAGGCTTGGTCACGGACCGAGTCTGTGACCATCTGCCTATTTTTTTGTCGTGTTCAAATATCTACTATCAGAATTAATGAAGTATCCATCATGATAAAAATGGACAAGGGCACAAGGTTTATGTTCTTCCCAACATCCATGAATCACATGACCCGATTAGGTTGATACTACAAAGACCTTATTCTCCCATAAGGGAGCACAAATATTGATTAAGATCCTCACAGAACCCACAGTTCCTCCTACAATTACCCTTGAAGAAGTCCTCCACATGGTTGGATCTCTGAACGTTATGAGGCTCATCCCCATTGTTCATGAAGAAGTTCCTAAGATCGGTCCTGACCATAATTATGCTCTCAACATCTCGGTGTAAGCATAGAAAGACAGTTTCAGTAGAATTTTTGGATAACGAGTTCTCTTTAAATCTATATCAATTAAGAACTCTCAATTTTCTAAGGATAAAAGTCATTGATCTCACCCACACTTCCACCACCAAGTGCGCCTAGAATAACACTCGTTGAGAAGTTATCGGTTTAATAAATCTCACACTAGGGGTTGGCCCTATATGCCCCTAAATCGAGTTTTAGTTCATCGATATACCAGCATGTTTCAACTTTCTCCTCGGTTGTCCTTGACTTTATAGTAGCAGAGGTTTGTCATCCTCCCTCCATCACAAGCTGAAGTTCATTGACAAAAATTAGGTCTTCACTATCATCGAGAATGACGACAACACTGATGGAATCATCATAAGTAACCTTTTTTTTGGAAATATAACATAAGGCTAATAACATGATCCTCTCAGATTTAAAAAATTATCCACTCCCTGTCCCAACAGGGGATAAATTCAAAGGCGGAGTATGCCCAGAGCACATTCCGCGTGATAATAATAATGTGATCCAAATGTTCAAGAATATACACTTCATGCCTGGAATGGGGCTACATTGCCATCAAAAGGGGATTCTTGAACCGATAGTTCTGAAAGAACTTTCCCTATGTTCTGGGTTACCAACTATCACCAGATGAACTCATGGCCATCCACCAATCATATTAAAAGAGGGTGTTGAAAAGAAAAGTGGACATCTCAGGAGACCCATTAAATGAAAAGTTTATCATGAAAGGCAAGGATTTCCCCTTTTACGATTTCCCCTGACAATATTACGATCATGTTACGAAGAAATTGAATTCTGAATTAGAAATCTTCTTTGAAGAGAAGATCACCTGGAGTGAAGCCCCAAATCATGAAGTGAATGCCCCGGCCATCTAATTTGAAGATTGAAGCTCTTCAAGCACTGAAAGTTTTAAGATCAGTGATAGCAATGAGTTATTTTGTTTCCACACACTAAGGTTGGAACTCTGTATGATCCACACTACGGTTGAGCCATCTATAGGGATCATCCCTACTCAAATTTTGCTCCTCAACTACTGAAGTGTTCCTGTTAGACCAGTTGTAGCCAATCTGAACCCTATTGTTTACCCTCTATAAGCACTACAAAAAAGAAGTTTTTAAGACGGAGGATTTTGGGACGACATAAATTTTAGTCCTTAAATCATATATTTTGAGATGGATAAAAACATCCGTCTCAAAAACTAATATTATTTAAGACCCGATTTATTACCCGTCCTATAAATTGAGGCTAATAAGACATCATATTAAGAGCCAACAAAAAAAGTCTGCCTTGTGAGATGGCTCAAACAATATTGTTCCTGACCTTCACGAATTTAACTCCCTCCTTGTGCATTCAAAGAAAAGATAAAAAGAAAAGTAAAACAAACTTAGTCATCTGGTTTCTCTACCAGGACAAAAATTCACCCACCCCGCTCTCCCTTACCACCATTTCTTGCCTTAGATTTCTCCCCTTCCACCATCGCTCACCATAGATCTGTCCCCTTCCCTCATGGTTGGTAAGTTGTGTTACATTTTCTCTTGGTTGTGGTGAGATTATAGTGGTGTAGGTTGCTAGCTAGTTAGGGCATCAAAGATTAGGGTTAAGTGTAATTGGAAATAATCAAAGCGAGATTTTATGGTTGAAGACATCAAATTAGTTGTGTTATATACTGATTGTCAATTTCCTTGTTTAGTTTCTATTAAAATGGAAGTAAAGTTAATGGAAAAGTAATTTGATATCTTTTTTATGTAATTGGTTGGTTATTGGGATAATTGAAGTTTTTTTTAATTTTATTTTTAATAATAGAAATTACTTATAATAATAGAGTAGTAATTTTTCTGCATTATATCGTAATTATGATCTTTCAATATCAATTATATGTTTTTCATTGATGGGTATTTAATAAGGGGATTACTGATTACGTTGCATATTTTTATTGACATTTAAATATTTGATATAATCCAAGAAATTCAAGTTATAGTATTATCGAATTGATGCGGATAAAAGCTAATTTTAATTATTGGTTATTGCTTAATATCATAAGGTTTTTTACTGAATTTATTTTTAATGGTGATAGGAGGTTAAGGGTGAGACAATTGAAAACCCGAATTGTCTTGTAGTATAGTTTTAAGATTAATATATGTTAATATTTGTATACTTATTTGAATGAATTTTAGTTAGAATTATTGATATGTTTATGTTAATTAATTCATGTCATTTTCAAGTAGTTTATGCCATTAATTTGATTTACTATTTGATTATCATTTTATTTTGCAATATAATTTATGGACCCAAATAATTAAAATATGCATCACCATTTAAAAAATCGTCAATGTTATCCAACACCATAGCAAATGATAAATCTTAACATTCAAATCAATAAGTGTTGGGACACAAACACCAACATATGAGGTGGTACTCGAAAGCAATAAATAAAATATAGGCATTAGGGAAGATTCTAGTTTAAACAAAAAAATAGTCAACACAAAATATAATTTACGATTTTGTTTTTAATGTTTTTGATTAATTTTTAATGGTGCATCCTAGACCAATCATAATGTCAAACATGCATAAATGTTAGTCTTCATGACCAAGAACCATAATCATTCACAATTGAGAGGAAAATAAACAAATAAGTATATTGAATGATGTTTTTTATTCTGTGAAGGAAGTCTAATGTTTGTAATTGACAGTTTCTTGGGAGATTCCATGAAACTTAAATATTTTTGTGGTCTACTTTCAAGTGGTATTTAACTGAACTAAATTAGTTTTTTTCCCAATCTTTTTCTAGTTTTACACTTTATGGGGAGTGTTATTTGAATGACCATATTCGATTAAGAGAATAGTAACATTTTTTAATCACACTTTCCCACACGTCGCATGGGTTACTACTAGTGTCTAATATAAGTTTGTATTCAATGTTCTTTAGTGCAAGTGGGTGAATTTGATTTGCTGAGATTTGGTTGACTAACCAAAGTTGCAAGTTTTGTTGTTATTTTAAGGTGCATTCCACTACACCAAAAAGGCCAAATTATCACCTTTGGTCCTGCTAGACTTGTCACAATCATCGACTGTGACAAAAAAAATACGTGTTTTTTGTCACGGTCAACGACCGTGACAAGTCCATGACAACGGGTTATCACAGTCATTGACCATGCCAAGTTCGTGATAAGTGAAGTTGTTATGGTCTTGTCATGGTTAATGACCGTGACAACTTAAGAAAGTTGTCACGGTCAAAGACCTTGACTGGTCCGTGACAACTTTGTCAATAAAAAAACCTACCCCTATTTTTTCCCACCATTTTCATTCCACCCTTTTTTCTCTCTCTCGCGCGCAAATGCTCTCTCTCTCTCTCTCTTTCCTCTTTATGTGTGTGTGTATGTGTACATATGTCTGTGTAGAACTGTGTGTGTGTGTGCGTGATGATGTGTGTGCAGGTGGGTGGGTGTTGGTGTGGGTGCATGTGGGTGTGGGTAGGGGGGAAAGTGATGGGGAAGGGGAGAGTGATGGGTGTATATGTGTATATATATATGTATGTGTGTGTGTGTGTAGAACTACATGTGTGTACTAGTGTGTGTCTGCGTGTAGGGGGTAAGGGGAGTGATGGGTGGCAGTGGGTGTGGGGGTGGCAATGGTGGGACGGGAGGTGAGTGGGGTGTAAGAGAATTTAGTGTGTTGTTTTCAATTTGGGGATTTCACATGTGCATGTATGAATCCAAAAATAGTGTCAATGTTGTTTGTGGACTTTATACTTTGCCTAAATAGTATTAACATCCCCTTAGCTCCTTCTGAAATGGACTGAAACATATGTAATTCTATAGGACCCGTTACTCTAAATTGAAATTGAATTCTAATTGGTAGTGATATTGTTATAATTTGAAATTGAATTGGTATTGATATTAGTATAAATTTTCGTTCTTATGCGTACTTTAAATTAAATGAAACATACTTTAAATAGCATAATTAAAGAAATCTCTCGAATTGTGATTAGACATAATTATATGAGACATACTTTAAATTAGGTATAGTACACATAGATACTAGACTTATAGTTCTTATGCATACGGATTTAATATCCCCTAGACCCGTTCAAGAGACATTATCCTTATAATGAGATCTCTCGAATTGTTCCGTTTGGACAATTTAGGACTGCATAGTTTTTGTATAATAATATTCTTAGTGGGTTAAACCTGTTACTTTTGGGGGAAGTTTTGCTGTCGTATCTTAATGTTCTCTTGGTACATATTATATGTTGTGATGTTAAGTGTTATTTCAATTGATAAATTGAAATAACACACACAATTGTGAATCTATGTCATGTACTTGGAGAACTATGGGGATATACTGCCGAATTTTCCTCAAATTAAAACAATGTGCATGAGCCGTTTAATATATTATAGAAATATGCGATCTCCAATGGGATAGGACCACTCACCCTTTAGAGGAGATGGAGGAAATAGGAATTAATATTATAAATTGAACTTTAATTTCAATTTCAAATTAAAATTGAATTTGAATTTGAATTTGAATTCATGCATTGAATGATGTCGTAGAAACACACTTGTTGTTCTTATGCGTACGCATTCAATAGATGATTGTTTATAATAATGGGAACTAAATATTCACACTTTTGTTTATGCTAATATACGAATATACTCTTCTTACCCTTAATAGGTGATTGTTTGTAGTAGTTATGATGGGATATCCTAAATACAAAGAGTGGATGGGTGAAACAAATAAATTAGGGGATGTGTTTCGCAGAGGTGCTAATGAATTTGTGAAATACGTGTAGAGATATCATGATGGTGAAGAGTTTCCGTGTCTATGTGATAGGTGTAAGAATGGTAAGGTGTTGAGGAAAACAGTTGAACTACTTTTGTTATGATGAGTCATGCAAGAAAGTTATCAAATTTTGTTTTTTCACAAGGAACCGAAAGGTTGTTTTGTCCATGAGCAACCTTCAAAAAGTAAGATAGATGTACAAGGGGAGGATGATAATGTATATCATAATATGTTAGAGGATTTAGTTGATGAGGCGTATGGAGTTCATGAAGTGCAAGATAATGAGGACACTGACGATGTACAAGGTCCAGGTACTCATCAAGATATCGGGATAAACCTTGACGAAGACTACCAAAGTTTAAATGACCCAGTCGTTATACTCTGTTTGTGAGAAAGATCAAATAACTTTACTCGCCATGGTTTGTTTGCATAGTTTGAAGACTCAATATCATTTGTTTGGTACTAGCGTGAAAGGAATTTTTAATTGGGTAAAAGGTTTGCTACCCAAGTAGAATATGCTTCCAAAAAACTATCCTACTATGAAAAATAGTTTTGAAAGGTTTGGGAATGAAGTATAAATCAATTAATGCTTGTGTGTATGACTGCATACTATACCAAAATGAGTGTGAAAATCTCGATCGATGTCCGGTATGCAACGAGCCTAAATATGTCCAATATATTAGTAAGGAAGGCACAAGCTCAAAAGTCCCTAAAAAATATTAAAATATTTTCCCGTTGGGCCTAGATTGAAGCGGGTTTTCATAGTACCATGGATAGAGGAGGCAATGGCATGCTAGGGCAGAAGAAGGTAAAAATCTAATGTGCCATCCTATTGATTCTACAACTTGGAAGAAGATGAATTTCGAGTATCCCAAATTTCCTCGAGAATAGCGTAACATTCGTTTGGAAATATCAACAAATGGTTTGAACCCATTTCGAAATCTAAGTGCCAATCAGAGTGTATGGCTAGTGATCCTAGCCCTACTCAACCAACCTCCTTCAGAATGTTTAAGACCTAAATTTTTTATGTTGTATTTGTTGATCCATGGGCCAAAGGCACCAAGTTAGGACACCGATGTCTACCTGGATCCTTTGATAGAAGAATTAAATGAGTTGTGGGAAGAGGGTTTTCAAGAATTTGACTCTTTTAAAAAAGAAGAGTTTACGCTGAAAGCTATGTTGATGTGGGCAATTCATGATTTTCCAACTTATGGGAGATTATTTGTTGTGTAGTACTTGGTTATTTAGGGTGTCCAATTTATGGAGAGGAAACTAAATATCTTCATCTACCCGTTAGCTCAACAAATATATACATTGCCGTAGGAAGTTTTTACCCCCTCTCAAAGTTTTAGATTTGATAAAGGTTTTAATTTTTTACCGGGCGAGGTTGGACATAGGCTACGATCGAGAATGCTTTCAAGCTCAAAAATTGAAAGTAAATCTTCTGATTGTGGCCCTAATATGAGAGGTAAGAATCCTAAATTTAAGAATGTCAAGCATAAGAAAACCCCAACTGGGAACGAAATTGAGATAAGAAAGGCATGGTCTAGGAGGTCAATTTTATTTAACTTGCCTTATTGGAAGAATAACCCGATGCACCATGTATTGGATGTAATGCACGCATAGAAGAACATCTCTGAACATATTATGGGAACATGTCTTTAGGGGAGTCATTCGAAGGATGGAGAAAATTCATGAAAATTCCTTAAAGCTTTGGAACATAAGCCACAACTATGGTTTGAAGAAGATAGTAGGGGAAGGACAATAATTCCCCTTGGTGTGCTGACTTTGATGAATGAAGAAAGGAAGGTGATTTTAGAGAAAATATATAATTTGAAAGTTCGATCTAATTTTTGGTTCAACATACAAAGGGTTGTGAATTATGCTACCCATGATTTACATAAATATAAGTCCCACGATTGGCATGTGATCTTCCAATTGGTCCCTATATTGTTTAAGGATTGTTTCTCCAAGAAAAAGGATTTGTGAAGGGCTATTATGAAAATTAGTATCTGCTTCACATTTTTATGTGAGAAGGTAGCCAGTCGAGATCACATAGTGGCCACAAAATTGGCTGTGAACGAAGCGATCGGTGTCGGGGAGAAGTAGTTTCCCCTATCTTTCTTTGACATAAGTTTCCACTTATTAGTACACCTAGGCACTTCTTTACAACCCAGTTAGATATCATTGGATGTATCCATTTGAAACATTAATGAAAGTTTTCAAAGATTACGTTAAGAATACACGATACACTAAAGGATCAATTGCAAAGGAATACATCACCGTGGAGTCATCAATCTACACTCTGGAATATATGCCTGACTCGACCAGAGTGGATGAGAATGTTGAGTTCATTGATGAGGGTGGTCATGTGATGGGTAAACGAGTGATATTAATGAGTTTGTAACATGAACAAGTATCTCGTTACCTATTTGATATTCATGAAGACGTCGAAGAATGAAAAAAGTAAGTTTAAATTATTTTCACTTTTAAATTATATTAATTTTTACATGATTAATTTTGTAATACGTTCTTGACAATCTATGCAGAAAATATGAAGCCTATGAGAACAATAAAAGACTAAAAATAATGGCACAATCAGACAACGAATAAAGGGTGTGATTGTCACATGAGGTAATTATAATTAAAATGGTTGTTATTAAATGTCACATTACAAGAAAGCTTTATAACTAACCTAATTAATTCTATGCTTTATTTACTTATTATAGAGGTTTGGAACCCTAAACAACTTGACCCTACCTACCAACATGGTTAAGCTATCCCCCTATTTAAGAGGTTTTCACAGATGTTTTCGTTAGATGAAAATGGTCGTAAAAATCTCTTAGCTCATAGAGTACTGTCGTGACAGTTGATCTATATTCTCAGCTCTTAAAGTTGGGTCATGTGACATCAAGGCATGCTCGTCTAGCCACTGGGCCCTTATTCATGGCACAAGGGTACAAAAAGTATCGATTGAATAGTTATGTAATCGGTGCAAGGGTGTACGAGGAAAATCCAAATGTACAGAACTCGAGCATTTCATACAAGGCTTTCGAGCGAGCGCGAAAGATTAAAATCGCATTAGAAGATGAAATGACTTATTTTGGTGTAATTTGAAATATATTTGAATTGGACTATGTAAAATTCAAAGAGGTTGTATTTTATTGTGATTGGGTAAGATTTGTGGATAAAAATGCTTGTAAAGTTTATCCTAGCACCTATTTGATCATGGTAGACTTGTGCAAGTTGAAGAGAAACGAACATGTGAGCAATGAGCCATTTGATTGTGCTTTTCAATAGGTCAAGGAAGTGTTTTAATCGGAGTACATGAACAAAGAGCCGTGGTAAATCGTCCTATATGAGCTAAAACATATAAACAGTAGTGTGGATGACGTGGATGCACCAACCGAATATCAATCCATTTTTTATGATAACCCGACTTTGAAATAATTTTCTGATTTGCAATAAGTATTGAAATTATTTCTAATGACCGGTGGTTGTATTATTCTATAGCTTTACTATTATCGAAAAAAAATTTAATTTATTTTTATTCATTTGTACTTGATCATTTTAATGCTTGTAATAACCAAGTGAATATGTTAATTACAATTTTAATCAATTTAAGCCTCAATTCAAAGTTCATGACCCGGGAGTGTGTGTTGGGGGGGGGGGGGGGGGCAGTGTTCATGTGTGTAAATTGAAATTGGTATTGGTATTGGTACAAATTGAACTTGGTATAAATTGATATTGCTATTTGTATGTATTGTTATTATCATATTTGAGCATTAAGTAAAAGTTCATATACATGTTTGTACTACTACTACTACTAATTTTTGCATAAAGTGACTTCATCAAGGTGTGGTAGCGGATTCGATGAGGGCTCCTCGGCGAGTAGGCCCCCCAAATGGGGAAAATTGGGGTTCGTCGTCGAGAATAAGATGACATTATTAGCTGGAGCGCTAGAGTTGTTGAAGGAGATTGTTGGCCCTGGGTACACTGATTAGAGGGCTATACCTATTGACCTGAAGTTGAACATCTGGGGGGAACTACAGGTTTTGTATTGAATATTTATAATTACAATTATATTTATATTTTTATTCATATTTATAACTGTAACACTTAATTTCTTTTTGGTTTGTATTTATTTGATAGGAACAATTTGTACTGCTTGCATATCTCCGCGACTCCACGTTTGAGCAATTGAGGGATCAATATAAGATGTGGAAGAAGAATTTGCGGGCACAGTATTTTGGGAAGACCCGGGAGTCCATTCTGAGACTATGTGGGACCGTCCCCCGCAAGCTGACGATCTCATTGGCAAAGTGGCAAAAGTTTATCGATAATGAGACCAATGAGCGAAAATTGGCATTTATCCAATCGGGGAGGGACAACCGGGCAAAAAAGTTGGATGTGCACTACTTCGGGCGAGCGTCTTATGTCGAGGTGGAGCACAATATGGTAAGTTTCCATTTTTTTTAATTTTACTAATTCTAATTTAGCATTACTTTCGTTACTTACTAATTATGTATTATTTTATTTCAGGACACGGTGAGTGGCCCTATGGGTAGGCCACATTGGCTCAATGCTTATGTGTCAATTTGGATGAAAAAGGGCGAGGACAAGGAGATGTCCTCGAGCATCGCAACCACCATTGTAAGTTAAAAATGTTAAATTTTTTTAGTTATGTTATAATTTTTTATTTACTTAATTAACTAATCGTGTACTTTTTATCTTTTCAGGTAAAGCTTAAGGAAGAGCATGAGTCGCGGTCTAATGCCGACAAAAGCATCTTTGACTACAAATGCACTCAGCCAAGTGCTCGGGACGGATCATAAGGGGAGGACTAGAGGGTGAGCTTGACAAGCACCCAAATTTGTACATTTTATACCCCGAATAGATGTATTTTATTTGCTAATTCTCTGCAATTTGGGTCTTATGCGCTTAAATGTTTATCATGTAGGTCAAATTGTGCATTGTAGAGTTCAAACGATTAAATCAAGACAATTGTGCAAAAATGGTGCTAAATACCCAATCCCCTGGCCCTAACCTAGCCCATCTTAGCCTAAACCTACCTCGAAACCCGTGTGTGTTAGTTTGTGCCCTTTTATTATTTTTTAGATTTTTAGTTTGGGTTATTTTAATTTTACGATTATTTTAGAATTTTTAGGTTTTATTTTCTATTTTTCTATTTTATTTTTATTTTATTAAGTTTTTAGTTTTAGTTTTTATTTTATTTTATCTTATTTTATTAGGATTGGAAGTTTTAGGATTATATTTATTTATTAGTTTTATTAGATTTTACATTTTCTTTTTAAGAGTTTATTTTTAGTTATATATTACATTTTAGATCTTTAGTTTTTAATTTTTATTAGGTTTTTAGTTTTATTTATTTTCTTTCTTTTAATTTAGTTTTACTTTATAGATTAAAAGTTTTAATTTTAGTTTTTACTAATTTTTATTTTTTAGGATTTTAGTTATTTTTATTTTCATTATTTTAATAGGGTACAAATTACACACACCCTATTTCTCTACATTACCTATCATACACTCACATACACCTAACTAACCCACTCACCCTCATCTAATTACCCTACACCCCCACACCTTATCCCCCCCTACACTCATCTTCAACCTCACTCCCCCACATCTTTCTCTCTCCCCTAAACCACCATAACAACACTCTATATCTCTTACACCTCCATCATCAAACCAACACACCAACATAACCTCTATCTTCTACCTCCAGTAAACATCATCACTCTCTCTCCCTACCAAAAATCCGTCGACGGAACCCCCGACATTTACCCGACCTGACCCCCAGCATCTCCGGTCTGAACCAGCCACCGCCAGAGCCCTTCGGCCATACCTTCTCCGGCAGACGAGACCCTTCCATCGCGTCTCCCACCAGCGCCTCTACCCCTACTACCAACACCCCCCGACGGCAAATCCTAACCTGTAACACTGCCGACGGAATCCAATCCGGCCACCATCTCTGGCCAACCCTAAAAATGACCCTAAAACCCACAACTGACCTCCTGAACCCGATTTCTAACTTCTGCCCTAGTCAGCAAACAAAACCAAAAACCAAGACCCATTTTTCCAACGCAAACCCATTTCATCCATTCTCCTTTTAGCCAAAGCAACCCACGATTTGTGTCACCTGCCAATACCAAATACCAAAAGTCAAGAAAAACTCTAAATTACCCATGTGACTAATAAAACCCACTTAACCTTTTTTACCCAATACCCAAAAATACCCTCAACTAACTCTTCTACCCCAACTTCCAATTATACCCCCAAGAACTAAATCAGATTTTTATTCCTATCCACTCACCCACTTTTCCCCACACCTCACCATTTCCATGCACACTAAAATCCATTACCCAATTTACCCCTAGCTCCATGGCACCTACTATTTAAAGAGATGATGACCATATGAAAAGGGGATCTCAAAATTAGTTCTAAGCTTGATGTGATAAAATTCTCTCCACCCCTCTATGTTGAGTATTTGCATTTTTAGCAAATACCTCAATATAGAGGTGTGTAGTGAAATTTATCCCTTATGGGAGGTAAATTCTAACTCATTCCTTTATGTTGAGATTTTGCATTTTTACCATTTATCTCAATATAAACTAATGATCTAGAATTTATTTCTTTGGATGAGTTCAATGTACAATTTTATAATGTTAGGATTTGCATTTTTAGCAAATCTCTTTTATTATTTAATTGTCCATTATGAATTCATCCACTATCCTTTTTATTTTTATTTTGTAGTTTTTAGTTCTATATTGAGAGCTTTTATGATGGAATAAAGAGGATAGAAACCCTAGAGTTAGCTTAGAGAGAAAGTTAGAAATAATTTTTTTTTAGTTTAGAAATTTATTTTATTTTATTTATTTAGATTTAAATTTAGTGAAATAATTGCGTGAGATTCAAGTTAAGTGAATTTTTCATTTATATCTTTGTTGATCACTCACTTGGAGGGTTATATGCTTCTCATTCAAGGATTGAAGTCTATTTAATTAAGAGATTGGTTTGATTATTCTTCTCTCTACTCTTTTATATTAAATGTCTATTGAATATTTGTTTATTATGTTTGATACCATGTTAGGCTAAATCCCCTTTTAAGCGGTGGGGGCAAACCCTTATTTGATGTTATTTTAGTTTAATTAGTTTGATTGCTTGAAAATTCCATTTGAATGTTATTTTTGATCCCTCACCCTTAGATTTACGCCTCGAGAGAGGGTAAATGATTTTCGAGAGAAAATCGAAATTCTAGTTATAATACCCATTTTAGATTCGAACTAGAGAAAGGGGTTTCTTAAGTGGGGTATTATAACTTCAATTTCAACTCTAATTTTTTTTCTAAGATTTACATAAATTTTAATTGATCGATCCTAGCGAGTGATTAATTAAAAGGAGTGCAGATCTATTTTTCTAGAGTTGTGGGGTGTTAAACTTAATTTTCTAAAATATTACTATCAAAATTACACTTGCAACGAGTTTTGGTTTGTAAGTTTGATATTAATTTGGTAGAATTCAAATAATTAAAATAAATAATTAGAATAACTAAAATTTGTGGTGTAATCCCATTCCTTGATTGTTCTCACCATTATTCACCTCATTTATCTCTTATTTTTACTTTAGACTTTATTTTTCATTTTAGTAACTTTCTAGTTAGTTGTTTTTATCTCACATTCAATTTAGTTTAGTTTAAATCATCACCTCACTTGATTGTTTTAACATTTGGAAATGCTAAAAAAAAAGTAGAAAAAGTAAAAAGCCCCAAAAAAAAATTGAATTACAATTGTGTTCCCTTTGCTTTACCCCATTGGAAGTGGATTGATACCATTACTTACCTCTACACTTGAGATTGTATTATTTTTTTGCTATTTTAAGGTTTTGACTAACTTGACTTTCAACAACGGCACAAAAAATTCAAGTTGTCAAATGGCGTTGTTGCCGGGGCAACAAAAGAAAACGATTCACAAAAGTTAAAGTTATCAAATGGCGTCATTGCCATTCTTGGGAGCGTGAACACTCGGAGTGGATTTCAACTTGTAGTTCATTTATTTTTTGAACTTTATTATTTTTTGTACCATTTTTATATTTTTAGACGGCTTGTATTAGGTTTATTTTATCCTTGCTTGTATTCGGTGCATATAGACACCTTTATTTTATTTTTAATTTTAAAAATTGTAATAATATAAGACAAGCGTGAAAGGAAAACCGGACAAGGTAGAGAGAGGGCGTCCAAAGGAGAGGATTTAGAAGCTTCTCTACCTTGGGTCGGTAGGACTCCCGAGGATGACTGAGATAGGCGTAATCTCCCCCCGATCGACTCAAAAATTTTCGACACCCCATAGCCTAAAAACCGTTGGAGGTACATTTCGTACACCCCGCGCCTCTCCTGTTAGCGAGTCAATTGTTTTGTGTGCTTGTGTGATCTTATTTGATTTTATTCTCGCATTTATTTTCGAATGGTGTGATGAATTAATTGACTAAGACCTACACCCGGTCACTCACGAGAAGGGATTTCATCACCAGACTCACTCGCTTACTAATTGTGTGCTACCCTAGCTATCACTAAATTTAAAATCAATCAACTAGGTAGCCCACTAGGAGAAAATTTTACAAAGGTGAACACTCAGATTTTTTGTGATTTTTTATCGCCCGTGGACTTATTTAAAATTTGACTACCCTTTCACTAAATTTAAAGATAAAAATTGGCTATGTGCTAGTTAGGAAATTTTCTTGACTTGTGTGTGTGTCCAATTCCATTTTTCGGTAGTCTATTTTAGTTAGTTCGTCAAATTCAAAGAGTTCATATTTTTTCCCCACCTTTCCTTCCAAAAAAATCCAAAAATATTTTCGTTCATTTTTATTAAAAAAAATCCAAAAATATTTTCTTTCTTTCATTTTTGAAAAATTCAAAAATATTTTTTTTCCTTTATTTTTCACAGAAATACAAAAATATTTTCTTCCTTCATTTTTAGAAAATCCAAAAATATTTTCTTTCCTTTTAAAAAAATTTAAATATCAAAAAAATATTTCTCTCCTCATGGCCGAAGAACGTCCGTTACGGGACTACCTTGGTCATTTTCCATTGACACGTGACACGTGTGAGAGTGATCCCGAGCCATCTCTTTATGATATTTTTCGTGGTTTCGGCTCTATCACGAGTACCCTTGATACTCTTGACCCGTCCATGCACGCACCTCACCTTCCATCACCCTCGGTGTCAAGTGTCGACGTGTCCATCCTTTGTTGTGCACCCATTGTTATTATGCGGATCACATGTCCCATGAGTGTCCGTACTTATCATATCCATTCGAACCCACCATGGAACATGTGCATCCATATGACACTGTTCCGGAACCCACCTCGACCTATTATCCCGATATACCTAATCCCGAGTTGTGTGAGTACCCCAGTTATTAGTGGAGGCTTGATCACCCTTCCACGCAATACAAATCCCAACCCTATGTTGTGGATCCTCACACTTTCCAGCAGTCTTCATGGAAACCTTGTGCACCCATTTCGATTCGTTCCCGCACTACGCACCCCATGAGTATCAACCAATTATCCATCACGAAAGCGATCCTTTCGTGTATGATGCACTTGGCCCCACTCCACACACTTCATTTGAGTATTCTTCATACACTCACGATAGTAGCGAGTTGTGTCCACCTCAACCACCACCACCACCACCCATCACTCCACCACCTTCCACCACATTCGCTCTCGAAACCCTCTTGCAAAAGTTCATACTTGAGCAAGAGCAAGCCACTCAAATTCAAACTCAAGATCTCCAAAGGCTTGAACAAAGATTAAATGAATTAGAATGTGCAAGAGAGTCGAATATTTCCATGGATCCACCCATCATTGCCACTGAGTGTGATGATGATGTGTCCTCTTGTGACACGGATATTGAGTGTGACCAACCCTACCACCCCGAGAATCTCGAAGTTGAGACCATTCCATGGTTCGAGCCCCATGTTGACAATTGTGTTGACTTATCTTTCGATAGTGAGCCTGATCAAATCCCACCATGTCCACATGAACCCACACTTGCGGTTCCTATTCCCATTCCCTTTCTCGATAAATCCAAAAAAATGCCCGAGTCTACACCCATTGAGCCCACTGCCTGTGTTCCCGAGGAGACACTTCATTATAGGTTAGCTCTGGATACGAGTGTTCACCATTTTTCAGAGATAGAATCCGTGATAGTTTCTACCTATTCGGATATGGATGATGTCCCACCATGCATGACTCCCTTTGAGTTCGATATTTCTAGTGATTCCTCTATCTTAGATCTTGGTGCCTTGTCTTACTCAACCACCACATTCACCGATGCTACTCTTATGGAGAAGTTGACCACTCCATCTTTAGAAACCACACTCCCTTGTATGTATTCCTTTACTCCTCCCAATGAGTATGTGTCTCCCACGATTGAGTTGTCTCATCTTCCTCCACCATTTATCCCACCCGATCCACCATTTATCCCACCCGATCCCCTCATTGTCCTTTCCACCCCACCACCTGGTTTGGATCTTGATTTTACACATTTCACATTTTCATCTACATTTCTAGATCCTCACCCGAAACCATCCTCTACCATCTACGAGAGTATTTGTGGTGATATTCTCCACTTCCGTGACACTGAGCTTGTTCCTCTATACCCGCCACTCTCTTGTGGTGTTGATGTTTCTCAATAGCTCCCTCGCATGTCACGACGCGACCACTATTATCGCCCATTTATAGAACGATCGTGTCATTTCTATGAGAACCACCCCATAACTATTTCCAAACCATTTAGCCTCCCTCACCAACTTGAGCACCATGCGTAAGGGCCCTAGTTGCCCTCACATTTCTTCTCAATATGGCCCGTGATCGGTGCCTATTCACCCGTGACCTATACCTTTCCACCCTCACCTTTACCCTAATACCCACCCGCCCATGGTCCACCGATGCTTTGCATCGTGTGATGCACTTTTCCATACAAGTGCATTGACCACTTTAGCTTCTATACAACAAGACTAGTGCTTCAGTCTTGTTTAGGGGTGATTCTCATCACCCAATTCTTCTACCTCCCTGAGCTTTCTAGTTCCTATCTTTAGGGTGAGTAATGGTTCGGTCTGGCTGAAGAAATTAAACTTAGTGCTATCAGGAGGCAACCCGCATTTCTTGTACTAGTCTCATCCTATTTGGGGGTGGTGTTTCACATCACCCTATGCTTTATCATGCTTATAGACTTGTACACATTTTTCTCTTATCATTTATTCAGGTTTATTCTTGGGTTCATCTGTTCACTTCATTTGCGATTGATTTTGGTAATCTCTTTCCTACCTTATGCTCTCAATTTTAAAAATCATTTTACTTAACATCGAGGATGATGTTCCTTTTTGTTTGGGGGTAAGAAATTTTCTCAAAATCATACCGCTTTTGAAATTTTTTGAGTTTTAAACCTGATTTTTAAAATTTCGTGCAGTTTCTTTCATCTCACTCATTGATGTGAATTTTCAATCATCCATCTTTTAAAGTTTAGGAATCAAGCTAGAGAATATTTTTTTTCTAAATAGCTTATGTATTACGTAACAAAGCATGTTGTACCATGAATTTCTAGACTCAACAAAATTTGCACACTTATCATGTTACTACAATTTAGAGTTGAGGAGTAGTAAAATTCTAAAGAGAACTTTCAAGATCACTAGTAGAGACTTTAGCTTGTGAGATTTGTGCCTTTCACCCTTTCAGAGTGTTTTACTCAATCTCCGAGTCACAAGTTGATTCAACTTCTTTTGGGTCCGCACTTAATTGTTGTATGATCTCATTATCTTTCATAAAATTTTGGCTTGATCACTGAGAATTACATCTTTTTCGAGTTGTATGAAACACGTGTCTTGAAATTTGTCCCGATCACTAGGATTTTCATCCATACACCTACCACTTTTCCCCATATCATATTTCCATTCATTTCACCCATTACTTTCCCATATTTCATATACATTCCCCTCACCATTATTCCCCACTCATTTCATATATCATCCATCATCATTTTCAAATAAAAGAGTGTTATTCCAAATGTTAAATGTCTTCATTGTTGGTTTGAAAAATGAGAGAAAAAGAAAAAAGAAAAAAAACATAAAAATAGAAAAAAGAAAAAAAAATTAGAGAAAAAGAAAAGAAAAAGAGTTTGTAATTGCACTTAATTTTTATGTAATAAAGACATTTGTGCCTAAAGTGTATACACTCTTCTCACATATCGCATCCATCTTTTATCCATTACACATCCATCACTCATTACTCATCCATACATCACCATTCTACCTCATATCATCATATCCTTTCCATCTCATTTCCCCTCACCCATAATCATCCATATATTCCCCCTAGGTGTTCGGGCAAATGAAATTCGACATGGTGAATAACTCGACGTTCTCACTATAGTGATTAGCATTCTTTCATGAGATCATTTTTCATTCTATATATTCGTTCTTTCTTATGTGTGTGTGAGACGTTTGAACTTTCTTACATTTACTCACCTCCTCACACACAAGAGCGATACGCTTACCCTAATCTCGAGAGTTCGTTTGAGAGAGATATATCCGTGAGATTTGAAGTTGATGCTTTGATTCTGAAGAGGCAATCTAGGAATTACTTTTGTGATACTTGACCCATTTTGACTGATTCACACTACACACGTCTAGTTCTAGGAAGGATTTGCCTTGAGTATTTACTTAGGTAAACTTTTTACACATTCTAGCTTGTATTTCTCCAAATATTTCTCATATGATGGATTGTGCGATTATTCTATGTCTAATAAGAGATTGACCTCCCTTCGATAATTTTTTCGCAAAATAAGAATTTTGTGGGTATATTCCCTGCAAACCCTCACGAGACACAACTCGTCCTGTAGGGAACATTGGCTCAATGCTTATGTGGCAATTTAGACGACAAAGGGCAAGGACAAGGAGGTGTCCCCGAGCGTCGCAACCACCATTGTAATTTAAAAATGTTAAATTTTTTTAGTTATGTTATAATTTTTTTATTTACTTAATTAACTAATTGTGTACTTTTTGTCTTTTCAGGTAAAGCTTAAGGAAGTACATGAGTCGCAGTCTGATGCCGACAAAGCATCTTTGACTACAAATGCACTCAGCCAAGTGCTCGGGGAAGATCATAAGGGGAGAACTAGGGGTGAGCTCACGGGTGGGGAAGTCTAGGATCATTGGCATGGAGACAAGCAACAACGCGTTGGCACATAAGGTGGACACCCATGATGATAAGCTATCAAGGTTGGAGGAGACGGTCGTAGATATGTATGCCTTCATGAAGTGTCAGTTGGGCAAGAAAAAGGGAAGGGGGAAGGGGAAGGAGAAGGAGGTAGAGGTATACGAGGATGAGGATGAGGACGAAGACTCCACTGCTTCATCGGCGTTATGCATGAACTCAGCGCCATATGATGATCCATTTCCCATCGTGACCCCTATCGACCGGCCTATGTCAACACTCGATTGGTCGAGTGTGCATTTACTCGACATATATTGTGGGAAACCGATAGAGAAGAGGTTGAGGGATCCAAACTTCCTCTCGGGTTTGTTCGTTCATGGACGTTCCCTCCAAGACACTGAGGCAAGAGTGCATGTCACGCATGTGGTGGAGGGGAAAGGAGAACTCACCTGTGTGGTTACATAAACAATGTGGCGTTCATCATATTGCGTGGTTTCTCAATTCATATGTTGTATGGCCTTCCTTCCTCCTATGATCTGTTCAAGTCCTTTCTTCATGAAATTATTTATATATTTTGATTTGGATATTAAATTGAATTTGTATTTTTTTATTTTGGTACATGTTGGTTTGGATACGGATATTTTCGTTTCTATTTTATTTGGATATGGATTATATATGCCATGATTTGGTATATAATTTTTTTTTATTTGCATATATGTTGTTTAGACAGGTATAATTTTTCTATAACGGGTACAAATATACTGTTAGGCAGTAGTAGTGGCCATACTTCCCAACAACATTTTTTAAAATACTGGATAGAATTGTCACTGTCAAAGACCGTGACAAGTACGTGACAAAGAATTTTGTCATGACCTTTGACCATGATAAATGTTTTTGGATTGTCACAGTCTTGTCACGGTCTTTGACCGTGACAAAAACTTATCAAGGTCAAAGACCGTGATAGGACCATGACAAGTTTAATGAACTTGTCACGATCTTTGATCGTGATAAGTCCCTAGTAACTGAGTTGTCGCCCCCAGACTTGTCACGGTCAATGACCATGACATGTTGGACTTATCATGGTCAAATCCCATCAAAAGTCAACAATTTTGGTGTAGAATTCAGTGGGAAAATGTGTTGATACTCTAAAAAATAAGATATTTAGGGGTAATGTAGAAGAGAGTGTCCCACACATTTTCCTTTACAAACAATTCAAAATTATCCTTAGAATCAATGAGTGTGTCCATGAGCATTGCATAAAATATGATAAAATGCGATACATTAGGAGAACACTGCTTGTAAGCAATCAGGTTCCTCAAGAATATTTTGGTGAAGTCATCAACACGTAATAGTGGTAATTCTATACATTGTTTACCACACACCTGACACAACCAACTAAACAAATAATAAATAAACTTTGATATATAGCGTAGAATATTCAACAACCCTGATAACAAATAAAGGATATATGATATTATAATTGTTTCCTCTTCCATAAGTAATGTTGGAGTCGTCTCCTCTACAACGGTCATAGGTAATGTTCGAGTCGTCTCCACTCTCACAATCACATGAAATGTATTATCTCATACTCTGAGCAGCAACATCGGCCAACCTAACAACCGAGTTATTAGGAGGGTCTCAATAGCCATCTGAGAGGTCGTCCTTCACAAGGTCAGCTCCACATTGATCAACCTCGTCTAATCAGTAGCCGAGTTCAACAACAGTCTCATGGGATCAACTTTGGCCTCTCTCATGCTCTTCTTCAGCCGAAACCACAACCATGCCTAATACCTAGCCTCGACCAGTCAATTAGGTCGAGGTCATACTTATGATTGGGTGACTAACATAGCTATCGAACTCACCAACATCGTGCTCGACCGAGTTGAGGTTACAGTCGATGACGTCACAGGTCCGAGCATATGCAATAACATGGAAAACTTGGAACACCTGTACAAAACCGTTATAACCAAAACCTTTAACATCATTAATTTGGTGAAATTATGAGGATAAACACCATTAATTTAGTGGTCTCAGACCTTTAACATCATTAGTTTTGTTAAATTATGAGGATAAACACCATTAATTTGGTGACCTCAGACCTTTAACATCATTAATTTGGTTAAATTATGAGGAGAAACATCATTAATTTGGTGAAATTATGAGGATAAACATCATTAATTTGGTGACCACAGACCTTTTCATCATTAATTTGGTTAAATTATTGGGATAGACATGATTAATTTGGTGATCTCTGGCCTTTAACATCATTAATTTAGTGAAATTAGGAAGATACACATCATTAATTTGGTGACCTCAGACCTCTAACATCATTATTTTGGTGAAATTATGAGGATAGACATTATTAATATGGTGACCTCAAACCTTTAACATCATTAATTTGGTGAAATTATGGGGATACACATCATTAATTTGGTGACCTCGAGCCTTTAACATCATTAATTTGGTGAAATTAGGAGGATAAACATCATTAATATGGTGACCTCAGACCTTTAACATCATTAATTTGGTAAATTTTTAGGTTAAACATCATTAATTTGGCAACCTCAGACCTCTAACAACATTAATTTGGTGAAATTATGAGGTTAAACATCATTAATTGGCTGACCACGGACCTATACATCATTGATTTTGTGAAATTATGGTGATACACATTATTAATTTGGTGACCTTAGGCCTTTAACGCCATTCATTTGCTGAAATTAGGAGGATACACATCATTAATTTGGTGACCTCAGACCTTTAACATCATTATTTTGGTGAAATTATAAGGATAAACATCATTAATTTGGTGACATCATACCTTTAACGTCATTAATGTGGTGAAATTAGGAGGATAAACATCATTAATTTGGTGACCTTAGACCTTTATCATCATTAATTTGGTGAAATTGGGAGGATAAACATCATTAATTAGGTGACCTCAGACCTTTAACATCATTAATTTAATGAAATTGTGAGGTTAAACATAATTAAGTCAGTGACTTCTTTTATTATAGAGCAAAAAAACATCATGATAAAAGAGCAATAGAAGCAATGTCATGGAATCTCATTACATTCATAAAAAGAAGATGTTGTAGATTTTACATTCAGCTCAACTAAAAAAGTTACAACCATGAGTTACCCAAAAGAAGGATTACAAAAAGTTTCATGAAAAATTAATGATGAGTAGGAGAGGCTCTCAGAGCTAGGTTTATCCCTAGGTAGGAGTCGACCCATCAGCTGCTGGAGTTTTTTGGTCGAGGCCAAGGTTTGTGACCTTAACCTCTTCTTCATGTTGAGCAACACCTTCACTCCCCATGGTCTCCAAGGCACTGGTCTGGACTGGACCACTATCTACCACTTCCTTTAAAGCCTCAGCAAATCGAGGGTCAGCAAAACTGAGATCGATAAAATCCCCAGTAGTCAGGATTCGAGACTCACACTTATTTAGAGATGCCCATCGACTGGTCGCTCGGATGAATCTCTCTAGATAATAGAAACGAAAGCCTATAAATTCATCGAAAACTTTTTTGTCTTCAATGATCTGCTCCAAAGCATCGACCAGTGCAGCCTTAATAGCAACATCGACTTTTGATTGAAGCCTTCGATCCTTTGCCTTTAAAGACTTGTGGTGATCCTACTTAAGCTGAGTGATATGGGTGTCCCTCTCCTTCAGATCCCCTTTCAACCTCTCCACCTCAGCCGTCAGATCGGCCTCAGTCTTCTCAACATCCTTGTCCTTTTATATAAGGGGAAACTTCCTTAAGGTCCAGTCAATAAGGTGGTGAAGAGACACCACACTCTGCAGAAGAAGATCAAACAAATGAATAGTAACTTTTAAAGAGCAGCAACAACACTTGGAAGAAATTTTTTTATACATGGACTGCCCTGTAGAGGGTAAACTCGGCCAATAGAGGTACATCTATTACCTGGAGAAAACGTTTGTCTTCCTTAGTCATAAGGGTGCCAGTAGCATCGTCAACTTTCAAGCAATGGCCGATGACGTTGTCTCCTATTTTAAGATGCGATAGATAGACAACTAAAGCATCGTCGATAGAAATGGGAATGTCACGGTCCTTAGTAGGAACATTGCTCGGCTTAATATGAGCAGCATCCATATGAGCATTCCTTTTCTTAGTAGTATTGGCCTTTAAAGTGCCAACACTCTTTCCTGTTTGGGGAGGAGGGGGTGCATTCTTGCCACCTCGTCTTTCCATAAGCTTTATAAGACTGGGGGAAGAAATATCCAAGAAGTCATCAGAAATGCCTGTTGGTCGATCTGCAAAAAGAGAAGTCTCGAAGTTAGTAGGTGTGACAGATGAAAAATACGAGACACAACTTGATAAGGAAAATGTTTAAAACTTACGAAGCTCGTCTAAAGGACCACCCCCCAAACCTGTCTGAGAAAGGTAATAGGGGGTCATCAAATGTTCATATTTAATGAGATAACCCTTCTCACCTTGATTGTGAATGTCCTCAATGTTCTTATAGTTATCCTGGCTTAAAACAGGGTCGACTTTTGATGAAATGGAGACTTTGCTCCATCTCAGAGGTATCTGTGGATCAAACATCCCAAAAGCCGCATTTTGGGCCAAACTCCCAAGCTCCCGATAAAAAGAAATACCGTGGTTTCCAGTTATTATTGGATGTTTGGATAACTAGAAGCATTTTATTCTCAAGTTTCCCAGATACGAATTGGTAGTATCCTGGATGATTTTTGGCAGATGAAGGAGTATAACACCCAACAAAAACCCTAACTGGAGGGTTAGTGTGGTGAACGGCCTTCCAAAGGGAGATAGCACCAATCATGACCCTCCAGGCATTCGGGGACAGTTGGGAAGGGGCAAGTTTTATATAAGAGTATGGACCTGATAGTTCAGTGAATGGGAAGATGAAAATCTAACTTGAACATCTATTCATAAATGTAGATTTCACCCTCTTGTCCATCAAAGTCCCTCTCTTCCTTAAGAGGTTTCCTAAGGATGATTGAGTAATCAATGTAATAAAGATGTCTGAAGTCTATAAGGTTGTACTCATTTACAGTACTCTCATACTAAGTAGCTTCTGAGGTATCAAGCTCACTTCCTTAATCATCATTGCCATCCCCAGTAACCTCGACCTGTGCACCAATGGGGACAGCACATGGAAACCTATTTGCAAACTCAATGCCAGTGGAAGCTGATAGAGGAATGGCATTAATGGGAGGAGGAATTGCAATGCTAGGCTCTAAAATCTCTACCGATAGAGATTGACGTGAAGGCCTAGAACCTTGTTGAGACGTGGCACGATTTGAAACCTCTTTATCCTCAGAAACTCCACTTTTCTTGGGAGAGTAATTCATAGCGTCTTGAACAGACTCCATGCTCTCATCAACATTATATGTTGACATGGGGTCTGAAACATCTTTAGATGTTGATATTGAATAAGAGACCGATGTAGGCTCATGGTGTATGATAGCTAATGGTGGAGGAAAAATTAATCGTAAGGGAAAAGCCTTGGCCTCCCAAGGCTCAGCTTGGGCTAACCCTATCTGTATGATTTTTTTGAAACACACCTCACTTAGTGTTGGAAACTCTTCAGTAAGTTTATATAAAGGTAGTAGCCTCAGTTGTACAGCACTACACTTGTGGTTTCATCCAAAAAGATAAAGAGGCTAATTACTTCTAACACCTAGGCAAAAGATCAAAGCTTGGAATTTGGATGGTTTCCACCAAGAATACCAAGACCATTCAAAGTTATGTTCACCAGAGATGGTGAATGGAGTACGATCGAAAAACCCAAAAGTGGGGATTTTGACCTAAGACGGCCTTAGAACAGCCGCACAAGGCCTAAAAGACACCTATCAACTACAATCTCGACCTTAGAGCCACCAAGCAGTGGACAAAAAGCTTTC
This sequence comes from Sambucus nigra, assembly GCA_949130495.1. Lineage (NCBI taxonomy): Eukaryota > Viridiplantae > Streptophyta > Magnoliopsida > Dipsacales > Adoxaceae > Sambucus > Sambucus nigra. The sequence continues at coordinate 364,418,853 of OX422213.1, read as the reverse complement.
CGAAAAGCAAGCAGGTCACCAAAAAAGCCAAACAATGAATTGAAAGTAACAATGGAAAAACAAAGTTTGGAGAACAATACCTAGACGAGGTTAGACGATGGTGGAAGAATAATAAGAACAAAACCAAGTGGGCATAAAAGCTATGGAGGATTTTATGGGTTTTTGTTGCATAAAAGCTATGGAGGATCTGGAGAAGAAAGAGAAAACCAAATGGTATTTAAACCATTGTGATGATTAGGCACGAAAACCAAGACACTGATCATTTCACCTCAAAATCGTAAAGGGCGCCGCTGCATCAGTTGTTGTCTTGGGGCATACGCACGATAGTTAAAAGGATGACATGCGTCCCAATGGTCATTTACATATCCCAATATGGAGAAATGTCTTCATATACCCCTCAGCCATATACTCACATAGAAGGCTAAGGGCTAGGGGTGATTTATATGCCCAAAGTGTACCCTCATACTCTGAGGAGAAACATCGGCGAACCTAACAGCCGAGTTATTATGAAGGTTGCAATATCCATCAGAGAGGTCATCCTTCACAAGGTAGGATCCACATTGATCAACCTCAGCTCATCAGTAGTCGAGTTCAGCAACAGCCTCATGGGCTCAACTTTGGCCTCTATCATGCTCTTCTTCAGTCGACACCACAACCATGAATAATACCTAACTTTGTCCAGTTAATTAGGCCGAGGTCATACTTATTATTAATAAACTAACACAATTATCGAACTCACCAATATCATACTCATCCGAGTCAAGGTTAAAGTTGATGAGATCAGAGGTTCGAGCATACGCAAGAACATGGAAGACTTGGAACGTGTGGACAAAGCCATTATAACCAAATCATTCCCCTCACGTGAGGAAATATTCGGTCATCATTACTTATATATGGCACATCCAGGTGTCCGCATAAGATTGGATAGATCATCACACTCATGATCATTGCATGCTTTGGGGTAAACTACATCCCCCAAGCACTATATATACTTATCTTCCCTTACCTTGTAAGGAGTAACATTGTAAACCCTAGCGAAATCTCAGGTAAATTACACAGTAGAGAGAGAAAGTGAGTGCATTGTATGACAAAGGCCATTAGAGCCCTATTTTATTAGTGATCACTCTCCTTTATAGTGGACCTAGGCTTAGATAGGTTGAACCACTTATATTATTATATTAATACTCTCCTCCTTCTGCATCTATATTGCTTACTTGCCGCCATTATTATGCCAGTTTGAGCTCTCCAACACCTTGATCTGGTGGTGCTATTTCCAGCATCATCAATTGTGTACTACAAATCTAACACAACTAGCTAAACAAACAATAAATAAGCTTTGATATATGGAATAGAATATTCAATAACCCTGATAACAAATAACGACTATATGGTATTAGAGTTGTGTCCTCTTCTACGGGTAATGTTGGAGTCGTCTCCCCTACCACGGTCATAGGTAATATTGGAGTCGTCTCCACTCTCACAATCACATGAAATGTATTATCAGGGTCTCACAACATTGAAGATATAATTTGGTAAGGATATACCATAAAAGAAGTTATGGTTTGATGAGATTCATCACATAAGAAGGTAATAAACAAGAAGTTCAAAATTTCCCAAGTAGAAAGTGCAGGCCCTCGTTCCCTTTGAATCTGATGCCCTCCCAATCAAGATCAATTATAGAGTAATATGTGTCGGGATAATTACCAGGACAAACATTATATCTTTGTCGACTGCACTGTAGTAAAATATTCAACATATGATAACATTTCATCTCATCTATCTCATCATCCTCTCTCAATTTCAAGTCTTAGTGCAGCATATTGTCAAAAAGTGAAAGATTATGTTTCTTAAGTGATAACTATGCACCCGTTAATAGAATATGAATATTATTAGCATCATCCTTTACTGACATTTTCAAGAATCTCGGATTCACATTAGCTAGGAAGAAATCAAACACATTTCGTAAATGACCAATTTGTACTATTTGTGATAATTGTTCGAAGAGTGAGTTGGAAGAGTTATTCAAAAACACAAAAGGAACCTGGCTCTATAGTAGTAGTAAGTCATGTTTCATTACAAGGTTATCTAAATCCTTAATGAATATTTGGTAGGTAATGATGATGCTGGAAATAGCACCACCAGGTAAGGTGTTGACAAGCTCAAGCAAGTGATAACAATGGCAGCACATGAGTGTATATATATATATATAGAGAGAGAGAGAGAGAGAAAGAGATGAGGAGAAGAGGATGAACACTTGAATGTAAGTGGTTCAGCCAATCTGGCCTACGTCCACTGTGAGTGTGTGTGAGTAATATCACTGAATGAAGGCACTAATGGCCATGGATACAATCTCTCAAGCTTTCTTTCTCTACTGTATAATTGGACAGAGTTTCATCTAGGGTTGTACTTTTTTTTGGATCCTTTAAAAGGTAGAGGATGACCTCTATATATAGTGCTAGGGGGTGTAATGTACCCCCAAGCATACAATGTGCATGTGCATGAGCATCGAGCCAGCATGAGAGTGACACCTGGCTGGTCCCAACTAAGTAATGATGACCTCAATATTCCCTCACATGGAGGGAATAATTTGATTATAACAGATTTGTCCACGTGTTCCAAATTATACACATGTGTGTAAAAGCTTGGTTGTCTTCGACTCGTACCAACCGTGACCTGGAAGAGTACGAGGTTGGTGAAGTCTGGATGCTACATAGTCCGAGGTTATTCACGATGATCTCATCTTGGTAGGAAAGCCGAGGTAAGGCAGGTGGAGTTATAACGTCGGCCTGGGCTGAGGTTATGTTGGAGTAGGTGGAATGTCGACTGATTCCTAGCCGAGGTTGATCATGATGGTGGTAGTCCTTGCTACCTCGGATTATTCCCAACTGAGGTTGATGAACGAGGTAGATTTGGTCTCTGATGCTGCCCGACAATGAGGTGACCAGTGATGTCGGCCATAGCCGACCTTATATAGGACGAGAGTGTGGCCTGTCAGTCAGGAGCCTTTGTTACCTCGGCCCTATCATACGCCGAGGTTGGCGTCTCTGAGTTGTCAGGTACATTTCGGGCATATCAATCACCCCTAGCCCTTAGTTACCTCTGTGAGTAGGTGATTGAGGGGTATTTGCAAGGCCGAGGCCATTCTTTCTGGTCTTCCAATATCTCCTTAACAAGTGTCAAGAATTGAAGTGGGTAGCGTGCCTGATAAGTACATAAATGTTGATTGTCTTTTGGGCTCACAAGGCAATGATGGGACTTGCGACGTGTGCAATCACATTTGAGGGTTAAAATCCTACTCTTTCTCTTTCTCCCTCATTTCCCTCCATTTCTCTCGCCTGAACCTTCTTCATTCTATCTCTTCCAGAGCCATTTTTCTGCAATTATTAGAGTTTCTTCGATTATCATCTTCCTCCCCCTTATATCACGTACGGTCATCTACGTATCCTCCCCATCCTTCTTTGGTTATTTTCAGCCTTCAATTTTCCTTTATTGCATTTTTCGGTATCGATTTGACTTTTTCGGTGAGCTTATGAGTTTTCCAGTGAGCTTATGAGTTTTTTGGTGAGCAGATCTTGACTATTCTTGGTTACTATTCTTTTCAAATAACCACATTTGATCTTTAATTTAGGTTGGGTTGTCCTATTTGTTTTTTACTTAAGTCCTTAAGTGTAAGGTCGTCTTCATATGCTTAGACCCCTTTATCAACTCATAGAGGAATACCCTTATCTTAGGGAGAAAACCTTAGATAAGATTAGGCAAATAGAGCGAGCTCAAGAGGAAGTTCGTAGGGCAGAGGCATTCCCTCTTAGACCAATCTTTCCACCCTCTCTGAGGGTGATATACCCTAAGCCAGCAGACCCAGTTGATCCAGCAGACACTCCATTGGAACCCACTCCGATGTTTGAGTCTGAGTCATCCACCTCAGACTCCATGTCTATGGATTCTTTTCAAGAAGCCATGGATTATTCCATCAGGATGGATCAAGCCCCTGACCAAGCTGAGGTTTTCAGTCGTGCCTCGTCTAACAAGAGTTCTAGCACTTCGCACTCTTCCTCCGATGTCGAAATAGTAGGACCTAGTGTGGCTATTCACCCAATATTTGATGTTATTACCTTGTCGACCGCCACAGGGGCTGAGTTCTCTCAGAAGTTCCCTGCTGGTGCTCCTACCCATGCCCAAGTTGACGTTGCTCGGGATGAGGATGGTGGTAGCGAAAGTGATGTTCACACCTCGGAGGCATCCGAGATAGAGAGCACTATCATCGAGCTAGACCTCCTAGCTTTCAGGCATCTTATTCCATAGGCCCCTCCATAAAACTTAGGAGGCCTCTAAGGGATGAGAGGGCCTTTGGCGGCCGAGATGGTGAGATCTGCTTATATGAAAATATGTTTAAGTTAAGATTTCGTCTTCCCATTCATCCCATAATTAGGTCCATATTGTCCTATATTAACTTGGCTACCTCCCAACTCTCCCCCAATGCCTGGAGGGTGATGATTGGGGCTATCGTCTTATGGAGGGCAATCCATCATTCAGACCTTCTCGTCCAGGTCTTCACAGGGTGCTACGTGCCCTCCTCTGCTAGGAATCATCCGAGTTACTACTACTTTCTAGCTCAAAAGTCTATTAAGAAGATGTTGTTGGTTACCCAGACTTCGAAACATAACTAGAAACCACGATACTTCTTCGCCTCAGGAGCATGGGAATTTGGTTCTTATGCCCCCTCTTCATCTTTAGAGCCAAGGATACCACTAAGGTGGTTAAAGGTGTCAATGGTTTCCAAGGCCGACCCTGGATTAAGCCAGAATAACTTTCAGAAGGCCAAAGACCTTCAATATCAGGAGGAGCATCGTCTGCTGGTCATGTACGAGCATTTGATGACCCCTTACTACCTCTCTGAAACTGGCCTTAGGGGGAGTCACCTGATCGAGCTTCGTATGTTACTTTATTTTTTCAACAGGTTGAACTTCTGATTTTGCTACGTCTCTGATCTTCTAACTCAGACCTTTTTTGCAGAATGCCCGGAAGGAATATCAGACAACATTTAGGAAATGGCATCCCCCATCCTCACAAAACTAGTTAGGAAAGTCGGTCTGAATGAGCCTCCTCCCCCCACCACTTCAAGGGCTGATGTCTCAAAGAAAAGAAAGTCCAATGACCCTGCCCCTGAGGATCAGAGGCAGAAGAACAAAACCTCCAAGGGGGATCGTGTGATCCCCATATCCTCTAAGGATGCGTTAGTTTCTCGTCTGGAGCAGTAGAAGATCGATGATAGCCTTATTGGCCAAAGTTTGAAGGCCTTGGATGCCATCGTCTCCGTTATGACCTACGCTGACAAACGGTTCTGTCGTTCTTTGAACACCCCTCTATTGGCTGAGTTCTGTCTCCACCGGTCTATCCAAGTAAGACTTTTGTTGTTGCTGTTTAAGTGTAACATCGACTTTGAATTATACAAAATCTTGAACTGACATTTCTTCACATGTTTTGTAGGGTCTCATCACCATGCACCAGTTCATTGACTAGACTCTGAGGAAACTTCCTCTGATTGAGAAGGTCAGAGAGGCCCAAAAGACCGAGGCTGCTCTGAATGCTAAAGTGGAGCGTCTGAAGGCTTCCTTAGAGAAGTCTGAAGATAATGTTAAGCAGCTAGAGAAGGACATGGAAAAGCTTAAGAAGGATCATAACTCTACTCTGAAGACCCAGGCTGACTCTCTCCAACACAAGGTCGATGTCGTTTTGAAGGTTGCTCTGGATGATGCCTCAGAGAAGATCTTAGAGGACTACAAGGTCTCTGATGAATTCATCAATATTGAATTTGAGTACCTCGAAAGGGGTGTTAAGGCCACTGGAAAATGGGATGCAATGAAAGAGAAGGAGTTAGGGAACCTGGCAGCCTCAGACTTCATTGGTCTGGGCTATGCTGATCCTTGGTTTGCTCAGGATTTATAAGAGGTCGAGGATAAAGGTGGTGTTGCGCCTACTGAGACTGCTTAACTAGAAGATACAAGGTCTGAAGATGTTAATACTCAGGACGATGGCGTAGAAGTCACCATCCTTGGCCAAGGAAGTGGGGACATTACCACTAACCCTGAGATTGAAAACACTTAGGCTATATTTTGTGAAGCTCTTATTTGTAATTTTTTATTTCTAATTTATACTGGTCTGTAACCTCTGACAACACTTTTCTAAAACATCATTTTGACTTGTAATTCTTAACTTCATGCCATATCAACCTCTGAAGAGGGCTTTGTTCTGCTGAATGTTCCTTGAATGGTTTTATATTTTATGCAATGCGTTTGTATTAAGGTTTCAAGCCTCAATATAATGGTGCCTTCATCACTAAGCTATGATGTTAACCTTTTAATCATATTACCAATTTAATGGTGTTTAAAAGGTCTGAGGTCATCACCTAAGATGTTACCCCCATAAATTTCTCTAAATTAATGATATTTAAGGTTTGAGGTCATCCAAGTATGATGTTCACTTCAGACCTTGTCACCGAATTATGATATTTTAAGGGTCTGAGGTCATCAACTAAGATGTTACCTCCATAAATTTCACCAAATTAATGATGTTTAAGGTCTGAGTCATCAACCGTATGATGTTCATCTCAGACCTTGTCACCAAATTATGATGTTTTAAGGGTCTAAGGTCATCAACTAAGATGTTATCCCCATAAATTTCACCAAATTAATGATGTTTAAGGTCTGAGGTCATCCAAGCATGATGTTCACCTCAGACCTTATCACCAAATTATGATGTTTTAATGTCCGAGGTCATAAATAAAGATGTTACCCCCATAAATTTCACCAAATTAATGATGTTTAAGGTCTGAGGTCATCCAAGTATGGTGTTCACCTCAGAACTTGTCACCAAATTATGATGTTTTAAGGGTCTGAGGTCATCAACTAAGATGTTACCCCATAAACTTCACCAAATTAATGATGTTTAAGGTTTGAGGTCATCCAAGCATGATGTTCACCTCAGACCTTGAAACCAAATTATGATGTGTTAAGGTCTAAGGTCATCAACTAAGATGTTACCCCCATAAATTTCACCAAATTAATGCTGTTTAAGGTCTTAGGTCATCCAAGCATGATGTTTACCTCAGAACTTGTCACCAAATTATGATGTTCTAAGGTTTGAGGTCATCAACTAAGATGTTACCCCCATAAATTTCACCAAATTAACGATGTTTAAGGTCTGAGGTCATCCAAGTATGATGTTCACCTCAGACCTTGTCACCAAATTATGATGTTTTAAGGGTCTTAGGTCATCAACTAAGATGTTACCCCTATAAATTTCACCAAATTAATGATGTTTAAGGTATGAGGTCATCCAAGCATGATGTTCACCTCAGACCTTGTCACCAAATTATGATGTTTTAAGGTCTGAGGTTATAAGCTAAGATGTTACCCCCATAAATTTCACCAAATTAATGATGTTTAAGGTCTGAGGTCATCCAAGTATGATGTTCACCTCAGACCTTGTCACCAAATTATGATGTTATAAGGGTCTGAGGTAATCAACTAAGATGTTACGCCCATAAAGTTCACTAAAGCATAATGAACCAAGAATTGACACATGAACTGATCTTCTCATTAATAATCTCTTCATAAGTTGATACAGTTACATAGGAATCATTCCAACATCATATGTAATACTTTTTCAAATGATCAGCATTCCATGGATTAGAAAAAGGTTCTCCTTCAAGGTTTTCTAGTCTGTAGGTCCTGGGTACAACCTCCTTGATCACTTTATAAGGGCTATGCCAATTTGGGTGAAGCTTTTTTGCCTTCTATAACGTCTTCTTCATCACTAAGTCTTCTACAGCTATGGGCCTCGATTTCACCCTTTGGTTATAGAATTTTGTTGTTCTATGCTGGTAGGCTGCCTGTCTGATCTCAGCATCTTCCATTCTTTCCTCAACAAAATCTAGGTCAAGTCTTCTATCTTCCCCATTCTACTCGGGGTTATAGGTCTGAACCCTGTGAGTGGGGAGTCCTACCTCTGTTTGTATGACGGCTTCTGAGCCATGTGATAACATAAATGGGGTCTCCCCCATTGGTGTCCTAGCCGTTGTTCTATAGGCCCATAACACATCATAAACCTCTTCAGTGCATCTCCCCTTAGCTTCTTCTAACCTCTTCTTGATCCCGTCAAGGATTATTCTATTTGTGACTTCGGTATGATCGTTTGCCTGAGGTCGAACAGGAGAAGAGAAAAATTACTTGATCCCAACTCTCTCGCAATACTTCTCCAAGGAAGAATTTTTAAACCGAGTTCCATTATCTGAGATGAGGGTGTTAGGGAGGCCATGTTTGCATATGACGATCTTCCAGATAAACTGGAAGGTCTTATATTTTGTGATCATGATCATTGGTTCAGCCTCCACCCACCTGGAAATGTAGTCAATCTCTACTATCAGAAATCGATAAATCCCCTATACCGCGAATGGCCAAGGGGAACTTATTGACGTCATAGGTTGGTGAGGTTAATGGGGGATAGTGGAGAATCTTTGGCATTTCTCGCACCTCTTCACGTAGGCTGCATCATCTTTGGCCAAGGTCAACCACCAATATCCCCGCATGATAATCCTTTTGGCCAAAGGTCTGCCTCTTATATGACTCGAGCAAGAACCCTCGTGTACTTCCTATAGGACGTGGGGAACCTCTGTGGGATGAACACATATGAGGAGAGGTAATATAAATCCTTTCTTATATAGGACATCCTCTATTATTGAGAACTTTACAGCTCTGTACCTCAACTTCCTCCTCTCTAACTTTGATTTCGACAGCTCTCCCTCTATGATATATCTGATAACGGGGTCCATCTATGAGTCCCCTAGGTTCAAGTTGAGGCAAGAGCTTCCAACTTCCTCTTCCTCAATGGTTGGTTTGAGCAGGATCTCGATTGGTACTTTCCTTATGATATATGTCCTTATTGCCGAAGCCAACATTTCCAGTCCATCTACCTGGCTGTTATTTTATCGAGGTACCCTCTTCATCTTCACCTCTTCAAAGCCTTATAACATCATTCTAACCCTCTTCAGGTATCTGGCCATCCTTTAATCCTTGGCCTCATAAACTCCAAACACTTGGTTAACAACTAACCTCGAGTCGCTATGAAGTAGGAGTCGACCAACCCTAAGGATCTTTGACAAGGAGAGGCCTGCTATCATGGCCACATATTCTGACTCATTATTTGATGCCTTGAAGTTGAGCCTTAATGTATATTTAACGTTGGTATAATCTGGAGCTGAGAGTATCAGCCATGCACCATTTCGACTTTCACAAGAAGACCCGTCAAAGAAGAGGTTCCAAACGTCTTCATTTGAAGAGAAGCCCCCCTTTGAAAGGGTTCCTTAACTAAAGAGGTATCTGTCTTCCTCATTCTCAGCTATCCTATTTTTGGATCTGTTGGACATAACCTCTTTTGATTCTTGACAAACGTTCGTATTTGATTCCTCTATGATCACTGGATTATTCTTAACTTCATTCTCTTCCCACGTGAACTCAACAACAAAATATGCAAATGTCTGCCCTTTAATGGCCACCATGGGTTAATAAGTAAGGTCATACTCTCCCAACTCAATGGCCCAGGTCATCAATCTGCCTGACTTCTCAGGACCATGGAGGACTTGCCTAAGTGGGGAGCCTGTGAGGATGACCATAGAGTGGGCTTAAAAATAGGGTTTCATCTTCCTCGAAGCGTGTATCAAAGCGTAGGATAATTTTTCCATTCGAGGATAGTTTTGTTCATACCCCTGAAGGGCCTTACTATTGAAGTACACAGGCCTTTGTACCCCAACATCTTCCTTACTATGGCCGCACAGATAGCCGACTCAGAGACTGGTAGATAAACATATTACTTTTCTCCCACTATGGGCTAGGATAAGAGCAGGGGAGATCCGAGGTAGGACTTGATTTAACTAAAAGCCTCATCACACTCTTTGTCGCATTCGAAGGCCTTTCTAAGCACCTTAAAAAATGGAAGACACTTATTCGTCACTCTGGAAACAAATCTGTTGAGTGTAGCTACTCTTCCAATGAGCCTCTGAACGTCCTTAATACTTTTTTATGTCTTCATGTCAAGCAAAGCCTTGGTCTTCTCGGGATTCACCTCTATTCCCCTATGATTGAAAATGAATCCAAGAAATTTCCCATCTCCTACCCCGAAGACACACTTCGCGGGATTGAGTTTCATTCGGTACATGTCCATGGTATAGAAAGTCTTTTCTAGGTATGCCACTTGAGTGCAGGCCTTTAAGCTCTTCGTTTACATATCGTCTAAATACACCTCCATAGTCTTGCCTATTTGATTTTCAAACATCTTATTCACAAGGTGTTGATACATTGCCCCAGCATTTTTCAAGCCGAAGGGCATAACCTTATAGCAATATGTCCCCTTATCAGTGATGAAGGTCGTCTTCTCTGAGTCTTCAGCATCCATGAAGATCTGGTTATAGCCAGAATACGTGTCCATGAAGCTCATGAGCTCATGCCCTGCCGTGGCATCTACCATCTGATCGATCCGAGGTAAAGGATAACTGTCTTTAGGGAAAGACTTGTTCAGGTCGGTGAAATCTATGCACATCTTCTATTTTCCATTAGCCTTGGGCACAATGATGGAGTTTGACAACCACTCTGGCCATATAACCTCCCTAATGAATTTTTCCTCTTCCAATTTCCTAACTTCTTCTCTGATGACGTTATACTTCTCCCTAGAGTAAACTCTTCGTCTTTATTTGATTGTCCTAGCATCTTCTACCACATTGAGTTTATGGCACATAACCTCGGGGTCGATGCCAGGCATGTCTGCGTGGCTCCAAGCGAAGACACACTCCCTCTTCCTCAAGAAATTTATTAGCTCTTCCTTGATCTCCTCTTTTAAGGCCTTATCGACCTGGACATTTTTTTCAGTTCGTCCTCATTGAGGACGATGGATTCTACCTGTTCCGTGGCCTCTCCTTTCTTCAACTTCGTTTCATCTCCAGGGTCAAGTGTATCAATCTATACGTGGTGGTTGCTCTCTTATGGCCCTCTCTCTCATCGGTTGAGTTGAAGTAGCATTCTCGTGCTATGGTCTGGTCACCCTACACTACCCCTACCCCATAGGGGGTCGATAATTTTAGCATCTGGTGGACCGTCGATGGCATAACCTCAAACTCCTTAAGGGCTACTCATCCTATGATGAGGTTATAGGCCGAGAAGACGTTTTCGTCCATAACAAAAAAAATGATCTTACGGGTCAACCTCTTAGGCCACTCATCTTCCATTGGTACGTCCATCTCATACATGACCAATGGATGGAATTTTTCGCCACTAAAGCCCATTGATGGATGATGATAGGGTACCAGCCTAGCTCTGCTAAGGCCTAGGCTTTTGAAACAAGTCCAGAACATCACATCTGCTGAACTTCCTCCATCTACAAGAATTCTTTGTGCCTCGCATTCATGCACTCTTGTTCTAATTACCAAAGGATCATCATGCGGAGCTAAGATGCCTTTGAAGTCGAGTCAGGAGAACCCGACTATAAGAGTGTCCATATCCACTTTCTTTCTCTTCTCCTTGGTTTCTGAAGATGCCAGATTTACCACTTCCACTTTGGCCACTGACTTGGCCTCTGCCACATGAGCTTTTCGATTGGCTACTTCAGAGCCACCCCCTACTAGTCCTCCGCATATGGTGCTAACATCGAAGGAAATCATACCAACTGATAATACAAATATTACACCTTATCACGGAAGTCAAGGATAGGGCGCGGTCTACTGAACTTGGTATGCGGCCCTACAAGTACTTGGCGTGGCACTTACCACTTACCTTAATTTATAGGCCGCGGCCCTACCATGTACAGGGCTCGGCACTTGCGGCTCTAGCCTCATGTAGGGTGCGACACTTTATGCTTGCCTTATAGGCCGCATCCCTTTCTACTACAACAACTTTGGACTTGATATACGTCACGCGCTCAGGACACGTGGCAATTCACATACCTCTTATAAATATAGGACCACACCTCAAAATAACGAATCGATTCCACACAATCGGAGCAGTTTCTACAGTACCGATCCTCTCTACACCTCCTCTACATACAACTTGGGAATTTCTCACTCATATCGCAGCTATCTCTCTGGCACGCCGGGACCATCAGTAATCATGTACTCTCATTTTATTCTCATACTTGTACGCCTATTTAGGCATGATCATATTATATAATGTAATGGATATAATGATAATGGAGCAACACAGCGGACGTAGGCCTATTTTAGGGGTTTAACCACTCTATATCTTGTGTTCACGTCTCCTTACTTGCTTTGTTTATTCGTTATGTATCTCACACTTGACTTGTTGATATGATAACGTCTTATGGACGAAATCTCGTACCATCAGTTTGACGCCGTCTGTGGGAACGAGATATTCTAATCTTGTTTCTCTATAGTTCGAGTTCTTCAACACCTTCCTTTATTTAGATTATTGAGCTCTATTTTATAATTCACACCCTTAAATGGGTAATTTGTATATTCAGATCTATTCTGGTCTCTTTTTTATAACCTTGGATCTATCTTACATGCCCCTGTGATCTCATTGCATCTAGACAGGGATGGGATTTACCCCCAAAAAGATGAATGACTAGGGAAGAATTATGTTTACACCCTTTTTGTTCTTCTTTGCCTATGATCTAGGGTTTTATGATTAGAATTGTGCCATTATGTAAACAGAGAGGTTATTCTCTCATGGATAGACCCTAGTAGGCATGCTCTCCCTGTGTTTCAGGAGAAAACCTCAGTTTCTGGGGTTCGATTTTGGGATTGCTTCCCCCCCCTGCCTAGCAAGGGATGCGACATGTAGTTTAAATACCGTCATGACGCGACCTGTGCTAGTGAAGTCATATTACTGAACTTCCAAAACATCAAGGAACGGACTCGGGAGGTCTCCAGCTCAACCTTGGTGAATGTCATACAAAGGCCAAGGCAGTGCACCTATGTGCTATACTGGCCGCGACACGCTTCAACAGTGCAGTAGTACAACGCTGCATCCCCATTTCCTACTTAGTTACTCCAATGTTTATGTGGTTACTCACTTCTACTAGTTTTGTCCCAAATTATACATATACTTTGTAAAGACTAACAAAAGTAGAAAATGGAAGGAGAGTCCATCAAGAGCAAAAAAATCAAAGATGAGATTATGCAGCTGTACAATCACCTTAACCACCTCTATGACAGTCATGCCTCACTCCAGACCCCGGTCAACTACCTGACTTAGAGGTTGCTAATGCTCGACGCCGCGACCTCCTCGAATGGGGGTGTGGCACCAAAGACCATAATTTCAGCAGCTTTTGATGTCGCGGCAGTTCAAGAGGATCCAACCGCGGAAGCAGTGAGCAGGTTCCAAAAAAGGAGAGAAAAGAAGGCAGAGAAGAAATCTGGGCCCTACACTCCGTTGGCCTTCCCAATTGAAGAGATATTTGGGTTCATCAAAGAAGACAAGATGCTGAGGTAGCCAGAAAAGCTGAGAGATCCACCCCACAAGATGAACAAAGCTACTTAGTGCAGATTCCATCAGGACTATGGCCATGACACTGAGCAATGCTATGCTCTCAAGGATTAAATTGAAAGGCTGATCGGGCAAGGGATGCTGCGGAGGTTCCTCAAAGATATTTAGGGGATTCAGCCTTATCTCACACGCCGCATGCTTATTTTTCATGCTTATATCTCATATTCCATTTGTCTCTACTTTACAGTGGCAACTCCTCTTATGTTGTTTTAAATTAAACTTTGTGTTATCCTTACAAAGTCATATATATGAATAGTTATAAAATAAAGTTCACTTTTATAGTGTTATATTTTGATTCTCATTTCCATGAAATTTTATCTTATAAAGATCATTTTTGTCTTAAACAGATCCCAATATGAGATAACATGCTATATCGGGAATAATAATATCTGAAGGGACCACAATGCCCAAGAGGATGCCTGATCATCTGGAAGTTAATGATAATTGAAAGTGGAGAAAACAAATATTGGGAGCTATTATCCAAGTTAGGCCGTGACATCATTCGTAAGGGCTTGTAATGCCCGCTCTTGGCTTCAGTAATGAATCATTCGCTACAAGGGCTTGCAATGCCCACTCTTGGCTTTCGGGACGCACCTTTAAGTTAAGAGACTTGCAGTATCTTGACAGGGATGGATTTATATATATCTATAGATGTGGGTGGCTTAATAACATAACCCAGCCTGAGGAGGCTTGATAATATCCTATCTGTTAGCTATGGGTGGCTTAATAACATAACTCAACCTAAGGAGGCTTGATAAATCCTATCGGCTTAATAACATAACCCAGCCTGAGGAGGCTTGAAAATATCCTATATAGTAACTGTGGGTGGCTTAATAACATAACCTAGCTTGAGGAGGTTTAAAAATATCCTATATGTTAGTTGTGGGTGGCTTAATAACATAACCTAGCCTGGGGAGGCTTGATAATATCCAATCTGTTAGCTGTGGGTGGCTTAATAACATAACCCAACCTGGGAGGCTTGATAATATCCTCTATGTTAGCTGTGGGTGGCCTAATAACATAACCCAACCTGATGAGGCTTGATATTATCCCTCTTACATACATAAAGGAGATGCTAAGGAAGATGAAGGCCATATTCCGTGAAACGCAATTGAAGCGATCGGAGGAAGTCCTTGGCTTTCTTTATATGTCCCATACCAGTAAAGAGTTCAGTAACCTTGTCAATACAACCGCATCCGTTAAAACGACTAAGAGTTGATGCGGTAATGACTTGAACTTAGATCCATTTGATGTGCTAAAGAAGATGGTTTCAAATACTCAAAGATGCCGCGAAAGGATTAAAGAAATCAACTAGCGCGGCTACGACCATTATCAGGAGATAGAGGCAATATGGCTGCATCCATTATCAAAAGGCTGCGTCCCTATTATAGTGGCAAAAGGGGCCTCAGCCCGGGTAAATGAGCCATGCGAATTATAGCCGCAACCTATAACTCATACTTGCGAAGATTACTTGGAATTACTTGAGGGTACCGGAAGTACAATAAGAGAGGTTATTGAAGAAATAAGTATGTTATAGTACCGTAGACTTAATCTATTATTTCTACAAAGTTCATTCAATCAATAAGGCATTTTAATTATGCAAGGCAGTTGTATTCAAGCCATCAGAGGCATACAAAAAGTATTTAATAAAGCATTAATGCGAGCAAAAAGAAGATGCAAAAAATGCAAAAGAATGATGCCAAAATAATTAATGTTGAAAAGGTGGCCGCAACCTTGATATTATCAGTTACGGTTACAAGCAAATGGGCTGCGGCCACTTTAGTTAAAAGTACAAAAGGAACGGAGCCCTATATCAATGATAAAAAAATATATAAGCTCAGGAAGCGTCATCATCAAGCTCATAGCCCTCCTCACCATCCGCGACTGTTTCAGTCTCTTCCTCTACGGCCGCTTCCTCTGCTTCTGCTCTCAGCCTAGCCTTCTCTTAAGTCATAGTTTTTATCTCGACTATGCATTATTGATGCTCGACATCACCGAGCCCCCAGGTAAGAACCTTCTCCGTAGTCTCAGGAAAATTCTTTATAATCCTATACCTTAACTCTTAGTAGCCGCGGAGGTAAGATCTATTATTAATGAGGAAAAAGTCCCCAGAGCCTTTGAATGACTCAACTGAGTGGTCAATGGATAGCTGAAGATCATCTCCATGATCCGACTCCATCTTTTTTATTGCCGCGGCATGATTTAGGGCTTTTTGAGTGGACTTGTCCTCCAGCTCTTCGTACTTATTTTGAAGAAGAGCGAGCTTGTTACTTGAAATCTCCACGGCACGCGCAGCTTCAGCAGTAGCTTTAAGGGAGTCCGCGACCTATTTAAAGTTGTCTTCCGCTTCCTCCCTTGACTTATTTGCTGCTTCCAAGTTCGTATGGGCTACCTGAAGGGATGCGACAGTAGACTTCTTGACAACTTCAAAAGTTGAATTCCGTGCAGCTTCCATATCCGCAGTATGCACCCTCTTCTCGGTCTCTTTCAACTTGTACAGGGCCTCGTACTTCCTTTTTTGGTCTACAATGACGTCCGCGGCCTGAAATTAAAAAGTTAGTAGCAACATGTAGAATACCAAAGAAAAATAAAGAAAATAAAGAACTTACCCTCAGAAGACTATGGAGGCCCCAGTCCTCCAAGTCACCGTGGTCTTCTCCCACCAGCCTGTCCAGGTCCGTAGTGTGAAGGGCCATCTTCATCCTCCACGTAGCCTTCACGATAGTGTCCCATGAGGACTCAGGGTCGGGTTGTCTCAATTGAGGCCACGAATGACCGTTAGGACCAGAAACGTCGCGGCACTGAGGAGGTTCCAAGTTTGCATTAACTGTAACTATAGGTGGTGGCGGAGGAGATGCTGAATGAAGGGGTGCGTCAGTAGACATCAACCCTACCGCAGCCAAGTTATCTCCTATGTCGTCATCAAACTCGGCTTGTGGTGTGTTCTTAACATTTTCCATTATCTCCGTAGTCTGAGTTGCGGTTGCGGCAGGTATATTTTTATCGCTGGAGTGAACCGCGGCTGGAACCTTTGTCTTGGTCCTCTTCCTCTTCCGACTCCATCCAGTATTGTTGATAACGACTGTATCGTTGTCCATCTCCGCTAGTTGGGAAGCCAAATGTTCTCTGTCAACCTCCTCACCTGAAAAACCAACAACAAATATTGTAAACGAAATTGATGGGAGGATAAGTTACCATGTATTAAAATTATGACGGTCAGGGTATTACCTTCCGCGACCATCAGTTTAGGAATGGACTTGTTGGGAAAGAACCCTGCTTTGAATATAGTTGTTGACCTAACAAGTGTGCTAAACTTTTTACGTTCAGCAGGAACTGCCATGACCTCAGTAACTCTCTTATCTTGCTGCTTGCTCAAATTAAATTATCAAGGACTACAGAATAACAATCCAAAGGTTAGAAGAGAATTCACAAAATATGAAGAAAGGACGCGGTTATAGTCCTAATACCTACTTTAGATGGAGACCCCCATTATCGCGACATTATATACGACCTCTGCCTCTCATTCTCCTCGGGGTGAATCTCTCACCCTTCTCCAGAGATGTAAAAATACTTCCCCTTCAAATTCTTCACACTGGTCGGCCTCCCAGTGTAAAGGGTCTCGTCTCTATTACCAAAGGACGATTGCGGCAAGTATGGCCCTCCATCCATTGGGATCTATCCAGGCTGGTGCGAGTTTCATTGTCTCAAAGATGCGATGGATGGGAACAAGAACAGGCAGTCGCAGCCTATAAATAAATGCATGAAGTGGGAAGTAAACTCCATCATTAGCTAGAGCTGCGCAAGGTCTCTAGTTCGCGGAGGGTGCGGAGCACATCAAATTGTCTAGAAATTCGAAGGCCTCAGCCACCCGGTCAACCCAGTCTTGAGTCATGATGTCGCGGATATCAACCGCGACTAGGGGTTTCACAACCCTCCCAGATGTACCTGCTAGGTTATCCCTGACTTTCGCGATATCATCTCCTGCACCCATTGGATGATTACTTGAATTGGCTTCTTATTCTAGTAGCATGGACTGGAAATCCTTCCTAGATGCAGAATCTGCGGAGTCTTAGTCTAATATTACGCAGTTAGGGAAATCCCTCAGTTGGCAAGGCCCTACTGATCTCAGAAGGGGCACAGAAGAGAGTTTAGGAGGAGAGGTTCCAAAATGCTTTGACCAAAAGTCTCACAAAAACTCATATGGGTCAAAGCTCATATGGCTGCAGTAGTACCAGAAAAGCAGAGTTCGCAGTTAGGCACCTCAGCCAGTATGGTTTGGAAAAGACTTTAAGAATCTGTTGGAAGATTATATATCGATAGTAAACATTCGCTCAATTGGAATTATTTCCCAAACGTAGTTATTAATGGGCTAAAAACACTGCCAACCCTATTCATTGGACCTAAGGGATCACCCTCTGGCCCTACCGGCGGCAGCCACCTCCTATATCAACAAGGGAACATACACTGCCGCGGGCATTTCTATAATTATTAGCGGTTTGTTCAAGGAATTCTAGTAGCAATCACAATTATTTATCATGGGTGTATATTTGGTTGGTGAAAGTTTGAAGAACTGTTCAAATTACGAGGGTGGGGATTCAAAGCCCTAAAAGACCCCACCGCCACGGATAGGGTCTTCAACATTTGAAATGACTAGATTACTTATAGTCTATCATGTCGCGGTCTCTATCTTAAACAGTTTCACACCTAACGTTTAATCATTTTAAGATAAAATTCACAGAATTCGGAGAGTTTGTTTACATACAACGAGAACAATAATATGATTTTTATGGCGTGTGGAAGATCAGGGGTCAAATACAGCATATGAAGATCAATCCTAACAAATTATTGATGTGCTCAGCGTTCATGTGTGTTCAATTACAAGGCGATAGAGGAATATTCAATTGAAACCCTAGTTTTCTATCAAGCAATGCAAAAGCTCATGTGTTTGTATAATAAAAGTAGAACTACGAGCTACAAAAGTTATTTAAAAGAAGGATGGTTGAATGATTTACCTGGAAACGGGAAAACCAGCGGTTCTCAGCTTCGCATCACCGTGGAACCGTCAGGCATAGTGTCTGAGGGTCGCCGAAAAATGATAGAAGATGGACGCACAAGAAGTTTGCTCTCGATTTGTTCTCAAGGTTTTGGAAACATAATGAAGTCCACGACCGAAAATAATTTATATAAGAGAGAGAGGAAGACGAATCGTCTCTTTGGAAAAATACCACGGCACGTAAAGTAACTAAACACCAGCCCCAATCAAATTCTCTTGGCACTACGGCTTGGGGGCTTATTGAAAATATAAATATTACACCCTTCCACGGAAGTCAGGGATACGGCGCGGTCCTACTGAACTTGGTATGTGGCCCTGCAAGTACTTGGTGCAGCACTTACCACTTACCTTAATTTACAGGCCACGACCCTACCATGTACAGGGCACGACACTTACTGCTCTAGCCTCATGTAGGGTGCGACACTTTATGCTTGACTTATAGGCCGCATCCCTTTCTACTACAGAAACTCCAGACTTGATATACGTCACGCACTCAGGACATGTGGCAATTCACATACCTCTTATAAATAGAGGACCACACCTCGAAATAACGGATCGATTCCACACAATCAGAGCAGTTTATACAGTACCGATCCTCTTTACACCTCCTCTATATACAACTTGGGAATTGATCACTCATATCACAGCTATCTCTCCGGCACGTCGGTACCATCAGTAATCATGTACTCTCCTATTATTCTCATACGTATATGCCTCTTTAGGCATGATCATATTGTACAATGTAACGCATGTAATGAGAATGGAGCAACATAGTGGACATAGGCCTATTTTAGGGGATGAACCACTCTATGTCTTGTGTTCGCATCTCCTTACTTGCTTTATTTATTCGTTATGTATCTCACACTTGACTTGTCGATATGAGAACGTCTTATGGACGAAATCTCGTACCATCACCAACCCTCTTCACTGGGTCGTTGTCATATTTTGGTGGGAGGTCCGGATCGTCTTCATAATTACCATCCGAGTCATCGTCTCTTCTTGCTGGAGTATCATCACGACATCTGTCGTTTCTCTTCTTTTCAGGATCCTCGCTTCCCATCTTAGGAGCCTTGCCATTAAAATACTTCCTCAACTTTCTAGATTTCAACATCTTCTCGATCTCATCCTTTAAGGTGAAGGACTTGTCTCTTACATGGCCATGGTCTTGGTGGAACTTGCACCACAATTTCTTGTTCCTCTTATGCATAGGAGCCTTCAGCTTCCCTGGACATCTCAAAGACCAATGAATCTTGATCTCATTGAGGATGTGTTCGCAGCTCTTAATTACGGGGGTATAGCGTGTAAACTTGTCATGAGCTGACCTCTTATTTTCGTCCTTCTTTCTTTGAAACTTTCCGCTGCCCTTGTCGTTCTCATCCTCATACTTTGCGACCATGGCCTCTTCAGCGTTTGTGACCTTCCCCGCAGTTGCCAATAGTTCGGCCATGGACTTGGGAGGGTCTTCTGCAAGTTTCCACAAATCCTTCCCAAACTGGAGACCTCCTATGAGGGCGGTCATAGCTATATTCTCTTTGTAATATTTAACCTCCAGTTTTTCTTTCTTGAATATTACGATGTAGTCTCTTAGGCTCTCATTCTTGCCTTGTTTGACATATAGAAGATGAGTGGTCTTCTTTTGTGGTCTTACACCAAAACAAAAACTATGGATGAAACGTTCAGCGAAGACCTTAAAGTTCTCTATTGAGTTCTTTGAAAGAGAGGTAAACAATATGTGTGCATCTCCCGTCAAAGTCCTAGAGAAGGCCTGACACTTAATCTCATCTGTTATTAAGTAAATGTTCACCGCAGACTCGTACATCTCAATATGATGTATAGGGTTGGTGCTACCATCATACTTGGGAGACACCATAGGTGGCTTGAACTTTACAGGGGATAGGAAGCTCACTATCTTAGCCACGAATGGAGAGCCCTCTGAGAAACCTCTTTGCAGTGGGTCTCAGCTTTTGATGAGGTCTCCTATATTCTCTTCAAGGCGTTGTATGGAGTCATTCCATGGTCTTGCAACATCGGTCTAGCCGAGCTTATCCCCAACCACCTCCAAGGGGTGAACTAAGGGTTCCCCAGCCGCAACACAACGTCATCGGTTGACCTCCTCTTGATTCCTATCTCAGCCCTGATGGGGTCGACCATGCTGAGGTCGGCCATGATGAGGCCTATGTTACCCATCTTCCCTTTGTGACCTTGCTGCACTTCTTGACCTGGTTAACCTCTGCCTCAGGTCATTTACTGGGCCGAGCCTTTCAAAGGCCGATCCCCTGCTCAGTCGATTAAAAGCTGATCATCTTTGTTGGGCGCCATCATCTCTTCTACCTCCACAACCTCGTCTCTGCTGGATAGGATGTACTGTGTTATTTGAAACCTCATATGGCTCCTAATAATCTTCTGGAGCATTTTCTGCCTCCATATCATCATACCTATCCTCAAGGCAAGGGTATCCTTGCCTCCCCAGACGCAAACGCCTAGGGTCATCAATGTCCCTCCTTTATTGAGGTGTAGGTTGGTCTTTCCGCAGTGCTTGGGGTGGTCCCCTGGCTTCAGGATGTGGTTGAGCAGGCGCTGGAGTAATCATCTCCGGTCAGACTCATCGTATTTTGATTGAGTTGTGCAAATTGCTCCTTCATTGGTTATTGCGTCGCAGCCAAATACCTCAAGGCCTCTTCCACCTCAGCTATTTCGAACTGGGGTGGTGTCTGGCTGGAACTAGGCCCTCCCTCCCTAGGTGATGGAAGAGGTGGTGTCAACTCCGGTGCCATACATTAAAAATATAGAGCTTGTGAAGTATATGATCTTAATACCTTCAAGGACCTGTTTCAATGATGAAACAACTCCACGCAATGGGTGATGCATGGTTCACCCCCAGAGTCTCCGGTGAGGTTAAGCAGAAAATAATGAGGAGGTGAAAGCTTCTCGTTCCCACAGACGGTGCCAAAATGATGATGCTGGAAATAGAACCACCAGGCAAGGTGTTGACAAGCTCAAGAAAGTGATAATAATGGCGTCACATGAGTATATATATATATATATATATATATATATATATATATATATATATATATATATATATATATATATATATATATATATATATATATATATATATATATATATATATATGTGTGTGTGTGTGTGTGTGTGTGTGTGTATGTGTATGTGTGTGTGTTGTTTACATTAGGTGCTAATTGAGCTTATGATCGGGGATACCATGTTTAGAACATATGATTAGCTATGTGGTTAAATGCATCATAAATTATGTTTTTAATGCATAATTATGTTTATAAAAGTAAATTAGGTTGTTGATATGAAATTGGCAATGTTTGCTCGCCAAATGTGAAAGTTTTGATATTTTCGGTAAATTGCTACTTTCCTGTTCGAGCCCAAATTAGGCGTACTAATTTTATGATTTTGGGAAAACACAAAATATGAAAGTTGTATATGTTTAAGTTATCTACTCATAGACACAAAGAGGGAGTAAATCGGGGACCGTGATAGTGAGTAATGGTGATTTTACCAAGGTGGGATAAATGTGTCATTAATGGAATTGTCTAATTCGGCCTTTCATCCAACCAATCACGTGTTACCACTACCCCTAATGCTATTGGACCACTATACAACTTATGATTATAAATGAGAGTTATGTCTTATTCCTCATAAGACATAACAAGTTTTGCCTAAAGAGAGAGAAAGAGAAGAAAGTTAAGGAAGAAATCTTTGGAAAATTTCTATAAATCGAGGAATCCTCGTAAGGTAATTACATCATTATTAAAGTTGGTCATATGGATGAGTTCTGTACTTGACATGTTTTTATTTTTTATTTTGATATATATTTTAATGATACCCATATTGCTGAATTGTGTTGGAACAAGGATGAGTTAAGAACATAAGTTAGAACTGGAGCTAGGATCGTAAATGCATACTTTAAAGTCCTAAATTTACATCATCTTTTTGTAAAGCATTTTGATTTAGAAAATTCATTATTATGATGTATATTTCTCATAAAATATGTTTATTATGTGTTTCCATGAATTATACTCAAGGTCAAGGTTATGTATGCTTAAAAATGTTGAGTTATTCCTTAATGTTCTATTTTGACCTAGTTATGCTAAATCATGTAATACTTATTGGAATTGAGTGATTCAAGTTGGAGAGTAAAATATACTCATACGTGTATAACATATGCAAAAACTGTGTAAAAATACAAAGGACTAAACCTTTGGTGATAGTTTGAAGTTTTGGTTTAAAATCTTCCCTAAAGGAGCAAGAATGCATACCAGGTGTTTGACATTTTGCTCCACATAGGAAATAAGCCCTAAAAATTATGAAACATTAATTTTGTATTACTAAATATGTTTACTGATATTGGGTGGAATAACATGCAAAGTTATATTGTACAAAAATTATGAAAATTCCAGGAAGTTGAAGTTGTGTTGTTGTTTTTCTTGAGAAACGATTTGGAAAATGTTGTAATAAAATGGGCATAACTTTGTCTATGGAATTCAAAATTTAATTCTGCAAATTGTGTTAGAACCCTAATTAATTGGGTGTTATAGAAATGTGAAGTATCATATTTAATTTCTCTTTATTTATTTCTGATTGACAAAATGATGTGATGTATTATTGGGTTCGATGTTAATCGGTGTATTCAAATACTAATGACATTGACTTGTTAGGTGGGGAAGCAGCTAATACTACCAAACCAATAAAGTAGTTTGGTATTAATCTTAGCACAAAATCCAAGGTGAGTGACCTTCCCTATGAAATATAGATGCTTTTATTTCATATGGAAATGTGTAGTTAAACACATGTGTTAAAATGCTTATGGGAGTGATGTCGTATTTAGGAAACATATGCATATGATTAACAATGTTAAGCGATGTTATATAATGATATGGACTAGTGAGTCCTTTATCTAATGTTAAGGACTGGTGGGTCCTACGGGATGCAGCGGCCCCGTTAATCCAATTTAAAGGTTTGTTGTACTCGGGCCTAATTAGGGGATTTGGTGTTCCCCATTAACTGGGAGTTAATTGGACTGGCGGGTTCAGGCTTGCGAGAGTCACACAGTTCCTATTGGGTTATAACATTAGAAAATAAAACTGGTTATTTGAATTGGTTATATGTGTGGAATATGTTCATTCACTAAGCTTGTGTTTCTCACACTCCTATAATGGTATGTTTCAGGTACGCCTAACAGTTGGAGTTCACTCCCAAGTTAGGACCTTAAAACGGGGGAGTGATGGATATCTAGTATGGTTTGAATATCAAGAATATTGTTGTGTAAATATTAAACTAAAGATATTGGTTATGTAAATTTGTGTAGTACTTATAGGTTACATGTAAATGTAGTTATGTTTTCATCTACACATACCATTGAAAAAAAAAATCTCATGCTATTTTCCTTAGAGATTTAAATTAAAGCATTGTTTATTGTTAAAGGCAACTTATAGCTAATTAACAAGGATGAGTTTAACTTAATTAAGTCGGGGCACGACAACTTTGTATGAGAGCGTGATTTTTAGGTTCTAGACAGGGTGTGAGGGTCTAGATTGGCAGTGTACACTAGAACATGAGTTTGCTATGTGTTTGGATTTTGACTAACAATGTTAATATTAAACTGCTGCTATTGTATTTTGTTTAAGTTATTTATATTGCAGTGAGTGATGAATCCACATGAGTCGCATGATAGAGAGGAAGGTCAGGCATCCTATGTACCTAATAATCATCAAGGACATAAACATATTGAAGCGGATGAACAGGAGTTGCAACAACAACCTATTGATGATGTGGGAAGAGTATTACGTGATGTGGCACAGCTGGTGGAAGAAGAAAGAGGTGGAGTACATGGAGGTGATAGGGATAAATTATATGAGAGGTTCATGAAGTTAAGTCCTCCGGCATTTACGGGGACTACATATCCGTTAGTGGCAGAGGGGTGGATTCAAAAAATTTAAGCAATATTCAAGGTGATGGAAGTACGAGATGAGCAAAAGGTTTTGTTAGCAACCTTTAGATTGGAGGATGATGCAAAGTTATGGTGGAATGCTACAGAGAGGTTACTTACTACGATTCGGGGAGTAGTGCCAGCAAATCCTTCCCCAATTACATGGGAGAGGTTTGTGAATGTGTTCTTTGAAAAATACTTCCCAAGGCTTTATAGGAAGGAGAAAGAATAAGAATTTATCATGCTGAAACAAGGGAATCGAACGGTGGCAGAGTGTGAAATTTTGTTTATATCCTTGTCTAGATTTGCACTTGATTTTGTGAGGACAGAAGAAAGTAAATGTGATCGCTTTCAGTCTGGGTTGAATGTAGATATAAAAAATATGGTTGCTAATATGAAGATAACAGATTATGTGGATCTGGTGGACAGAGCTATGGTATCTGAAAAGTTAATGAAAGAGATGCAAGCTGAACATTCGAAGAAAGCTAGATATGAGAGTACGAAGTAATATGTATGGGAGATGGGAACCTCATCTCAAGGTGTAGCATGAGGAGTATCTAAGGGATAAGAATTTAAAAATAATAGTAGTGCACATGGAAGATTTCAGGCTCGAGGTGGAAGGACTGGGATGAGTCTGTCAGAAAATGTATATGCGATGGGAACGAGGGCGGTGTTTTGTTTTAGATATAGTGGTCAAGGGCACATATCTTGAGAGTGTATAGTAGCTGAGATGACACCTTTGTGTTTCCATTGTCATCAACCGAGGAACTTACGAAAGAATTGTTTAGCGATGGGAGCTACAACTTCAGTTGGGAGTGTGACAGTAGGAGATAGAATTTCTACACCGAAAGTACACATGGGAGGTAGAGGAGGCGTGTCTCAAAACCAAGGCCAAGGAAGAGTGTTTGTATTGACGCAACAAGATTCACAAGCTATGCCTAACGTAGTGACAGTTAAACTTCCTATTGGTGATAAAGATACTTATGTGTTGATAGATCCTGGTTTTACACATTCTTTTCTGTCTTTGCTTTATCTGTTGCATCTTAATAAACCATTATCATAATTAGATTCTGGTTTAGCTATTGTTACTCTAGTGGGGGGTTGGTTTTTATTGAGAGGGTATATAGGGAGTGGGTGAAAAAGAATTACTAGTTGACTTATTACATCTCGATATGCGTGACTTTAATGTAATACTGGGTATGGATCGGTTAGCCTCCTATCATGTAGGTTTAGATTGCTTTAAAAAGGAGGTAGTGTTTCAGTTACCGGGTGAACCTGAATTTAAATTTATTGGGGAACGAAATGTCACTCCAACATGTTTGATTTCTGCTACAAAATGTTATGAACTGCTAAGGAAAGGATGTGAGGGTTATCTTGCCCATGTGGTTGACATAAGACAAGAGGATGGAAAACTATTAGTTATACATGTAGTTATTGAGTTTCCAAATGTCTTCCCAGAAGAACACCTAGGGTTAGCACCAGACCGTGAGATAGAATTTACGATTGAGTTGGTACCAGGCACCGCACCGATATCTATTGCACCATATCGTATGGCACTTGAAGAATTAAAAGAGATAAAGATACATTTGCAATATTTGTTAGATCGTGGTTTTATAAGGCCTAGTGTATCACCATGGGGAGCCCCAATATTATTTGTGAAGAAGAAAGATGGAACCATGAGACTTTGCATCGATTATCGTCAATTGAATTAGGTGAATATCCGTAATAAATACCCACTACCCCGAATTGATGACTTGTTCGATCAGTTGCAAGGAGCCAAAGTGTTTTCCAAGATAGATCTCTGATCCGGATATCATCAATTGAAAGTAAGATATTATGACATTTCTAAAACTGCCTTTCGTTCCAGGTATGGACATTATGAATTTCTTATCATGCCATTTGGGTTAACAAATGCACGGACTGTATTCATGGATTTGATGAACCGTATATTTCACCCATACATGTATTCTTTTGTTATTGTCTTCATTGATGATATTTTGATATATTCTCGTAGTAGGGATCAGCATGAACACCACCTGCGTATTATTTTACAGACCTTGGGAGAGAAGCAGTTGTATGATAAATTTTCTAAATGTGAATTTTGGATAGACATGGTAGTATTTTTGGGGCATGTTATTTCTGCTGATGGTATTTGTGTTGATCCCAAGAAGGTAGAAGAAGTAATGAATTGGGAAAGACCAACTAGTGTGATAGAGGTACATAGCTTTTTGGGATTGACGGGATATTACAAGAGGTTTATACCAGGGTTTTCTTCTATTTCATTGCCATTGACTAAGCTTACCAGAAAGGAGAACAGGTTTGTGGGGAGTGGTGATTATGATAAAAGCTTTGAAAATTTAAAGGGTAAGTTGACATCAGCTCCAGTATTGGCTATCGTAATGGGTACATAAGGTTTAGTTATTTATAGTGATGCCGCGTATCAAGGACTCAGTTGTGTGTTAATGCAACATGGAAAGGTAATTACTTTTTTTTCTCAACAGTTAAAGATACATGAACACAACTACCCTACTCATGATCTTGAGTTGGCTGCAGTAGTTTTTGCATTAAAGATCTGGAGACATTAATTATATGGTGTTAGTTGTGAATTTTTTACTGACCATCAAAGGTTAAAATACTTGTTTACTCAAAAAGACTTCAACTTGCGGCAAAGAAGGTGGATGGAACTCATAAAAGATTATGATTACACGATACATCATCATCCATGTAAAGCTAATGTTGTTGCTGATACTTTGAGTTGAAAATCTCTAGGCGTAGTATCTTGTATTTATTGTATTCGAGTTGACCTGTTGAGAGAGTTAGCGTTAATGGGGGCAGAATTAACTTTGAATGAGTCTTACGGAATAGTAGCACATTTAAATGTTAGACCCACATTGATAGAATTGATAAAACGAGCACAGACAGGAGATACAGAATTGGAGAAAGTTAGAGATAATATAAAAAAGCGTAAAGAAAATGAATTTTCTACTCGAGATGATAACATTGTTATGTAAGGTAACCGTTTGTGTGTACCTAATGTGCCTGATTTAAGAAGAACAATTTTACAGGAAGTGCATTTTTCTTTATATACTATGCATCCAGGGAGCACAAAATTGTATAGAGATTTGAAACAATGTTATTGGTTGCTGGGAATGAAACACGACAGTGAAAATTTTGTTGCTAGATGTCTAGTTTGCCAACAGGTGAAGGTGGAGCATCAGAAGCCAAGTGATTTACTATAGCCCTTACCTATTCCTGAGTGGAAATGGGAGCATGTTACTACAGATTTTGTTATAGGTTTACCAAAATCATCACGAGGGTTTGATTCTATTTGGGTTCATGTTGATATGTTGACTATGTTTGCACATTTTCTTCCTGTTAAAGCTACTTACTCCATGTATAGATATGCAAAAATATATATGGATGAGATTATCAGATTGCATGGAGCACCTATTTCTATTATTTCTGATTGAGATATTAAGTTTACTTCTCACTTTTGGCCTAGTTTACAACAAGCTTTGGGGACTAAATTGAAATTTAGTACAATTTTTCATCCTTAGACTGATGGGCAGTCAGAAAGAATGATCCAAACACTCGAAGACATGTTACGAATTTGTGTATTGGAGTTTAAGGGCAGTTGGGATGAACACTTGCCACTAATAGAGTTTGCTTATAATAATAGCTAGCATTCGAGTATTGAGATGGCTCCTTATGAAGCTTTGTATGGGAGAAAATGCAGAAATCCAGTGTGTTGGACTGAAGTAGGAGAATGAAAACTACTTGGGCCATAAATTGTACAGCAAACTACTAAAAAGATCAATCTTATCCATAATCACTTAAAGGTGGCGCAAAGTAGACATAAAATTTATGCAGACAACCGAAGGAAAGAATTGAAATTTGAAGAAGGTGATCAAGTATTCCTACGTGTTTCTCCTTGGAGAGGGGTTATGAGATTTGGGAAGAAGGGACATTGGCCCTTATGAGATAGTGAAACGGGTTGGAGATGTAGCTTATAAATTGGAGTTACCACCAGAATTATCTCGGTTGCACGATATTTTTCATATAGCCATGTTACGTAAGTATGTGCCCGATCCTTCACATGTGTTTATCTCGCAACCGATAGAGCTTCGAGATGACCTAACCTACATGGAGGAACCAATTGCTATTGTAGATCGAAATGAGCAAGTGTTACGTAGCAAAATCATTTCACTAGTTAAATTGGTGTGGAGAAGTCATAATGTGTAGTATGCCACCTGGTAAGGGAAGGATAACATGAAGAATCAATATCCTCATCTATTTGGCAAGTTTCTAATGCGATAAATTTTGAGGACGAAATTTTTATAAGAGGGGTAGAATTGTAAGGCCCTAAAGTATGATTAGGAAGGTTAATTACATGATTAATTATAACTTAGGATTTATAAGTTATAAATTGGTTATGTTCGTTAAATATGCTAATTATCATGTTTAGGGGATGCATGCTCATTTAATATATATGTCGTTTACATTAGGTGCTAATGGAGCTTATGATCGGGGATACCATGTTTAGAACATATGATTAGTTATGTGGTTAAATGAATCATAAATTATGTTTTTAATGTATGATTATGTTTATAAAAGTAAATTAGGGTGTTGATACGAAATTGGCAATGTTTGCTCGCCAAATGTGAAAGTTTTGAGATTTTCGATAAATTGCTACTTTCATGTTCGAGACAAAATTAAGCATATCAATTTTATGATTTTGGGAAAACACAAAATATGAAAGTTGTATATGTTTAAGTTATTTACTCATAGACACAAAGAGGGAGTAAATCGGGGCCCGTGATAGTGAGTAATGGTGATTTTATCAAGGTGGGATAAATGTGTCATTAATGGAATTGTCTAATTCGACCTTTCATCCAACCAATCACGTGTTAGCACTACCCCTATTGCTATTGGACCACTATAAAACGTATTTATGATTATAAATGAGAGTTATGTCTTCTTCCTCATAAGAAATAACAAGTTTTGCCTAAAGAGAGAGAAAGAGAAGAAAGTTAAGGAAGAAATCTTTGGAAAATTTCTATAAATCGAGGAATCCCCGTAAGGTAATTACATCTTTATTAGAGTTGGTCATATGGATGATTTCTGTACTTGGCATGTTTTTATTTTTGATTTGGATAAATATTTTAATGATACCCATATTTCTGAATTGTGTTGTAACAAGGATGGGTTAAGAACATAAGTTAGAACTGGAGCTAGGATCGTAAATGCATACTTTAAAGTCCTAAATTTACATCATCTTTTCGTAAAACATTTTGATTTAGAAAATTCATGATTATTATGTATATTTCTGCTAAAACATGTTTATTATATGTTTCCATGAATTATACCCAAGGTCAAGGTTATGTATTCTTAAAAATGTTCAGTTATGCCTTAATATTCTATTTTGACCTAGTTATGCTAAAAATGGCCTAAATCATGGAATACTTATTAGAATTGAGTGATTCAATGTGTAGAGTAAAATATACTCATACGTTTATAACATATACGAAAATTGTGTAAAAATACCAAGGAATGAATCTTTGGTGATAGTTTGAAGTTTTGGTTTAAAATCTGCCCTAAAGGAGCAAGAACGCATACCAGGTGTTTGACGTTTTGCTCGACATAGAAAATGAGACCTAAAAATTATGAAACATTAATTTTGTATTATTAAATATGTTTATTGATATTGGGTGGAATACCATGCAAAGTTATATTTTATAAAAATTATGAAAATTCCAGGAAGTTGAAGTTGTGTTGTTGTTTTTCTTGAGAAACGATTTGGAAAACATTGTAATAAAATGGGCATAACTTTGTCTAGAGAATTCATAATTTAATTCTATAAATTGTGTTAGAACCCTAACTAATTGTGTGCTATATAAATGTGAAGTATCATATTTAATTTCTCTTTAGTTATTTGTTATTGACCAAATGATGTGATGTATTACTAGGTTTGATGTTAATCGGTGTATTCAAATACTAATGACAATGACTTGTTAGGTGGGAAAGCAGCTAATACTACCATACCAAGGAAGTAGTTTGGTATTAATCTTAGCACCAAATCCAAGGTGAGTGGCCTTTCCTATGAAATATAGATGTTTATATATTCATATGGAAATGTTTAGTTAAACACATGTGTTAAAATGCTTATTGGAGTGATGTCGTATTTAGGAAACATATGCATATGATTAAAAATGTTAAGAGATGTTATATAATGGTATGGACTAGTGAGTCCTTTATCTATTGTTAATGATTCGTGGGTCCTACAGGATGCAGCGGCCCCGTTAATCCAATTTAAAGGTTTGGTGTACTCGGGCCTAATTAGGGGATTTGGTGTTCCCCATTAACTCCGAGTTAATTGGACTGGCGGGTCCAGGCTTGCGAGAGTCACACAATTCCTATTGGGTTATAACATTAGAAAATGAAAATGGTTATCTTGGTTATATGTGTGGAATATAGTCATTCACTAAGCTTGTGTTGCTTACACTCCTATAATGTTATGTTTCAGGTACGTCTATCAGTTGGAGTTCACTGCCAAGTTAGGACCTTAAAACGGGGGAGTGACGGATATCTAGTATGGTTTGAATATAAAGAATCTTGTTGTGTAAATATTAAACTAAAGATCTTGGTTATGTAAAGTTGTGTAGTACTTATAGGTTACATGTAAATGTAGTTATGTTTTCATCTACACATAACTTTGAAAAAAAATCTCATGCTATTTTCCTTAGAGATTTAAATTAAAGCATTGTTTATTGTTTAAGTCAATTTATCGCTAATTAACAAGGTTGAGTTTAACTTAATTAAGTCGGGGCACGATAAAAGGTCACTTCGTAAGAAACATAAATGTCCAAATATAGAACAACGCTCATTTAGACAAAGTATGTTCTTAACAAACTTTGATTCCTCATCGGTGAAATAGATCACTCAATTCCCATTTTAGATGACCATTGAAGTGGGGTCCCAGCGGGGGGTTTCACAAGGCACGGTTGGGGTGGGGAATACAGAATCGGGGTGGCAGCGGGGTCAAGGTTGGGTAGTGTACTCCTGCTCCAAACATGTCGTGTGGCCATTCCTACTCCTATTGGAATGTTTATTTTAAAGACACTATGTGCTCTTTATTTTTCTATTTATGTTATATGAAATTCAATCCAATCATCTCATTTGGCATGAGGTTACTCATCTTAATTATCTCATTTTTGTTTCCTTTGTGTGTCACAATAGTATTCTCTAGTGCCTTCCCCCATAAAGTTTTTATAATCATTGTTTGGATTTTTTTTTTATATTTTGTAAGGTTTCAAATCAAGAATTGTGTAGTTGGAATGTTTGTATTGCACTTCTTCCTATTAATGGATATTTTGCTCAAACACGGACTCTTTAATTTGGGACAATGTGGGACATAGAACCAGAATAAACCCATACAAACTTATGAATTTATTATCTACTAAGTAAAAAATGATTTGCTATAACTACTAGCTAGTGAGTATATTAATGGTGGAAGAGCATGGAGAAAGAAATGAAAAGAGAAGAGCCAGGATTACATTAATACTCGCATGATTAAAGTATTACACATCGTTATATATAAGTCAATGCCTAATAGATATATAAGAATAGGATAAATACTAGCCAATCAACACCCATAGGGAAGTCGCTCTTCGTGGGTTGCTATTTTTCGAGTTCTTAATAATAATTCTTTCACTTAACAAACTTTGCAACTCTTTATGGAAGAATACGCTCCCAAACACAGGTATTTACCACTTAAGTAGAACATGTTCTGACCACCGTCCTATTTTGGAATCCATCAAGATTGTTTTTGGATAATAAGTCTAATATGTTTAAATTCCAAAATATGTGGTGTTATCATAAGGATATTAGAGATGCAATTACATCTTCCTGGGACAAGTCTATTGAAGGGAAACCTCTTAGAGTTTTCTCTTCCAAGTTACAAAGGCTGAAGATTGATTTAAAGCAGTGGAATAATAAATGACTAATGTACTCTATTAAATGATTATCTTACTGTGTTTCGGGCAAGAACTTTGGCTCTGTGCATGTAAAATTTTCACATTTCATAAGTCAATGAATAGATTAATTAAATTATATCCATTTTTTCGTTACCAGATATTGCGGAGTTGCAGCAAGTGGCATTCATGTCAGTTGCAAATGGTATATAGTTAATGAAATCAAACTGTCTTTTGCACGTCTGCAAATGGTAAATACCCCGAGTTTCTCTCTATTTGTTTATCAGATATTAGATCTAAGGTTTATCATTACAATCAAAACATGATGGTTATTACTTTGTGGGTTTTTTTATCACTGTGGTCATCTTTTGAATTGGTTTACTTGTTATGAATCACTAATTCATAATAAGTTGAATTAGTAATTCAATTATCTTTTAAGTATATTATCCCTCTTTCTTTACTCTTTTAAGTATATTATCCCCAGTTTAAAAATTCAAATCATGTAATTGGTCCTTAGGCTTATTTTTTTATTCATATTCATTTGTATATGTAAGAAAATAAAAAGAAGAATGATATAAATTATCCATGGACTCGTTTTGCAATAAATAAATAAATTTAGTATGGTTTCTTAAATTATTGCATCTCTATATAAATTATTTGAAAGTTAAGTTGGAGTGTTTATGTGACAACATCTTCTGTCCAACATGTGTTGTTAACAATGTCTCATGATAAACTGCCTTTTTCATTCGTTTAATGGCCACTTATGTTAAGTGTGATAGCTCTGCTAGATGGAATTTGTGAACTTCTATGATTAATGTCTCTCTATCAATGCGTGTTTTTGCAGTTTGCAAAAAAAATAAAGAAGGTGAAAATGGTTTTAAAAGTCTGGAACAAGGATGTACTACAAGTCCAAGAAAGGGAGGAAGACCGAGAAGGAGGTTCAGGAGGCCGAGCAGTACTTCTACTTTTTTTCATTGTCAGGGTTAGATTGATATTGGACTTACTTTCCTTCTTTAATTATATGAACTTTTGCATTAAACCTCATTTTTCAATATGCAGTATAATTCAATAATACAAACTGATAAAACCAGTGGATTTTTCAATATGTAAAAGGCAAAATTTTCTAGGATGATTCTTCTTGAACAAAACCAGTGATTTTTTTTGTTCATTTAGAGTTTTATCAACGTTGTTTGGATTCATGTAATTCCTATTTATGAACAAGACATTTCGGTTTTCTCGTGTAAGTTACAATTTCATGAAAGTAACATGCATTTATAATTGAAACAAATAATTCTTAACTATATACGCAACCTTTTTTATGATATATACTTGCTTATAACTTACCATATGAAATAAATACACCTAGAGAAACATGCTACTCATTTTTGGTAACAACTATCATCTATTGTAATTATCTTATACGAAAGACTTGCTGTGCTTAAACTTACTCATAATATCCATGTTCACATCTCTCTCTCTATGCGTGTGAACTATTTTGTGAGACTCCATTGCATTTTAACTTCCTAACTGTTAGTGTAATTTGCATTAGTGACTTTTCACATTTTGTTCTTTCTCTATGTTTCCTTTCTCATTGATGGAAGATATTAAATTATGCATAAGGTTTGGTTGAGTGCAAATTTCCAATTTCGTAATTATTTACCTATAGTTCTGTAATTGAATCTAATAGTTTGATAACTCAATAACTTTGGACTCTTCAATGCATATGCAAATACATGCAACCATAAAATATCCGGGACTTTATAAGACGAACTAAATATTCGGTTGGAGGTCATTTAAAGCATATGCCCTTGAAGATCTTCAATACATATATTTTCCATAAACTTCCCCTTGAACTTAGACTTAGACGTATAACAATAAAATGTCAGTTACTTCATATATATTGTATGCACTGAGTAAATTGTATGATGCATGCATGATAAAATAAGGAAAAATAGAATATGGGTGTGTGTGTTAACAATAATACTAGTGCAAGAAGTTAAAAGAACTAGGATAATTTCTTTAACTATCCTGATAAAATAAATTCCTATTTTGTTCTTATCCCAGTTTAGTTAATATGCTTAGTGAAGATGTTTTGGCCAACCCTCATTTGTCAAAGAATTATGTAGATAAATTAGGATCAAAAAATGATTTTATGTGAAGAAGAAAGGAATAAGAACAAATATAGAAATCAATAATCAAACAGTATAATTTTTGGAGTTGTTTAAAACAAAAAATTAGAATACAACTATAGTTATTATATATATGATAAAAATGGGAGGAGATTTTTAGAAGTTTAAGTATTTTATGAAAAAAATCATACAAGTAGAAGAAAATTCAATAAGATATCTACACATGTTCTAGTTCTTCACATGATTTTTGTTGATATATATTTTTTATATATACAGGAGCAATAGGACACACAATCTGATTACCGAGGAATTCATCGATGCCGTTATAAACACTTATAATTGGCATAGTATTATCTTTAATCATGCTTCCATTACCTCAGTGGTCCATACCGACTAGGTAATAACACATCTTTAGTTTATTTTTATATTTGTATGTGATGGAATGTTAGGCAAGATATATGTTGTGGTTATTCTGCTCTTAGTTGTTTACAATGTTGTGGTTATTTATATCGTTGTTTTTGAGTTAATTTTTGCGTTTGAACAAGTTATTTTTTATTAATAAACAAAGGAGACTCTACCAATTTTTATAAAATTATTAAGTATTTAAAAGTAAATAATATGAAGATATACAAATTT
Source organism: Sambucus nigra (assembly GCA_949130495.1). Taxonomy (NCBI): domain Eukaryota; kingdom Viridiplantae; phylum Streptophyta; class Magnoliopsida; order Dipsacales; family Adoxaceae; genus Sambucus; species Sambucus nigra. The sequence goes on along the minus strand of OX422213.1, from coordinate 364,383,556 downwards.
GATAAGTTTTTTAAACATAGTCTTATATAGGAACTATTAAAAGAGATTACTTCTTTTTTTACGGTAACTCACACTAAATAAATGTTATTATAGGTCGAAATCTTTTGTGGACAAGGAAAGACACATTTTGATGGAGGACATATGCTTCAAGATTTCGAGTTTACTATACTTACATTATTTTATGTTAGGAATATATGGGTTTTTATGTATTTATTCTAATGAGACAAGTAAAATTTTGTAGAAATATTTAGTTTGGTGGGCATAATGTTGAAATTGTCTATTTTATCTTTGTATGAACTCTAATTTTAGTTGAATGAAAAATTGTTTATTATATTTGTTGAAATGGGATGACAAATATGCCATATATTATTTTTAAGAGTTTTTTTAAAAGTATATTGAACATATTATGTAATGGATGAAATTTTAATTTTGGTGCAAAAATTATTAAATATGGCTTCTTTAACGTCTCAAAAGGATTCCATAAATGAGGATCTGACGGTTAAGTTAACTTCTAAAAAAACTCTTGAGATGACATACACCGTCTCTAAAAATAACTTCAGAAGACAACTTTTTCACCATCTTAAAAAGGTCCTATGACCTTTTGAGACGACATATTTCCCGTCTCAAAAAAACTTTTTGAAATGGATATTGTTGTCTCAAAAAGCTTTTAAAATGGGGTTTTAATATGATGCCACTTTGTCGTCTCAAATGGCGTCACAAAAGGCTTTTGAGACGGATGGAGTATCGTCTCAAAAAGCAGTTTCTTTGTAGCGAAAATGAACCTAAATTTGTCCCTCCTTTTTCTATTACTCATATGAATGTAAATGAGGCCTCTTTTTATGAGGTTCTCAATGTTTCTATTTCCAAAAAATGTTTCTAATGAAATGAATGAAGATTTTGAGTATCTTGTTGTGCCTTGTATTAATTGCATTGATTCTAATCAAATAATTGATAAAGATGGTCTAATAATTGAATACTTCTTAACTAATCTCAATAAGGAAAAAAATTAAATAACATAACTGCATTCAAACTAAATGATGATGAGACTATTGTTATTAATCTCGGATTTAGTAGAAATCATCTTGAGATTAGGCTAAGCTCTACCCTCAATGAGTGTGAGTGATCATAATTCGAAGAACAAGTGAACAAATTCATGTACATCTCTGCATGGTCATACAAGGACAAGCCTGGAATTGACCAAGAGATCATGCAACCTGAAATTCCTACTCATCCAGAAATCTAGCATCTCAAGAAGAAATTAAGAAAGAACCGGATTGAGTTGTCCCTTAAATCCAAAGATAAAGTGGTCAAATAAAAAAATTTAGGCTTTATTCATAATGTCGAATATCCTACACATTTCTCAAACATCATCCATGTGCCAAAATTAGGAGAAAATGTTTGCATATGTGTCGACTATTGACATCTGAACAAAGTATCTCTAAAGGACGATTAACCTTTACATAACATCTACATGGTTATTGATAACACTAAAAGTCATGCCCTCAAGTCATTTATCGATGGTTTTATCGCGTATAACCAAATGAAGATGCATCCTGACCACTAAAAGAAGACTGCCTTTATCACTCCATGGGGAACCTTTTGCTATAACCTCATGCCTTTTGGTCTAAAAAATGCTGGAGCTACCTACTAGAAGGAAGCTACAACCATTTTACGTAATGTAATCCATAAGAGGTTAAAGTTTATGTTAACGATATGATCATCAAGTCTAAAATTCAAGAAGGTGACACACCCTCCATGAGTACATTCTTTGAGCAACTCCAAAAATATTAAATGTGTCTCAATATGGAAAAAATGTGTCTTCAGCATCACAAAAGGGAAACTCCTCAGTTTCATGGTTAGTGAGAGAGGGATTGAAACCGACCCTGCCAAACTTAGAGCAATTCTTGAAATGCCACCACCTCTGATCGATAAAGAAATTTGTGGCTTCTGAGAAAAACTCCAGTACATTAGTAGGTTCATCAGTCATCTGGCCTCCATCTACGAACCTATCATCAAACATCACCTTAAGAAATAGACCAAAGTATATAACGAGGCATGTAAATTAGACTTTGATCAGATCAAGTGGTACCTTACCCAATCTTCGGTTCTTATTCCACCACAATAAGCTCTTCCCCTTATTCTATACCTCACTGTCACTAACACCGCGACATGAGCTATGCTAGCCAGTGCAATAAAGAGTCACACAAATAAAGATCCACTTACTATGCCAGTCAAAAGATAGCAGGGTATGAAGTAAAATACTCTATATTAGAAAGGGCGTGTGCCTCCTTAGTTTAGGTCACTCAAAAGCTCCGACATTACATGCTAGCTTTCCCCATCAAGCTCGTGTCTCGAATGAATCCCATAAAGTACCTATTAGAAAATCCTACCTTATCCAGTCGCATGGCTTTTTGGTTGATGTTACTAACAAAATTTGACATCACTCATGTCTCTCGGAAATCTATTAAATGAAAAGACATCTCTCATTACCTTATCGACAATGCCATGGGAGAAGCTGATGTATGGATTTTTTATTTCTCTAATAAAGATATTCTTTATACTTCTGATGATTCTCACACTCACATTGCCATCAAATTGGACTTCCCCTGCACCCAAAACATGATAAAGTATGAAGAATGAGTTATACGTATCAATACTACCCTTGAGAAGAGAATATGCTGCATCGATCTCTATGAAGACTCAACTCTCGTTATAGGACAGGTCCTCCAAAAGTGAAAAGTCAAAGAATAAAAACTACTACCCTTTCACACTCACTCGAAATAACTTGCCTCCTAATTTTAAGATATTAACTTCCACTACCTTCCCCGCTTAATAAATAACTTTGCTTATGTATTCACAACCTTATCCTCCATATTCAACATCCCCGAGGGAATAACAATGACTACCTTTTTATTCCAAAAGAAGTATGTGCACACTCACTATTACCATGTTGATCCCATAATAGAAGAAGACCCAAACATATTTGGATTGTGGTATTAGGATATTTGATGAATCCTCAAGAATGGTAAATATCCCATAAGGCTAATTAGGAATACCGCGTGACTCTTTGCGGACTTGTTGCTCCGTACATCATTTGTGAAAAGGAACTTTTCAAGAGAAATTTTGACAAAGCCCATTTGAAAAGAAAAAGAGGGGATGATGTCGATGACATGATACAGAATATCCATAGTGGGGAATACGGGCCCCATATATACGGTCATATGGTTGACAAAAAGATCATCCAAAGGGATATTACCGAACCAATAGGGTTCAAGATGACACTTCTTATTTCAAAAGGTGCCTCAAATGCCAACAGTTTACCAATCTTCAGCACTTGCCTCTGAGAGCTGTACGACATGACTTCACCTTGGCCCTTCTCAACTTGGGCCATTGACATTATTGGAATAGTCACTCCCAAAGCATGAAATGGGCGTAAATTCATCATAATCTCCATTGCTTATTGCACCAAATGGGTAAAATCCAAACTATATGCAATGTTGAATTCAAAGAAAGTGGTTATGTTCATCAGAAAGAACATCACCTGTCATTATGGAGTTCCCCATTAGTTAGTATTAGATAATGGGTTCCATTTTGAAGCTAACGTCATAGAAGTAGTCGATGAGTATGGGATTTAGAGGCATAAGTACTCTCCCTTCCGATCGTAAACCAATGGGACTGTCAAAGATTCTTACAAAAGCCTTAAATCCATAATCAATAAAATGACTAAACCTGGAGAGATTGGTAAAATCGACTCCAATATGCTCTATGGGGATACTGCACCTCTATCAAAACAACCACTAGAGCTACCTCCACTCATTGGTATATGGCATGGAAGCAACCCTACCCGTCAAACTCGAAATACCCTCTCTACGAGTCATGATTGAAAGTTAAGTTGGCGAAATCGATTGAAAATGAAGTCACTACGATGAGCCTATATTTTTTTATTAAAAAAGACTAAATGCTCTATACCATTTACAAGGGCACCACTGATTCGTTACACTATCATTCAATAAGAAAGTCAAAGACCGCAATGTGCAAGAAGGAGATCTCTCTCTTAAAGAAATTATTGAACCCATGTGGGATCCGGGAGGAAGTTTAAAACATAATTGGCATGGGTCATACCTAGTGAAGAAGATTCTATTCGATGGTGATTCTATTATCACAGACCTCGACAGAGATGAGATGGGGTGTATAGACTATCATAGGAAATTTTATGCTTAGTCCAACTCTTATCACGCTATGACTCTTATCATGTCCCTTGTATTTGAGAAAACTCATTTTCCCTCTCTTCTCATAATTATGTAGGACCTGATCCTCTCAAAATCGTCGTTTTAAAAAAACCTATAGCGTAATTTTCAATCCCCGCAGAGGTACATAGATACCTCATAGGTCACTTTGGATAAGGTTTTTTATTTTTCAAAAAATGTTTATTCTTTTCTCCTGCTAAGAACATTGGCCTCTCTCATTATTTAATTGAATAAAAGGATTATCTATACCTTAAATATCAGTTTATATAATTGAAACAAAAAGAAGATTATTTAAATGGCACAACGAAATATGTCAAAGCATCACTTCATTCTTTCATTCAAAATGTAGTAATCATGTAAAGTATCAATGACAAGAAAGTCAAAAAATACCAGTATAACCATACCATCCCTACAGCCTAACCTACCCAACACAAATAAACCTACTACCAAACTTTCCCTATACCTTCAAAAAACTAACGTCAACTTCTAGATAAGCCCATCTCATCATCATAACCATTATCACCAGTCCCTGGAGGACCCCAAGAATCCAACTCCTGACAGCATTACCTTATGCACTCTATGCGATGATATGCTTTAACCAGACTGGACGAAACCATAATGCCTTCCTCCTGAGCATCAAATATCGTAATATGACTTCCTCTCTATAGATCTTCGTGATCACATTATCCCATAACAACCTCAAATAATACCTAGTTATAAATCCACGCTGCCCAACAGATTGGAACAGATAGCTAACAGGCCTGCGGTGCTGCTACAAAGGCCCCAAAGTCATCCTTAAAGACTGAGTCAAATCATCTGCATGGAAAAAAGTTTGTTATACACACAGTAACAAGTTTCTCCAATCCCACTTGACAAAGAAGTCTCTAAGGAAAGTAGAAAGAAGTTTGGTAAAGGAATACTAGTCAAACATAACGATAGTCGTATAGTTATAGGACAAACTACAGTTCACCCCACCACGACACTGACCAATGAGAGTGTTTAGCCCCATGCTCCACGATCCAGTTAACCTAGTTCTCCGTAAAGGGATCAAAGTTATTAAAGGACCATAAAAAGAAGTTTGGGATACCAATCATATGATACTCAAGGGAAACCTCCATGTGAAGTCTCTCTAACAACACCACACCATTTATAGCCAATGGTCACGATTTTGACCCGTGACCATAAGTACCTGTGATAATATGATGCATATGAAAATTGTCGCTACACCAAATACTGCCCATGGTGATGGCTCAAATTCTTGACCATTGGTGGTGAGTCACGAATCTGGTTCGTGACCAATTCAGGCGTGACCATTTTCGGTGGTCACGGCCCAAATCCCGGACTACCAACATTGGTCACGACCTATTATGGTCACGGACATGGTCACGACTCAAATCTGTGACCCACTATTTTATGTCCACAAAATAAGGTCACGTCCCAAAGTTGTGACCAATTCTATTTTAAAAATAAAATAGTCACGACTCTAGTCCATGTTTATTTTATTTTTGAAATAAAAGGTGTTCACGAATTTGGGTTGTTACCATTCTATTTTGCAAATAAAATGGTCACGACTTTAGGCGATGACCGTGTTTTGTTTTAAAAATAAAAATAGTCATGGCCCAAATCCGTGACTATTTTTAATAATAATAATAATAATAATAATAATAATAATAATAATAATAATAATAATAAAGCATTTATTCCTCAAATCGAGAGTCTAATCAGTCAGTGGTTGTGCGAGCCCCTTGGGTTACATTAGCACCTTGGGTGACTACGCGGTCGGTTCCTACGGGTTATATTTGTTTTGTAAATGTATAGATAGTTTACAAATTTTGGTCTTTCTCTCAAACTGGGGGTCCCATGACTACGCGATCGGTTCCATCACGGTTACAATTGTCACATGCAAGACGGTCGTGGCTCTTACGGTGTCATTTTGCGGCTATTTTATGTTTTCACCTTTTGATGGTATGTTTTTAAGCTTAAGTCTACATATATTGCAAAATTTGGTCGTGCTCTCAATCTGGGGGTCCCCATGACTATGCGATCAGTTCCTGCAGATTAAATTGGTCCCGTGCGAGGTGTCCATGCCTCTTACATGGCCGTTTTGTGGATTTTTATGTTTTTAACCTTTTACCGCATATTTTTAAGCCCAAGTCTAACAATTTGCAAATTTTGGTCGTGCTCTCAACCCGAGGTCCCGTGACTATGCGATCGATTCCTATGGGTTACATTGGTCTCATACGAGGTGTCCGTACCTCTTACAAGGCCATTTTATAGTTGTTATACATTTTCACCCTTTAACGACATATTTTTAAGCCTAAGTATAACAATTTACAACTTTTGGTCGTGCTCTCAACTCGGGTTCCCATGACTATGCAGTCGGTTCCTGTTGGTTACATTGGTCCCGTGCGAGGTCTTCATGTCTCTTATGAGGACTTTTTGTGGTTGTTTTACATTTTCACCCTTCGATGGCATGTTTTTAAGCCTAAGTCTAACAATTAGCAAATTTTGGTCTTGCTCTCAAATCTAGGGGACCGTGACTACGTGATTGGTTCTTATGAGTTACATTGGTCCCATGCGAGGTGTTCGTTCATCTTACGCGCAATTTTGTGGCTCTTTTATGTTTTCACCCTTTGACGACTTGTTTTTAAGACCAAGTCTAGATATTTTGCAAATTTTGGTTATGCTCGTAAATGGGGGGTCCCGTTACTACTTAGTTGGTTCCTACGGGTTACATTTGTCCTGTGCGAAGTGTTCGTGCCTCTAATGAGGTCATTTTGCGGATGTTTGACGTTTTCACCCTTTGACGACATGTTGTTAAGCCTATGTCTAGATATTTTGAAATTTTTGTTTGTCCTCTCAAACCGTGGGCCCCATGACTATGTGGTCAGTTCTTACGGGTTACATTGGTCCTGTGTGAGGTGTTCATGCCTCTTACAGAGCCACTTTGTGGCTATTTTATGTTTTCACCCTTTGATAGAAGGTTTTTAAGCCTAAGTCTAGATATTTTACAAATTCTGGTTGTGCTCTCAAATCAGGCGTCCTTTGACTATGAGGTCGGTTCCTGTGGGTTACATTGGTCCCGTGTGAGGTATCCATGCCTCTTACATGGCCTTTTTGTTGTTATTTTATGTTTCACCCTTCCATGGCATGTTTTTAAGCCTAAGTCTAATAGTTTTCAAATTTTGGTCCTACTCTCAACCCGGGGTCCCGTGACAACGCGATTGATTCCTGCGAGTTACATTGATCCCGTGTGAGGTGTTTATGCCTTTTGTAGGGCCGTTTTGTAGCTGTTATACATTTTCACCCTTTGATGGTACATTTAGAAACCTAAGTCTAACAGTTTGAAAACTTTGGTCGTGCTCCGAATCTGGGGGTCCCGTGAGTGCTTAGTAGATTTCGATGGATTAAATTGGTCCCGTGCTAAGTGCTCGTGCCTCTTACGGGGTCTTTTTGTGGCTGTTTTACATTTTCACTCTTTAACGGCATGTTTTTAAGCCTAAGTCTAACAACTTACAAATTTTGTCCTTACTCTCAAATTGAGCGTGTCGTGATAATGCGATCGGTTCCTATGGGTTAAATTGGTCCTGTGCGAGGTGTTTGTCCATCTTACGGGGCCATTTTTTTGGTTGTTTTACGTTTTCACCCTTTGACGATATGTTTTTAAGCCTAAGTTTTGATATTTTGGAAAATTTGGTCGGGCTACCAAACCGGGGATCCCGTGACATTGTGGTTGATTCCTGCTGGTTACATTGGTCCTGTGCAAGGTGTTCGTGCCTCTTAGGGGGCTGTTTTGTAGATGTTTTACATTTTCTCTCTTTGACGACATGTTTTCAAGGCTAAATCTATATATTTTGCAAATTTTGGTCGGGCTCTCAAATCGGGGGCCTCGTGACTATGTGGTTAGTTCCTCCGAGTTACATTGGTCTTGTGCAAGGTGTTCATGCCTCTTAGGGGGTCATTTTCTGGATATTTTATGATTTCACCCTTTGACGTCTTATTTTCAGCCTAAATCTAGATATTTTGCAAATTTTGGTCATGCTCTAAAATGGAGGGTCCCATGACTACGCGATCGGTTCCTGCAGGTCACATTGGTCTCGTGTGAGGTTTTCGTGAATCTCACGGGTGATTCTGTCTTTGTTTGATGTTTTTGACCTTCGATGACATGTTTTTAAGCCTAAGTCAAATAATTTTCAAATTTTGGTCATGCACTCAACTCGGGGTCCAGTGACAATGCAGTCAATCCCTGCGAGTTACATTGGTCCCGTAAGAGCTATTCGGGCCTCTTAGGGGGACTTTTTGTGGCTGTTATACATTTTCACCCTTTCGCAACATGTTGTTAAGCCTAAATCTAACAGTTCGCAAATTTTGGTTTTGTTATCAAATCGAGGGTCCCGTGACTACGCGATTGGTTCTTATAGGTTACATTGGTCCTGTGCGAGGTGTTCATGCATCTTATGGGGCAATTTCGTGGTTGTTTTACGTTTTCACCCTTTGACGACATCTTTTTAAGCCTAACTCAAGATATTTTGCTAATTTTAATTGTGCTCGCATAGGTTGGTCCCATGACTACCTGGTCAGTTCCTGCGGGTTACATTGGTCATGTGCGAAGTGTTCATGCCTCTTACGATGTCATTTTGTGGATTTTTTATATTTTCACCCTTGGACAACATGTTTTTAAGCCTGGGTCTAGATATTTTGCAAATTTTGGTCGTGCTCTCAAATTGGGGGCCCCGTGACTACATGGTGGGTTCCTGCGGGTTAAATTGGCCTTACGCGAGGTGTTCATGCCTCTTATAGGGTTATTTTATGCATGTTATACGTTTCCACCCTTTGATGTCATGTTTTTAAGCCTAAGTCTAGATATTTTGCAAATTTTGGTCGTGCTCTGAAATCGAGGGTCCCCTGACTACACAATCGATTACTACGGGTTATATTGGTCCCGTGTGAGGTGGTCGTGCCTCTTACCGGGACGTTTTGTGGTTTTTTTACATTTTCATTCTTTGAAGGAACGTTAATAAGCCTAAGTCTAAGAGTTCGCAAATTTTGCTTTCAACTTGAGGTCCTGTGAATACACGTTTGGTTCCTACAGGTTGGATTGGTCTCCTGCTAGGTACTTGTTCCACTTACGGGGACATTTTGTGGATGTTTTAGATTTTCACCTTTGACGGCATGTTGCGAAACCTAAGTCTAACAATTTTCAAACTTTCATCGTTCTCTCAACGTGAGGGTCACATGACTACGCGACCAATTTTAGTGGGTTACATTGGTCACGTGCTAGGTGTTTTCACCTCTTATGGGGTCATTTTGTGGTTGTTTTAAATTTTCACCCTTTGACGGAAAGTTTAGAAACCTAAGTCTAATAGTTTGTAAACTTTGATCGTGCTCTGAACCTGGGGGTCCCGTGACTGCGCGGTCAATTCCACTAGATTACATTGGTCCCGTGCTAGGTGTTCACACCTTTTACGAGGTCATTTTGTGTCTATTTTAGGTTTTCACCTTTTAACGGGTTATTTTCAAGCCTAAGTCTAATATCTAAGAACTTTTGATCTTGCCCTCAAATTGAGCATCCCGTGATAATACGGCTAGTTCCTATGGGTTATATTGGTCCCGTTGAAGGTGATCATTTATGGGGCCATTTTGTGTCAAGTTTACATTTTCAACCATTTATGACATGTTTTTAAACCTAAGTCAAAATATTTTACAATTTTTTATTATTCTCTCAAACTGGGGGTCCCGTAAATTTATGGTCAGTTCCTGCGGGTTACCTTGGCCCTGTGCAAGGTGTTTGTGCCTCTTAGGGGGCCGTTTTGTGGATGTTTTTCATTTTATCTCTTTAATGACAGGTATTTAAGCCTAAGTCTGTATATTTTGCAAATTTTTGTCGTGCACTCAAATCGAGGGCCCCGTGACTACGTGGTCGGTTCCTGTGTGTTACATTGGTCTTGTACGAGGTGTATGTGCCTCTTACTGGGACATATTATGGTATTTTATGATTTCACCCTTTGATGGCTTGTTTTTCATCCTAAATCCATATATTTTACAAATTTTGGTCATGCTCTAAAATCGAGGGTCTTGTGTCTACGCGATTGATTCATGTGGGTTATATTGGTCTCGTGTGTTTTTTAGACGTCATTAATAATAATATTACTATAATAAAATTAGAATTAGAAAAATTTATAAAACACGAATATAAAAAAGAAGAAAAGGCAAAAGAAATAGCTAATATAGAAGAATTAGTTGAAAAATTTAAATAAAATTAGAATTAGAAAAATTTATAAAACACGAATATAAAAAAGAAGAAAAGGCAAAAGAAATAGCTAATATAGAAGAATTAGTTGAAAAATCTTACGAGATGATTTTGTGGATGTTTTTTGTTTTCACCCTTTGACGACATGTTTTTAAGCAAAAGTCCAACAATTTCTAAATTTTGGTCGTGCTCTCTACTCGGGGTCCCCTAACAACGCGGTCGATTCCTGCGGGTTACATTGGTCCCGTAAGAGGTGGTCGTGCCTCTTACGGGGTCATTCTGTGACTGTGATACATTTTCACCCTTTGGCATGTTTTGAAACCTAAGTCTAACAGTTTGCAAATTTTTGTCTTCCTCTCAAATCGAGGGTCCCGTGACTACGCAATTGGTTCCTATGGATTACATTGGTCCCATGGGAGGTATTCGTACATCTTATGGGGCAGTTTTGTCGCTGTTTCACATTTTCACCCTTTGATGACATATTTTTAAGCCTAAGTCAAGATATTTTGCTAATTTTGGTTATGCTCACAAATGGGGGGCCCATGGTAGATGTTTTATGTTTTCACCCTTTGACGATATGTTTTTAATCCTAGGTCTAGATATTTTGTGTTTTAGTCACGCTCTCATTTCGGGCTCCCGTGATAAAGCGATTGATTCTTACGAGTTACATTGGTCCCGTGTGATGTGTTCGTGCCTCTTAAGGGGCCATTTTGTGGATCTTATACATTTTCACCCTTTGATGGCATATTTGTAAGCCCTGAGTTCAATAGCTTGCAAATTTTGGTCGTGCTCTCAACTTGCGATCCTGTGACTACGCAATCGGTTCATACGGGTTACATTGGTCCCATGCTAGGTATTCTTGCCTCTTACAGGATCGTTTTGTCGCTGTTTTACATTTTCACCTTTTGACGGCATGTTTAGAAACCTAAGCCTAACCATTTGCAAACTTTGGTTGTGCTCTCAACCTGGGGGCCACGTTACTATGCGGTCAATTTCGGTGGGTTACATTGTTCCGTGCTAGGTGTTTGCGCCTGTCACGGGATCATTTTGTGGTTATTTTTACATTTTCACCCTTTAACGGCATGTTTTTAAGCCTAAGTCTAATAGCTTGAAAATTTTGGTTTTGCTCTCAAATCGGGCATCCCGTGACTATACGGTCGGTACTTGTGGGTTACATTGGTCTCATGCGAGGTGTTCGTACATCTTACGAGGCCATTTTGTGGTTGTTTCTTCGTTTTCACCCTTTGACAACATGTTTTTAAGCCCATGTGTAGATATTTTTCAAATTTTGGTCCTTCTCTCAAATCGGGGGTCCCGTGACTTCATGGTCGATTCGTGCATGTAACATTAGTCCTGTGTGAGGTGTTCGTGCCTATTACAGGGCCATTTTGTGGATCTTTTACACTTTTACACTTTGACGACATGTTTTTAAGACTATGTCTAGATATTTTGTAATTTTTATTAATGCTCTCAAGTCGAGGGCCTCGTGACTACTTGGTCGGTTCCTCCAGTTTACATTGGTCCTATGTAAGGTGTTCGTGCCTCTTATGGGGCCGTTTTGTGGACGTTATACATTTTCACCCTTTAAAGACATGTCTTAAAGCCTATGTCTAGATATGTTGCCAATTTTGGTCATGCTCTCAGGTCGGGTGCCTCGTTTCTACGTGGTCGGTTCCTACAAGTTACATTGGTCCTGTTCATGGTGTTCATGATACTTACGGGGCCATTTTGTGTATGTTATATGTTTTCACCCTTTGACGGTATGTTTTTAAGCATAAGTGCATATATTTTGCAAATTTTGGTCGTTCTCTAAAAGTGACGGCCCCGTGATTACGTGGTCAGTTCCTACAGGTTACATTGGTCCTGTATGAGGTGTCCGTGCCTCTTACGAGGCCATTTTGTGTCTATTTTATGATTTCACCCTTTGACGGTATCTTTTTAATCCTAAGTCTATATATTTGGAAAATTTTGGTCGTGTTATCCAACTGATGGGTCCTGAGACTAGGCGGTCGGTTCCTACGGGTTAAATTCGTCCCAAGTGAGGTGTTCGTGCATCTTACAAGGTGGTTCTGTGGTTGTTTTATGTTCTCAGCCTTTGACGGCATGCTTTTAATCCTAAGTCTAGTAATTTGTAAATTTTGGTCGTGCCCCCTGCTCTCAACCCGGGGTCTTGTAACAATGTGATCGATTCTTGTGGGTCACATTGGTCCCGTACGAGGTGTCTGTGCCTCTTACGAGGCCATTTTGTGGCTATTATACATTTTCACCCATTGGCGCAATGTTTTTAAGCCTAAGTCTAAAATAGTAAGCAAATTTTGGTCTTGCTCTCAAATTTAGGGTCCTATGACAATGCGATCGGTTCCTATGGCTTACATTGGTCCCGTACGAGGTGTTCGTTCATATTAAGGGGCAATTTTGTGGCTATTTTACGTTTTCACCAATTGATGGCATGTTTTTAAGCCTATGTCAAGATATTTTATAAATTTTGGTTATGCTCGCAAATAGGGGGTCTCGTAACTACGTGGTCGGTTCCTGGGAGTTACATTGGTCATGTATGAAGTGTTGGTGCCTCTTAATGGGCCATTTTGTTGATGTTTTATGTTTTCACCCGTTGACGACAGCTTCTTAAGCCTAAGTCAGATATTTTGCAAATTTTGGTCATGCTCTCAAATCGAGGACTCGTGTTTACGTGGTCGGTTCCTGCGGGTTACATTGGTCCTCTACGAGGTGTCCGTGCCTCTTATGGGGCCATTTTGTGGCTATTTTATGTTTTCACCTTTTGATGTCTTTTTTTATGACTAAGTCTATACAGTTTTCAAATTTTGGTCGTGCTATCAAATCAGGGGTCCTGTGACTATGTTGTCAGTTTCGGTGAGTTATATTGGTCCCGTGTGGGGTGTCCGTGCCTCTTATGGAGCCATTTTCTAGTTATTTTATGTTTTCACCCTTTGACGACCCATTTTCAAGCCTAAGTTTAACATTTTGCAAATTTTTGTCATGCTCTCAATCCGAGGGCCCATGATAATTCGATCGATTCTTGCGAGTTGTATTGGTCCCGAGCGAGATCTTTGTGCCTCTTATGTGGCCATTTTCTTGTTGTTATACATTTTCACCCTTTGGCGGCATATTTTTAAGCCTAAATCTAAGATTTTGACAATTTTGGTCATGCTCTCAACCTGGGGTCCTGTGACAACGCGATTGGTTCTTATGGGCTACATTGGTCCCGTGCGAGGTGTTCATGCATCTTACGAGGACGTTTTGTGTTTGTTTTATATTTTCACCCGTTGACGGATTATTTAGAAACCTAAGTCTAATAGTTTGCAAACTTTGGTTGTGCTCTCAACTCGGGGTCCCGTGACTACGATGTCGATTCAGGTGGGTTACATTGGTCACGAGCTAGGTGTTTATGCCTTTTTTGCATTTTCATCATTTAACGACATGTTTTTAAGCCAAAGCCTAACAGCTCAAAATTTTTGGTCTTGATCACAAATCGAGCATCCCGTGACTACTTGGTTCGTTCATGTGGGTTACATTAGTCCTGTGCTAGGTGTCCCTGCCTCTTACAGGGCCATTTTGTTGATGTTTTATGTTTTCACATTTTGATGGTATGTTTTTAAGCCTAAGTCTAGATATTTTGCAAATTTTGGCCATGCTCTCAAATCGGCAGTCCCATGACATCGTGGTCGGTTCTTGCGGGTTACATTAGTCCTATGCGAGGTGCTCGTACCTCTTACAAGTCCGTTTTGTGGATGTTTTACGTCTTCATCCTTTGACGACATGTTTTTAATCATAAGTCTAGATATTTTGTAAATTTTTATCATGCGCTCAAACTGAGGGCCTCGTGACTACGTGGTCGATTCCTGCGGGTTACATTGGTTCTATACAAGGTGTCCGTGCCTCTTACAGGGTCATTTTATGGATATTTTAGGTTTTTACCCTCTAACGAAATGATTTTCATCCTAAATCTAGATATTTTGCAAATTTTGATCGTGTTCTCAAACCGAGGGTCCCGTGACTACGCGATCGGTTCCTACTGGTTACATTGATCCCGTGTGAGGTGTTTGTGCATCTTACGGGGACATTTTGTGGATCTGATATGTTTTCACCCTTTGACGATATGTTTTTAAGCCTAAGTCTAGATATTTTTCTAATACTCTCAAACTGGGAGTCCCATCACTACACGGTCGGTTCCTGCGGGGTACATTGGTCCCGTGTGAGGTGTTCGTGCATATAACGGGGCGGTTTTGTGGTTCTTTTATGTTTTCATCCTTTGACAACATATTTTTAAGCATAACTCTAACAGTTTGCAAACTTTGGTCGTGCTCTTAACCCGGGGGTCTTGTGATTACGTGGTTAATTCCGGTGGGTTACATTGGTCACGTGCTAGGTGTTCGAGCCTCTCACGGGGTCGTTTTGTGGATGTTTTGCATTTTCACCCTTTGGCCGCATGTTTTCAAGACAAAGCCTAAAACCTTGTAAATTTTGGTCTTGGTCTCAAATCAAGCATCTCGTGACTATGCGATCGGTTCTTATGGGTTATATTTGTCCCGTGTGAGGTGTTCGTGTCTCTTATGTGGCCATTTTGTGGCCGTTTTACATTTTCACCTTTTGACGACATATTTTGAAACCTAGGTCTAACAGTTTGCAAACTTTGGTTGTGCTCTCGACCCTGGGGTCCCGTGACTACGCGATCGATTCCGGTGGGTTACATTGGTCATATGCTAAGAGATTGTGCCTCTTACGGGGTCATTTTGTGATTGGTTTGTGTTTTCACCCTTTAACGACATGTTTTAAGCCTAATTCTAGATATTTTGCAAATTTTTATCATGCTCACAAATCAAGGGCCCTGTGACTACGTGTTCGATTCTTGCGGGTTACATTAGTTCTGTGCGAGGTGTTCGTGCCTCTTACAGGGCCATTTTGTGGCTGTTTTATGTTTTCACCCTTTGGCAAAAATTTTTTTAGCCTAAATCTAGATATTTTGTAAATTTTGGTCGTTCTCTGAAACTGGGGGTACCGTGACTGCACTGTCGGTTCCTGCAGGTTATATTGGTCTAGTATGAGGTGTCCGTTCCTCTTATGAGGCCATTTTGTGGATGTTTTATGTTTTCACCCTTTGACGACATGTTTTTAAGCCTAAATCTAACAGTTTCCAAACTTTGCTCGTGCTCTCAACTGGGGGGTCATGTGATTATGTGGTTGATTCTTGCTGGTTACATTAGTCCCGTGCTAGGTTTTTCCCCTTCGGGGCCGTTTTGTGCCTGTTTTACATTTTCACCCTTCGACGACATGTTTTTAACCCTAAGTCTAGTAGTTTTAATTTTGGGTGTGCTCTCAAATCGAGGATACCATGACTTCGTGGTCGATTCCTGTGAGTTACATTGATCTTGTGCGAGGTGTTCGTGCCTCTTACGAGGCCGTTTTGTCGATGTTCTACGTTTTCACCCTTTGATGACATGTTTTTACGCCTAATTCTATATATTTTGCAAATTTTGATTGTGCTCTCAAACTAGGTGTCCCGTGACAACATGGTCGGTTCCTACGGGTTGCAATTGTCCCCTGCGAGGTGTTCGTGCTTCTTACGGGGCCATTTTGTAGATGTTTTACGTTTCACCCTTTGACGACATGTTTTTATGCCTAAGCCTAGATATTTTAAAAATTTTGGTTGTGCTCTCAAACGGGGGTCCCATGACTACATGGTCGGTTCCTGCAGGTTACATTGGTCATGTGCGAAGTGTTCGTGCCTCTTAAAGGTCCATTTAGTGGATGTTTTATGTTTTCACCCTTCGACGACATGTTTTTAAGTCTATGTCTAGATATATTACAAATCTTAGTCATGCTCTCAACTCGGGGTCCTGTGATAATGCAATCAATTCCTGCAGGTTACATTGGTCCCGTGTTACGTGTCCGTGCCTCTTACTGGGCTGTTTTGTGGCTTTATTTGTTTTCACCCTTTGACAACATGTTTTAAAGCCTAAATCTAGATATTTTGCAAATTTTGGTCGTGCTTTCAACCCTGGGTCCCGTGACAATGCGATCAATTCCTGTGGGTTACATTGGTCCCATGTGAGTTGTTCGTGACCATTACAGGGCCATTTTGTGGTTGTTATACATTTTCACCCTTTGGCAGTATATTTTTAAGCCCAAGTCTAATAGTTTGCAAATTTTGGCTATACTCTGAACCCGAGGTCCAGTGACTGCGCGGTCGGTTGCTACGGGTTACATTGGTTACATTGGGAGGTGTTCTACCTCTTAGGGGCCATTTTGTGGCTATTACACATTTTCACCCTTTGATGGCATATTTTTAAGCCTATGTCTAACAGTTTGCAAAGTTTGATCGTGCTCTCAACTGGCATCCTGTGACTCTGCGATTAGTTCCAACCCGTCACATTGGTCCCGTATGAGGTGTTCGTGCCTCTTTCGGGGCCGTTTTGTGGCTGTTTTACATTTTCACCCTTTGATGTCTTGTTGAGAAACCAAAGTCTAACAGTTTACAAACTTTGGCCTCCTCTCAACCTGGGAGTCCCATGACTGCGCGATTGATGCCGGTGGGATACATTGGTCACGTGCTAGGTGTTATCACCGCTTACGGGATCGTTTTGTTGTTGTCTTGCGTTTTCACACTTTAATGACATGTTTTTAAGCCTAAGTGTAACAAATTGCAAAATTTGGTATTGCTCTCAAATCAGGCATCTCGTGACTACGTGGTTGGTTCCTATAGGTTACATTGGTCCTATGAGAGGTTTTTATCCATCTTACGGGGTCATTTTGAGGCAGTTTTACATTTCCACCCTTTGATGACATGCTTTTAAGACTAAGTGTCGATATTTTCCAAATGTTGACCATGTGCTCAAATCGAGTGTCCCGTGACTTCATGGTCGGTTCATGCGTGTTACGTTGGTCCTATGCGAGGTGTTCGTGTCGATTACGGGGCCATTTTGTGGATATTTTATGTTTTCACCCCTTGATGGCATATTTTTTAACCTAAGTCTCGATATTTTGGAAATTCTGCTCATGCCCTCAAACTGGGGGCCTCGTGACTACGTGGTCGGTTCCTGCTGGTTATATTGGTCCTATGCAAGGTGTTCGTGCTCTTACGGGGCCGTTTTGTTGATGTTTTACGTTTCAACCTTTAACGGCATGCTTTTAAGCCTAAGTCTAGATATTTTACAATTTTTGGTTGTTCTCTCAAACCGAGGCCCCGTGACTTCGTGGTCAGTTCCTACGGGTTGGATGGGTCCGGTGCGAGGTGTTCATGCCTCTTACAGGGCCATTTTGTTATTTTTTTATGTTTTCACCCTTTGGTGGCACTTTTAAAATCCTAAGTCTAACAGTTTGCAAATTTTAATCATGCTCTCAACCTGGGGTCCCGTGATAATGCGGTTGATTCTTACGAGTTTCATTGGTCCCGTGCGAGGTGTTCATGCCTCTTACGGGGCCATTTTGTGGTTGTTATACGTTTTCACCCTTTGACGACATATTTTTAAGCCTAAGCCTAACAGTTTGAAAATTTTAGTCGTGCTCTCAACCTAGAGTCCCGTAACTACGTGATCGGTTCCTAGGGGTTATATTGGTCCCGTGCGACATGTTTATGCCTCTTATGGGGCCGTTTTATGGTTGTTTTACATTTTCACCCTTTGACGACTTGTTTAGAAACCTAAGTCTAACAGTTTGCAAACTTTGGTCGTGCTCTCAACCCGGGGGTCCAGTGACTGCACTCCTAATTCTGTTGGGTTACATTTCTCATGTGCTAGGTGTTCTCACCTCTTACGGGGTTGTTTACTGGTTGTTTTTCATTTTCACACTTTAACGACATGTTTGTAAGCCTAAGTGCAATAGCTTGCAAATTTTGGTATTGCTCTCAAATCGGGCATCTTGTGACTACGCGGTCTGTTCCTATGGCTTAAATTGGTCCCCTGCGAGGTCTTCGTCCATCTTAAGGCCCCATTTTATGGTTGTTTTACATTCCCACCCTGCGACAACTTGTTTTTAAGCCTAAGTGTAGATATTTTGAAAATTTTGGTCATGCTATCAAACCATTGGTCCCGTGACTTTATGGTCGGTTCCTGCGAGTTACAATGATCCCGTACGAGGTGGTCGTTCCTCTTAGGAGGACATTTTGTCGATGTTTTATGGTTTCACCCTTTGACGACGTTTTTAAGCCTCAATCTATATATTTTGCAAATTTTTGTTATGCTCTCAAATCGGGGGGGGGGGGGGGTGACTATGAGATTGGTTCCTGCGGGTTATATTGGTCCCGTGTGAGGTGTTCGTACATCTTACAGGGCGGTTTTGTGGTTATTTTACATTTTCACCCTTCGAAGACTTATTTTTAAGCATAAGTCTAACAATTTTCAAATTTTGGTCGTGCTCTTAAGCCGGGGTCCCATGACAACGCGATTGATTCTTACGGGATACATTGGTCCCGTACGAGGTGTTCATGCCTCTTAGGGGGCCGTTTTGTGGATGTTATACATTTTCACCCTTGGGCGCCATATTTTTAAGCCTAAGTCTTATAGTTTGCAAATTTTTGTCTTGCTCCCAAATCGAGGGTCCCGTGACTGTATGATCGGTTTTTATGGGTTACATTAGTCCTGTGCTAGGTGTTTGTGCATCTTACGGGGTAGTTTTATGGCTATAATACATTTTCACCCTTTTGCGACATATTTTTAAGCCGAATTGTACCAATTTTGAAATTTTGGTCATGCTCCTAACACGGGGTCTCGTGACTCCGCGGGAAGTTTCAACGGGTTACAGTGGTCCCATCCGAGGGGTTTGTGCCTCTTACGGGGTGTTTTGTGGCTATTTCACATTTTCACCCTTTGACGACATGTTTTTAAGACAAAGTCTAACATCTTGTGCTCTCAACTTGGGGGCATGTGACTACGCGGTTGATTCTTGCTGGTTACATTGGTCCCATGCTAGGTGTCCGCGCGTCTTACGGGGCCTTTTTGTGCCTGTTTTATGATTTCACCCTTTGATGGCATGTTTTTAATCCTAAGTCTAGATATTTTTCAAACTTTGATCATGCTATCAAATCGGGGATCTCGTGACTACGCGATCGGTTCCTGTGGGTTTCATTGGTCCTGTGTGAGGTGTTCGTGCATCTTACAGGGAGGTTTTATGGTGGTTTTATGTTTTCATCCTTTGACGGCATGTTTTGAAGCCTAAGTCTAACAATTTTCAAATTTTGGTTGTGCTCTCAACCCGGGGTCCCATGACAACGCGACTGATTCCTGCGGGATTCATTGGTCCCATACGAGGTGTTCATGCCTCTTAGGGGGTCATTTTGTGTATGTTACACATTTAACCCTTTGACGCCATATTTTTAAGCCTAAGTCTAATAGTTTGCAAATTTTGGTCTTGTTCTTAATTCGAGGGTCCCGTGACTACGCGATCAATTTCTATGGGTTATATTGGTCCCGTGCTAGGTGTTCGTGCATCCTATGGGGTATTTTTTCTTGGTTGTTTTATGTTTTTACCCATTGATGACATGTTTTTAAGCCAAATTCAAGTTATTTTGCTCATTTTGGTTGTGCTCGCAAATGGGGGGTACCGTGACTACGTGATCAGTTCCTGCGGATTACATTGGTACTGTGTGAAGTATTCATGCCTCTTATGGGGTTGTTTTGTGGATTTTTTATGCGTTCACCCTTTGACGTCATGTTTTCAAGCCTAAGTCTAGGTATTTTACAAACTTTGTACGTCCTTTTAAACCGAGGGCCCTATGACTACGTGGTCAGTTCCTGCGGGTTACATTGGTCCTGTGAGAGGTGTTCGTGCCTCTTACGAGGACATTTTGTTGACGTTTTATGTTTCAACTTTTGATGCCATGTTTTTAAGCCTAACTCTAGACATTTTACAAATTTTGGCCGTGCTCGCAAAATCGGCAGTCCCTTGACTATGCAGTTGGTTCCTACAGGTTATGTGTCCCGTGTGAGGTGATGATGCCTCTTATGGGGTCGTTTTGTGGTTGTTTTAATTTTCCAATCTTTGACCGCACTTTTTTAAGCCTAAGTCTAATAGTTTGCAAATTTTGGTCGTGCTCTTAACTTGGGATCCTGTGATAATGCCGTCAATTCTTGCGCGTTGCATTGGTCCCGTACGAGGTGTTAGTGCCTCTTACGGTGCCGTTTTATGGATGTTATACATTTTCACCCTTTGACAGGATATTTTTAAGCCTATATCTAATAGTTCAAAAATTTTGGTCGTGATCTCAACATGCGGTTCCACAACTACGTGATCGGTTCCTACGGCTTACATTGGTCCCGTGTGACATGTTCGTGCCTCTTATGGGCGTTTTGTGCTTATTTTACATCTTCACCCTCTGACGACTTGTTTAGAAACCAAAGTCTAACAATTTGTAAACTTTGTTTGTGCTCTCAACTCGAGGGTCCCGTGACTGCACAATTGATTATGGTGGGTTACATTGGTCACATGCTAGGTGTTCTCACCACTTACTGGGTCATTTTGTGGTTGTTTGGCGTTTTCACCCTTTAATTACATGTTTTTAAGCCTAAGTGTAATAGCTTGCAAATTTTGGTATTTCTCTCAAATCGGGCATCCTATGACTACGCGGTCGGTTCCTATGGGTTACGTTGGTCCCATGCAAGGTGGTCATCCATCTTACGGGGCCATTTTGTGGTTGTTTTATGTTTCCACCATTTGACGACATGTTCTTAAGCCTATGTGTAGATATTTTGCAAATTTTGGTCGTGCTCTCAAACCGGGGGTCCCGTGACTTCGTGGTCGGTTACTACGAGTTACATTGATCCGATGGGAGGTGTCCATGCCCCTTACGAGGGTGTTTTGTGGATGTTTAACGTTTTCACCCTTTCACGAGATGCTTTTAAAGCTAAGTCTAGATATTTTACAAATTTTGGTTATGCTATCAAACCGGGGGCACCATGACTATGTGGTTGGTTCCTGTGGGTTACATTTGTACTGTGCAAGGTGTTCATGCCTCTTACAGGGCCATTTTATGGGTATTTTACATTTTCACCATATGATGGCATGTTTATAAGTCTATGTCAAGATATTTTACTAATTTTGGTCATGCTCTCAAATAGGGGGTCCTGCGACTACGCGCCTGCGAGAAATATTGGTCTCGCGTGAGGTGTTAGTGCATCTTACGGGGGATTTTATGGTTATTTTATGTTTTCACCATTTGACGGCATATTTTTAAACCTAAGTCTAAAAATTAGCAAATTTTGGTCGTGCTCTCAACCCAGGGCCCGGTAACGACACGGTCTATTCCAGTGGGTAACATTCGTCCCGTGCGAGGTGTTTGTGCCCATCACGGGACCATTTTGTAGCTATTATACATTTTCACCCTTTTGTAACATATTTTTAAGCCTAAGTCTAACAGTTTTCAAATTCTGGTAATGCTCTCAACCTAGGGTCCCGTGACTACGCAAGCAGTTCCTACGAGTTACGTTGGTCCCATGCGAGGTGTTCGTGCCTCTTACGGGGTTGCTTTGTGGTTGTTTAACATTTTCACCCGTTGACGGCATGTTTTTAATCCAAAGTATAACAGTTAGCGAATTTTCTCTTTCTTTTAACCTAGGGGTTCCGTGACTACGGGATCGATTCTTGCTGGTTACATTGGTTCCATGCTAGGTGTTCGCACCTCTTACGGGGAATTTTTATGCCTCTTTTATGTTTTCTCGCTTTGACGGCATGTTTTTAAGCCTAAGTCTAATAGTTTACAAATTTTGGTCTTGTCCTCAAATTGGGGGTCCCGTGACTACGCGATCGGTTCCTATGTGTTACATTGGTCCCGTCCAAAGGTCTTAATCCATTTTATATGGCCATTTTGTGGATGTTTTGACGTTTTCACCCTTTGACGACATATTTTTAAGCCTAAGTTTAGATTTTTTGCAAATTTAGGTCGTGCTCTCAAACTAGGGGTCCCGTGACAACGTGTTTGGTTCCTGCAAGTTACATTGGTCCAGTGCGATGTTTTATTGCATCGTACGGGACCATTTTGTGGATGTTTTATGTTTCACCCTATGACGACATACTTGTAAGACTAAGTCTAGATATTTTATAAATTTTGGTTATGCTCTCAAACCCGGGGCCCATTGACTACGTGTTTGATTCATGCGGGTTACATTGGTCCTGTACGAAGTGTTCGTGCCCGTTACAGGGCCGTTTTCTAGATGTTTTATGTTTTCACCCTCTGACCACATGTTTTAATCCTAAGTCGAGATATTTTGTAAATTTTTATCGTGCTCTCGAACCGAGGGTCCCGTGACTATGTTGTCAGTTCCTGCGGGTTTCATTAGTCTTGTGCGAGGTGTTCGTGCCTTTTACGTGGCCATTTTGTGGTTGTTTTATGTTTTCACCCTTTGATGGCATGTTTTTAAGACTAAGTTTAAATATTTTCAAATTTGTGTCGTGCTCTAAAATCGAGGATCTCGTGAATATGCAGTCGGTTCTTGTTAGTCACATTGGTCTCGTGTGAGGTGTTCGTGCCGCTTACGGGGCCGTTTTGCGATGGTTTTAAGTTTTCAACCTTTGACGACATGTTTTAAGCCAAAGTCTAACAACTTGAAAATTTTGATCGTAATCTCAACCCGGGGTCTTCTTACAATGCGATCGATTCCTTCGGGTTAGATTCGTCCCGTGAGAGGTGTTCATCCCTCTTATGGGGCCATTTTGTGGTTTTATACGTTTTCACCTTTTGACGACATATTTTTAAGCCTAAGTTTAACACTTTGAAATTTTTGGTCGTGCTCTCAACCTGGGGTCTCCTAACTACACGATCGGTTCTTACAGGTTACATTGGTCCCATGCGAGGTGTTCGTTCCTCTTACAATGTCATTTTGTGGTTATTTTACATTTTTAACCTTTGATTGCATGTTTAGAAACCTAAGTCTAACCGGTTTCAAACTTTGGTTGTGCTCTCAACCCGGGGGTCCGGTGACTATGTGGTCAATTTCGATGGGTAACATTGGTCCCGTGCCAAGTGTCCGCACCTCTTACGGGGTCATTTTGTTGCTGGTTTACGTTTTCACTCTTTAACGGCATGTTTTCAAGCCTAAGTTTAATAGCTTGCCAATTTTGGTCTTGCTCTCAAATCGTACGTCCCGTGACTATGCAGTGGATTCCTATGGGTTATATTGGTCCCGTGCGAGGTGTTCGTCCATCTCATGAGGCCATTTTTTGGTTGTTTTATGTTTTCACCATTTGAGGATATGTTTTTAAGCCTAAGTCATGATATTTTGCAAATTTTGGTCGTGCTCTCAAACCGGGGTCCCGTGACTTCGTGGTTGTTTCCTCTGGGTTATATTAGTCCTCTGCGAGGTGTTCGTGCCTCTTACGAGGACTTTTTGTGGATGTTTTACGTTTTCACCCTTTGCCGACATGTTTTTAAGCCTAACTCTATATATATTGAAAATTTTGGTGGTGCTCCCAAACTAGGGGCCCCGTGACTACGTGGTCGGTCCCTGCGGGTTTCATTTGTCCTGTTCGAGCTGTTAGTCCTCCTATAGGGCCATTTTGTGGATATTTTACATTTTCACCCTTTCACGACATGTTTTTAAGTCTAAGTCAAGATATTTTACAAATTTTGGTCATTATCTCAAACAGGGGGTCACGTGACTATGCGGTCGGTTTCTGTGGGTTACATTGGTCCCATGTGAGGTATTAGTGCATCTTACGGACCATTTTGTGGCTATTTTATGTTTTCATCGTTTTACAACATGTTTTTGAGCCTAAGTCTAACAATTAGAAAATTTTGTCTGTGCTCTCAAACCAGGGTCCTATGATAACGCGATCTATTCCTAAGGGTCAAATTGGTCCCGTGAGAGGTTTTTGTGCCTATCAGGGGGTCATTTTATGGATGTTATACATTTTCACCCTTTTTCGGTATATTTTTAAGCCTAAGTCTAACATTTTGTAATTTTTGGTCGTGCTCTCAACCTGGCATCCCGTGACTATGCGAGCGGTTCCTACGAGTTACATTGGTCCTGTGTGAGGTGTCCATTCCTCTTACGGGGCCATTTTGTGTCTGTTTTACGATTTCACCCTTTGACGACATGTTTTAAAGCCTAAGTCTAGATATTTTGCAAATTTAGTAGTGCTCTCAAACCGGGGGTCTCGTGACAATGTATTCGGTTCCTCCGGGTTATATTGGTCTAGTGCGAGGTGTTCGTTCCTCATACATGATCGTTTTGTGGATGTTTTATGTTTCAACCTTTGACAACATGTTTTTAAGCCAAAGTCTAGATATTTTGTAATTTTTGGTTGTACGTTGGTCCTATGCAAAGTGTTCATTCCTCTTATGCGGTTATTTTTGGATGTTTTATGTTTTCACCATTTGACGACATATTTTTAAGCCTAAGTATAGATATTTACATTTTTTTTCGTGCTCTCGAACCGAGGACCCTGTGACTACGTTGTCGGTTCCTGCAAGTTTCATTGGTCCTATGTGAGGTGCTCGTGCCTCTTACGGGGCCATTTTTTTTGTTGTTTTACGTTTTCACGCTTTGATGGCATGCTTTTAAGTCTAAGTTGAATTATTTTGCAAAATTTGGTCGTGCTCTTAACCCCAGGTCCCGCGACAATGCGATTGATTTCTGCGGGTTAGATTGGTCCCGTGCAAGGTGTTCGTACTTCTTACGGGGCCATTTTATGGCTATTATTCATTTTCACCATTTGACAACATATTTTTAAGCCTAAGTCTAACAGTTTGAAATTTTGGTCGTGCTCTCAACCTGGGGTCCCGTGACTACGTGATTGGTTCCTACGAGTTACATTGGTCTTGGCCAAGGTGTTCGTGCCTCTTACAGGGCCATTTTGTGGTTGTTTTACATTTTCAACTTTTGACCGCATGTTTAGAAACCTAAGTGTAAAAGTTTTCAAACTTTGGTTATGCTCTCAACCATAGGGTCCAGTGACTATGCGGTCAATTTTGGTGGGTAACATTGGTCCCATGCTAGGGGTTCGAGCCTCTTACGGGGTCATTTTGTTGCTATTTTACGTTTTCACCCTTTAACGGCATGTTTTTAAGCCTAAGTCTAACAGCTTGCCAATTTTGGTCTTGCTCTCAAATCGTTTATCCTGTGACTACGTGATCAATTCCAATGGGTTACATTGGTCCCGTGCGAGGCGTTCGCCGATCTAACGGGGCCATTTTTTGGTTGTTTTATATTTTCACCAATTGGCGACATGTTTTTAAGCCTAAGTCAAGATATTTTGCAAATTTTGGTCGTTCTCTCAAATCGGGATCCCGTGACTGCATAGTTGATTCCGGTGGGTTAAATTGTCCATGTGCTAGGTGTTATCACCACTTATCGGGTCGTTTTGTGGTTGTTTTGCGTATTCACACTTTGACAACATGTTTTAAAGCCTAAGTGTAATAGCTTGCAAATTTTGGTATTGCTCTCAAATCGGGGATCTTGTGACTATGCGGTCGGTTCTTACGGGTTACGTTGGTCCCATGCGAGGTGTTCGTCCATCTTACGGCGCCATTTTGTGGCTATTTTATGTGTCCACACTTTGACGACATGTTTTTCAGCCTAAATGTAGATATTTTGCAAATTTTGGTCATGCTCTCAAACTGCGGGTCCCGTGACTTCGTGGTCGATTCTTGCGAGTTACATTGATCCTATGCGAGGTGTCCGTGCCACTTATGAGGCCTTTTTGTGGTTGTTTTACGTTTGCACCAGTCTATATATTTTTAAAATTTTGGTTATGCTCTCAAACTGGGGGCATCGTGACTACGTGGTTTGTTCCTGCGAGTTGCATTGGTCATATGCAAGGTGTTCGTGCCTCTTACAAGGCCATTTTGTGGATATTTTATGTTTTCATCCTTAACGGCATGTTTTTAGCCTAAGTCTAGATATTTTGCTAATTTTAATCATGCTCTCAAATCGGGGGTCCCGTGACTATGCAATCGGTTCCTGTGGGGTTGTATTCATCTCATGTGAGGTGTTCGTGCATCTTACAAGGTGAATCTATGGTTGTTTTATGCTTTCACCCTTTAACGACTTATTTTTAAGCATAAGTCTAACAATTTTTAAATTTTGGTCGTGCTCTCTGCCTGGGGTCCCGGGACAACGTAGTCGATTCCTATAGGTTACATTGGTCATGTGCGAGGTGTTCCTGCCTCTTACGAGTTCATTTTATGGTTGTTTTACGTTTTCACCCTTTGATGGCATGTTTTTACGCCTATGTTTAGATATTTTTCAAATATTGGTCATGCTTTGAAATCGGGGGTCGCGTGACTATGCGGTTGGTACCTGTTGGTCACATTGGTCTTGTGTTAGGTGTTCATGCCTCTTACGGTGCTGTTCTACAGTTATTTTATGTTTTCACCCTTTGACGGTGTGTTTTTAAGCCAAAGTCAAACAACTTTCAAATTTTGGTCATGATCTCAACCCGGGGTCTCTTGATAATGCGGTCGATTCCTGTGGGTTAGATTTGTCCCGTGCGAGGTGGTTGTCCCTCTTACAGGGCCATTTTATGGCTGTCCCTTTGACAACATATTTTTAAGCCTAAGTCTAACACTTTAAAAATTTTGGTCATGCTCTCAACCTGGGGTCCCGTGACTACATGATCGATTCCTATGGGTTACATTAGTCCCGGAAGAGGCGTTCGTGCCTCTTACATGGACATTTTTTGGTTGGTTTACATTTTCAACCTTTGACTGCATGTTTAGAAACCTAAGTCAAACAGTTTTCAAACTTTGGTTGTGCTCTCAACCCAGGGGTCTAGTGACTACGCGGTCAATTTTGGTGGGTAACATTGGTCCCGTTCTAAGTGTTTGCGTCTCTTATGAGGTCATTTTGTTGTTGTTTGATGTTTTCACCCTTTGACGACATATTTTCAAGCCTAAGTCTAATAGCTTGCCAATTTTGGTGTTGCTCTCAAATCGTCCGTTCTGTGACTAAGCTATCGATTCCTATGGGTTACATTGGTCCCGTTCGAGGTGTTCATCCATCTTACGGGGACATTTTTTGGTTGTTTTATGTTTTCACCCTTTGACGACATGTTTTAAGCCTAAGTCAAGATATTTTGCAAATTTTGGTAGTGCTGTCAAACCGAGGACCCGTGACTTTATGGTTGTTTCCTGCAGGTTACAATGGTCCTGTGCGACGTGATCACGCCTCTTACGGGGATGTTTTTGGTTTTCACCCTTGACGACATGTTTTTAAGCCAAAGTCAAGATATTTTGTTAATTTTATTGGTGCTCCCAAATTGGGGGACCCTGTGACTACGCGATCAATTCCTACGGGTTGCATATGTCCTGTACAAGGTGTTCGCGCCTCTTACAAGGACATTTGGTGGATATTTTACTTTTTCACCCTTTGATGACGTGTTTTTAAGTCTAAGTCTAGATATTTTATAAATTTTGGTCATGCTCTCAAACTGGGGGTCCCGTGACTACCTGAACGGTTCTTGCGGGTTACATTGGTCCCGTATGAGGTGCTCGTGCATCTTACGGGCGATTTTGTGGCTGTTTTATGTTTTCACCGCTTGACGGCATGTTTTTAAGCCTAAGTCTAATAATTAGCAACTTTTGTTCCTTCTCTTCACCTGGGGTCCCATAATAGTGCGATCTATTCCTGCGGGTTACATTAGTCCCGTGCGAGGTGTTTGTGACTATCACGAGGCCGTTTTGTGGTAGTTATACATTTTCACCATTTGTCGATATATTTTTAAGCCTAAGTCTAACAGTTTGCAATTTTTGGTCGTGATCTCAACCCAATGTCCCGTGACTACGTGGGTGGTTCCTACGGGTTACATTGGTCAAGTGCGAGGTGCTCGTGCCTCGTACGTGACCATTTATGGATGTTTTATGTTTCACCCTTTGACAACATATTTTTAAGCCTAAGTCTAGATATTTTGAAATTATTGGTTATACTTTCAAATAGGGGATCACGTGACTACGTGTTCGGCTCCTGCGGGTTACATTGGTCCTGTGCGAAGTGCCCGTGCCTCTTACGGGGTCATTTTTGGATGTTTTTTGTTTTCACCCTTTGACGACATATTTTTAATCCTAAGTTTAGATATTTACAATTTTTGTTCGTGCTCTCGAACCGAGGGCCTCGTGACTACGTTATCACTTCCTACGAGTTTCATTGGTACTGTTTGAGGTGCTCGTGCCTCTTACGGGGCTATTTTGTGATTATTTTACGTTTTCACCCTATGATGGAATGATTTTAAGCCTACGTTTAATTATTTTGCAAATTTTGGTCGTGCTCTCAAATCAGGGTCCCATGACTATGTGGTTGGTTCCTGGTGGTTACATTGGTCCCATGTGAGGTGTTCTTATCTCTTACATGTCCGTTTTGCGATTGTTTTATGGTTTCGCCTTTGACGTCATGTTTTTAGGCCAAAGTCTAATAGCTTGCAAATTTTGGTCCTGCTCTCAACCTGGGATCTCATGACAATGCGATTGATTCCTGAAGGTTATATTGGTACTATGCGAGGTGTTCATGCCTCTTACGAGGCCATTTTGTGGATTATATACGTTTTCACCCTTTGACGGAATATTTTTAAGCCTAAGTCTAACAGTTTGAAAATTTTGGCCGTGCTCTCAACCTGGGGTCCCATGACTACGCGATCGGTTCCTACGGGTTACATCGGTCCACGGTGTGGTGTTCATGCCTCTTACAGGGCCATTTTGTGACTGTTTTACATTTTCAACCTTTTATCGCATGATTACAAACCTAAGTCTAACAGTTTTCAAACTTTGGTTTTTCTCTCAACCCGGGGGTCTAGTGACCACGCAGTCAATTTCAGTGGGTAACGTTGGTCCCGTACTAGGTATTTGCGCCTCTTACGGGGTCATTTTGTTACTATTTTACATTTTAACCCTTTAACTCCATGTATTTAAGCCTAAGTCTAACATCCTACCAATTTTGGTCTTGCTTTCAAATCGTACGGCCTCTGACTATGCAGTCGATTCTAATGGGATACATTGGTCTCGTGCGAGATTATCATCCATCTTATAGGGCCATTTTGTGGTTGTTTTATTTTTTCACCATTTGACGACATGTTTTTAAGCCAAAGTTAATATATTTTGCAAATTTTGGCCGTTCTCTCGAACTGGGGGTCCCATGACTTCGTGGTTGGTTCTTGCAGGTTACATTGGTCCTGTGCGAGGTGTTCATGTCTCTTACGGCGAATTTTTGTCCATGTTTTAGGTTTTCACCCTATGACAACATGTTTTTAAGCCGAAGTCTAGATCTTTTACAAATTTTTATGGTGCTCGTAAATCAGGGGCCTCATGACTACGTGGTCGGTTTTTGTAGGTTACATTGGTTCTATGCGAGGTGTTCATGCCTCTTAGAGGGACAATTTGTGGCAATTTTACATTTTCACCCTTTGAAGGCATTTTTTAAGACTAAGTCTAGATATTTTGCAAATTTTGGTCATGCTCCGAATCAGGCAGTCCCGTGACTATGCGGTCAGTTTTGGTGGGTTACATTGGTCCCGTGTGAGGTGTTCGTGAATCTTACGGGGCGATTCTATGGTTCTTTTAAGTTTTCACCCTTTGACGACATGTTTTTAAGCCTAAGTCTAAGAATTGGCAAATTTCGGTTGCTCTCAACCCGGGGTCCCGTTACAACGCGGTCTACTCCTACGGGTTAAATTAGTCCCATGCGAGGTGTTTGTGCCTCTTAGAGAGCTATTTGTGGCTGTTTTACATTTTCACCCTTTGATGGCATTTTTTTAAGCGTAAGTCCAATAGTTTGCAACATTAGGATGTGCTCTTAACCCTGAGTTCCCGTTACTACGCAGTTAATTCATGTGGGTTACATTGGTCCCGTACTAGGTGTTTGTGCCTTTTATGGAGCCATTTTGTGCTTATTTTATGTTTTCACCATTTGACGGTATATTTTTAAGCCTAAGTCTAATAGGTTGGAAAGTTTGGTCTTGCTCTTAAATAGGGGGTCTCGTGACTACGCGATCGGTTCCTATGTGTTATATTGGTCCTGTGTGAGGTGTTTGTGCATCTTACGAGGGCGTTTTGTGGTTGTTATATGTTTTCACCCTTTGACGATGTGTTTTTATGCCTAAGTCTAGATATTTTGCAAATTTTGATCGTGATCTCAAACCGGGGATCCCGTGACAACGTGGTTAGTTCATATGGGTTACATTGGTCTCGTGAGAGGTGTTTATGCCTCTCACGAGGCCGCTTTGTGTCTATTTTAAATTTACACCATTTGATGGCATTTTTTAAGCCTAAGTCTAAGAGTTTGCAAATTTTGGTACCAGCTCACAAATCGAGGGTTTCGTGAGTACATGGTCGGTTCCTACAAGTTACATCTGTCCCGTGCGAGGTGTTCGTGGATCTTATAGGGCCAGTTTGTGGCTATTTTTTGTTTTCACCCTTTAACGACTTGTTTTTAAGCCTAAGTTTAGATATTTTGCAAATTTTGGTCGTCCTCCCAAACCGGAGGGCCTGTGACTACGTGGTTGGTTCGTACGAGTAACATTGATCCCGTGTGAGGTGTTTATGCCTATGCATGTTATACGTTTTTCCCTTTGACGACATGTTTTAAGCCTAAGTCTAACAGTTTGTAAAATTTTGGTCGTGCTCTCAACCCGGGGTCCCGTGACCACGCAGTAGGTTCCTGGGGTTACATTGGTCCTGTGCGAGTTATTCGTGCCTCTTGTGGCTTTTTTACTTTTTCACCCTTTAACGACATGCTTTTAAGCTTAAGTCTAACAGAATTTAAATTTGGATCCTGCTCTCAACCTGGAGTTCCCTTGACTATGTGATCGATTCCTATGGGTTACATTGGTCCCGTGTGAGGTTTTCGTGCATCTGACGGGGTTGTTTTGTGCCTGTTTTACATTTTCACTCTTTGACGACATGCTTTTCAGCATAAGTCTAACAGTTTGAAAATTTTGGTTTTGCTCTCAAATCGAGGGTACCTTGACTACCCGGTTAGTTCCTGCGAGTTACATTAGTCCTGTGTGATGTGTTCGTGCCTCTTACCGGGACGTTTTGTGGATGTTTTACATTTTCACCCTTTGACGACATGTTTGTAAGCCTAAGTCTACATATCTTTTAACTTTTGATCGTGCTCTCAAAACGGGGGTCTCGTGACATACAGTCGGTTACTGCGGGTAACATTGGTCCCATGCGAGGTGTTCGTCCTTCTTATGAGGCAGCTTTATGACTGTTTTACATTTTCATCAATTGACGACATGTTTTTAATACTAAGTCTAGATATTTTGCAAATTTTGGTCGTGTTCTTGAACCAGGCCCCCCAAGACTACGTGGTCAGTTCCTGGATGTTACATTGGTCCTATGCGACATGTTTGTGCCTCTTACGAGGCCGTTTTGTGGTTGTTTTACGTTTTCACCATTTAACAACAAGTTTTGAAGCCTAAGTCTAGAGATTTTGCAAATTTTAGTTGTGCTTGTAGTTGATTCTTGCTGGTTACATTGGTCTCGTGCGAGATGTTTGTGCCTCATATGGGGCCATTTTGTGACTTTTTATGTTTTCACCCTTTGATGGCATGTTTTCAAGCCTAAGTCTTGATATTTTGCAAATTTTTATCATTCTCTGAAGTCGAGAATCTCGTGACTACGACTCGGTTCCCGTGGATTACATTGGTCATGTGCGAGGTGTCCGTGCCTCTTACGAGGCTGTTTTGTGGTTGTTTTAAGTTTTCACCCATTGACGGCATATTTTATGCTTAAGTCTAATAGTTTGAATTTTTTTCTCATGCTCCCAAATCGGGGGTCCCGTGATTATGCAGTCGATTCATGCAAGTTACATTAGTCATGTGCGAGGTGTTTGTGCCTCTAATAGGGAAGTTTTGTGTATGTTTTTCATTTTCACCCTTTGATGGCATGTTTTGAATCTTAAGTCTAGATATTTTGCAAATTTTGGTCGTGCTCTAAAATCGTGGGTCCCGTGATTATTCGATCGGGTCTTGTGTGTTACATTAATCCCGTACGAGGTGTCCATGACTTTTATGGGGATGTTCATGTCTATTTTATGTTTTCACCCTTTGACGATATGTTTTCAAGCATAAGACTAACATTTTTCAAATTTTATTCGTGCTCTCAAACCGAGGGCCTCATGACTACGTGGCCAGTTCATGCAGGTTACATTAGTCCCATACGAGGTGTTCTTCCCTCTTATGGGGACGTTTTGTGGCTCTTTTACGTTTTGACCTTTTTACGACATGTTTTTAAGTCCAAGTCTAACAGTTTGCAAATATGGGTCTTGCTCTCAAATCGGGGGTCCCGTGACTACGCGGTTGATTTCTATGGGTTATATTGGTCCCGTACGAGGTGTTCATGAATCTTATGGGCCGTTTTGTGGTTATTTTATCTTTTCATCCGTTGAGGACATGTTTTTAAGCGTAAGTCTACATATATTGAAAATTTTGGTCATGCTCTCAAATCGTGGGTCCCGCGACACGCGATCGGTTACTGCAGGTAACATTGGTCCCATGTGCGAGGTGCTGTGCCTCTTACGGGGTGGTTGTTTGACTATTTTATGTTTTCACCCTTTGACATGATGTTTTAAGCCTAAGTCTAACAGTTTAAAAATTCTGGTCATGCTCTCAAATCGGGGGTCCAATGATTATCCGATCGCCAAAATCCAACAACAAGCCAACAATTAATAATTATCGCGTACTCATTCTAACATACTATCAAACAATAAGACAACAACCAATAAATATCCAATAGCTAAACAAAACAAAACTAGTAGTTACCATGTACTCCTTCTATTATCTAAAATATTTCAAATATAATGCATATCAGTTATATAATTTAACTTCATTTATAGAGATTGCAACAATGAAACTGATCAACAAATGATTATGTAAGAACACGTGGATTTTGAATTGAGTCAGTTTGATCCAATCACAAACTCAAATGACCCTATTCTCAAATAGAGCGTCTTGTGAAAGTAACTACGCATTCGACTGAACATGACATACTATCAAAACTTAAGTTTCATAAATTATATTAAACATTCGTAAAAGTAAATAAACATTCATACATCAAATGTAAAGATCAAATACAATGTCAATATCATAATAGAATACAAACAAAAATGAGAAGGATAAAAAAATATTTTGATACTCAATCTTCATCTAAATCAACTAAAAGATCCTTCAAATTAGGATTGTCATCAAAATCTTGCTACAACTCTTTTGGAGACTTTAATGCATCCACTTGAGTAGTCATACCCTTTGGTGCATGCATAATAATAGATCAATTTCCATCATTTGTGCACTTCTAGTAGAATACCTTATTTACATTCTGGAAGGGACAAATAAAAGGCTCGTCGACTATACGATCTTTACTTTTTAGCTTTGATAAATCGACCATAATAAGTTTGGATTCAAGATCAACTTTGCAAGTATTCGTAGTATCCTTCACCTTTACCCAATTACAATAGAATACGGTTTCTATGAAATCTAGGTAATCAAGTTCTATGATTTGTTGGATTATCCCATAATAGGTTAGCACCGAAATTCTTTGTATTTTTCTTGCTTTTGCTAGCGATACAGGTGGTCAAGGAAGAAATTGATATTCTACTATTTTTCATTAAAATCTTTTCCTTAGATGGATATGAAACGAAATCGCAACCATTGGTGCGGAATTTCTTAAAATCTTTCTCACGGAAACTAAGAGCTTTTGCTAGGCGCACAAGACTGTAAGAGATATCTCCTCTTTTTAGAATCTTTATTTATTAATGAATTTGTATCAGGGTATGTTTTTATCACACAAAAACAAATAATTGCACACATAAGATGTGAAATTTGCAACTTTTATTACCCATGCCTAAAATTAGTTATCGTGCAATTTCTCCTTTGATTTTGGGGAATTTCGTTCTCATACATACTATGGTTACATTGTAGAATTTGGATCATAAAATATAAATTACATTTAATCAAAGAAGAAGAATTGAGTAGATAATCACTCTCTCCAACCTTTGACTTCATCTTACAATTCGAAGACATAATGAGTTGCTTGCCCGTATTGTATATTTGCGAGTTTCACCTCTTTAGGGTTCCAAAATAGTAATTCATCCTAAAAATCATCCGGTTCCTCAATTAGTCCTCCTCTATAAGGATTGAACCTCATCACCTTTTGTTCTGGAATATATTCCCTAGCGTATAACGATGATTGCACAGTTACGTATTCTTCAACAATTGACCCTCCAATATACCGTGTATTCTTTAGTAGTCTTTGAAGGTTTTCATCAAGATATCAAAAGGATACATCCAATGATACCTAATGGGACCACATAATAAAGCTTCATTGCATAAATTCACAAGTAGGTGGCTGTTGATATCGAAGAATGATAGAAGAAAATATTACTCTAACACACAAATTGCCTTGGCTAAGGTTGATTTTGCAGCATTAATGTGCCTTTTGTTTACCAATTTTGCACAAAGTAGGGTAAAACACAAAATGATTTCATAATTTCCCAATGAAGATCTTTGTGTTCAGAGAAGCAATGCCGAAATAATATAGGGATTAATTGGATGATTACATGCCAGTGGAGAGACTTGCACTGTTTTAAGTCATTTGCTTGGTAGTTTACTACCTACATAAATTACCAGAATAACTTATTGGAGTCTTTAAGTTGAACAACATGTCTAAAAGGATCTTCTTGTCACTAGTAGTCAAAAGGAAAGCAACCGGAGGGGTAAAAATTCTTGCTGTTGTATAATCATTTTTTAACCAGATTTTTTTCTTTATCTTCATATCCTGTAGATCTCGACGGGATCGCTCTTCATCTTTGTAATGAGATCCACCTAGACATATTCCTATCAGGTGTTCTTCAACATTCTTCTCTATGTGGAACACATCAATAACATGCCTTACATGATGATATTTCCATACGACAAATAAAAAAAATATTGATCCCCTGGACCATGGTTTTTCGGTACTAGGGTCGTTAGGATGTCACATTTCTTTACACTTTAGGTTAACAAACTTGGGGTGTTTGGATATGTACCTATTCCTAGTAGTCATAGCTACCGCTTTCTCCTCGATTTGCAGACCAAAAAGCCGAGCAACTAGCATCCAGAGCCGTGACCAATAGGTTAAAAGTTTGGCTTGCCATTCCTGAAAGGGTGACTGGTAGACAGAAATCTACGATGACCCATGTAACTCATCTTACTATTATGTTGTAGCCAACTGGCTTTAGTTTCCTCCCCATATATGGGACATCGATAATAACCATGAAAATTACAACCGGACAAGATCCCATAGGTAGGAAGGTCGTGGATCACCCACATCACCCTTATGAGAGTCGAATGCCATCACGCCTTTATCCGACAGATCTTTAAGTTCTTTGATTAATAAGGCTGAGAATATATAAAAATCATCACTTGGAGACTTCGGCTTGGGTATGAAAAAATATAACAATGTGAACCCCTTTCCCATGCACCATGTCATAGGGAGACTTAAAGGTTCCATGAGAACTAGCCAATAACTCTGAATAGTACTTAAATTACCGAAAGGGTTAAACCCATCGATTGAGATTGCAAGATGAACGTTACGTGGTTCCTTTGAAAATTCATGGTGTCGTGCACTTAAAATTTTCCATATGAGTGAATTCATAAGATGACGCATCAGATTCCTACCCACCTCGCATCGAGGGTACCATATCATGGCCTCTGCTATCCACGATACAGTAAAAAAACATTTTAACTGTGGAGCAAGTGAAAAACACTTCAAAACCTATTGTGGGACTCGCAAAAACTTTTGATATTTTACAGGTTTGTCCTTTACCTTCTCACAAACGATATATCTATGCTCATCGCATACTGGACATTCAACCTTCTCTCCATTCTCATTGTGGTATAATTTGCAATTATACTTTCACGCATGAATAGATTTGTACTTCAATCCTAAACCCTTCAAGGTCTTCTTCATGGTAGGATAATTGTCTCATAACGTGTTATCTTTTGGGACAATTTCTTTAACCCACTTAAGAATTCTAGTTATGTTGTTTCTATACAAACAAAAATGACTCTTCAATTTATGCAAACCAATCATTGCATATAATATCGAGTGATCTTCATCGCAATCTTTGTACAACATTCTAGCCACATCGGCTTTAAACCATATATATTCTCGGTCTACTAGATTTTAGTATCAAAATGTTCATTGTGCACATTATTTGTCTCCATAGGTTGGTATTTTGGTCATGATGGACTCCGTAAGAATCGTCAATAAGGTCAGTCAATGGATGATGTGTTGGCGAATCACTTACCACTTTCACTCGTTGGTGTTCTATTACTCAATCGGTGATAAATAATTCTTTCGAAACATAAGGTACACGTTTTTCACCATGGTATGTCCATTGGTTATAATCTTGACAAATTCCCAACTTTATTAAATGTAACTCAACATCTTCTAAAGATTTATATTTTTCGTCCATACAATGGGTTCACTGACATGGCAGTTCTCACTTTTAAGGTTCTTAAAAGTGTAGCTAATAAATTCTGGAATTCCTTTAACACAACTATTAACTATATAGTCAGTCTCCCGCGTCCACAATTTTTGAAAGTTTATCATTCACGCCTCCCAATTCATTTTGAATACCCATTACACCCCTTTCGGTCCTAGAATGACATCGTTGGATGAGAAACGCTTATTAATAGAGGAAATATCGTCCACGAGAGGTGCGGTATATTTGAATATAATTTTTAACCTCTCGTCCTCCCTCTATGGTCCTTCCATAAGGTTTGTGCGAGGGTATCATTGTCAAGATCGTCGATCGGGGTTGAAGCTGACTAACTAATCATAGACTCTATTAATTCTAGAGTCTTAGCTAAGTGAGGAGGGAATTTATTATCTTGGTCTCATCTTGCATGCACGTACAAGTTGCCCCGATTAGGTATACTTCCTTCATGTGGGTTGCCTTTTGTCTTGTTCGACCACTCGTTCTTCATATCCTCATAAGATTTCAATGCAAGCTAGTGGACATCAGTTTTTTGGGCTATATTCCGTTTATTTTTCTCCCTTCACATCATTTTCAAGTCCTTCACCTCATTTTCTAGAAAAATCATTCCATTGACCAAATGTCATCTTAACCTTCGAATGGTCTTTTTCTTTACGTGTCAAAATGTCGGAGATCGATGCTCCCTTAGAGAAATGCTTCAGCCTAATGTTCATCCGATATGTTGGTAGTTATTCAGCAACCTAAGAAAGAACATTATTTTTTGAGTTTGCGGAAAATGAAAAACTATTTGTTAAGTTTCTCGTAGATGTCATCTTTAATAGCTTTATCTATGAGGTTCCAATTGTCTGTTCCTCCCACTCATACATTCATTTTTTCCAAGAACAAACACTGGGCTTTAAACTCTTGAATGTGATTCTTATCGCCTATAGTTTATTTACTAATAGAGAGAACCCAATTGGGTTTTCTCAACTGACTCGACACTTTTAGGAGCGTTGGGCTTGTCCGTTGGATTAATGAGAGTACCTTGCCTATTACAACTTGGAGTAGTGGATTTAATCGTTGGTGGAGTTGTGTATTTCTCACCAATTGGTGATGAGAATTCCTTGGGGTGGTGTCATCTCATCAGTTGGAGCAGTGTGTCCATTACAGACCGACATTATTTACAAATATAATAAATGTTTAATGTATATCTACAGTGGATGCATAATGTAAGGACACAAATTTCCAATTGAGTCCTTTGTAGTTTTTGGCTTAATTCCGGACAAAAACATTTGAGTCATAGGATATAGTATATTGATCATCCTTCAAGTGTATGCCGTGTTTGTTGAACACGTAGCGGCCAAGTGTATAAAGCTTCATCAAAATGCCGACTTTAAGCGCCTCGTTTCTACATCATCAACATGGTTCCACTGCTCCTAAGGTATGAATGCATTTTAATATATATATATACATATAGGAGCTTGGAAAATTTTTATATTGGGTGTACGTTTATTTAAAACTGTTGTTTATTTTCAGAAAGATTTAATTAAAACTTTAAAATAAGTTTATAAAGTTTCGGGGCTAAA
This sequence comes from Sambucus nigra, assembly GCA_949130495.1. NCBI lineage: Eukaryota > Viridiplantae > Streptophyta > Magnoliopsida > Dipsacales > Adoxaceae > Sambucus > Sambucus nigra. Next base: position 364,345,080 of record OX422213.1, on the reverse strand, counting down.
AATAGAATATTTCAACTTTGTGGAAGTTCGTTTGAAGTTTTGTTCGAACGAGTTTGTCATTCGAACCACATTATCGTTCGAATGAGTTTGCCAACGAGTTCCCATATTGGCCAGTGGAAATTCATTTGAAATGTCGTTCGAATGAGATGGTTGTCCATACAATATTTCCAACGAGATTTCTAACGGGTTCACACTGGAACTTCGTTAGAAGCCTCGTTCGAACGAGATTTCGTTCGAACGAAAATGTCGTCCGAACGAGTTTTGGCGGGAACAGTTTTAAGCAGTTTTGACCCACTAACTTTTTGACAGATTTAATATGTGCGGAAATGAACTTTTCTAACTTAACTTTTAATTCTATTCTAACTCCTAGAGAGAGTTTTAGAGAGCAAACTTGTTAACGAAAATGTTATTTATCCTAAATTAAATTAATGTACATTTTAGTTTAACTTAATATAATGATTTTGATGATTCCAAACATACTTTTATAATATCATTTTGTTTATACAATTATATATATGTACTCGTGTAAAAGTTAATATCTTTGTTGGGTATATTATTTTTTTGTTCTATAATGTTATGGAACTATTATTTTTTTTTGTCTATAATATATAATATATCATTTTGTAAAACTGTTTTTATATATACTTTATTATTCATATATATTTTTCTTTGAACGCATACATCATACCAGCAAATGGACGAATATATATTGCTTTAAGCTCTAGACCAAAAGATCTGATGTTGACCTTCATCTATTATAAACCACCTTGTACTAATATATCTCGACCTTACATATATATATTTTATTCCTTTAACTTGCAGTGTATGGTCATATCCTTATCAGTAGGCTCGTTTCTTTACGCAAGCATGAAGCCTGAGTCCTTGAGATTACTGACTTTGTCAGTTTCATAGCTCGTACTCGTCAGCCTCCTACTCGTCCGATAGTTCAGCGTATTTACTACCTTGGGAATGGTCTCTTACATACCTTTGATTTGCTACAGTTTTTTTTATACTGTTCGTACATCAGTTAATGCCGAAACCATTTTTGTCCCATCAATTTGTGCCTGACCACTTGAACCCACATATTTTTTTTAAACTCTTAACAGACTTGGTCAGTTAAGTTATCCTAACCAAATTATTTTTAAGCCATGTATTTTTTTTAAGGCTATATCTTTGTATAACCTATGCATCTTATATTTAGTAAATCCTACTATCAGGCCTTGAAACCACGCATACATTTCTATACAAATTTTGTCCGTAAGAGTCCTGCTCGGACTTCCTTGGACCCAAGCTACAGTTGGTAACTAGTACTTGCCTTTAGGTTCACAGTGCTTTTACCAGAGATTTGTCCTTCTTTAGTGATTTTCGGCCATACCTTACAGCTGGTCCGATTTGACCTTCTTGAAGGTTTATGTAGACTAGGAGCCTTAGTACTTGATTAGTGTGTTCTTGGCAAAATATTTTGATGACATGACATGAGCCTTATAACTTTCGGCTTTAGCTTTATTAGGAAATTTAGGTTTATTTTTTAAATCTTAGGAGATCATTTCATCAACCGCATGTTGTCATAGCTGACCTATTGATGTGACCATGCGACTGTTAGCTTTAGTTGTTGATATAGAACCGGATTACATGCTATATATATTAGTAATCTCAGTAAAGATCTTGGATTTTATGTTGACTGTACTTGCTTCTTGATATAATAAAATCTGCGTTGAGCCTTGCGCCTTATTGATTAGTTTGTACGATTTTATTAGGATGCCATACTGTTTCAAGTTGTGCGCTCTATTGAGATTAACTGATTTTTTTTCTTCACACACGCAATATAAATATAAAAAAATAGTTTATCGGTACAGATTTTTCAACAAGGTTACATTTATATATCAGATTCGATTATTATCTCTTGGACTAATTTCTTTCTTGATAGAAAATATATGGGTCATCTACCTAGTCTCTCTCAATCTCATATTTTCAGATGTCCATTCTTATGCTACTAACAGCTATATTTTTTTATGGAGAAAATGAAAATGAAGATTTGCATATCAGATTTGGAGATTCCTTTAGCTACCTCATCTCAACAAAATCAGGAGCATTTAATGCTCAAAATGCATGTGTCTAACAACTAGTTTTTGGAAGTCACATTTAAAGCTTCAAGAGCTGTATTGAAGATAGACTTCACTTGAATCAGAACATGATCAAGACTTGAAATATTATTGAGAGCATTTATTTTACTACTCAGCTACACATTCAAGAGAGCAATTAATTTTTATTCTTCTCACTCATTGAAGAAGAAGAATACTTGTGCTTACTTCAACATCATTTATTGAAGTCTCATTAAAGAAGGAGAAACTCATATTATAAATTGTATTTTAAGGAGTTTCATTATTGTACTGTGTACTATAAAAATTCAGATTTGTTGTGAAGCCTTGTTGAAGCTTCGGTTTGTACCGGTAATTGGTTCCTACCTGCAAGTGGGCCACGGGGTTTGAAGCTCGGAGTTAGCTTGCAAACAGTTGTACGCGGTGATTTGATCCTACCCGCAAGTGGATCAGGTTTAGTGAAGCGCAAAGGAGACAAGGGCTCTAGGCGCGTGGACGTAGGCCGGGATTTGTCCGAACCACGTTAAATCTTGGTGTCATTTATTTTCTGCACTTTTATTTATTTGCACATGCTTGATTGAGTTAATATTTTCAGCACACTATCTTGCAAATAAATTAATTCATAAATTTGACTAAATTAATTTTAAGGTTAAAATAATTATTTTTGAATTAAATAATTAATTTCAGAATATCACTTAATATTAAATACAAAAATTAATTTAATATTCCTAGTATGTTAAAATCTGCATTTCTAGTTGTTTAAATTAATTGGTTATATTTATTTGATATTGTTGGATTTATTCTTTGTAGTTTTATTAATCTGAAAATTGTTAAAGTATTATAAACTAAATATTATTCTGAAATTTTATTTTGATTTAAAATTTGTAAAAACTCAATTCACCCCCCCTCTTGAGTATAATCTGGGCAACAATTGGTATCAGAGCTAGTGCTCTTCTTGTCTTTAGATTTAACAATCTTAGAGTTAAAGATCAATGGCATATGTTACTACATCTCTTGGTAAAGGTCAATCCATTTTTAAACCTCCACTATTTTCTAGAAAAGATTATAGTTATTGGAAAAATAGAATTAAATATTTTATTCAATCACATGATTATGAAGTTTGGAAAGTTGTCATGAATGGTCCCCATATTCCTATTAAAATGGAAAATAATGACGCTGTTCCTAAAGAAGAAAATGAATGGAATGAAGTTGATATTAGGAAAATTCAAATAAATGCAAAAGCTATGAATATTTTGCATTGTGCACTTGATGTAAATGAGTATAACATAATTTGTTGTTGTGAATCTGCTAAAGAAATTTGTGATAGACTAGAAGTTACATATGAAGGAACTAGTCAAGTCAAGGAGGATAAAATTAGCATGCTTGTTCATAACTATGAGCTTTTTAAAATGAAAACAGATGAAACTATCTCTGATATGTTTACTAGATTTTCAAATATTATAAATGGATTGAATCTCTTCGTAAATCTTATACTGACTCTGAATTAGTGAGTAAGATTCTCCGGTCACTACCATCTGCGTATATGACAAAGAAGTTGGCAATCAAAGAAGCTATACGAGAAAGACCTATTTCTCTTGATGAAATGTTGGGCTCTTTAATTACTCATGAAATGGAACTCAAAGAACTTGCTGAAGATGAGAAGCCCAAGGAAAGAAAAGCTATTGCTTTCAAATCCATTGAGGAAGAGGAAGAATGTGAGGAAACTGATAATGATGAAGATGGTGACATATCACTTCTTACTAGAAAATTCAAAAAATTTCTTGCCAAAAAGAAGGGACAGTCTGGAAATTACAAGAAATTCTCTTCAAAGAAGGCACATGAAGGAAAATCATCCTCCAATTTTGAGCCAAAATGTTATAACCGCAAAGAGTTAGGCCATATTAGACCTAACTGTCCCAAAGCCAAAGAAGGGAAGAATGACAGAAAAGAGAAAACAAATGAAAAATACAAAAAGGCCATGAAACCTACTACTTGGAGTGATAGTGATGAAAGTAGCAACGATGAAGATTCAAGTGATGGAGAAGTTGCAAATCTTTGCATTATGGCAAATGATGATGAGGTATCTTCTAATTTTAATTCAGATAGTGAATATGAAACTTCAAATGATCATGATGAACTTCAAAATGCTTATGATGAACTTTTTTATAATTTTGATGAACTTAAAACTAAATATATTAATCTTAAAAAAATTCATTCTTCTTTATCACATAAATATGATTCTCTCCTTGAAAATATAGAAGTAATGAAATCTGAAAATAAGTCTATAAAATCTGAAATAGAAAAACTAAAAATTAAAGAATCATCAAGTCATTTTTCTGAAAATGAAAAATTGAAACTTAAACTTAAGGATTTAACTTGATGTCTTGAAATGTTTGTAAATGGAGAAAAAAATTTAAATTTTCTACTTGGAAACCAAAGGTGGATGTATGATAAGGCTGGAATTGGATATAATGAAAAAGAAAATGAGAAAAGTTTTGAAAATTATTCTAAAAATATTGGAAATTCTTTATGTACATATTGTGGAAGACATACTCATTTTTCAAATTTTTGCAAATACAGATTTTCTACCAATGTGGCATGGATTCCTAAAGAGACTCCTATTTTTACTAACCCTTATGGACCCAATACATTTTGGGTACCAAAAGAAAAGTTATTTAAATGTTCGTTGTAGGTTTGTTTTAGAGCTAGTTCGATCAAATCAAAGTGGTTCTTAGACAGCGGGTGTTCAAGACACATGACGGGTGACAAAAGTAAGTTTTCTAGCTTGATTGCCAGAGATGGAGGACTAGTCACATTCGGAGACAACTCCAAAGGCAAAATCATTGGCATAGGTAAAGTCGGTAAGGATCCCTCCCCGTGCATTGAAAATGTTCTTTTAGTTTATGGTCTTAAGCATAATTTAATTAGTATTAGCCAATTGTGTGATAAAGGTTATGATGTTATATTTAAAGAAGATTACTGTCTAATAAAAAATGTTAAAGATAATAATGTTGTGTTTGTTGCTTCTAGACATGAAAATGTTTATACTCTTGATTTTGATAATCTGTTACAACAAAATGTTAAGTGTTTGGCTGTTCTAAATGACTCTTGTTGGTTATGGCATAGAAGATTAGGTCATTCCAACATGGAACAACTTAATATTTTATCCAAAAATTAGTTAGTTAGAGGGCTGCCCAAAATTAAGTTTTTTAAAGATAAGTTGTGTAATGCATGTCAATTTGGAAAACAAACTAAAACTTCATTTAAAAAGAAAAGAGATATATCAACTAATAGGCCTTTAGAATTATTACACTTAGACTTATTCGGTCCTAACAAAGTTGCTAGTTTAGGTGGAAAATATTATGCTCTTGTTATTGTTGATGATTATTCTCGATTTACATGGGTTTTCTTTCTAACTCATAAAAATGATACACACTCTATTTTTGCAAAATTTTGTAAGAAAATTCAAAATGAAAAAGGTTGCAATATTGTCTTTATAAGAAGTGATAGAGGAAGAGAATTTGACAACAAAGATGTTGAATTATTTTGTGATGAAAATGGTTTTGAACATAATTTTTCTGCACCAAGGGCACCTCAACAAAATGGTGTAGTAGAGAGAAAGAATAGATCTTTACAAGAAATGGCTAAAACTATGCTAAATGAACATAACTTACCAAAATATTTTTGGGCGGAAGCTGTTAATACATCTTGTTATGTAATAAATAGAACTATTGTTAGAAAAGGTTTAGATAAAACTCCTTATGAAATATTGAAAAACAAAAGACCAAATATTAGTTATTTCCAGGTGTTTGGAAGCAAATGTTTTATTCTAAATGATAAAGACAATTTGGGAAAATTTGATGCAAAATCTGATGAAGGTATTTTTCTTGGGTATGCACTTTATAGTAAAGCTTATAGAGTTTTTAATAAAAGGACCTTAGTTGTTCAAGAATCAATACATGTATCTTTTGATGAATCTAACTCTCTTACTAAAAACAGCAAAGATGATGTTGAGGTTTTAGATCTAAATAAGTCTATTAATGAAGAAAACTTATCTTCTAATATTGATAAGTCAATTAATAATGAAAGGACTCCAAATAAAGATAAAAATGATAAGGACTCTAGTTTACCTAAAAGTTGGAAATTCGTTAAAAATCATCCTTTTGAAAATATATTAGGAGAAACTTCAAGTGGTATTCTTACTAGATCTTCCTTAAAGAATGTATGTAATAATTTAGCCTTTATGTCACAAATTGAAGCAAAAGATATAAATGAAGCCGAAAAAGATGAGTTTTGGCTGTTAGCTATGCAAGAAGAATTGTTATAATTTGAGCGTAATAATGTTTGGTCACTTGTTCCTACATCTAAAGATAAAACTATCATTGGAACTAAATGGGTTTTTAGAAATAAAAAGGATGATGGCGGATTGATTATAAGAAATAAAGCTAGACTAGTTGCACAAGATTTCAACCAACAAGAAGGCATTGATTACGATGAAACTTATGCCCCCGTAGCTAGATTAGAAGCCATTCGTATGTTACTAGCATATGCATGTTATAAAAATTTTAAATTATTTCAAATGGATGTGAAAAGCGCTTTCTTAAATAGTTTTATATGTGAGGATATTTATGTTAAGCAACCTCCCGATTTTTAAAATCACAAGTTTCCAAATCATGTTTATAAACTAAATAAAGCTTTATATGGATTAAAACAAGCACCAAGGGATTGGTATGATAGGTTAAGTGGATTTTTACTTGAAAATGATTTTGTGAGTGGAAAAATGGATTCCACCTTATTCATAAAAATTCTTAACAATGATATGCTTCTTGTACAAGTGTATGTTGATGATATTATATTTGGATCCACAAATGAAAATTTATGTAAATATTTTTCAGCATTTATGCAAAGAGAATTTGAAATGAGTATGATGGGTGAGTTAAAATTATTTTTAGGCTTACAAATTAAGCAAACTAAAAATGGCGTCTTTATCAATCAATCTAAATATGTTAAAGATCTTTTAGTAAAATATGGTTTAGAGAATGGTAAAGCACTTGGTACACCTATGAATACCTCTATTAAGTTAGATGTTGATGACAAAGACAAATCTGTTAATACTACCTTATATCGTGGTATGATTGGTAGTCTACTATATTTGACCGCTAGTAGACCCGATATTATGTTTAGTGTATGTTTATGTTCTCGTTTTCAAACCAATCCTAAAGAATCTCATTTGTGTGCCATAAAACTCATATTTAGATATTTAATTAGTACTAAAGACTTAGGATTATGGTATCCTAAAAGTACTTCGTTCGAACTAGTAAGTTATTCCGATGCAGATTTCGCGGGTTGTAGAATTGATAGAAAAAGCACTAGTGGTACATATCATTTCTTATGACACTTACTAGTTTCTTGGTTTAGTAAAAAGCAAAATTCAGTTGCTCTTTCCACGACCGAGGCAGAATATATTGCCGCCGGTAGCAGTTGTGCTCAAACATTATACATGAAACAACAATTAGAAGACTTTAAAATATTCTTTCACAATACTCCAATTTTTTGTGATAATACAAGTGCTATTTGTTTGACAAAAAATCCAATTCTACACTCTAGATCAAAGCATATTGAAATTAGACATCATTTTTTACGCGATCAAGTTCAAAAAGGTGACGTACGCATAGAATTTATTTCTACGGATCTTTAATTAGCCGATATTTTCACAAAACCATTATCTGAAGATCGTTTTACCTTTATCCGCCGTGAACTCGGTATGGCATGTATAAATGACTTAAATTTATAATTTTTTTTATTCATCACAATCTTCCAAAAACATCTTATCACAAGTGGACACACTTTAGTATCTTTATCACTAGCTGCCATTCACCATTCCTATATATATATATATATATACATATATGAGCTTCTCCTCTTCATTCACAAATCATTAAGTCCTTCTATGTTGTTTGGACTGGAAAATAATCCGGGGTTTATACCACTTGGGCAGAATGTGAGCTTCAAATAAAAGGTGTAAGTAATGGTAAATTCAAAAAATACCCTTCTTACCCCGAAGCTCTTAATGCAATTGCTCTCTCTCCTCCATTTGCCCCTTGGGTGAAACCTCCTTCATGGCCATTTGCCTTGCCTCCAAATATGCAGTCACATACCTCTAATTCAAATGAAAATTTTGCTTGCTCAACCTCTCAAAACAGTGCTGAAAATCCTATCAAAGTTGTTGTTGAGAAAATCACGATTGAGGGAAACACTAAAGATGTGTGTCATCTTGTTAACAACCTTAAGCTGTAATCTTATATGAATATGTTGTTGTTTCTCAATTTGATGACTTGCGCATTATTAAATGTTATTCCAATCTATCTATTCAATATATGTTATGTAAGATTATGTTGAATATGTGCTTAATGAAAATTCATGGTATTCTCATATGTCGCTCACAATTTTTGTTTTATCCCATGCTTGAATTATTTTTTATAGGGGGGGATTCGCATTTTACCCGTGACACTAAATTTATAAGAAAATCTTTTTGATAATGTCAAAAGGGGGAGAAGTATGTTTGATTCACTGATTTGTGCTTGATTCATACTTTGTATGAATCATTGTTTTGGGGAGATTGTTAACGAAAATGTTATTTATCCCTAATTAATTAAATTAAATTAATGTACATTTTAGTTTAACTTAATATAATGATTTTGATGATTCCAAACATACTTTTATAATATCATTCTGTTTGTACAATTATATATATGTACTCGTGTAAAAGTTAATATCTTTGTTGGGTATATTATTTTTTTTGAATTATAATGTTATGTAAGTATTATTTTTTTTGTCTATAATATATAATATATCATTTTGTAAAACTGTTTTTATATATACTTTATTATTCATATATATTTTTCTTTGAACGCATACATTATACCTGCAAATGGACGAATATATATTACTTTAAGCTCTAGACCAAAAGACCTGATGTTGACCTTCATCTACTATAAACCACCTTGTACTAATGTATCTCGACCTTACATATATATATTTTATTCCTTTAGCTTGCAGTGTATGGTCATATCCTTATCAGTAGGCTCGTTTCTTTACGCAATCATGAAGCCTGAGTCCTTGAGATTACTGACTTTGTCAATTTCATAGCTCGTACTCGTCAGCCTCCTACCCGTCCGACAGTTCAGCGTATTTACTGTCTTGGGAATGGTCTCTTCCATACCTTAGATTTGCTACAGTTTTTTTTATATTGTTCGTACATCAGTTAATGCCGAAACCATTTTGTCCCATCAATTTGTGCCTGACCATTTGAACCCGCATATTTTTTTTTAGACTCTTAACAGACTTGGTCAGTTAAGTTATCCTAACCAAATTATTTTTAAGCCATGTATTTTTTTAAGGCTATATCTTTGTATAACCTATGCATCTTATATTTAGTAAATCCTACTGTCAGGCCTTGAAACCACGCATACATTTCTATACAACTTTTGTCCGTGATAGTCCTGCTCGGAATTCCTTGGACCCACGCTACAATTGGTAACTAGTACCTGCCTTTAGGTTCACAGTGCTTTTACCGGAGATTTGTCCTGCTTTAATGAATTTCGGCCATACCTTATAGCTGGTCCGATTTGACCTTCTTGAAGGTTTATGTAGACTAGGAGCCTTAGTACTTGATTAGTGTGTTCTTGGAAAAATATTTTGGTGACATGACAGGAGCCTTATAACTTTCGGCTTTAGCTTTATTAGGAAATTTAGGTTTATTTTTTAAATCTTAGGAGATCATTTCATCAACCGCATGTTGTCATAGCTGACCTACTGATGTGACCATGCGACTGTTAGCTTTAGTTGTTGATATAGAACCGGATTACATGCTATATATATTAGTAATCTTAGTAAAGCTCTTGGATTTTATGTTGACTGTACTTGCTTCTTGATATAATAAAATCTGCGTTGAGCCTTGCGCCTTATTGATTTAGTTTGTACGATTTTATTAGGATGCCATACTGTTTCAAGTTGTGCGCTCTATTGAGATTAACTGATTTTTTTTCTTCATACACGCAATATAAATTTAAAATATAGTTTATCAATACAGATTTTTCAAGAAGGTTACATTTATATATCAGATTCGATTATTATCTCTTGGACTAATTTCTTTCTTGATAGAAAATATATGGGTCATCTACCTAGTCTCTCTCAGTCTCATATTTTTAGATGTCCATTCTTATGCTACTAACAACTATATTTTTTATGGAGAAAATGAAAATGAAGATTTGCATATCAGATTTGGAGATTCCTTTAGCTACCTCATCTCAGCAAAATCAGGAGCATTTAATGCTCAAAATGCATGTGTCTAACAGCTAATTTTTGGAAGTCACATTTAAAGCTTTCAAGAGCTGTATTGAAGATAGACTTCACTCGAATCAGAACATGATCAAGACTTGAAATATTATTGAGAGAATTTATTTTACTACTCAGCTACACATTCAAGAGAGCAATTAATTTTTATTCTACTCACTCATTGAAGAAGAAGACTTGTGCCTACTTCAACATCATTTATTGAAGTCTCATTAAAGAAGGAGAAACTCATATTACAAATTGTATTTTACGGAGTTTCATTATTGTACTGTGTACTACAAAAATTTAGATTTGTTGTGAAGCCTTGTTGAAGCTTCGGTTTGTACCGGTAATTGGTTCCTACCTGCAAGTGGGCCACGGGGTTTGAAGCTCGGAGTTAACTTGTAAACAGTTGTACGCGGTGATTTGACCCTACCCGCAAGTGGATCAGGTTTAGTGAAGCGCAAAGGAGACAGGGGTCCAGGCGCGTGGACGTAGGCCGGGATTTGTCAGAACCACGTTAAATCTCGGTGTCATTTATTTTCTGCACTTTTATTTATTTGCACATGCTTGCTTGAGTTAATATTTTCAGCACACTATCTTGCAAATAAATTAATTCAGAAATTTGACTAAATTAATTTTAAGGTTAAAATAATTATTTTTGAATTAAATAATTAATTTCAGAATATCACTTAATATTAAATACGAAAATTAATTTAATATTCCTAGTGTGTTAAAATCTGCATTTCTAGTTGTTTAATTTAATTGGTTACATTTATTTGATATTGTTGGATTTATTCTTTGTAGTTTTATTAATCTGAAAATTATCAAAGTATTATAAACTAAATATTCTTCTGAAATTTTAATTTGATTTAAAATTTGTAAAAACTCAATTCACCCCCCCTCTTGAGTATAATCTGGGCAACAGAACTCTTCCAAGAAAATTTCATGGTTTTAAGTGTTATTCTTTCAAAGAAAAATTCATTTGACACTCTAGTTTACACCCAATTGTTTGTTTAATCCAAGTTCCATATATATATATATATATATACTTTTCTTGGAGTTTTGGCACCGGTTTTTCATCTCTACCATTTTGAAGAGGCATTTGGGTTTGCTTCTAAATCCCACAAAGAATAAGGGTTTTTGTGTTGAATTTCCCACTTGGAGAATTGCTTCTAGTTCGGGTGACGGTGACGATATTAAGTCCGATCGATGGATTTCGAGACCGTGGTGGAGCTTCGTGGTAATTTCCTAGGCAGCGGTTGATACAAGAAGACACGTCGGGGCTTGAGAGGGATCGAATCGAGTGTTGTAAGTCATCTTGCTTGTATTTGTAAATTATGTACTTAGTGGATTTGAGGCTAGGGGCGTCTGAGTTTTTTTCCCATTGTTGGTTTTTCCTCGTACATCGCGGTGTAGTGGATTAATTTTTTATTTTATCTTCTGCAAAATCACCTAGGACGCATGCTTAGGTAAAAAGATAAAATTGATTTAATTTAATCACTACGTGTTTAATTTGGTGCTAATTAAGTTTGGGTAATGTGTAGTTAATTAATTCAAGTCATTAATTTAATTTGTTAAAATTGGTTTGGCCTAATTGAGTAATATTGAAAATATGACTTAGGCAAATTTCTAGGACTTGGGTTAATTAACAAGGTTTAAATGAAATCTAAATTGTGTGCATGTTAATCCTATTTAACTTGGCTTAATTTTAATTTTGAAGTAAATTAAAATTTGTTTTTATTGAACCATCAACTAACGCTTACGCATTGATTTAATAAGGAAATTGATTTTATTGTATAAAATTGGTGGCCTATTGCTCCAAAAAGTGGTATCAAAGCCGGACAGCTAATTTATTGCGTTATAGATCCGTTTTTTGGATTTTATAATTTTTCTCCTCGTATTTTTAGGTGGTTCAATTTTTACTCACTCTCAATTTTTTGTGTATCTCTCGATGGGACGCCTTAATAAAAATTTGTCCATTTCTAATTATAATGATTTTTTTGCTATTCGAGAGGAATTTAATGAGCTTAATAAGTGTAATGAAAAATTAAGAGAATTGCAAAAAGAATTAAATTTCTTGAAAATGAAATTTCTTGTTTTAAAGCTAAAGTTGAATTTTTGCAAACCTCGCTATCTCAAAAAGATATTTTTCGTGAAAAGCTCATGGACATAAATTACAATTATAATATTTTAGAAATGTCTAAGAAAGAGAGTGATAGTTGAGAAAAGACTCTTAGGGACAAGTTTTCTCACATTGAGGGGTAGCGTGACAACCTTCTAGAAGTTATAGATAATTTAAAGAAGGAGTCCCGCAAAATTGAGGAGTCTGATTTTTTACTTGAGTCCAATATTTTAAAAATGAAAAATGACTTACAAGACTCGAGCAGTTGTGATAATGGATTTAGCACACATTGTTCAAATGCTTCCGTTGCTAAAGCTAAAACCATTGTTTATTTTTGAGGGTCTACTTTATCCAAAGATTTTAGAAAAGGTCACACATTAGGTAACATTTCTCGTGTTTTCACATGCTTGCATTGTGGTAGGAAAGGTCACCTTAGGTCATTTTGTTTTGGACCTAGGAACTCTATGTCTATCAATTCATTTGTTTCCAAATCCCATCATTTTAAATATACATCTATATGGATTCGGATTTTTAGATGTGCTAGATATTAAATTTTTTGATTCTCATTTTCTTTCACATGAAACCTCCCTTACTAAATTTAAAGGTTAAATGTGTTAGTTGTTTGCATACTCTAGCTTGTTGTGCTTTATATTATATATCATTTCTAGGTGTATGCATGTTTAGTCATCTTCTAGTCATTGCTTCATTTCATATCGTATGCTAGAAATCATGACTTGTTTATCTTTTGTATTTTATTTCTTCATTTTGTTTGCATTAAATGAAAAATACAAAAAGATTTTTGTTCATCATTTCGATTTTTATCTCTTGGTAATTTAAGGTTAATGAAAAATTCAAATGATTTTTGTTTGTCTTTTGAGTATATATTTTTATTTATGGTTAAAAATTTGAAAAACAAAAAAAGATTTTTTTTATGTGTGTATTTTAGTTTGACACACTTTATGTGGCATACACTTGTGTTAGAATCCCATCTTTTACGCTTCCATGTGGCTAGAACTTTTGGTTTAGATTGTCAATCCTCATTATGTTCTTTACCATGCTTACATGGAGTAGTTGGATTTTGTGTTATTTAAATGGATTCTATTTTTATATGCCTCTATTCACACATGCACGAGCTCTTTTGAAATTTAACTTCATATGTATATTTGATCTTTTTGAGGTGTTCTCCTATCAATCTTGTCATCTACATATTTGTGACCTAGGAGGACTAGTGTATGTCAAAATCCGTTGCACGTGAGATTTATGAGATATAAAAAAATGATAAATAAATATGCACGGGGAAGGGCTTCAAAAGGATTTGTTATCCTTTGCGAATAGAAAGCCACCGTTTGTTTGGACTTAAAAGAAATACAGGGTCCAAAGGCCTAAAAATAGAAAATATGGCATTAAAAAAATAATTGCCAAGGCCTATGTTTAGTTGATTTATTCATTCAAAAGAAAATATATGCTTATTGAGGGAGATTGGAAGGTATATCAACGGTTTGCACAATGTCCATTTATCCTAGATGAGCTTTCAATGTCAGGACTCTATTGGTTAATAGAATCATCAACATGCTAGGCTTGTATGCATTGTGTATGTTTGTTCATTGAGTTCAATATATATTGTCACATGAGGTTATATTCAAATGTGATGAAGTTAGCAATCAATTGAGAACTCCGTGAACATGTTTTAAGTGATTGGGTCTAAATTTAATTATTTCTAGTTCAGACCCCAACACTTCCATTTCCATAGGACACATTTTTGCCATATGAGTGTGAAAAGCTTAACTTATTTTGTGTCATGTGTGTGTTTATATCTATATGTGTGTACTTATGCTTAGCTCGTATTTATTATGTATACATATATATGATATTTTTTTATGTCTTTGCCATGTTTAGCTAGTCCTTTTATGCTTCAATTCAAAATTGGTGCCTTGCTTGTTGTGTTGTTTGTTTGATATCACATGCTTAGAATCTTATGTGTAATTTTGTATCATTTGTTTTTCGCATCATAGTTGGTATTCATTTGTTGGATTAGTTATGTTTTTGTTGCTTATGAGCTTTAATTTTCTCATCACTTTATACATCATCTTTAAATTAGTTTTAGCCTTTGACTATTCTTGAACAAAAAGGGGGAGAATGATAGGGGATAAATGGTATCTAAACCTATTATAATCATATCTTAGTTCGGTGGAGATTTATCTTGGGGGAGGCGTCTTTCTAAGTTGATTATAGTTGGTAAAGGGGTGAATTAATTTTGGGGGAGTAATTACTTAATTGCATTTTTTACATTCCCTATGCGTGTAATGTGGTTGCGTAAGTGTGCATGAATTATATTATAAGTGGCAACTTTCAGAGGCAAAGATTGTGATCCTTAGGTTGTTTGAGTCAAGCATTGTAATTTTATTTTGGGAGGGACTTTTTATTAGTCTAGTTAGAGATTGACGGTCCTTTAGGATTTTTGTTGGTTTTTGTCCCAGAATAGCCAAAGGGAGAGATTTGTAAGGACAAAAATTTCCAATTGAGTCCTTTGTAGTTTTTGGCTCAATTCTGGACAAAAACATTTGAGTCATAGGATAGAGTATATGGATCATCCTTTAAGTCTATGACGTGTGTTGTTGAAGACGTAGCGGCCAAGTGTATAAAGTTTCATCAAAATACCGAGTTTAAGTGCTTCATTTCTACGTCATCAACATGGTTCCATTGCTCCTAAGGTATGAATGCATTTTAATATTTATATAGGAGCTTGGAACATTTTATATTGGGTGTACATTTATTTAAACTGTTGTTTATTATCAGAAAATTTTAAAAACTTCGAAATTAGTTTATAATGTTTCGGGGCTAAAAAAGAATATTTCAACTTTTTAGAAGTTCGTTCGAAGTGTCGTTCGAATGAGTTTGTCGTTTGAACCACATTGTCGTTCGAACGAGTTTGCCAACGAGTTCCCATATTGGCCACTGGAACTTCATTCGAAATGTCGTTCGAACGAGATGGTTGTTCGATTAAGATTTCCAATGAGATTTCTAACGAGTTCACACTGGAACTTCGTTAGAAGCCTCGTTCAAATGAGATTTCGTTCGAACGAAATGTCATTCGAACGAGTTTTGCCGAGAACCTTTAAATGGAAGTTTTGACCCACCTTCCCACTTGTTTTTCCCACTAACTTTTTGACAGATTTAATATGTGCGGAAATTAAGTTTTCTAACTTAAATTTTAATTCTATTCTAACTCCTAGAGAGATTTTTTGAGAGAAAATTCTTCCAAGAAAAGTTCATGGTTTTGAGTTTTCTTCTTCAAAGAAAAAATCATTTGACACTCTAGTTTACACCCAATTGTTTGTTTAATCCAAGTTCCATATATATATACTTTGCTTGGAGTTTTGGCACCAGTTTTTCATCTCTACCGTTTTGAAGAGACGTTTGGGTTTGCTTATAAATCCCACAAAGAAGAAGAGGTTTTGCGTTGATTTACCCACTTGGAGAAAGGCTTCTAATTCGGGTGACGGTGACCATATAAAGTCTGATCGGTGGATTCCGAGACCGCGGTGGAGCTCTGTGGTTATTCACTAGGCAGAGGTTGATACAAGAAGACGCATCGAGTCTTGAGAGGGATCGAGTCGAGTGGTGTAAGTCATCTTGCATGTATTTATAAATTCCATACTTAGTGGATTTGAGGCTTGGCCCGTCCGAGGTTTTTTCCCGTTGTGGGTTTTTCCTCGTACATCGCGACGTAGTGGATTAATTGTTTATTTTATCTTTTGCAAAATCACCTAGAACACATGCTTAGGTAAAAAGATAAAATTGGTTTAATTTAATCACTACGTGTTTAATTTGGTGCTAATTAATTTTGGGTAATATGTAGTTAATTAATTCAAGTCATTAATTTAATTTGTTAAAATTGGTTTGGCCTAATTGAGTAATATTGAAAATATAACTTAGGCAAATTTCTAGGACTTGGGTTAATTAACTTGGTTTAAGTGAAACCTAAATTGTGTGTGTGTGTTAATCCTATTTCACTTGGTTTAATTTCAATTTTGAAGTAAATTAAAATTTGTTTTTATTGAACCATCAACTAACGCTTCAGCATTGATTTAATAAGGAAATTGATTTTATAGTATAAAATTGGTGGCTTATCGCTCCAACATATAATTTAAAAGTTCAATATGAAATTATAACTAACAAAATAATTTTTTTACCATATAATATATTCAACATTTCATGGTAAGAGTTTAATAAAAATTAATTTTGTCTAATCTCCATCCAGTCGCGATTTGTCTTTAAAAACCTTGGATTTTTGCATGTTTCCAATTAGGAGGAAGCATATATATAATGGATGCATAGATGTCAGCGATGTGAACTCAAAATTTCATCCTTTTTATCCTATTGGCAAGATTGAGTTTGACTTGTATATGTCGCGAGACATCACAGTCTTCGGCAATGCTCTTTGTACGTAATTATATCCACAATGGGTGAATTTTTTTCTGCCTTCTATAATAGCGTAAGCAACGTCAGTGCTATATCGAGATTATGTACGAGAAATATATATTGTACAGCTTCATCCCAATATTCTGTTCTCGAAAACACAATACAATTGAACAAGTACTCTTGCTATAGATGAACTCCATGGTTTACAAGGTAGTTAAATTGTTCGACCTTCCTATTCCCATACCAATAAAACGGAGTACCACCTCAATGAGGCTCATTAACGAAAGAGGTAGGAGTGTGGTACGATTGCAAACTTTCACACTCTTGTTGCTATTTATTATCATCGTGATTCATTTTTCCTAAGAAAAATGAACGAGGGCCTGAATATGATTCCTATAAATAATGGCACTAATGAATCATTAACTAGTTAGGTTAGTTTGATTTAGGTTTTGAATAATCACTACCATTCTACTCACCCAGTGCAACTTCAATTTAGGGAAATTTATAATTAGGTCCCTTGTTGAAATTTTTAAACATTTACGGACAATTTACTATTAGGTCCACTTGCTATGCCACAAGCGTCGACTTTTGCAAGAAGATAATTAGTGGACCTAAGTATTTAAAATTTGTCAAAATTCCTTTAGTGTTTAAAATTTGTTTCAGAGGGACCTAGGAGTACTTTGTTATTTAATTTATTAGTTTTTATGTACGAAAGCGTCAATCCCATGCATGTTGGATCTCACCGATGTGAAATCAAAATAACAACTTGCCGTATAAGACACAAATCAAACCGTATGATTTGTTGCATGCTTATGTGTATAGAGTGAAGACGATTATAGTTAGTTTATTTCAATGCTAAAATTTCAAAATGACAACACTCAATATACACACAGTGCGCACAAATATTAAGTTAATAATCATCCCCAAAAATAATAACATATCAAACCTTACACATATAAAATTCTAATAAACCAAATAGCATATCAAACCATAAACAGTGCACACACACACACACACATGTAATATATACATTGTGTGTGTATACCTACTTTTGTATTTATTTTAATTTTTACCGAAATAATTATATATACATACTTTTCCAAATTTTTTTAAAATTGTCTCTTACACACACACAGAGTACACAATACACACACACATACATACAGAATACACACATATATACATTACACACACATACATGCATAATACACAGACAGACACCTACACACACATATATATAGAAATACATACATAAACACAGTTATACACACATACACAGAGATTTCTATAAAAAAATAGGATTTGGAAGTTTCACCTTTGAGATTGGGATTGAGATTGAAATTAGGGTTTAAGTGCCGAAATTGCCGGAGAGAGAGAGATAAAGGTCAAGGTTTGGAAATTTTTTAAGGAAATACGAAAACTGGTTTGGGTTTGTTTAGCATAAAGACACTGGGCACGGCCCTGAGCCATGACCTCATGCCATGACCCCGTTAAAATTTAACACGTCAACCTAGAAACAAGCACATCATCACTTCCCAAAGTCGTGGCTCCTAAATTGGGATAGTCACGGCCCGAAGTCGTGACTAGGGCAATGTGTATTTTATTTGTTATTCAAGAATTTTTAGACCACATCCGCGACCAGCTTGGAGGGAACTTTGGTGTGAATTTGGCACCATAATGGTCACGCTGGTGTCATGGCTATTGACCATGGCCCATAATGGTCAAGTATTTCGATTGTAACCACCTTCAAGTGGATACATGACCACAGTGGGTCATGGACTTGGTCACCAAAAAGTTTGATGTGGTAACGTCTTTCGTTCGTGACTAGATGGTCACAGATCTGGGCCGGGATCCCCAGGTTGTGACCATGAGTAGGATTTGGTATAGTGCATGAGAACACGGGGCATGGTCCCTGCCTGTGACCAGGAACCACGTTGGGTCATGATCATTTCCTGTGACCCATGTGGGGGATTTTTGGTCACGTTCATAACCCGTGGCAACTATCATGTATCTAGTCACGGTCCATAACAATGACCCATATTTTTTATTTAATTTTTAAAAGTTCTTGGCCAGGGGTATTATCACGGTTTGTGACCACCCCTATTTTAAAGAAAGAAATTGGTCACGGTCCGAGCATGAATAAAAAAAAATATAGTCACGGCCCAAAACTATAACCCAATAAAAAGATTTGAAAATAAATTTTATTTTCAAGCATTCCCAAAAAATTATAAATTTTCTAAACCTATTTACAATTCTAAACATAAATATTTAGCCAATATGTAAAGTTAACTAATGCATGATTGAGTGAATAAATAATAATATACAATGCATGCTTGCGTGAATATGTACAACATAATATAAAATACAATGCATTTTGTTTGAATATGTAGCACTTAAAATAAAAATACAACAAATGCATATGTGAATATGTCCCCAATTTCCTTCTCCATTGAGGCCTGCAAACAAAACTTCCAAAATGTCAGAAGTAGTAAGTAACAATGGACTCCAAAAATGTCACAAGCGTTAAGTACGAAGTGGAAAGTAACAATGGACTAATAAAATGTCACAAATGGTAAGTAACAACGTTTAACGACATTTTTACATGCCTATGTCTGGCTATTTACAATTTTTGGTCATATTTTTTAACTGGGCATCTCGTGATCACGTAGTCAATTGCCACATGTTACGTTGGTCTCATGGGAGGATATGTTCTTCTCACAAGATTGTTTGGGTGTTGCTTTGCATTTTTGGTGTTCAAAAGCATGTTTTTAAGCCTAAGTTTGGCTATTTGCAATTTTTGGTCATGTTCTCCAACTGGACATCCCGTGACTACGTGGTCAGTTGTCACGTGATATGTTGGTCCCATAAGAGGTGTTCGTGCCTCTCGAGAGTCCGTTTGGTGGCTATTTTTCATTTTATCCATTCAATGACAAGTTTTCAAACTTGAGTCAGGATATTTGCAATTTTTGGTCATGTGTTGCAATCGAGAATCCTGTCACATCATGATTCGTTCACTACACAAAATACTATGAATATTCACGGTATAGGGGTAAGGCCCATAGCCGTGACCATGTCCAAAGTGGGCGTGACCAAGTCCATGACTCAATTGGTCATGGATCGCCTTGCATGGTGTCACGGAACCAGACCGTGACTCTTGTGGGTCACGTCTGTGAGCTGTAACCCATGCGTGACCATTATGGTGCCAAGTTTCCCTCCAAGTATGGTCTCGGATGAGCTCACGATCTAAGGTTATGACCATAACCAAAAGACACACTGAGATAGTCATGGTTGAAGACCGTGACCATTATGGGAATCGAGTCACGGCTTTGGACCATGACCAATGTATTATTTAATGATACCAAAATTGGTACTACCATGTCATAGTGATAATGAGCTCATACAGATACAACAATGGCAAAAAATAAGCAATATAACAATAGGAAAATATGAGGCAAAGACATAAAACACTATAATTAAGTTATTCAGTTTATTCAATTCCTACGTCCATTGTGAAAGTGTGTGAAATCCACTGATGCGGGCTCTAATGGCCTAAAGATACATGCATTCAAGATTTCCCTCTCTTACTATAAGTTTGACAGAGTTTCAGTAGGGTTTCTTAAATGTGATCCATTACAATGTAGAAGATGAAATATGCCCCCAAGCATGTAATCAACATGTATATTAAGAGGCTCCCAATATCTAGTTAACACTTGTCCTTCACACATATAAATAATTATGATGCAATATTCCCTTATGTGAGGGGATAACCTGGTTATAACAGACTTATCCACGTGGGACATGCCATAATGGAACCTTATGTTGCTCGTACTGTAACTGTCGTCTATAGAGGTATTGGCCTGGATGAGTATGAGGTTACTGATGTAGAGCAAAACTTTATGATGGCAAGAGACAGGTTTGGTCTCGATCGAAGAATTTGGGCGAGACGTGCTATACAGATTATTTCCTAGCGTAGGCTGAAGTAGAAGATGAGAGGTGTCCTCACCGTTAAAAGGCTACCTTGAGGTCTCGGCTTACTGGATGGCCGAGGCTGACCCTAGACTAGATGAGTCTTGGTATGACCCCGATAGGTCCCCTTAGAACTCGATTGTAGATGCTAAAGACCCTCGTCCTAGGACGAGGTCATACTTTGGTCATATCAATCACCCCCTATCCCCCAACATTCTATGTGACTATGAGGCTGAGGGGTATGAGTTAGTGGGGACTTTGATGAGAAATATATAACTTGTTCATTGTACACAACTTGATGGGTAAGGGAGTGACACGTGTCATTATTCCGGTTGGGTAGGTTCTGTCCCATGTATGATTTGACAGCTGAACACTTTGGGTTTTGAACCTCAAATAATGATGTGTGTTGGGAACTGCACTTAATCATTTGCCGGTATATAAACCCATAATATTCTCTCTCTCCTCATTACCCAAACTTCCCGCTCTAAGCCTTTTGTAGCGCCAATTAAGCTTAATCAAAAACCTCTTGGTCTTCTCTATTTCAAGTGTTTTTCCACTAATCTTATTTACCAGGGGGTTTCTCCTTGTCCAGGTAACCCCCTTGATCGAATATTACTAACTTTTTGCCTTTAGTTTGTTGTATTTTTTACTTCTTAATCTTCCCGTCGACCTTATCATTTTCTGGTGAGTGTATTTGGCGATTTAGGGATTAAATCCTCTAACTAAGTGATTTTCCTAAGTTACAAGTAGTAGTAGAGGTTAGGTTTGGGAGTTCTAGGGGTTTAACAGACGTTGTTTGCCTTTTCAGGCTTATCTTCGATCATCTTCTTCGATCAAACCTCTAGATTGTGTTCTTGATGTTCTTGGAGAAATCACTTCAACTTCTTGGGTTTGATCTTTAGTCAACTTAGAGTTAAAGTTTTAGTTTGTTTTCTCCTTTTTTAGTTTTTACCCAAGTTGACTCTCGTCTTTTATTGTTATAACCATTATATAAGCTAGACGAGGAGTTTCTTAGCCTTACAGAGAAGTGTTTTGAATAGATCAAGAGGGTAGAGGATGAGGAAGCTGAGACTCATAAAGCCTAGGCATTCCAACTCGTCCCATTTATCCACCTTCACTAGCTATCATATACCTCAAAGTTACTAAACCCGGTGATCTAATGTCTGAGTCGTCCTCTATGTCACAATATGCTATGTCCATCTCCCATTCGACCAAGAGAGTGGACTCATTTGAGGAGGACATGGCCTATTCTGCATCCCAAGAGGAAGGGTTGAAGGTGGAAGATGCTTATTATCTCATCTTGTCCTCTCAGAGGGCCGAGTCATCAAATCAATGTGATTCTGTCCAAATACTTTAGCTTAATATTTCCATTCCACCTCCGGTAGATTCTATTCCTCTCGAGGCTACAACTGGAGCTTAGTTTATCCAGAGATTCCCAAGTGGGGATCCAAATAATCCTCGGGCCGATACATCAGAAGATAGTGGCGATGAGAGTGAACTTGACACCTCTATAGCTGAATTTAATGAGAGTATTGTCTCCGAGGTTGACCTTTTAGTTTGGAGACACCTCTATAGTATAGGATCCTCTATTCTTATGAGGAAACCTTTTAAAGATGAAAGAGGCTTTCATGGCCGACGTAGTGAGGTCTGCGTCTATGAACATATATTAAAAATCGGCTTTCGACTACCCATTCACCCAACTATTCATTCCATCTTATCTCATTTAGGACTTTCCCCCTCATCTTTCTCCAAATTATTGGAAAATTATTCTCAACTTTGTTTCCCTCTGGAAGATTGTTCACTAAACTGACCTTCCTGTTAACATTGGCTTGTTATACTCCCTCATCTTACAAGACTCATCCTGGATAATATCATCTCGTAGCTAGGAAGTGTGAGAAGAAAGTTATGTAGGTCACTCACACCTTAAATCATAAATGGAAGTCCCAATACTTTTTTAATTTTTGGGGCTTGGGAATTTGGTCCCAACCAAGATTGTGGAACCTCTAAGCCTGCGACTCCTTTGATATGGGATAAAGTCTCTGCATCGGCCAAACTTGACCCGGGATTGACACCTGAGGCCTTTAAGAAGGTTAATAAGCTTCATAAACAAGGTGACATTGGTCATCTCATTAAGTTTGATCATTTAATCACTCCATATTATTTGTCTCAGATAGGTTTGGGAGTTGACCCCTTAGTCGAGCTACGTAAGTAATTATTCTCACTAATTATTTCCTCGTATCTTAGAGTTATTCATAACTAACTTTTTCTATCTATTGCAGAGCATCCAAAAGTCATATCGGATGACCTTTGGAATTTGGTGGCCCCTAATTTGAGCAATCTCGTCAGCAAACATGGAAAAAATGCTAATCCCCAAATGCCCAAACCAAAAAATTTATTATAGGTAGCCATAACAGAGTCGATGTTATTGGGATGAAACGAAAGGGCCGAGCTGAGGATACCACTACTAATCATCCTTCAAATAAGAATCGTTCAAATAAGGGGTTTCCTATCTCCATAGATGAGTCGTTGGCTGTTCATTTTTCATAATTGAAACTTAATGAAGAGAGCGTTCTTGGCCATGCTAAGAAAGCTATATATAGTGTTGACTCTCTAGTCTCTGAGGACGATAGACGTTTTCCTAAATCTCTGGACATCACCTTGCTGACTGAATTTTCCATCCATAATGCTGTCCAGGTATTTTTAAAACTCACTAAGTGTAGCCTATTCATTAATTATGTCTCATAATGACTTATCACCGTAAACTTTTGCAGAGCGCGGTCTCCCTCCATAATATGGGAGATTGGATCAATAAGAGGTTGACCTTATTCATAAGGACAGAGATACAGAGACCACGGAGAAGGAGTTTAGGGACGAGCTTTCAATATCAAAGTCAGCTCTGAAGAAGTCAAAGCACGAGAATACCAATCTAAAGATCGAGAATGCCAACACCCTGAAGAAAATGGCCAAGAATGAGTAGAGGCTGAGATTGATACTACGGTTAAGGCTTCCCTTGACCAAGATAAAACCCAAGATATAGTTGAGTTTAAGGAATTTTATGAGTTTAGAGGATATGCTTTCGAATATCTTGAGAAAGGAATTAAGACTTATGGTCGATGGGTTTCCCTCAAGCATACTAAAGTTGAAGACATATCCTCTGATGACTTCGTAGGTCTTGACTTCAGTGATCCCCATCCCGGGACAGCTCTGGATGATGTTGAAAATTTAGCTGACCCTATGGAGACTAACCCCATTGAGGTCATAGAGAACAATGATATTGAAGCTGAGACTCGCATAAATGATGATGGGGCTGAGATCACCAATATTGAGGCCGAGATCTCTCCTGTTGATGGGACGACTCAACCAAATGCTAATGTTTAAGCTTTTGTCATTTTTTTTTGTCGGGACGGTCCTATTAGATTTGTACTCTATTTTTGTAAAACTCTTTATTATTAATGAAGCTGTTCGTTCTCGTCTTCTTTTATTATGCAAATATGTTAGCTCTAATTGTTCATTAATCATAATTTACAAGCCCTCTATCATCCATGCACTGACATCTCGGCCGAGAGAGAATTTCCACCAAGTTAATGATATTTAATAAATGAACGACAACTAAGTGATTTTGAATTTGAATCCACAAACTTATGGTGATGTACCACAAGTCCCCTCTCATCGTTTTAAAAGTCTATAGATGAGTGTCTTCTCATCCATGCACTATCATCTCGGTCGAGAGAGAATTTCCACCAAGTTGATGATGTTTAATAAATGAACTAGAACTAAGTGTTTTTGAATTTAAATCCCAGCAAATTATGGTGTTGTATCATAAGTCCCTTCTCATCATTTTGAGAGTGTATGGATGAGTGTCGTCTTATCCATGCACTATCGTCTCGGCTAAGAGAAAATTTCCACCAAGTTAATGATGATTAATATATGAATCACAACTAAGTGATTTTGCTTTGAATCCACCAAATTATGGTGTTGTATCACAAGCCCCCTCTCGTCATTTTGAGAGCGTATGGATGAGTGTCATCTCAACCGATAGAGAATTTTCACCAAGGTAATTATGTTTAATAAATGAAGTCCTCTCGATGTTATTGATAGTCCATGGACGAGGTCAACCTCATTTGGACTGTCGTCTCACCAAGAGGAACTTAAGGATACTTCACCACGAATGGCATTTTATAGCTTAAGATGAATTGATATATACAATAGACAAATATTCAAACAAATATATAACATATGAGGGAACACTTGTAAATTTGAACTTCATTCGTTTTTCATTCATCATTTGTTTCTCATTCACATGTACTATATCAAAATTAAAAAGAGAAAATAAAAACTGGAATCTTACTGGTAGTATTTTTTAGGTGGTCAACATTACATGGGTTGGAGAAGGGTTCCCCTTCTAGATTTTCAAATTGATACGTCCCTGTAATTACCTCTTTAACCACTTTATATGGACCATGACAATTCTGGTGAAGATTTTTAGGCTTATACCATGTATTCTTCAACACCAAGTCTCTTACCTTCAGTGGGTAAGCTTTTACCCTTTTATTATAGAACTTTGATATCCTTTGCTTTTAAGAAGCTTGCCTAACCTCCTCAACTTTTCTTTTCTCCTCTTCAAGATCCAATTCCACTCTCCTCACTTCCACATTCTGCTCTGGGTCGTACGTTTGAACTCTATGGGTTGGGAGACCTACCTCTATCTATACCACTGCCTCTGAGCCATACGCCAACATCAATGGGGTTTCCCCAATTGGAGTCCCATTCGTTGTCCTATAATCTCATAGGACATCATACACCTCTCTAGTCCATCTCCCTTTGGCATCCTCCAATCTCTTATTGATTCCATCCAGAATTATTTTGTTCATCACTTTTATTTGCCCATTTGCCTAGGGTTAGTCATGAATGAAGAAGAACTTCTTATTTCTGACTCTTTCATAATATTTCTCTAGGGAGAGGTTCTTGAATTGCATTTTGTTATCAAAAATTAGGGTATTAGGTAGGTTATATCTACATATGGTGTTTTCAAATAAACTAGAAATCTTTATTCTCTGTGATTGTGATCATCGGCTCGGCCTCTACACACTTTGAAAAATAGTCAATCGCTATAATCAAAGAACGATAATTGTTCATATCTCTTGGAAATAGCCCAACCAAATTAATGCCCTAAATCATAAACGTTTAAGGATATGTAATGGAGGTAAGAGGATGATGAGGCTGATGGGGTATGGTGGAAAACCTCTGGCACTTATCACATTTTAAGATATGTAGTCGCATTTTTGGTCATCATCGGGCACCAATAATCCTGAGTGATGATCCTCTTAGCTAATGACCTCCCTTAAACATGGTTGGATAAGGACCCTTCATGCACATCCTTTAAAATATACTCTACCTCAGATGGATGGACACATTTGATTAGAGGAAGAAAAACTCCTTTTTTATATAAGATGTCTCCTATGAGGGAGAACATGTATTTTTTATGCCTAAGCTTCTTCCTTTCAGTTTTGGACTCTAAAAATTCCCCCCTTTGATATATTAGATGATAGGATCCATCCAGGAAGTTCCCATACTCAAGTTGAAGCAAAATTCCATAGT
Organism: Sambucus nigra; assembly: GCA_949130495.1. NCBI lineage: Eukaryota > Viridiplantae > Streptophyta > Magnoliopsida > Dipsacales > Adoxaceae > Sambucus > Sambucus nigra. The sequence goes on along the minus strand of OX422213.1, from coordinate 364,318,536 downwards.
AGTTTCTTCTTCTTCAATCATCGACCAATGGAAAATCTCTACCGACATTGTTATTCTAATTTTAGTTTTAGTGACTGAGGCTAACCTTGACAGAGCATCGGCTCACCTATTTTGTAGCTGGTGTATTCTCTTTATCTTTACTTCTCCAAAATGCTTTAATGTTGTTTTCACTCTTACTAGGTACTTGGCCATTCTATCATCCTTGGCCTCATATAGCCCTAAAATTTGGTTAAAAACTAACCTGGAATCACTATGGCTGATATTCAGTGCCTGGACAAGGGAGTGGCCTACTAGGAGGGCCTCATACTCTGATTCATTATTGGAAGATTTGAAGTTGAACCTCAATGAATACTTAATATCGCTCATGTTTGGTGCCGACACTATTAATCCTTCTCCACTTTCATTCTCACATGAAGATCCATCAATAAAAAGGTTCCATATAGTTCCATTTTGAGAAAAACTACCTTCTTCGAAGGTTTCATTCTTGAATAGGTATTCTTCCTCCTCATTCTCAGACACCTTATTTCTTGATGAACCCGTCTCGGCCTCGATCGGGGGAGAACACATCCTGTAATTTTCTTCATAAGTTATAGCTTTAATATCTTCAGTTTTAGCCTTGTCCCAGGTGAACTCGACTATAAATTCTTCTAGGTCCTGCCCATTAATGGTCGTTCTCGACTCGTAGATGATTTTGAATTCTCCTAACTCAATCGTGAAGGCCATCAGCCTTCTTGACTTCTCATGATTTTGGATGACCTATTTGAGGGGTGAGTTAGTGTGGACCACCATGGTATGTGCCTGGAAATAGGGATTCATCTTCCTTTAGGAATGGATAAAAACATAGGCCAACTTCCCAATTTTGGGGTATCTTTGCCCACCATCCTGGAGGGACTTACTATTAAAGTACACTAGTTTTTCAGCTCCATCCTCTTCTTTGATAATAGAGGCACTAATGGCTGACTCCAACACTACTGAATAAATATACAACTTCTCTATTTGAACCGATCCAGAAGACAAGAGTGGAGAGTCTAGATAGGATTTCAAATCTTGGAAGGCCTTATCACACTGGTCATTCCATTCAAGAGATTTTTTCAACACTTTAAAGAAAGGAAGGAATTTATGAGTAGATTTAGATAAAAACATATTCAAAGCATCCATTTGTTCGACTACTCTCTTCACACCCTTTATTATTATGGGAGTATTCATCTCAAATAAAGCTTTGATCTTTTTGGGGTTGGGTTCGATCCCCTTTTGATTCATAATAAAGACTAAGAACTTTCCTACTCCAATGTCGAAGAAAAACTTGGTGGGGTTGAGCTTCATCTTATACTGATCCATCATGTCAAAAGTATGCTCAAGGTCGTCCATATGAGTATCGACCTTAAGGCTCTTCATCGATATATTATCAACATACACTTCTATCATCTTCCCAATCTTCTCCTCAAACATTTTGTTGACCAACCTTTGGTATGTGTCCCCTACATTCTTCAATCCAAAGGGAATGACCTTATAACAATAGTTCCCTTTGTCAGTTATGAAGGTTGTCTTCTCTATGTCAATCGAATCTATGAATATTTGATTATAGACTGAGTAGGCATCTATAAAGCTCATTAGTTCGTGACTGACAGTAGCATCAACCATATGATCTATCTTTGGAAATGGGAATATATCTTTGGGGCAAGGTTTATTTAGATCCATAAAATCAACACACATCCTCTATTTGCCATTATCTTTGGGGATGATGACGGTATTTGCAAGCCATTCAAGGTAATAACTGCCCTCATAAAGTCATCATTTTTCAACTTTTTCACCTCCTCTCAGATGACATCATACTTCCCTCACAAATAAAATATTCTTCTCTATCGTATTGGCTTTGTATCCTCGAATATATTTAGATTATAACAGAGGATATTCGAATCAATACTGGGCATATCCTTGTGGATCTAATCAAAGATGCTCTGCCGTATCTTTAATATCTTGATCAGCTCTTCTTTGACTTCCTTCTTTAAGGATCCTTTTCTACCTCCTCAGTGTCCTAACCCTTCTTTATCTTCTTTTCATATCCTGGGTCCAAGGTATCAATGATGTAGGTCATAGTGGCCCTTTTGTATACCTCTCTCTCCACGAATGAGTTGAAGAAGCATTCACGTACCTCAATTTCCTCCCCTTGAACTTCCCCTACCCCATATGGGGTCAGGAATTTAATCATTGGTGGACTGTTGAGGGCATGGCCTTAAATTCTTTTAGGGATACCCTTCTGAGAATTAAATTATAGTCCGAGTAGACATTTTCATCCATAATTAAGAAGTTGATCTTCCTTGTAAGAAACTTTGGCCAGTTGTTTCCCATTCTCACTTCCATTTCATATATGCCTAGGGGATCTAATCTCTCACCACTAAAATCGATGAGTGGTTGGTGATAGTGAATTGAACTGTTCTTGCTCAGATCTAGACCTTTGTAAAAATCCCAAAACATAACGTCGGTTGAGCTGCCTCCTTTTACCAGAATCCTTCGAACCTCATAGCCATGCACTAGATCACTGATGACCAAAGGGTTATCACGTGGAATCTAACCTTGAAAAGACAACTACTAAAGTATTAATATGAACCTTTGTTTTCTTACATTTGACAGGCTAAATTCCAGTTGATTTGATAGTCTTATGTTTTGGTGGGAGAGCTTTTGCCTTAGCCACGCGTGCCTTCCTATCTGCAAGCCCCTATAACACCCCGCCTAATTAAATATCGGGTGGCCAGTCCCATACCAAATTAAAACAGAATATACAGTTGGCTCATTCTTAGCACCACTGTCGAAAACATTTACAACTCACCCAATACCCAATTAAGCTGGTGTTAAAAAAACTTTCCAAATTTTAATTCAACAAAAATCCATTTTACTTTAAGAATAACACTGCACATTTTATTCTACAACATTGATAACCGAATAGATAACACAAAAGAATTTAAATGCAATTGGAATAAAAATTCCCAAAAAGTTTCTTAATACAGTAATCCCAACAATAGTAAATGTATTAAATTGACACGAGTACAAGAGTATTTGACTCAGATAGAAAAGATAACTAAATTCCTTTGGGCGACATGGCCTAACTAAAAGAATACTGTGAATAAAATGAAGATAGGAATCTAAGTAATACTCCATAGCTCCATAGCTCGTCATAATCCGCTAAGGTTGGCGTCCCTGTTGTAGGACACCTGATATAGAAGGTACAATAGAAAAGAAAATATGTAAGGAAACGGGTCAGAGCCCGATGTGAAAATGATTTTGAAAACCTCAAGTATTTAACAAGTGCAATAAATAATTTATTATGTACATGTTAGTATCCAACTCTCACTTTCTATTCTCACCTCTCATCTAGAGTGCACACTTAACATTTCCTATTAACCTCCTAGTTAATGGTTCCTCTTCACCAATTCCATAATATGATTCCAATTCCCATATCATAACCCCGTACGTCCCATACCATACGTCGTATAAACATTCTTATACATTTCTCATTATATGAATCGTTTCTCATTAACATGAATCCTTTCTCATTAATATAAGTTAAGCTCTTCAATAAATATTCATTAACTTATTTCAATTCTTATTCTCCATTCACCGTTATCTACAATTAGCACAAAATAGATTATTTAACCACTATATACAAATTCATACAATTCATTATATATATACATATATAATACGGCACCCCAAGCCACAGCTGCGGTGCAATGCATTACTATGCTATCATGTCCCAATATCGTTGGTCGCCGAATAGGGGACTAAAGGTTCTGCAAGGATTTCTTGAACCACAATCAACAACACACAAATTGGAGGTGAACATAGTTCTCTTATCCATGGGTCACGCACATACCTACGTACCCACAGTCAGTGGACTTATCAACTCCCCGGTAAGTCTTTCATAGATCTATGTTCTCGAGCGACAAATCAAAAATCCCATGGATTCATCAGGATATGATTTCCCACACGCACAAACCTCCCGTCGATAGCAAGTAATCTAGGTATGTCATACACATAATCATCAATCAATCAAATAGGCATTATCATAACTATAATATAATATCAACAAGGTAATCCCACTACCCTAAGATAATTCCCATACGTAGCATTATATCTCTTTAATCCTACGTATTAAAATATTATGACTTTACTTCCTTCATTTAATTATCCCCGAGCCTCACACATTACTCAAGGTTCAAATGGGTTTTCCTCAACATATTTATTCAGTAAGAAATCACTAATATCCTACTGGTCCATATCATCATATCTTCTGAATTACTACGAATTAAACTCTCCCTTTAATTAGGGTTAAAATCGATAGTTTCTAATCTCTTATAAACACATCTTCTGTCAACTAGAATTGAATAACATCATCACATAGCTCATAGTCAATAGTGTTTCATTCAAACTATATAACTTATCAAAAACCCAACATCCTCGCATCCTATGACATCTCTCCACTCCCAACGTCGTTAAGGTTCATGCGCGGAGCATCTCGCAAAGCAAAATCCAAACAAGGAACCCCTCCAATACACTATTACTTAACTTTGTCAGTCATGGAGGTCCGTCAACTTCAAATACGCAACCGTTATAACATCATCCCCTCTTTCAACCAAATGGGGTCTAAACTCTCATCTCTATCCAGGAGCCATACCTTTAAGTGCTTGTACTACACTCAATCCTTGCAAAAATCAATGGTGAGCTTAAACTCAGTCCTTGATATTCAAATTATAACCCTAAGGCTACCCAGGTGTTATATTAAATCTCCCCTATTGGACCTATCCTTAATCCTCATGTATACAAATTAGAATCCAACACATGAATCTAGCAACCGAAATTTCTTTCAATTTAATTATCATCATTCTAATAAATTAAATCCCAATCAAATCAATTCGACTCTTAACTAGGGCTTACTGAACCTTCCTAAGTCCCATAATATCCAATTAATAATCACCAAAGATCTATAAAAGTTTTGGGATAAGAACCAACATTAAAAAGAAACAACTTTAACAATTCTGGGGAGGTCGATCTATCAAAGGCAGGGGTCAATCGATCGATCACTCAGGTAACAACCCAAATTTTCTGCATTTCTGCAACTATGGGTTTAGCCATTTTTTATCATTCAAACCTTCATGTTAACATCCCAAATGACTTATAATCCTTACTACATGATATAACATCATATATGAACGATTTCTAATCATCTAAACATCCTAGAATAATCAAGAGATTGAATTAAAAGGATGTTTATATCCTTTTTTTTCTAGAAAATTATCAACATAATATCTGCAAGAACACATCAATGGTTTCCATAATTTCTTCAACAGATTTATGATTATTTTATGGATTACTATCTATCTTCAACATGAGTTTGATTCCTATAAACTTCCATTTTTCAGAAATCCATTAACAACTCTATCCTTTCATCTTCCAAACATGAAAAATCATCTATTTATATAACTATTCTAACATGGAAAATATAAGAACTTAAATTGCAATTATCAAACACTTGCCTCTAATGAAGATCTGATCCTTTGGAGTAGTATATCACAGGTGGTTCTCCCTTTTTTCCGGCCAACATCCGGTGGTGGTGACCTTTGGTCTTTAGTTCTCCTCCTTTCCAATCAAGCTTATCTCTTCCCTAGAAACCTTTCACTCTCTCTAGGAAGATGACTTTTCAATATTGGGTACAAGAGATGAAATGAACCTATGTACACTAACCTCCAAATACTTATAATAAGACAAAATCCGAAATCACTAAATGCCCTTTTGGGTTGTCTTTTCATTTCCAAATGACCCGAGACCCAAAACAAATATCCAAATAGACTTTTCTGACTATTTCAACCCTTCCGGATGCAACGACGCAGTCAAAACGAGTATAAGGTTGATGCAAAAATAAGTTTCCTTTTTTATTTAATAAATTAGTCCCGACACGTCCCATATCGCGTTAGACTAAAAAATCCATATTATCGATTTTATAACACACGACCATATCAATAGCTTCACATTCATATATTACCTAAATATCTTTAAGTAATATTTAGAATCAAACATTTTAATATCCACAATTCGGATAAAACCCCAATTAATCAATTAATAATAAAATACAATTAATCCATTAAATTAAAATATAACCCATTTTTAAAAGTCATTAAAATCACGGGGTATTACAGCCCCCTACAGTTCATCTTGAACCCATGCGAGATCATATGGAGCCAACCGTTTGGATCAGAAAACTTGGGAGGGAGGTCAGGGTTATCCTCATCACAGTTTTCAGACTCATCATTATCTTGGACGGCTATAACATCTGACTTAAACTTGTCAATTTTCTTCTTCTTCTGGGTGTCATCTCGGCCACTTCTTGACCCACTCTTATCTACATGCTTTCTCATCTTTCTGAACTTTAACATCTTTTCTATTTCATCCATTAGAGAAAATATTTATCGGCTAGGTGCCCATGGTCCTGGTGGAATTCACACCATAGGTTTTTATTCCTCTTGTGAGGAGGAGCCTTTAACTTTTCTGGCCACCTCAGAGATCAATTATTCTTGATCTCATTCAAGATGTGTTCACAACTGTGAGGGGTGTTTAGTCAACGAACTTGTAATCCTCTAATCTCTTATTTCCATCTTTGTTCTTCCACTGGAACTCACCCCCACTGCTAGTACCTTTATCATCCTCATAATTTGCTGCCATAACTTCTTCGACATTTATGACCCTATCGTCCATTACTAAAGCTCGGACATGGACTTCGGTGGGTCTTTAGCAAGCTTTCAGAGTAATTTTACCTTCTGAAGACCTCTTACCAAACTTGTCATTGCAATTCTTTCCTAATAATATTTGACCTCTTGCTTTTCTTTATTGAACCTCATAATATAATCCCTCAGACTCTTATTCTTCCCCTGCCTGATGTAGAACAGATGAATTGTCTTGTTTTAGGGTTTCACCCCAAAGGAAAAGTTATGTATGAATCTCCTTATGAGATTCTTGAAATTCTTAATTCAATTCTAAGGGAGTGAGTTAAACTATTCATGGGTTTCTCCGGTCAGAGTGCATGAAATGGCACGGCATATCATCTCATTTGAGACCGAGTAAATGTCTATAGCGGACTGGTACATATCTATGTTGTGAACTGGATTAGTTCTCCCATAATCCTTGGGGGTAACCATCGGTGGCTTGAACTTTATCGAGGTTAGAAAATTAACGATCGCTGCTATGAAAGGAGAGCCTTCTGAATTACCCCTCTATCAGGGATCTCGGCTTTTGAGAATGTTTCCAATCTTGTCTTCTATCCTGAAGATAGAGTCGTTACAGGGCCTCTCAACCTCTGAAATAACATCGGCTTAGACGATATTATATCTTGCCACCTCCGGAGGTTGAACCGAAGGTTCCCTTATCACGGACCTCTATCTGTTGTTCATTTCTCTCATCCCCCCATCTCAACTGCATGGGGGCTTGAAAACTTCCCCTTCTCGCCTTGAGCTAGTAACACTCCTTGACTTGGACAACTGATCTCTTAGATCACCCACTGGGCTAATCCTTTCAAAGGCCGACCCTCTACTTAGATGATCAAAGGATGAGCCCCTTCATTGAGAATCCTTACAAGGCCTCCCACTGTGTCCTCAGCTAGCTTGAATGGGGCGTACAGTGTTTCCTGATATTTCATAGGGCTCCCAGCATTTAGTCTGAGCATCTTCAGCCTCATAGTCATCATACCTATCTTATGGGCAGTGTTGACCTTACCTCCCTAAGTGTAAACTCCTATGGTCAGCAATGTTTCTCCACTATTGATGAGGTGGTAACTCCTTATACGGTGCCTGGGGTGGTCCCCTGGCATCTGGATGTTGCTCCATGGCAGACGGAGTAATCATCTCCCGCGTAACTCCTGCGGCTCTCACCAATACATTTTGCCTAATGGTTACTAGTTTCTCCTGCATCGCCTGATGGCTATCCATCAACAATTTCAATGTCATTGCCACCTTCGCCATTTCTGCTTACGGAGGGGCAAGACTAGAGCTAGGTCCAACAGTTGGAGGTTAGAATTCTGATGCCATGTTTCAAATCTGATGCATGAGCTATAAAGTGAATAGTAGAAGCTTAGAGGCTCAATAAGAGATCTTTTAATATTGAAACAAGTCCATAATGGGGAGGACTGGCTCACCACCAGAGACTCTGGTGAGTATAATCTAGAGAAGGGAAGATGATAATCCTCGTTCCCACTAACGATGCCAGACTGATGATACCAGAATTGGTGCCACCAGGTCAAAGTGATAATGAGCTCATACATATACAATAATGGAAGAATATAAGCAATATAATAGTTGGAAGAGATGAGGCCAATTGGAAACCTACCAGAATTAAGTAATCCAGCCTATTGAGGGCCTACGTCCACTGTGTAAGTTTGTGAAATCCACTAATGCAGGGTCTAATGGCCTAAAGATACACACATTCAAGCTTTCTCTATCTTATAATAAGTTTGACAGAGTTTTAACATGGTTTCTAATATGTGATCTTTTCAATGTAGAAGATGAAGTGTATTTATAGTGCCTTGGGTGTAATGTGCCCCCAAGCAAGAAATCAACATGTGTATGAAAAGGATCCCAATACCTAGTTAACACATGTCCTTCACATGGCTAATTAATTATGACACAATATTCCCTCACGTGAGGGGATAATCTGGTTGTAAAAGACTTATCCATGTGAGACATGTTATCTTGGAACCTTATATTGCTCGTACTGTAAGTGTCGTCTTTAGAGGTCTCGGCCTAGCTGAGTACGAGGTTATTGATGTAGAACATAGCTTTATGCTAGCAAGTGATAAGTGTGGTCTTGGTCGAAGACATCTGGTTAAGATGTGCTATACAGGTTATTTACTGGCATCGGCTGAAGTCGAGGACGAGAGGTGTCCTCGTCGTTAAAAGGCGCCCTTAAGGTCTCGAATTACTAAACGATCGAGGTTGTGGTTGACGAGGCTGACCCTAGACGAGTCTTAGAATGACCCCGGTAGGGTCCCAGAGAACTCAATTGTAGATGCTAATGATCCTCATCCAAGGACAAGGTCACACTTTGGTCATTTCATTATTTACACACTGACGTTTTAAAAATTAAAGGGGTCATGACATGTGGTCATGGCTGAGGGCCGTGACTAGTGTGTTTATACTTAATTCCTATACGATTTTTTCATTTCCCTTGAAATTTTTTATACTTGATACCATGGGTGGTTTTTGTGCCTCTCACAGGGTCGTTCGGGGGAAATTTTGCTTTTTCTTTGTTCACAACATGTTTTCTACCCTAATTCTAGATATTTGAAATTATTGGTCATGGTCTCAAAATCGGGCATCTACAGACCACGCAGTTAGATGCCACGATTTAAGTTGGTCTCGTGGGAGGAGTACGTGCCTCTTGCAATACCAATTGGGGGTTGTTTTTCATTTTCACCATTCAACTACATATTTTTAAGCCTAAGTCTAGATATTTGCACTTATTAGACATGTTCTCCAACCAAACATCCCGTAACCATGTCATCAGTTGTCACGTGTGATATTGGTCCCATAGGAGGTGTTCGTGCCTCTCCCGGGGTTTTTTGGCGGATGTTTTTCATTTTCACCATTCAATGACATGTTTTTAACCTTGATTCTGGATATTTTAAATTTTTAATCATGTTTTGCACTCGGGCTTCTCGTGATCAGGCGATTAGTTTCCACGTGTAATGTTGGTCCTATGGGAGGTGTTCCTGCCTATTGCGAGGCCGTTTGAGGGATGTTTTACATTTTTGTTGTTCATAACATGTTATGAGGCCTATGTTTGGATATTTGCAATTGTTGGTTATGTTCTCAAAATCGGGCATCCTGTGACCACACAATTAGATGCCACATTTTAAATTGGTCTCGTGGGAGATGTTTGTGCCTCTCGCGAGTCCGTTTGTGGAAGGTTTTGCATTTTCACCATTCAATGACATCTTTTCAAGCCTAAGTGTGTTTATTTGTAATTTTAGGTCATATTATCCAACCGAGCGTCCCGTCACCCCATGATCAAGTGCGATGTGAAATCTTGGTCCCGTGGAAGGTGTTCATGCATCTCACGGGGCTGTTTAGTGGTTGTTTTGCGATTATGATATTTAACGACATGTTTTTAAGCCTAAGCCTGCCTATTTGCATATTTTGGTCATTTTCTCCAATCAATGTCTCATGACCATGCAATCAGTAGCCAAATGTTATGTTGGTTTTGTGGGAGGTTTTCGTGCCTTCTCGCATGGATGTTTTGTATTTTTGACATTTAACCACATGTTTTCAAGCCTAAGTATGAATCATTGTAATTTTTGGAGTTGTTAGCCAACTAGGCATCCTCTAACTACACAATCAAGTGCCACATGTTACGTTGGTCCTCCACGAGGTGTATATGCCTCTCACAGGGCCGTTTTTGGCTTATTTTGTGTTTTCGATGTTCAACGACATGTTTTCAAGCCTAGGTCTGGCTCTTTGAAAATTTTGGCCGTGTTTTCCAATCATACATTTCATGACGACACGGTCAATTTCCATGGCTTAGGTTGGTCCCGTGGGAGGTGTTCATCCCCCTTGCGGGGACGTTTGGGTGGGGGGGGGGGTATGTCATTTTAATCGTTCAACAACATTTTTTAAGCCCAAGTCTAGATATTTATAATTTTTGCCCATGTTCTCCAAACGGGTGTCCCGTCATCATGCGATAAGTTGCCACGTGTTATTTTGATCTCGTGGGAGGTGTTCATGCTTCTAATATGTCCGTTTAGGGAGTATTTCTCATTTTTTTCCTTTTAACCACATGTTTTAGGCGTAAGTCTCTCTAGTTGTAATTTTTGGTCATGTTCTCTAGTCGGGCATCTTGTGACCACGCAGTTAGTTGTCACGTGTTATGTTGGTCCCATAAGAGGTGTCCTTATCTCTTGCAGGGCCGTTTGGGGGATGTTTCTGATTTCCACCATTCGATGCCGTGTTTTCAAGAGTAAGTCTAGTTATTTGCAAGTTTTGGTCATGTTCCCAGTCTAACATCCCATCACCCCGCGATAAGTTGTCACATGTTACGTTGGTCCTGTGGGAGGTGTGTATCCCTCTCATGGAGTCGTTCGAGCCTTGTCTTGTGTTCTCGCGATTCGCACTATGTTATTAAGCCTAAGTCTGGATATTAGCAATTTTTGGTTATGTTCTCCACTCGGGCGTCCGTGACCACACAATCACATTCCTCATGTTATGTTGGTCTTGCGAGAGATTTTCATAACTCTCAAGGGGCCGCTTGGGGATTGTTTTACATTTTCTCTCTTCAATGACATGTTTTTAAGCCAAAGTCTAGATATATACATTTTTGGTCACTTTCTCCAACTAAGCATCCCGTGACCACGTGGTCAATTTCCACGTGTTACATTGGTCTCATGGGAGATGTTCGTGCCTCTCACGAGGCCATTTGGGTGTTGTTTTGCATTTTGACATTCAAAGACATATTTTAAAGTCTAAATCTAGCTATTTGAAATTTTTGCTCATGTTCTTTAACTGACATCCCATCATCACGTAGTCAATTTCCATGTGTTATGTTGGTCCCGTGGAAGGTGTTCGTTCCTCTCACGGGGCGGTTTAGGGGTTGTTTTTTTCATTTCGACATTCAACGTCATACTTTTGTTCCTTCTTGGGGGCTGTTTTGCATTTTCTCCAACTAACGGCATGTTTTAATGCCTAAGCATGGCCCTATATGACTTTTAGTCATGTTATCTAATCGAGCATCCCATGACCATTCATTCAGTTGCCAAGTGTTGTGTTCATCCCGAGGGAGGTGTATGTGCCTCTCTTGGGGCCGTTGGGGGCTATATTGCATTTTTTATGTTCAAAAACATGTCTTCAAGCCTAAGTCTGCATATTTGAATTTTTTGGTCAAGTCCTCCAATCGGGCCTTTCGTGACCATCCGATCAGTTTCCATGTGTTAAATTGGTTCCATGTGAGGTGTTCGTGACTTTCGCGAGGCCATTTAGGGGTTGTTTGGATTTTTTTTATTCAACGGGATGTTTGAAAGCCCAAGTCAGGTTATTTTCAATTTTTGGCCATGCTCTCCAACCGAGTGTCCCGTGACCCACATATTATTTTTGTCTCGTGGGCAGTGTCCTTGCTTCTCCTCGGGGCATTTTGGGGACATTTTACATTTTTTCCATTCAACGACATGTTTTCAAGCCTAAGTCTCGCTATTTGTAATATTTGGTAATGTTCTCTATCCATTCATCCCGTGATCATGCGTTTAATTACCTTTGGTCCCATGGGAGGTGTATGTGCCTCTCTCGGGTTGTTTAGGGGAGATTTTGTATTTTTGCTAATAAATGGCATATTTCCAAGACTAAGTGTGTATATTTGTAATATTTGAACATGTTCTCCAATATGGCGGCCTGCGACCACGCGAATAGATGCCACATGTTAAGTTGGTCTTGTGGGAGGTGTTTGTGCCTCTTGCGGGACTATTTAGTGGTTATCTTTCATTTTTGTCATTCAACGACATGTTTTCAATCCTAAGTCTCGTTATTCGCAATATTTGGTTGTGTTCTCGAACTGGCATCCCGTCACCATGCGCTCAATTGTCACATGCTACATTGGTCCCATGGAAGGTGTCCATGCCTCTCGATGGGCCGTTTAGGGGTTATTTTGCATTTCAACGTTTAAAAACATTTTTTAAAGCCTAATTCTGTCTATTAGAAATTTTTGGTCACGTTCTCGAATAGGCGTCTCGTGACTAAGCGATCGGTAGCCATATGTTACGTTGGTTTTGTGGGGAGTTTTATGACTTCTTGTGGGGCTATTTTGCTTTTTCTTCGTTCAATGGCATGTCTAATCAGGTGTCCTATAACTACTGGGTAAATTTCCACATGTAACATTAGTCCTGCGGGAAGTGTTTGTGCCTCTCGTGGGGTCATTTCGGTGTTATTTTTCTTTTTCTATGTTCAACAATGTGTTTTAAAGCCTAGGTCTCACAATTTTCAATATTTTGTCATGTTCTCCAATCGAGTGTCCTATGACCATGCAGTCAGCTACCACGTGTTATTTCGGTCTCGTGGGCGGTGTACGTGCATATCGTTGGGCCGTTTAGGGGTTATTTTGCATTTTTTTATTCAACGAAATGTTTTCAAGCCTAAGTCTCACTATTTGTAACTTTCAGTCATGTTTTCTAGCCAGTCATCCCGTGACCACGCGATCAGTTGATAATGCTATATTCATCCTGTGGGAGGTGTCTGTGCCGCTCACGAGGCCTTTTAAGGGCGATTTTGCATTTTTGCAATTAAATGGCATGTTTTTAAGACAAGTGTGTATATTTGTAATGTTTGGTCATATTCTCCAATCTGGCAGCCTGCGACCACGTGAATAGATTCCACGTGTTAAGATGGTCTCGTCAGAGGTGTTCGTGCCTCTTGCAGGGTCGTTTAGTGACTGCTTTGCATTTTTTCGTTCAACGACATGTTTTCAAGACCATGTCTGGTTATTTGCAATATTTAGTTGTGTTCTTAAACCTGACATCCCATCACTACGCAATCAGTTTCCCCGTGTTACGCTGGTCCCATAAAAGGTGTATGTGTCGCTCGCGCGGTCGTTTAGGGGTTGTTTTGCATTTCCAACGTTTAATGACAATTTTTCAAGCCTAAGTTTAGCTATTTGCAATTTTTGTCATGTTATCGAATCGGCATCCCGTGACTTCGTGATCGGTAGCCACATGTTACATTGGTTCCGTGGGGCATTTTTGTGACTTCTCGTAGGGTTGTTTTTCATTTTCGTCATTCAATGAACGTTTTCAAGCCTAAGTCTGACTCTTTGCAATTATTGGTCATGTTAATCAATTGGACATCTCGTGACTGCTCGGTTAATTTCTGCGTATAACGTTAGCTGTTTGTGCCTCTTGCGTTGTCATTTGGTGGCTATTCAACTTTTTTGATGTTCAACAACATGTTTTCGAGCCTAGGTGTGGCTATTTGAAATTTTTTGTCATGTTCTCCAGTCTGGCATTTTATGACGACGCCACCAGTTTCCATGTGTTACGTTGGACCCATAGGAGGTGTTCGTGCCTCTCGCGTTGCCGTTCGGGGGCTTTTTGCCATCGTTCAATGGCAAGTTTTTATGTCAAAGTCTAGTTATATGAAATTTTTGTCATGACTTCCAACCGAGCACCCTGTGACCTTGCGGTCAGCTGCGACGTTAGTTTTTTTCCCGTGGGCGGTCTTCGTGCTTCTTATAGTACCGTTTAGTTTTTTTTTTCTATTTCCCCCCTTAACGACATGTTTTCAAGCCTAATTCTAGCTATTTGCATCTTCTGGACACGTTCTGCAACTGAGAATCCTATGACTATTCGGTCAATTACCACATGTTGCGTTGGTCCCATGGGAGGTGTTTGTGCCTCTCACAGGGTTGTTTGGGGGATGCTTTGTGTTTTCAATGTTCAACGGCATGTCTTTAACCCTAAGTCTGACTATTTACAATTTTTGGTTATGTTCTCCAACCGAGCATTGTGACCACACGATCAGTTTCCATCTGTTATATCGATCCCATGGGATCTGCTCGTGCCTCTCACGGGATCGTTTGGGGGTTGTTTAGCGTTTTTTCCATTCAACATGATGTTTTAAAGTGCAAGTCGAGCTATTTGCAATTTTTTGTCATGTTCTCCCACCGAGTGCCCCGTGATCATGTTATCAAATGCCACGTGTTATTTTGGTCCCGTGGGAGGTGTATGTGCTTCTCGTCTGGCCCTTAGGGACTGTTTAGAATTTTTTTTCATTCAACGACAAGTTTTCTAGCTTAAGTCTCGTGATTTTCATCATTTGGTCATGTTCTCCAACCAGTAATCCCGTGACCACAGGATCAGTTGTGACATGTTACATAAGTCCTTTGGGAGGTGTTTGTGCCTCTCGAGGGGCTGTTTAGTGGCTGTTTTGCATTTTCACAATTAAATGGCCGATTTTCAGGCCAAAGTGTGGGTATTTTTATGTTTTTGTCATGTCTTCCAATTGGGCATCCCATAACCACCTGGTTAGATGCCAGGTGTTAAATTAGTCTCGTGGGAGGTATCCATGCTTCTTATGGGTCTGTTTAGGGGTAGTTTTTCAATTTTGGTGTTCAACGACATGTTTTTAAGCCTAAGTATGGGAATTTACAATATTTGGTTATGTTCTCAAAACAGTTATCCTGTCACCTCACAAACAGTTACCACATGTTACATTGGTCCCATGGGATCTATTCGTGACTCTCGCGATTCCGTTCAACGTCTGTTTTTAATTTTCCATGTTTAACAACATTTTTTCAAGCCTAAGTCTGGCTATTTGCCAATTTTGGTCATGTTTCCAACCGGCATCCCGTGACAACGCAATCGGTAGTCACATTGTATGTTGGTTCCATGAGGGTTTCCGTGCTGACTCACAGGTCCATTTTGCACATTCTCCATTAAAAAATATGTTTTCAGCCTAAGTCTAGCCTTTGCTAATTTTTGGTCATGTTATTCAATCGGGAATTCGGTGACTACTCGATCAATTTCCAGGTCAAACATTAGTTCCACGATATGTGCATGTAACTCTCGCGGGGCCATTTGGGGTTGTTTTGATTTTTCCATGTTCATCGCCGTGTTTACAAGCCTCGGTCTAACTATTAGAAATTTTTGTCATGTTCTCCAATTGGGAACTTCGTGAACACACAGTTAGTTTCCACCTATTACATTGGTCGATAGGAGTTGTTCGTGCCTCAAACGGAGCCGTTTGGCGGTTGCTTGGAATTTTTTCATTTGATGGCAGGCTTTTATGCCAAAGTTGGGCTATTAGCAATATTTGGTCATGTTTTCAGACCGAGCATCTCATGACCCTATCGTTAGTTGCCACGTGTTATTTTTCTCCATTTAGTGGATGTTATGCAATTTAGAGAAATTTTTTGAAGCGCGAGTCTCACTATTTGAAATTTTTGGCCATGTTCTCCAACTAGGCATCCCATGACCACACGTCCAGTTACCACATGTTACATTGGTCCCGTGGGAGGTGTATGTGCCTCTTAAGGGGTCGTTTAGTGACTCTTTTCCGTTTACAATGTTCAACGGTATGTTTTCAAGCCTAAGTCAAGCTATTTTCAATTCTTTGTCATCTTCCCCAATCGGGAATTTCATTTCCACATGATTAGTTTCGATATGTTATGCTGGTCCCGTGGGAAGTGTTCGTGCCTCTGTCGGGGCCGTTTGGGATTTATGTTGTCAATGGGATATTTTAATGCCCAAGTCTGACTATTTGCAAATTTTAGTCATGTTCTCTAACCGAGTGTCCCGTGACCATGCGATCAGTTACCACGTATTATTTTGGTCTTGTGGGAGGTCTCCCTACTTCTCGCCGGGCTGTTTTGGAGTTGTTTAGATTTTTTTTCCATTCAATGACATGTTTTAAAGCCTAAGTCTCGCTATTTGTAACTTTTATTCATATTCTCTAACAAGTCCTCTCATGACAACCCGATCAGTTGCCACATGTTATTTTGGTCCTGAAGGAGGTGTTTGTGCCTCTCGGGCTCCTTTTAGGGATTGTTTGCATTTTTCACAATTAAATGGCATATTTCCATGACTAAGTGTGAATATTTGTAATTTTTGTTCATGTTCTGCAATTCGACGGCCTATGACTGCGCGAATATATTTCAGGTGTTAAGATAGTGTCGTGGGAGGTGTTCGTGCCTCTTGCAGGGCTGTTTAGTGCTTGTTTTGCATTTTTATCGTTCAACAACATGTTTTCAAGTCTAAGTCTGCCTATTTGCAATATTTGGTTGTGCTATCAAACGTGACATCTCATCACCACTTGGTCAATTGCTATGTGTTACGTTTGTCCCAAGGAAGGTGTTTGTGCCTTTCGCGGGGCCATTTAGGATCTTTTTTGCATTTTTAAAGTTTAATGACATTTTTTCAAGCCTAAGTCTGGCTATTTGTAATTTTATTCATGTTCTCCGATAGACACCCCTTGTCCACATGATCGGTAGACACGTGTTACATTGGTTCCGTGGGGGGTTTTCGTGCCATCTAACAAGGCTGTTTTGCACTTTTTCCATTCAATGACATATTTTCAAGCCTAAGTCTGGTTCATTGAAATTTTTAGTCACGTTATCCAACAGGGCAACTCGTGACTACTCGGTCCAATGAAACATTTAAAATTGGTCCCGTGTTAGGTTTTCTTGCTTCTCGTATGGCCGTTTGTGCGCTATTTTTCTTTATCGATGTTCAACGACACATTTTCAAGCCTAAGTCTGGGTATTTGAATTTTTTTTCTCATGTTCTCTAACCAGGCATTTCGTGTCCACACAGTCGTTTTCCACGTGTTACATTTGTCCCCTAGGAGGTGTTCGTGCCACTCGCAAGGTCGTTCTGGGGTTATTTGTCATTTTTGTCATTCAACGGGATGTTTTAAGCCCAAGTTTGGCTATTTGAAATTTTGTTCATATTCTCCAATCGACCATCCCATGACTATGTGTTCAGTTGTGACATGTTATTTCGGTATCTTGGGAGGTGTCTGTTCTTCTCACCGAGACGTTTAGGGGATGTTTTACATTTTTGCTATTTAACATGATGTTTTCAATCCCAAGTCTCACCATTTACAATTTTTGGCCATGTCCTCAAATTGAGCATCCCATGACCAGGCGGTCAGTTGCCATATGTTACATTAACCCATTGGAGGTGTTTGTGCCTCTTGTGGGACCATTTGGGGGGTTCTTTTTCATTTTCGATTTGCAACGGCATGTTTTCAAGATTAAGTATGTCTATTTGCAATTTTTCATCATGTTTTCCAACGAAGCATTTCGTGATCACGTGATCAGTTTCCCCGTGTTATGTTGGTACCATGGGAGGTGTTTGTGCCTCTCATAGGGCCGTTTCTATCTTGTTTGGTATTTCATCATTCAACGGGATGTTTTTAAGTACAAGTCTGGATATTTGCAATTTTTTGTCATGTTCTTAATTGTGTGTCCCATGAGCACACGATTAATTACCACATGTTATTTTGGTCTCATGGGCATTGTCCGTGCTTTTTGGAGTGCTATTTAGGGGATGTTTAGCATTTTTTGAATCAAAGGCATGTTTTCAAGCCTAAGTCACGCTATTTGTAACTTTTGGTACGGCTCTCCAACCAGTCATCCCCAGACCATGCGGTCACTTGCCACATGTTACATTGGTTATATGGGAGGTGTATGTGCCTCCCGCGGGGCCGTTTATGGGTTGTTTTTCATTTTTGCAGTTAAATGGTATGTTTCCATGACTAAGTATGGATGTTCATAATTTTTGGTCATGTTCTCCAATCGGGCATCCCATAACCTCGCGATTAGATGAAATGTGTTAAGTTGGTCACGCAGGAGGTGTATGTAGCTCTCGTGGGGCCATTTAGGGGTTGTTTTACATTTTTGTCATCCAATGGCAAGTTTTTAAGCCTAAGTCTAGTTGTTTTCAATATTTCGTTATGTTCCAAAGTTGGGAATCCCATCACCAAGCGGTTAGTTGCCACATGATACGTTGGTTCTATGGAAGGTGTTCGTGACTCTCGCGGAGCCGTTTAGGAGTTGTTTTGCCTTTTCACCTTTTAAGGACACTTTTTTAAGCCTAAGTCTAGCTAGTTAGGATTTTCAGTCATGTTCCCAAACCGACATCCCACAACCACCTATTGATAGTCACGTGTTACGTTGGTTTGTGGGGGAGGGGGGGGGGGTTCATGCCATCTTACGTGGCTATTTTGAATTTTCTCCTCTAATGGTATGTTTTAAGCCTAAATCTAGCTCTTTGTATTTTTTCATCGTGTTATCCAATTGAGCAACCCTTGACTACTCCGTCAATTGCCACGTGTAATGTTGTTCCCACATGAGGTGTATCTACCTCTCATAGGGCTCTATGGGGGATGTTTTGCTTTTTTGATGTTCAACAACATATTTTTATGCCTAAGTTTATATATTTGAATTTTTTTGTCATGTTCTCCAACCGCGCATTTTGTAACCACGTGGACAATTTCCACATGTTATGTTGATCCTAAAGGTGGTGTTCGTGCCCTCGCATTGCCGTTTGCAGGGTGATTGGCATTATCATCATTCAATGGCATGTTTTTACGCTAAAGTCTATCTATTTGCAATTTTTGGTCATGTCCTCTAGCCGAGCATCCTGGGACCATGCGGTCAGTTGCCACATGTTATTTTCATCCCGTGAGACGTGTTTGTCCTTCTCGTGGGGCATTTTAGGGGTTGTCCTATAGTTTTTCAATTCAACGACATGTTTTCAAGCCTAAGTCTCGCTATTTGGAATTTTTTGTCATGTTCTCCAACCAAACATCCCATGACCACTCAGTTAGTTGCCACATGGTGCGCAGGTCCCGTGGGAGGTGTCTGCACTTGTTGTGGGGGCGGTTATGTGATGGTTTGTGTTTTTTCCATTGAACAGGATATTTCCAAGCCTAAGTCTAGATATTTACAATTAGTTGTCATGTTCTCCAAGCAGGCATCCCATGACCACCTGGTCAGCTGTCACCTATTACTTGGTCCTGTGGGAGGTGTCGGTGCCTCTTATAGGTCCCTTTAGGGGATAATTTGGGCTTTTGCTATTCAATGACATGTTCTCAAGCCTAAGTCTAACTATTTCCAAATTTTGGTCAAGTTCTTTTACCGTGAGTCCCGTAACCACGCAGTCAGTTCTCACATGTTACTTTGGTTGCAAGGGAGGCGTATGTGTCTCTTGCGCGACCGTTTGGGACATGTTTTACATTTTTTCCATTATAAAACATGTTTTCAAGCCTAAATTTGGCTATTTTCCATTTTGGGTTATGTTTTCCAACTGGGAATCCCGCGACCACGCAGTCGGTAATCATGTGTTACGTTTGTCCCATGGGAGGTGTCCATGCCTCTCGCGGGGCCATTTGGAAGATGTCTGGCATTTTCGCCATTCGAAGGCATGTTTTCAAACCAAAGTATAGAAATTTACAATTTTTGGTCCTGTTTTCCAACCTATCATCCCTTCCCATCACCACACGATTAGTTTCCACGTGTTACATTTGTCAAGTGGGAAGTGTGTGCCTCTCGCGGGGATAGAGTTTCATTTTCATAATTTATAGCTTGTTTTTAAGCCTAAGTCTGAATATTTGCAATTTTTGGTCATGCTCTTCAATCGGGCATCCCGTGACAATGCAGTCAAATTCCATGAGTAACATTGGTCTCGTTAGAGGTGTCCATTCCTCTCGCGGGCCGTTTAGGGGTTCTTTTATATTTTCACCATTTAACGACGTTTCTAAAGCCTAAGTCCAGCTATTTGCAATTTTTGGTCATGTTCTCAAACTGGACATTCCGTCACTATGCAATCAGTTGCCATGTGTTACGTTGGTCCCATGGAAGGTGTTCATGCCTCTCGCGGGTCCAATTAGGGGTTGTTTTTTTATTTTCAAAGTTCATCGACAAGTTTTCAAGCCTAAGTCTGGATATATGCATTTTTTGAATATGTTTTGTAATTGGTATACCATGACCACACGATCAATAGCCACAGGTTACGTTATTTCCTTGGGATGTTTTAGTGGCTTCTCGCAAGACTATTTTGCATTTTTGATCATTCAACGGCATGGTTTCGAACCTAAGTCTTACTATTTGTAATTTTTGTTCATGTTATCCAACCGAAAAATTTGTGACCATGCGACCCGTTTCCACATGTTACGTTACTACCATGGGAGGTGTTCGTGCCTCTCGAGGGGACATTTGGTGGTATTTTTGCATTTTTGTCGTTCAATGACCTATTTTTAAGCCCAAGTCAGTTGATTTGCAATTTTTTCCTTGTTCTCCAATCGAGCATCCTGAGACCATGCGGTCAATTACCACATCTTATTTAGGTCCCGAGGGCACTGTTCGTGATTCTCACAATGCCTTTTAGGAATTTTGTTGAATTTTTTTCTATTAAATGATATGCTTTCAAGCCTAAGTCACGCTATTTGCAATTTTTGGTCATGTTCTCCAATCGTGCATCCCGTGAACACGCATCAGTTGCGACATTTTACGTTGGTCCTTTGGGAGGTGTATGTGCCTCTTGTGGGTATGTTTCGGGGTTGTTTGGCATTTTTCCCATTCAACGGTATATGTTCAGGCCTAATTCTGGATATTTGCAATAATTGGTCATGTTCACAAACTAAGCATCCCATGACCACATGGTCAGTTGCCACGTGTTACATTGTTCCGTGGGAGGTATTTATGCCTCTCAAGGGGTTGTTGAGGGGATATATTGTGTTTTCATTATTCAACGGTATATTTTAACCCCTAAGTCTGGCTATTTGGAATTTTTTGTCATGTGCTTCAGTCGGACGTCCCGTGACCACGCAGTCAATTGCCACATGACACGTTGTCCTGTGGGAAGTTTTCGTACCTTTTATGGGACCATTTGGGGGTTATTTTGCATTTTTGTCTTTTAACGACATGTTTTCAAGCCTAAGTCTGGATATTTGCATTTTTTTATCGAGCTCTCCAATCGGGAAACCCATAACCACATGGTTAGTTATCACGTGTTACGTTGGCCCTTGGGAAGTGTCTGTGCCTATCGAGGGGGCATTTGGGGTATGTTTTGCATAATCATCGTTCAACGATATGTTTTCAAGCCTATGTCTTGTTATTTGCAATTTTTGGCCATGTTTCTCAATGAGCATCCCGTCACCACACGATCAGTTGCCATGTGTTATGTTGGTCTCTTGGGAGGTGTGTGTCCCTCTCGCTGGTCAATTTGGCGGTTATTTTGCATTTTCACCGTTGTCAATATGTTTTAAAGCCAGAGTCTGGAAATTTACGATTTTTGGTCAGGCACTAATCAGGCATCCCATAACCATGCGATTATATGCCACATGTTACTTTCATCTCGTGGGATGTCTTTGTTCCTCTTGCAATTCCATTTGGGGACTATTTTACATTCTTTCCGTTCAACAACATGTTTTCAACCGGACGTCCCGTCACCATGTGGTTAATTTCCACATGTTATGTCCATCTCATGGAAGGTGTTTGTGCCTCTTGCGGGTTTATTTAGGGGTTATTTTGTGTATTCGACATACAACAACATGTTTTCAAGACTAAGTCTAACCATTAGAAATTTTTGGCCATGTTCTTCAATCGACATCCCGTGACCACGTGATCAGTAGCCACAAATTACGTCAGTTCCGTGGGATGTTTTCTTGGCTTCTCGTGGGGAGTTATTTTGAATTTTTTCCATTTAACGACAGGTTTTTTATATTAAGTATGATTATTTGCAAATTTTAGTCACGTTATCGAAACAGTGATCTCGTGTCCACGTGGACAGTTTCTGCATGTTATGTTAGTCCCATAGCAGGTGGCAATGCCTCTCGAGGGGCCGTTAGGGGCCATTTTTCATTTTCAATGTTCAACGACGTATTTTTAAGCCTAAGTCTTGCTATTTGTAAATTTTGGTCAGGTTCTCGAGCCGGGCATTTTGTAACCTTGCGGTCAGTCTCCACGTGTTACGTTGGTCCCATGGGAGGTGTTCGCGCCTCTCGCGGGGTCATTTGGGGGTTGCTTGGAATTTTTGTCGTTCAACATCTTATTTTTAAGCCCAAGTCTATATATTTGTAATTTTTGGTCTTGTTCTCCAACCGAGCATCCTGTGACTATGCGATCAGTTGTCACATGTTATTTTGGTCATGCGGGACATTTGTATGCTTCTCGCAGGGTTGTTTGGGGATTATTTTGTATTTTTTCTATTCAATGGCATATTTTCAAGACTAAGTCTAGTTATTTGAAATTTTTGGTCATGTTCTCCAACCGAGTATCCCATGACCACACGGTTAGTTGCCACATGTTACGTTGGTCCCGTTGGAGGTGTATGTGCCTCTCGCGGAGCCATTTAGGGGTTGTTTTGAATTTTTTTCCATTCAATGAAATGTTTCCAAGCCAAACTTCGGATATTTATAGTAATTGGTTATGTTTTACAACTAGGCATATCCCATGACCACATGGTCAGTTGCTGCATGTTACTTGTTCCCGTGGGAGGTGTTCTTGCCTCTCACAGGGCTCTTTAGGGGATAATTTATGTTTTTATTGTTCAACGACATGTTTTTAAGCTTAAGTGTTCCTTTTTGTAATTTTCGGTTATGTTCTCCAACCGAGCATCCCATGACCACGCAGTCAGTTGCCACTTGTTTCGTTGTCCCATGGGGGGTGTCTGTGCCTCTTACGGGACCGTTTGGATTTTTTTTGCATTTTTGACGTCCTCCGAAATGTTTTCAAGCCTAAATTTGGCTCTTTCTTATTTTTGGTTATGTTCTTTAATCGGGCATCCTGCGACCACGGGGTCAGTTATCACATGTTACGTTGTTCCCATGGGAGGTGTATGTGCCTCTCGTGGGGCCGTTTGGCAGATGTTTTTCATTTTCATCGTTCAAGGGCATGTTTTTACGCCAAAGGCTAGCCATTTCCAAATGTTTGTCCTATTTTCCAACCAAACGTCCCATCGCCACATGATTAGTTGTCACGTGTTACGTTAGTCCCTTGGGAGGTGCGACACTCTCGTAGGCCATTTGAGGGTTGTTTTTAATTTTCGTCATTCATAGTAAGTTTTCAAGCCTATGTCTAAATAGTTGCAATTTTTTGTCATGTTCTTCAATCTGGAATCCCGTGACCACACAATCAGATGCCACGTTTTACATTGGTCTAGTGGGAAGTGTACGTGCTTCTAGCGGGGTTGCTTGAGGTTTTTTTTTGCATTTTCACTATTCAATGACATGTTTCTAAGCCTAAGCCTAAGCCTGGATCTTTATAATTTTCGGTCATATTCTCAAATCGAGCATCCCGTCTCCACGCAATCAGCTGCCACGTGTTACGTTGGTCCCATGGAAGGTGTTCGTGCCTTTTGCAGGGATGTTTAGGGGTTGGTTTATGTTTTCGATGTTTAACAATAAGTTTTCATGCCTAAGTTTGGCTATTTGCAATTTTTGATTATGTTTTTCAATCGGCATCCCGTTACCATGCGATCACTAGCCACGGGTTACGCTGGTTCCCTAGGAGGTTTTCGTGCTTTCTCGAGAGGCTATTTTTCATTTTCGTCACTCAATGACATATTTTCAAACCTAAGTATTGCTATTTGCAATTTTTGGCCATGTTCTACAGCTGAACATTTTGTGACCACGGGGTCCATTTCCACATGTTACGGTTATCCTATGAGATGTGTGTGTGCCTCTTGCGGGGCCTTTTTTTATATATTCGTAGTTAAATAGCACGTTTTTAATCCCAAGTTTGTATGTTTCCAATTTCGTTCATAATCTCTAATTAAGCATCCCGTCACCACGTGGTCGGTCGCCACATGTTTTTTCGATCCCATGGGAGGTATCTGTGTTTATCATAGAGGTCTTTAGGGGTTGTTTTTTCTTTTTTGTTATTCAACGGCATGTTTTCAAGCCTAAGTTTTTCTATTTGTAATTTTTCATCATGTTCTCCAATCATGCATGTCATGACCATGCAATCAGTTGCCACATTTTATGTTGGTCCCACGGGAGGTGTCTACGCCTCATGTGGGTCCGTTTGGCGATTGTTTTTGAATTTTCCCCGGTCAACGGTATGTTCTTAAGCCTAGGTCTGGATATTTTCAATTATTTGTCATTTTACCAGCTCAGCATCTCGTGACCACGTAATCAATTGCCACGTGTTATGTTTATCTGAGAGTTGTATGTGCCTCTCAAGGGGTCATTTGGAGGATATTTTGTGCTTGGCATGTTTTCAAGAATAAGTCTCACGATTTTTAATTCTTGGTCATGTTCTTCAATCTAGCATCTCGTGATCACACAGTCAGCTGCCACATGCAATGTTGGTCCCATGGGAGGTGTTCGTGCCTCTCACAGGACTATTTGGGTTTTTTTTTGCATTTTTTCCTTTCAAGAGCATGTTATCTAGCCTAAGTGTGGTTATTTCCAATTTTTGGTCGAGTTCTCCAATTGGGTAACCCGTGACCACGCGATCAGTTGTCACGTGTTACGTTGGTCCCATGGGAGATGTTTGTGCCTCTCGTAGGACTGTTTTTGGGATGTTTTACATTTTCCCTGTTCAACGACATGTTTTCAAGCCCATGTCTGTATATTTGCCATTTTTCGCCATGTTTTCCAATCGGGCGTCCCGTCTCACTGTGATCAGTTTTCATGGTTACGTTGGTCCCATGGGAGGTGTATGTCCCTCTCGTGGGGACCATTTGGGGGCCATTTTGCATTTTTTCCATTCATAGCATGTTTTCAAGCCCAAGTGTTGATATTTGTAATTGAGCATCCCGCGACTATGTGGTCAGATGCCACATGTTACCTTGGTCTCGTAGGAGATGCCTGTGCCTCTCGCAGGGCCGTTTAGGGGCTATTTTGCATTTTTTTTCCATTCAACGACATGTTTTTAACCAAGCATCTGTAACCACGTGGTCTATTGTCACATGTTACGTTCATCTTCTGGAAGGTGTTCATCCTCTCGCGAGGCCGTTTAGGGGTTATTTTGTGTTTTCAATATTCAACATAATGATTTCAAGCCTAAGTTATTCTATTGGAAATATTTTGACATGCTCTCCAATCGGTATCCCGTGACCACGCGATTAGTTATGTGCCACGTGTTTCATTAGTTATGTGGGAGGTTTTTGTGGCTTCACGAGGAGCTGATTTGCATTTTTCCCATTCAACGACATGTTTCCTAGCTTAAGTCTAACTCTTTGAAAATTTCTGTCATGTTATCGAATCGGGCATCTCACGACCATGCGGTCAGTTTTCACGTGTTACATTGGTCGCGCTAGAGGTGTCTATGCCTCTCGAGGGGCCGTTTTAGGGCTATTTTGCGTTTTAATGTTCAACGACATGTTTTTAAAAATAAGTGTGGCTATTTGCAATTTATGGTCAAGTTCTCCAAGCGGTCGTTTTGCAACCACATGGTTAGTTTTCACGTGTTATGTTGGTCCCATGGGAGGTGTCCATGCCTCTCGTGGGTCCGTTTGGGGTTGTTTGGAATTTTCTTCATCCAACGACATGTTTTTATCCCAAGTCTGGCTATTTGTAATTCTTAGTCATGTTCTCCAACCGAGCATCCCGTGACCACGTGGTCAGTTCTCCCATTGGAGGTGTTTTCTCTTCTCGGAGGTCCGATTAAGGGCCGTTTTATATTTTTGATATTCAACGAGAGGTTTTCAAGCCTAAGTCTTACTATTTTCCATTTTTTGTCATGTTCTCCAACCTATCATCCCATGACCACGCAGTTTTGTTGCCACATGTTATTCTAGTCTCATGAGAGGCATCTATGCCTCTCACGGGGTTGTTTTGCCTTTTTTCCATTCAACGACATGATTCCAATCCTAAGTCTGGATATTTGAAATTAATAATCACATTATATTTACGTCTCGTGGGAGCTGTATGTGCCTTTTATGGGGCCGTTTAGGGGATAATTTATGTTTTTTCTCTTCAACGACATGTTTTCAAGCCTAAGACTCCCAGTTTGTAATTTTTGGTCATGTTCTCCGATCGGGTATCCCTTGACCATGCAGTCAGTTGCCACATGTTGCATTTGTCCTATGGGAGGTGTATGTGTCTTTTGCTAGTTCGGTTAGGGTTTGTTCTGCATTTTTGACGTTATAGGAAATGTTTTCAAGATTACATTTATCCCATGGGAGGTGTACATGCCTCTCATAGGGCCGTTTGAAGAACGTCTTGCATTTTTTCCATTCAATGCCATGTTTTCAGGCTAAAGTCTAGCTATTTGCAATTTTTGTCCCTCTTTTCCAATCGAGCGTCCCGTATCGACGCGATTAGTAACCATGTGTTACTTTGGTCCCGTGGGAGATGTGAGCCTCTCACGGGGCCATTTGGGGGCTGTTTTACATTTTTGTCGTTCATAACATGTTTTTAAGCCTAAGTCTGGATATTTGCAATTTTTGGTGATGTTCTTCAATCGGGCGTCCCGTGATCACGCGGTCAAATGCTACGTGTTACATTGGTCTCGTGGGAGATGTATGTGCCTCTCATGGGGCCATTTAGGGGTTTTCGTGTGTTTGATGTTCAACAAAAAGTTTTGAAGCCTAAGTCTGGGTATTTGCGATTTCTATTCATGTCCTCCGGCCGGTATCCCATGACCACGCGATTAGTAGTTACAGGTTACATTGATTCTCTAGGAGGTTTTTGTGCCTTTTAGAAAGGCAGCTTTGCATTTTTGCCACTCAACGGACTGTTTTCAAACTTAAATCTTGTCATTTATAATTTTTTGTCATGTTCTCCTACTCGACAATTTGTGACCATGCTTTATGTTTCTCCCATGGGAGGTGTTCATGCCTCTCGCGAGGTCGTTTGGCATTTTCGTAGTTTAAAAACATGTTTTTAAGACCAAGTTTAACTATTTGAAATTTAGTGCATGTTCTCCAATCAAGCGTCCCGTGTACACCCGGTCATTTGCCACGTGTTATTTGGTCCCGTGGGAGGTGTCTGTGCTTCTCACAAAGCCGTTTCGGGGATTTTTTTCATTTTTTCTATTCAACGACACATTTTCAAGCCTATTTCTCATAAATTTCAATTTTTGGTCATTTTCTCCAATCGGTCATCCCATGACCATGCAGTTAGTTGCCACATTTTACGTCAGTACCATGGGAGGAGTGTGTGCCTCTTGTGGGTCTGTTTGTGGGTTGTTTTGCATTTTTGACTTTCAACGGTTTGTTTTCAAGCCTAAGTCTAGATATTTATAATTATTAGTCATGTTCACAAATCGATCATCTCATGACCACGTGGTCTGTTGCCACGAGTTACATTGGTCCCCTGAGAAGTGTTTGTGCCTATCACGGGGCCATTTATGGGATATCTTGTATTTTTTCTCTTCAACGACATGTTTTCAAGCATAGGTTTGGCTATTTGGAAATTTTGGTCATGTTCTTCAAATGGATGTCCCGTGACCACACACTCAGTTGCTACAAGTTATGTTGGTCCCATGGGAGGTGTTCGTGCCTCTTGCACAATAGTTTGGTGGTTGTTTTCATTTTTTGCATTCAATGATGTGTTTTCATGCCTAAGTTTGGAGATTTCCAGTTTTTGGTCGAGCTCTCCAATTAGGCATGCCATGACCATGTAATTCACTATCAGGTGTTATGTTAAGCCCATGTGGTGTTTGTGCCTCTCATGGAGCCATTTGCATCCCTCTCACGGGGATGTTTGGGGGGCTAATTTGCATTTTCGTTGTTCACAACATGTGTTTGAAGCCAAAGTGTGTATATTTGTAACTGTTGGTCATGTTCAATAGTCGGGCATCCCATGACCATGCAGTAAGATGCCACATGTTACTTTTTCCTCGTAGAAGGTGTTCGTGCCTCTGATAGGGCCATTTGCTGTCTCTTTGCATTTCTTTCGTTCAATGACATGTTTTCAATTGGGCATCTCGTCACCACGCGATCATTTGCCACATGTTACGTTCATCCGATGGAAGTTGTTCGTGCCTCTCGCAGGGGTTGTTTTTGTGATCTCGATGTTCAACGGGATGTATTCAAACCTAAGTCTGGCTATTGGCAATTTTTGGTGATGTTATCCAACCGGCACGCTGTGACTAGGTGATCAGTAGCCACGTGTTATGTTGGTATCGTGGGAGGTTTTCAAGACTTCTCGCTCAGTTATTTTGTATTTTTGCCATTCAATGACATATTTTCAAACCTAAGTCTGACTCTTGGCAAATTTTGGTCATGTTATCAAATCGAGAATCTCGTGACCATGCGGCCAGTCTCCACGTGTTACGTTGGTCCCGCAGGAGGTGTATATGCCTCTCGAGGGGTTGTTCGGGGGCTGTTTTGTGTTTTTGATGTTCAATGACATGTTTTCCAGCCTAAGTCTAGTTATTTGCATTTTTTGGTCAAGTTTTCCAACTGGCCATGATGTGACCACGTGTCCAGTTTCCACGTGTTACGTTTCTCCACGCCTTATGTTTCTCCCATTGGAGGTGTTCGTGCGACATGATTGTTGATACCAAAATTTGTATGCTGATATAGACGAATCACAAGAAGACACGTGTCGATCTACTTGGCACAATAGCAACGAGGAAGTCTATTCCCCCGACCAAATCAGACTCACTCCGAGCAACAAGTATACTCCGAGGAACTCCAGCTCTCCGAGAAACTCAAACACTGCGAGGAACTACAACTCTACGAGGAACTCCAGCTCTCCGAGGAACTCCAACGCTCCGAGGAACTACAACTCTACGAGGAACTTTTGAACGACGAGCAACTAAGGCGGTTCGAACTGCATCTCGACCACAACATTGATTGCCAGATAATCAACAGTTCAACTATTCATTGAATGCTTATAATCATGACGCACACGTTTGAAGAGCATCAAATGAACACTACACTGCTCGGCAGTAAAAAGAAGACGATAGTTCAAACCCACGACCAACTCCGATTGGTAAAAGGGCGAGAACAAATTATACTCCTTTGGTTAGGAGGCGTACACTAGTGTGACCAACTCCGATTGGTAAAAGAGCTAGTGGACATGATAGTTCAAACCCACGACCAACTCCGATTGGTAAAAGGGCGAGAACAAATTATACTCCTTTGGTTAGGAGGCATACACTAGTGTGACCAACTCCGGTTGGTAAAAGAGCTAGTGGACATGATAGGTCAAACCCACGACCAACTCCGGTTGGTAAAAGGGCAAGAACAAATTATACTCCTTTGGTTAGGAGACGTACACTAGTGTGACCAACTTAGATTGGTAAAAGAGCTAGTGGACATGATAGTTCGAACTCAGACCAACTCTGGTTGGTAAAAGAGCGAGAACACGAGACTCGTAAAAAGGCCAATCTCTGTTGGTTAGGAAACAAGATATACTCTCAAATGTCAACTTATGTTGGTCGGGAAGTAGGTTTATTACATAAAAGTTCCTCGGAGAACAAATATTCCAAACTGAACCAACTATAGTTGGTCGGGGATAAAAACCCACTAACTGTAGTTGGTCGACGAGGAAAAATCATCGACCTTGGTTGGTCGGGCACATTTTACGAAAAAGACTATAATTAGTTGGGAATACAAATTCTCACTAACTATAATTAGTCGACGAGCACAATTTGACAACCTTGGTTGGTTGGAATAATTTTCAACATTTTTATACTCAATAATTTATTATTAAGTGAATTGGTCGATGAACCACACCATATTGTTATGCAAGCACAAATATAAAGTTTTTGACAAGCACAAGACAAGAGTAATACAAATTTGTAAACAAAAATGAAAGTCTTTCATTAAAATTCAAAATAAATTACAAGTTACATATGTGTACTAACAATTACATTGAAATTCCTATTCTCTTGGTTTTTTCCCCTCAGCTTTTAAAATAGGTTCCTCGCCAGCAGGCGGATCATTTAAAGTCTGAGGAGAGTTAATAAAGTTCAAGTCCTTTAGCATTCTAACGTTCATCAAAGAAGGACGATCTAGCAGATGCTCAGGACGAGATACTTCAAACTGAGAATGCAAACTGTAGTCACCAAGATAATTTGCAATTAGGCTCCGAGGAATGGCATGAGATGGTATCCATTCCATGTCCAACTTGAACGGTGGCACAGGCAAGTCAAGCAATCCAGGCTCATAGTAGTCCCATAAATAGTGTCCCTGTTCGAGTTTCAATACACATAAGGCATTCAGCCAACCTTGTTTGTAGCCCTCATTATTGGCATTATGGATACGAGCATCTAAATGGAATAGTGCCTCGTTATATCCAGCCATCCAAAACTCCCTGGGATGTTTATGGAATTGAAATGTTAGCCTCTCAAGATTCTCGTGAAGACTTTGGATGAAAAGTCCATTATTCTCCAACTCTGATTTCTTGGCAGAGATTTCTTTCTCTAGTTTTCTTGGACAATTCAGACAAAGCCCGATCTTTTGCATTCAATTGATACGCCTGAGTTTCCAATGTTGATTGAGTACGAGATTATTCAATAGTACGACGAAGAGTTCTTGATCGACCCCGAGCAGGTGGAGTGTTTTGTTCCTCGACAACATCCTGAGTAACTCTTCCTCGTCCACGAGAACCTCTTCCTCATCCCCGAGTAGCAGTAGAAGTGCCCGACCTTCTCAGGGTGTCCAACTCTTACCTTAATTTGGCATTCTCAACCTCTAGGAAGGAAAATCCCTCATCAGTCACTGGGATTACAGTTGTTGAAGAAGAGGCTGCAGACTTAAACTGTGCTAGCTCCTTCTTCAAATTGTTATTTTCTTATTCTAGCAGCTCGGCAATTTGTCTACAGGCTTCAACTTCACCCTTTAGGGTCCTCTCCCTGACATCGTACCCAACAAGCATTTTGTCATAACCTGTTTCAGCACTAAGTTGTTTGAGTTTCTTCTCATAACCTTCGTGCAAAAGAACTGAAGACTCTTTATATTGCTGATGAAGTTTGTCGAGGGTACCTTGTAAGTCTTCAATCATTTCGTAATAGATAAGGTTATTGGCCACAACTCGGTCAAGTAAACCCTTCAGGTACTGATAAGCCTCAACTGCCTGCTCTGAAGAATCATGGCCAAGGATGTCAGCAATTTCTGATGCACTTAGGTCTGTGTGACCAGCCTTATAATATTCATGGCATTGTTGCATCAGCTTTGTATCATTGGCAGATATCAGTTCCATTCTAGCCATAAACTAATAAAGAAGAGAAGGCAAGCATTGATAAAAAGCAAACAGAGCATCAACAATGTAAAGGAGCAAAAAGAGGTGATTTTATTACATCATCAAAAAGAGTACATCGTTCAGAATACAAAGTACAAGTAAAAGAAAAACAGAAAGAGAATACCGAACAACTTCACACCTTTTCCTTGTCTCCCAAGACTTTCTCGGGAGGCTGGGACGAGGAGCTTAGTTGCTCGGTGGGAACAATGATTTGATTGGCAGAAGCTGGGACTTGTTCAGGAGGAGCAAGCAAGGATGAAATCTCCTCGGTGATTGTCTGGTTGGGTTGTGGATCAAGGACTTGATCTCCCACTGTCATTGAAGACTCTTCAGATGCAGCTTCGTCTTCATCCTCATCTTTAATTACAGGAGGAGGGTCAGGAAGATGTTGTTGAAATAATTTAGAGTCCTCGCTCACTTTCAATTCTTGCAAGGCAGCAACCCAACCATCTCAGAAGTATTTCAAACTCCAATACTGCACCTGGGTCATCATTGCTGCTACCCCCTATCCCATCCTTTGTCCCAACCAGTTCGAAAGGATTTTTTCACAGCCACTTTTCTCTTCATTTTCTCCGAGGAGAGCTTCTCGGATAGAAGATCCTCGGTGGCTTTCAACTTGGCCTCCACCTCCTCCTTCTAGCAATTTACTTCTCGTAGAAGGGTCAACTCTTCCTCAGCTGATTTCAATTTATTTTCAAGCTCCCCAAAGGTACTGAATTCTCGGCATATTTCTTATTCTCTCTCTCCAAGTCCTTCACTTTATTTCCCAACTTCACCTCCTCTGCCTCAGACGCAGCCAACTTCTTCTCCCATTCACCCTTATCCTCGTCATATTTTTAACGGGAATCCTTCAGAGATTGGGCCAAACCTTGAAAAGCGTCCTCTACTCCAGACGAGGAGCTAGAAGCCTTGATTGCTTCATATTTCTTCACTATGGTGTTAAAGCAACTCACCAGCTGAAAAAGAAGGTAATGACAAGTCAGTGCCGAGATACATATATTGACTGAAAGAAAGAAAAATTCAAGATAAGAGAAACTTACTGAAGCAATATGACGAGTAGCTAGGGATGTCAGCATATCCCTAGACATGTTTTCTTTAATTCCTTGAACTTCAGGGATGGTCCAAGTCTTCACCGAGATGATTGCAGAACTCGGGGGAATAATTGTTGGCACACCAGCTCCACTAACTTGGAGCTGGGGAATGGCTTCAGAAAAACTGACCAAGGAGGATTTCTTCAGTCTCCTCGGTGTATTTTCAACAACCTCAACCAAAGAAGAACTTTTGGTTGGAGAGATGGTGATTACTTCCACGGGTGCATCCTTCTGCACAGGAGCTACTGGGGGCTTCTCGGCAACCTTCTGAGGAGCAACAGAAGGAGCATCATCCACTTTCTTTATCCCCTTTGGGACATCAGTCTTGATTCTCTTTCCATCTCCAGCAGAGGAGGTCTCCTCGAAGATAGCAGGAACTCTTCTCTTGCCCATCTTCTGACTCAAAGGAATGTGAGAGTCTGGTGAAGAATCTTCAGAAGCTGGCAATGGTTCACTTATGCTAACCATAGGACGAGCAGTAAAGGATGACGTATAGCTCCTATACTGCAACAAGTATGAGGCAGACCTGACGTGCTCATCTGCATCTTTCTGATGCAAGCTCCAAATATGTTTCAAATTCTTTATATTAACTTCTGATTCTTTGGGAGTTTTTCTCTTGCTGTCAACTGCAAACAAAAACATATTGAAATGTCAATCATGCATTTATTCGAACATAATGAAATCATAATTTCAGAAATGAAATAAAATGAAAATAACCAATCCCATTGCCATATGGAGGGCATTTGGGACCCTCATATACTGCATCTCCAACCAAAGGGGCATGTTGCCAATTTTTTATAACTGCCCCATGTTCAAAATAATCCCTATTTGCATTAGGGAGATTGACTACTAAAGCCCTATTCAAAAATCTAGTTTTTAGATAATAAACATTATTAAAAATAGCCCATCTAGTACATAATCTCAGGAATTCCTATACGAGTTCCATGAGTTTGATTTAACCTATACACCCCATTAACTATTCTCCATGTGTTGGGGGCTATTTTTGCAGGGATGACGTCGAAATATTGACAGAACTCTAAGCACAGAGGATTTGGTGGAAAAGAAAATCCACATTCAGTAGTAAACAGACTGGGGAACCAGTGTCCCTCAGCCAAACGAAAATAATCTAAAGGCTCAGAAAGATTTTCCAAGGTTACCCAAGATGGAATGGAAAAGTCAGAACGGAATTTATCAAGAGATTCAATAATATAAACCATGGTGAATAAAAGAAATAAAGAAGAAGGAAGAAAATCTTACAGGAAAAAGGGAGATCTGTTGACAACAAACGAAAACAAGGATGAACGCACAAGAGAAAGAAAGACTATGGAAAACTCGAAAGCAGAAGATTGGGAAAGGTAGAAGACGGTATGATTTCCTAAGAAGTTTAAATACTTTGCCTTTGGAAACGGTGAAAGAAATGATTACAAAAAGGAAACTATTATGCTACCGACGGCTAAAAGGACAAAAAGTGCACGAAGATCGAAGCGCTTATAAAAAATGCAAAAAGGCGGATTCTGCGAATTTGGAAGGAAATTCAAATACGAAGAAAATGCTCCTAAAACCCAGGAAGTTCATTTAATATTGCCATATACGGAGAAAGAATGTTCCATACTCCTCAAAGTTCGAAATATGAAACATTGGGGGCTTCTGTTGATACCAAAATTAGTATGCTGATATAGACGAATCACAAGAAGACACGTGTCGATCTACTTGGCACAATAGCAACGAGGAAGTCTATTCCTCCGACCAAATCAGACTCACTCCGAGCAACAAGAATACTCCGAGGAACTCCACCTCTTCGAGGAACTCCAACGCTCCGAGGAACTACAACTCTACGAGGAACTCCATCTCTCTGAGGAACTCCAACGCTCCGAGGAACAACAACTCTATGAGGAACTTTTGAACGATGAGAAACTAAGGCGGTTCGAACTGCATCTTGACCACAGCATTGATTGCCAGATAATCAACAGTTCAACTATTCATTGAATGCTTATCATCTTAACGCACACGTTTGAAGAGCATTAAATGAATTACCCCTTCGTATGTATATCATTTAATGTATCACCCTTTCAGATTATAGCCTCAAGGCTATAAATACATTGTATCACCCTCATTCAAGGGGACCGGAATTTCTTGATAGAACTTGTAATCGAGAATTTCCAAAACACTCAGCAATAACATAACAGTGGACGTAGGCCATTCTTATAAGGCTGAACCACTTTAAAATTTTTTGTCTTATTTATTTATCTGTGATTGAATAATTAGAGCGATCTAATTTTTTACATCAACAGATTGGCGCCGTCTGTGGAAAACGACTGTTGTTATCATTTTTCACCAAGAATTATTCATCATCAATGGCAAACAATCCAGAATTTAGCAATCGAAACGCTGGAAATGCTGGAAATCCTCCAAATCCTTCAGCACCTCCAGATCTGGCTGGAATTATGACGAATCTGGCTCAAGGACAAACCTCCATGCAAGAAACAATGTGTTAACTCATACAAACCCTTCATGGCGGTGCACCTGCGCATTCAGGACAGCGAAGTGGTCAGAGATAAACATATTTACTTTCTTCACGATCCAAGCGTACTGAGTCATATCGTAATGAGGAATCTAATGATTTCTCTTATCAACCTGGGCAAACTTCGTCAATACGGGCTATAGATACTGATCA
The DNA here is from genome assembly GCA_949130495.1 of Sambucus nigra. Taxonomy (NCBI): domain Eukaryota; kingdom Viridiplantae; phylum Streptophyta; class Magnoliopsida; order Dipsacales; family Adoxaceae; genus Sambucus; species Sambucus nigra. The sequence continues at coordinate 364,283,113 of OX422213.1, read as the reverse complement.
ACGTATCACTCTTTCTCCAGAAAGACCCAGCGCCTTGGAAAGATTGAGCAGAGCATCTCCTTTCAGCCGATTAGGCCCTAGAAGGAATAGGAGTCCACCTAAGACCATATCGAGGAGTTTTTGACAACCATCAGATCTAAGAGAAGGATCAGCACAATCACGACCAGTTGTTCGTCAAGATAGATCTCAGGAGGCTACTTCAGAACAATCAATTGTTCGAACTAATAGGCCCGAGGAGGGAAATGATGCGTGGAAAGGTTCCATTCAGCGGTTGGAGGATAGATTAGGAGAAATGGCTAAGGCAAAGAATCCCCTACCACGAACGTTTGTTCGAGGGACACCTTTTGTACAGGCCATCGTGGATTTTCCTACATGGTCGAAATTTAAAGCGCCCGTGGTGACCCCCAAGTATGATGGAAAGACAGATCCAGTTTTACACATAGAAAAATATCAGGCTGCTACCAAAATCTATGTTGTCCCCGACGAGATGAGATGTAGAGCATTCTCGGGAACTCTTACTGGATCTGCCCAAATATGGTACAACAATCTTCCTCGGGGAAAGATTTCAACTTTCTTTTAGTTGGCCGAATTGTTCATTAACAATTTTTGTTTTGAGGCAAAACCAGTAAAACGAGTAGCACATTTATTAAGTGTTAGACAAAAATCTGGCGAAAGTACTAGAGATTACATAACTCGTTTTAATAATGAGAAGCTAGAAGTCATAGATTATGAAGAAAAGACAGCAATTACCGCTTTGATGAGTGGGTTGTTGCCTAACAAGTTGTACTACACTTTGGCCAAAGATCCACCTACAACTATGTCAGAGTTGATGGCAAAAGCGGCCAAAATCATGAATGCCGAGGAGGCTATGGCTGCGAAGAAGAACATGGATAAAGAAACCAAGGTGGAAATCGACAAATCTAAGAAGAAAGAGCATAAGGTCAATGGCGGTGACAGGCATTCCAAGAGTAATAAAACATCATGGGAAGTCCTAAAGAAATTTGATAATTATACTCCTTTGAAAATGGGTATTAATCATGTCTTGGAAGAAATCAAGAATAGCGAGGAGGTAAAGTGGCCGAAGAAATTGAGGTCAGACCCTGATACGAGGAACAGGGATAAATATTGCGAGTTTCATAAGGATCGTGGTCATATGAACAAAAATTGCATAGCTCTTCAGAACGAGATTGAAACACTCATCCGAAGAGGAAAGCTAGCAAAGTATGTTGATTGGGGAGGGGAAAGAAGAAATAATGATCGAACTAGAGAGAGTTCTAGATCTCCTCGTCGAACAGAGGAGAAAAAGAAGAGAAATCATGAAGATGATCCAGATGATGACCCCGATCTTCCCAAGAAATCGAGGCAGCCAGAACGAGAGGTATTTTCCATACGTTTTGGTTCATTTGATTGTAATGTTATTAGAGGAGGAGATGAAGGAGGAGGAGACCTTACTGCAGAAAGAAAGGCTTACCTCGGAGAGGCCCAAGCTTTCTCGTACATTCAGTGAATAAATTTGGCTGAGGAGGATCGTCCGAGGAAGGTAAACAAAGAGAAGATGGTCATTGGCTTTTTGAAAAATGACCTGGCAGGTGTTCTTTACCCTCACGACGACCCTTTGGTGATCAAAATGAGGATGAAAGAAGTAGTGATTTCAAGGGTTCTGGTAGATAATGGTAGCTCGGCAGACATCATGTACTATTGATGCTTTGACAGTTTAAATTTGAAATTATCTCAATTGGAACCTTATCACAGACCCCTCCTAGGTTTTGCTGGCGAGAAAGTTTTTCCACTTGGTACGATCAAGTTGGATATATTCATTGGAACTTGGCTTGCTTGTCGAACAGAGATAATACGTTTCTTTGTGATGGATAAGAATGTGCAGTCAGCCTACAACATCATCATGGGAAGAGTTGGTTTGAAGAAGTTCGAAGCAGTTCCATCTACAGTACATCAGTGCTTAAAATTCCCAACAAATTTCGGAGTAGGAGTTGTGAAGGGTGATCAAAAAGTAGCTTGGGAATGCTATTATTCATCTGCCGAGCAAGAGGAGCTTGAAGAGTCAAGGAAAAAGACTACTACCTACCAGGTGGAAGAAGGTACAGAAATTGAAATACTTGATCCCAGGGATGAATCCCAACTTGTAAAAGGACAGGTGGTGGAATCTACAGAAAATGTTATTTTAGACGACGAGCATCCTGAACGAGTAACCCATATAGGTTCGTCGTTAGATGCTTCAATAAAACAGGAGTTGATAACTTTCTTGAGAAACAGGAAGAAAACTTTTGCGTGGAGTCATGAAGGCATGACAGGAATAGATCCAAACTTCTTATGTCACGAGCTCAATGTGAATAAGGATATCAAGCCTGTAAAGAAAAGAAGAAGAGTATTTAGCCCCGAGAAGAATCAAGCTATACAAAAGGAGGTCGAGAAGCTCCAGAAAGCCCAATTCATTGAAGATGTGAAGTATCCAGACTGGTTGGCAAATGTAGTGATGGTGAAGAAGAAAAACAATAAATGGAGAATGTGTGTTGATTTCACCGATCTTAACAAGGCATGCCCAAAGGATCACTTTCCATTGCCCAGAATTGATCAACTAGTGGATGCTACCTCAGGACACGACCAGATTAAAATGGAACCTGAAGACAGAGAAAGTACTTCTTTTATTACCCCTAGGGGAACTTATTGTTATAATGTTATGCCTTTTGGTTTGAAAAATGCAGGAGCGACATACCAGCGGCTGATGAACAAGGTTTTTGCCGAACAAATCAGTTGCAATATGGAAGTCTATGTCGATGATATGCTAACAAAGAGCAAGAAAGCTGTTGATCATCTAGTTGACTTAGGTCAGACCTTTGATCAACTCGATAAATACCAAATGAAGCTCAACCCGACGAAGTGCACATTTGGAGTACGAGAAGGAATGTTTCTCGGATACATCGTCAATCAGTGAGGTATTGAAGCGAATCCAAAAAAGATCAAAGCTCTTTTAGGGTTGCGATCTCCAACGATGAAGAAAGAAGTGCAGAGTCTTACAGGACGAGTTGCAGCGCTCAATAGATTTGTATCTCGAGCAACTGATAGGTGCCTTCCATTCTTTAAAACACTCCGAAAAACTTTCGAGTGGAATGATGAATATGAAAAAGCCTTTCAAGACTTGAAGAAATATCTGGGAACACCTCCACTGCTGTCCAGGCCAGTGATGGGAGAAAAGTTGTACTTATACCTGGCAGTATCAGAGAATGCAGTCAGCTCGGCATTGATCAGATTGGAGAATGGAATCCAGAAGCCAATTTATTACACAAGTAAGGCTTTCCGAGGAGCAGAGATCAGATACCCAAAGCTGGAAAAATTGGCATTGACATTAATTGAAGCAAGTAGAAGAATGAGGCCTTATTTCCAGGCCCATACCATCGTCGTATATACCGACATGCCATTGAGACAAGCCCTTCATAAGCCAAAAAAATCAGGAAGACTGATGTATTGGGCCATAGATCTCGGTGAATATGATATTGTGTATAAACCCAGATCATCATTAAAAGGGCAGGCTGTAGCAGACTTTATAGCAGAATTTACATATCCCGATACCCCCGAGGAGTAAAATTTGCTCACTGACCAACTTGTGGATGTTACAGGATCAACAGACATAAGTCCAGATCAACTCCGGCTGGTAAAAGGGCTTGTGGATGTAGAAAGATCATCAAATTCAAACCCTGACCAACTCCGGTTGGTAAAAGGGCGAGAAGAGATGGTTGACGAAGAACGAAAAATACCAGGGGAGGATGAAAGGAAACAGCAGATATTTCACTGAGGAACTCTGTCAGATAAGAAATTTGAAGACGAGTTACCTACATGGAGATTATATGTAGATGGGTCATCTTGTACAACAGGTTGTGGGGCAGGGATTGTTTTAAACACCCCAGACGAGATTGACGTGGAATATGCCTTACGATTCCAATTCAAAACTTCCAATAATGAGGCTGAGTATGAAGCCTTAATAGCAGGTCTTAATTTAGCAAAGATTATGGAAGCGCAACAAGTGATGGTATTTAGTGATTCTCAATTAATTGTGAATCAGATGATGGGAACGTACGCAGTTAAAGGAGAATTAATGGTCAAGTATCATCCAAAGGTGATGGAGTTATTGGCAGAATTTGATGCCATTCAGTTGATCAGAATACCAAGAATAGAAAATGCACAAGCAGACGTATTGTCCCGACTAGCATCAGCTACTCGTACCGAGCTGCGAAGAACGATACCAATTGAAGTACTAGAAAGTCGGAGCATAGATAAAAACCTGATGACGAATGTTATTACCCTTGATTTAGGACCATCTTGGATGGATCCCATCAGGGCATATATTGAGGAGGGAGAATTGCCAGAGGATAAGCTCGTTGCCAAGAAATTGAAGTTTAAAGCTGCTCGGTATATACTAACTAATGGTGTTTTGTATAGACGAGGAATTATGGCAGGATTGCAAAGATGTGTGCATTCCTTCGAGGTGAAGGAATTGATTGAAGAGATCCATGAAGGGTCCTGTGGAGCCCATGTAGCAGGTCAGACACTTTTGCAAAGGGTGATGACACAAGGATACTACTGGCCAATGATGAGGGCTGATTGTATAGCCTATGCTAAGAGATGTGATAAATGCCAACGTTTTTCCTCCATCCGACGAACTCCACAAGCATTGTTGACACCCATAACTTCCCCTTGGCCTTTCGCCATGTGGGTAATGGATCTGGTTGGACCACTGCCAACGACCCGAGGATGATTCAAGTACCTCGTCGTCGCAGTGGATTATTTTACTAAGTGGGTAGAAGCTGAGCATCTGATTGATATGACATACGAGAAGGTGTACCAATTCATTTGGAAGAACATCATCTGCCGATATGGTCTCCCTCATGCCTTTATCACATACCATGGAACACAATTTGATAACGAGGAGTTTGCCGCCTATTGTCATCAGTAAAACATTTTGAAGGTTCATTCAGCACCAGGCCATCCTCAAAGCAATGGGCAGACTGAAGTGACGAATAGAACATTACTAAATGGTTTGAAGAAGAGGCTAAGTGAGGCTAAAGCTAGTTGGATTAATGAGCTACAGTCAGTATTGTGGGCTTACCGAACAACTCCCCGAGCAGCAACTGGAGAATCACCATATATGTTGGCATTTGGAAGTGAGGCTATAATACCTGCTGAGTTGGGTCTTCCAACACATAGAGTGCTGAATTACAATTCCCCAGTCAGCGACTTGATGAGGAGATTAGATTTGGACATGCTCGAGGAAGCTAGAGAAGAGGCAGCCATTAGGAATGTTTCTTATCAACAGCGAACAGTCTTGTTCTACAACAAGAGGGTGAAAAAATGCGACTTAAAAGAAGGAGATTACGTGCTAAAGAAGGTCATTCAGAAGCACAATAAGTTGGAAGCAAACTGGCATGGACCTTACCGAGTTACTGAAGTTGTCCGACCAAGAATTTACCGAATAGAAACTCTAGAAGGAGAGGAATTTAAGAATGCATGGAATGATGAACATCTACGTAAGTATTATCAATGATGTAAAATGTAAAGCAGTTCCATCAATATGAATAAAACGATGATATTTCACAATCTTCTCTCCTTTTATTGAAAGTTTTTCGGGGAATACTAGTGTGTTTAACACTATACTGCTCGGCAGTAAAAAGAAGACGATAGTTCAAACCCACGACCAACTCCGGTTGATAAAAGGGCGAGAACAAATTATACTCCTTTGGTTAGGAGGCGTACACTAGTGTGACCAACTCCGGTTGCTAAAAGAGCAAGTGGAAATGATAGTTCAAACCCACGACCAACTCCGATTGGTAAAAGGGCAAGAACAAATTATACTCCTTTGGTTAGGAGGCGTACACTAGTGTGACCAACTTAGATTGGTAAAAGAGCTAGTGGACATGATAGTTCGAACTCAGACCAACTCTGGTTGGTAAAAGAGCGAGAACACGAGACTCCTAAAAAGGCCAATCTCAGTTGGTTAGGAAACAAGATATGATCTCAAATGCCAACTTATGTTGGTCGGGAAGTAGGTTTATTACATAAAAGTTCCTCGGAGAACAAATATTCCAAACTGAACCAACTATAGTTGGTCGGTGATAAAAACCCATTAACTGTAGTTGGTCGACGAGGAAAAATCATCGACCTTGGTTGGTCGGGCACATTTTACGAAAAAGACTATAATTAGTTGGGGATAAAAATTCTCACTAACTATAATTAGTCGACGAGCACAATTTGACAACCTTGGTTGGTTGGAATAATTTTCAACATTTTTATACTCAATACTTTATTATTAAGTGAATTGGTCGATGAACCACACAATATTGTTATGCAAGCACAAATATAAAGTGTTTGACAAGCACAAGACAAGAGTAATACAAATTTGTAAACAAAAATGAAAGTCTTTCATTAAAATTCAAAATAAATTACAAGTTACATATGTGTACTAACAATTACATTGAAATTCCTATTCTCTTGGTTTTTTCCCCTCAGCTTTTGAAATAGGTTCCTCGCCAGCAGGCGGATCATTTAAAGTCTGAGGAGAGTTAATAAAGTTCAAGTCCTTCATCATTCTAACGTTCATCACAGAAAGACGATCTAGCAGATGCTCAGGATGAGATACTTCAAACTGAGAATGCAAACTGTAGTCACTAAGATAATTTGCAATTAGGCTCCGAGGAATGGCACGAGCTGGTATCCATTCCATGTCCAACTTGAACGGTGGCATAGGCAAGTCAAGCAATCCAGGCTCATAGTAGTCCCATAAATAGTGTCCCTGTTCGAGTTTCAATACACATAAGGCATTCAGCCAACCTTGTTTGTAGCCCTCATTATTGGCATTCTGGATACGAGCATCTAAATGGAATAGTGCCTCGTTATATCCAGCCATCCAAAACTCCCTGGGCTGTTTATGGAATTGAAATGTTAGCCTCTCAAGATTCTCGTGAAGACTCTGGATGAAAAGTCCATTATTCTCCAACTCTGATTTCTTGGCAGAGATTTCTTTCTCTAGTTTTCTTAGACAATTCAGACAAATCCCGGTCTTTTGCATTCTATTGATACGCCTGCGTTTCCAATGTTGATTGAGTACGAGATTCTTTAGTAGTACGACGAAGAGTTCTTGATCGACCCCGAGAAGGTGGAGTATTTTGTTCCTCGACAACATCCTGAGTAACACTTCCTCGTCCACGAGAACCTCTTCCTCATCCCTGAGTAGCAGTAAAAGTGCCCGACCTTCTCAGGGTGTCCAACTCTTACCTTAATTTGGCATTCTCAACCTCTAGGAAGGAAAATCCCTCATCAGTCACTGGGATTACAGTTGTTGAAAAAGAGGCTGCAGACTTATACTGTGCTAGCTCCTTCTTCAAATTGTTATTTTCTTGTTCTAGCAGCTCGGCAATTTGTCTACAGGCTTCAACTTCACCCTTTAGGGTCCTCTCCCTGACATCGTACCCAACAAGATTTTTGTCATAACCTGTTTCAGCACTAAGTTGTTTGAGTTTCTTCTCATAACCTTCGTGCAAAAGAACTGAAGACTCTTTATACTGCTGATGAAGTTCGTCGAGGGTACCTTGCAAGTCTTCAATCATTTCGTATTAGGCCATGTTATTGGCCACAGCTCGGTCAAGTAAACCCTTCAGGTACTGATAAGCCTCAACTGCCTGCTCTGAAGCATCATGGCTAAGGATGTCAGCAATTTCTGATGCACTCAGGTCTGTGTGACCAGCCTTATAATATTTATGGCATTGCTGCATCAGCTTTGTATCATTGGCAGATATTAGTTCCATTCTAGCCATAAACTAATAAAGAAGAGAATGCAAGCATTAATAAAAAGCAAACAGAGAAGCAACAATGTAAAGGAGCAAAAAGAGGTGATTTTATTACATCATCAAAAAGAGTACATCGTTCAGAATACAAAGTACAAGTAAAAGAAAAATAGAAAGAGAATACCGAACAACTTCACACCTTTTCCTTATCTCTAAAGACTTTCTCGGGAGGCTGGGACAAGGAGCTTGGTTGCTCGGTGGGAACAATGATTTGATTGGTAGAAGCTGGGACTTGTTCAGGAGGAGCAGGCAAGGATGAAATCTCCTCAGTGATTGTCTGGTTGGGTTGTGGAGCATGGACTTGATCACCCACTATCATTGAAGACTCTTCAGATGCAGCTTCGTCTTCATCCTCATCTTCAATTACAAGAGGAGGGCCAGGAATATGTTGTTGAAATAATTCAGAGTCCTCGCTCACTTTCAATTCTTGCAAGGCAGCAACCCAACCATCTCAGAAGTATTTTAAACTACCATACTGCACCTGGGTCATCATTGCTGCTACCCCCTATCCCATCCTTTGTCCCAACCAGTTCGAAAGGATTTTTTCACCGCCACTTTTCTCCTCATTTTCTCCGAGGAGAGATTCTCGGATAGAAGATCCTCGATGGCTTTCAACTTGGCCTCCACCTCCTCCTTCTGGAAATTTACTTCTCGCAGAAGGGTCAGCTCTTCCTCAGCTGATTTCAATTTATTTTCAAGCTCCCCAAAGGTACTGAGCTTCTTGGCATATTTCTTATTCTCTCTCTCCAAGTCCTTCACTTTATTTCCCAACTGCACCTTCTCTGCCTCAGACCCAGCCAACTTCTTCTCCCATTCACCCTTATCCTCATCAAATTTTTTACGGGAATCCTTCAGAGATTGGGACAAACCTTGAAAAGTGTCCTCTACTCCAGACGAGGAGCTGGAAGCCTTGATTGCTTCATCTTTCTTAACTATGGTGTTAAAGCAACTCACCAGCTGAAAAATAAGGTAATGATAAGACAGTGTCGAGATACATATATTGACTGAAAGAAAGAAAAATTCAAGATAAGAGAAACTTACTGAAGCAATATGACGAGTAGCTAGGGATGTCAGCATATCCCTAGACATGTTTTCTTCAATTCCTTGAAATTCAGGGATGGTCCAAGTCTTCACCAAGCTCATTGCAGAACTCGGGGGAATAATTGTTGGGACACCAGCTCCACTAAATTGGAGCTGGGGAATGGCTTCAGAAAAACTGACCGAGGAGGATTTCTTCAGTCTCCTCGGTGTCTTTTCAACAACCTCAACCAAAGAAGAACTTTTGGTTGGAGAGATGGTGATTACTTCCACGGGTGCATCCTTCTGCACAGGAGCCACTGGGGGCTTCTCGGCAACCTTCTGAGGAGCAACAAAAGGAGCAGCATCCACTTTCTTTGTCCCCTTTGGGACATCAGTCTTGTTTCTCTTTCCATCTCCAGCAGAGGAGGTATCCTCGAAGATAGCAGGAACTCTTCTCTTGCCCATCTTCTGACTCAAAGGAATGTGAGAGTCTGGTGAAGAATCTTCAGAAGCTGGCAATGGTTCACTAATGCTAACCATAGGACGAGCAGTAAAGGATGACGTATAGCTCCTATACTGCAACAAGTATGAGGCAGACCTGACGTGCTCATCTGTAACTTTCTGATGCAAACTCCAAATATGTTTCAAATGCTTTATATTAACTTCTGATTCTTTGGGAGTTTTTCTCTTGCTGTCAACTGCAAACAAAAACATATTGAAATGTCAATCATGCATTTATTCGAACATAATGAAATCATATTTTCAGAAATGAAATAAAATGAAAATAACCTATCCCATTGCCATATGGAGGGCATTTGGGACCCTCATATACTGCATCTCCAACCAAAGGGGCATGTTGCCAATTTTTTATAACTACCCCATGTTCAAAATAATCCCTATTTGCATCAGGGAGATTGACTACTAAAGCCCTATTCAAAAATCTAGTTTTTAGATAATAAACATTTTCTAAAATAGCCCATCTATAACAGTACATAATCTCAGGAATTCCTATACGAGTTCCATGAGTTTAATTTAACCTATACACCCTATTAACTATTCTCCATGTGTTGGGGGATATTTTTGCAGGGACGACATCGAAATATTGACAAAACTCTAAGCACAGAGGATTTGGTGGAAAAGAAAATCCACATTCAGAAATAAACAAACTCGGGAACTAGTATCCCTCAGCCAAACGAAAATAATCTAAAGGCTCAGAAAGATTTTCCAAGGTTACCCAAGATGGAAAAGTCAGAATGGAATTTCTCAAGAGATTCAATAATATAAACCATGGTGAATAAAAGAAATGAAGAAGAAGGAAGAAGATCTTACCAGAAAAAGGGAGATCTGTTGACAACAAACGGAAACAAGGATGAACGCACAAGAGAAAGAAAGACTATGGAAAACTCGAAAGCAGAAGATTGGGAAAGGTAGAAGACGGTATGATTGCCTAAGATGTTTAAATACTTTGCCTTGGGAAACGGTGAAAGAAATGATTACAAAAAGGAAACTATTAGGCTACCGACGCCTAAAAGGACAAAAAGTGCACGAAGATCGAAGCGCTTATAAAAAATGCAAAAAGGCGAATTCTGCGAATTTGGAAGGAAATTCAAATACGAAGAAAATGCTCCTAAAACCCAGGAAGGTCATTTAATATTTCCATATACCGATAAAGAATGTTCCATACTCCTCAAAGTTCGAAATATGAAGCATTGGGGGCTTCTGTTGATACCAAAATTAGTATGCTGATATAGACGAATCACAAGAAGACACGTGTCAATCTACTTGGCACAATAGAAACGAGGAAGTCTATTCCCCCGACCAAATCAGACTCATTCCGAGCAACAAGTATACTCCGAGGAACTCAAGCTCTTCGAGAAACTCCAACGCTCCGAGGAAGTACAACTCTACGAGGAACTCCAGCTCTCCGAGAAACTCCAACTCTCCGAGGAACTACAACTCTACGAGGAACTTTTGAATGACGAGCAACTAAGGCGGTTCGAACTGCATCTTGACCACAGCATTGATTGCCAGATAATCAACAGTTCAAATATTCATTGAATGCTTATCATCTTGACGCGCACGTTTGAAGAGCATTAAATGAATACCCCTTCATATGTATCATTTAATGTATCACCCTTTCAGATTATAGCCTCAAGGCTATAAATACATTGTATCACCCTCATTCAAGGGGATCGAAATTTCTTGATAGAACTTGTAATCGAGAAATTCCCAAAACACTCAGCAATAACATAACAGTGGACGTAGGCCATTCTTATAAGGCTGAACCACTTTAAAATTCTTTGTCTTATTTATTTATCTGTGATTGAATAATTAGAGCGATCTAATTTTTTACATCAACAATGATTTTAATCCCAAGTCTGGCATTTTATAAATTTTTATCATGTTCTCCAACCGAGCATCTCTAATCGTGCGGTGAGTCGCCAAATCCTATTTTGATCCCATATGAGGTGTTTGTGCTTCTCGCAGGGCCGTTTAGGAGCTATTTTGCAATTTTCCTATTCAACAAAAAGTTTTCTAGCCTAAGTCTTGCTATTTGCAAATTTTGGTACTATTCTCTAATCAAGTATCCCCTAACCATGCGGTCAGTTGCCACATGTTATGTTGGTCCCATGGGATGTATATATGCTTCTCGCGAGGCCGTTTGGGGGTTGTTCTGCATTTTCGTCGTTCAACGACATGTTTCCAAGCCTAAGTCTTGATATTTGCAATTACCGATCATGTTATCCAACTAGGCATTCCATGACCGCGTGGTCAGTTGCCACGTGTTATGTTGGTCCAAAGGGAAGTGTTTGTGCCTTTTATGAGGCTATTTAGGATATATTTTTTGTTTTTGCCATTCAAGGACATGTTTCAAGCCTAAGTCTGGGTATTTGCAATTTTTGGTCATGTTCTTTAAATTAACATCCCGTGACCACACAGTCATTTTCCACATGTTATGTTTGTACCGTAGAAGGTGGTCGTGCCTCTCATAAGACCGTTCGGGGGCTGTTTGCATTTTTAATGTTCAACGACTGTTTGCATTTTTAATGTTCAACAGTATGTTTTCAAGCCTAAGTCAGGCTCTTATCAATTTTTGGTCATGCTCTCTAATCGTGCATCCCATGTCCACGTAGTTAATTGCCACGTGTTACATTGATCCCATGGTAGGTTCCTGTGCATCTTGCGGGGCCTTTTGGGAGATGTTTTGCATTTTTTCCATTCAACGCATTTTTGCCATCTCGCGGGGCCATTTGGTGGTTGTTTTGCATTTTCATATTTCAACAACTTGCTTTTAAGCCCAAGTCTGGCGATTTGCAATTTTGTTCATGTTCTCTAGTCAAGTGTCCCGTGACCATGCGATCAGTTGCCACATGTTATATTGATCCCGTAGGAGGTGTCCGCGATTCTTTCATGGTCGTTTAGGAGTTGTTTTGTGCATTTTCTATTCAACAATATATTTTCAAGCCTATGTATTGCTATTAGAAATTTTTGGTCATGTTCTCCATTCGGGCATCCCATGACCATGCATTAGTTGCCACAAGTTACGTTGTTCCCGTGGAAGGTGTATGTTCCTCTAGTGGGTATGTTTCGGGGTTGTTTTACATTTTTCCTCTTCAACAATATGTTTTTAAGCCCAACTTCGGATATTTGTAATTATTGGTCATGTTCACTAACTGAGAATTCCGTGACCACGTGTTCCATTTCCATGTGTTACGTTTGTCCAGTGGGAGGTGTTTGTTCCTGTCATGGGGCCATATAGGGGATATTTTGTGTTTTTTCTCTTCAACGACATGTTTTCATGCCTAGGCCTAGCTATTTGGAATCTTTGGTCATGTTCTCCAATCGAGACTGCTATGAGCACGCAGTCAGCTACCACAAGTTATACTGGTCCCATCGAAGGTGTGTGCGCCTCTCGCGGGACCGTTTGGGGGTTATTTTGCATTTTTGCCATTTAAGGGCATGTTTTCATTCCTAAGTTTGGAGATTTATAGTTTTCGATTGAGCTCTCCAATCGGGCATCCCGTGACAACGCAATTTGTTGTCACATGTTATGTTGGCCCCATGGGTAGTGGTCGTGTCTCTCATGGAGCCATTTGGGTGATGTTTTACATTTTCACTGTTCAACAGCTTGTTTTCAAGTATATTCTAGATATTTTCAATTTTTGTCTATGTTTTCGAATCGGGCATCCCATCATCATGCAATCCGTTGCCACATGTTACGTTGGTCCATTGAGAGGTGTGTGTCCCTCTCGCGAGGCTGTTTGGGGGTTGTTTTGCATTTTCATCGTTCATAATATGTTTTCAAGCCAAAATGTGGATATTTGCAATTTTTGGTCATGTTCAATAATCGAGTATCTAGTGACCAAATGGTAAGATGACACGTGTTAATTTGGTCTCGTTGGAGGGGTATGTGCCTCTAGGATGGCCTTTTAGGGTCTATTTTGTATTTTTTGTCCAACAACATGTTTTTAACTGGGCATCTCGTCACCACGAGATCAGTTGCCATAAGTTATGATCATCCCGTGGAAGGTGTCCGTGCCTCTCGCGGGGCTATTTAGGGACTGTTTTGTGTTTTCGACGTTCAACATCATGTTTTCAAGCCTAAGTCTGGCAATTATTTATTTAATAATGTTCTCCAATCAGCATCCCAAGACCACGTGATTTGTTGCCACGTGTTGTGTTGGTTCCGTGGGAGTTTTTATGGCTTCTCATTGGGCTATTTTGCATTTTTGCCATTCAACTGCATATTTTCAAGCCTAAGTTATACTCTTTGCAAATTTTTGTCATGTTATCAAACTGGTCATCTCGTGACAAACAGTCTGTCTCCACGTGTTACGTTGGCCCAACGGAGATGTCTATGCCTCTCGAGGAGTTTTTTGGGAGCTATTTTGCAATTTCGATGTTCAATAGTATCTTTTCAAGCCTAAGTCTAGCTATTGGTATTTTCTGGTCAAGTTCTCCAATAGAGCATTTTGTGACCACATGGTCAGTTTTCATGTGTTTTGTTTATCCACGTGTTTCGTTGGTCCCATGGGAGGTGTCAGTGCCTTTCGTAGGGCCGTTTGCGGGATGTTTGGCATTATCGTCTTTTAATGGCATATTTTTAAGCCCCAATTTTGATAATTGTAGTTTTTTATCATGTTCTCCAACAGAGCATCCTGTGGCCATACGGTCAGTTGCCACGTGTTATTTTGATCCCCCAGGAGGGGTTCGTGCTTCTCACAAGGCCGTTTTCGAGATGTATTGTATATTTACTTTAAGTGGCATGTTTTCAAGTCTAATCTTGTTATTTGCAATTTTTAGTAATGTTCTCCAATCAGTCATCCCATGACCATGTGGTCAGTTGCCACATTTTACTCTAGTCCCATGGGAGGAGTATGTGCCCCATGTGAGTCCGTTTGGGGGTTGTTTTGCATTATTATCATTCAACGGTATGTTTTTATGCCTAAGTCTTGATATTTTCAAATAGTGGTCATGTTCTCCATCTGGGCATCCTGTGACCATGTTGTCAGTTTCCACTTGTTACGTTGGTCTCTAGGAAGTGTATGTGCCTTTTACGAGGTTATTTGGGAGATATTTTTTATTTTTTCCATTCAATGGCACGTTTTCAAGCCTAAGTCTGGCTATTTGTAATTTTTTGTCATGTTCTTCAACTGAGCATCCCGACACCACGCAGTCAGTTGCCACATGTCATGTTTGTAACGTGGAAGGTGTTCGCGCCTCTCACGAGACCGTTTGGGGGCTATTTTCTATTTTCGACGTTCAATGACATATTTCCAAGCCTAAGTATGACTATTATGAATTTTTGGTCATGCACTCCAATCGGGCATCCCATGACCACGCAGTTAGTTTCACGTATTTTGTTGGTCCCATGGGAGGTTCCCGTACCTCTCGCGCGGGTCGTTTGGGAGATATTTTGCATTTTTTCCATTTAATTCCATGTTTACAACCCTAAGTCTATTATATGCAATTTTTGGCGATGTTTTCCAATCGGGCATCCCATCACCACGTGATCAGTTTCCACGTGTTACGTTAGTCCCATAGGAAGTGTGCCTCCCTCTAGCGGGGCCATTTTCTTGCAATTTTGCATTTTCGACATTCACAACGTATTTTCAAGCCTAAGTCTATATATTTGTAATTTTTGGTCATGTTCTCCAATCTAGCATTCCATAAACACACGATCAGATGCCACATGTTACGTTGGTATCGTGGGAGGTGTCTATACCGTTCGCGGGGCCTTTAGGGCTATTTTACATTTATTTCCATTCAACGACATGTTTTTAAGCCTAACACTGGCTATTTATAATTTTTGGTCATGTTCTCCAACCAAGCATCCCATCACTATGCGGTCCGTTGCCACATGTTACGTTGGTCCCATCGAAGTTGTTCATGCCTCAAGCGAGGGCGTTAAGGGGCTATTTTGCATTTTTGCCGTTCAACAACATATTTTCAAGCTTAAGTGTGACTCTTTTAAATTTTTAGTAACGATATCGAATCGGACATCTCGTGACAACACGATTAGTTGTCACATGTTAGGTTGGTCCCGCGAGAGGTGGCTATGCCTCTAGCGGGGCCGTTTGGGGGAAATTTTGTTTTTACATTGTTCAACGACTTGTTTTCAAGCCCAAGTCTGACTATTTGCATTTTTTGGTCAAGTTCTTCTATCGGGCATCCCATGAGCATGCGGTTAAATGCCACATGTTATGTTAGTTCCGTGGAAGGTTTTCGTACCTCTTGCGGGGCCATTTAGGAGCTGTTTTGTGTTTTCAATGTTCAAAGGCATGTTTTGAAGCTTAAGTATGGCTATTTGAAATTTTGGTCATGTTCTCCTGTTGATATCCCTTGATCATGCGATTAGTAGCGACGAGTAAAGTTGGTTCCCTTAGAGGTTTTCATGCCTTGTGGCGAACCTTTTTTGCATTTTATCCACTCAATAGCATGTTTTCAATCGTAAGTCTTTCTATTTACAATTTTTTGTCATGTTCTCCAATCACACATTTCTTGATCACGCAGTCCATTTCCATGTATCACATTGGTCCCATGAGAGGTGTTTGTGCCTCTCACGGGACTATTTGGGGGTTGTTTTGAATTTTCCATCTTCAACGGCATGTTTTAAAGCCCAAGTCTGGCAATTTGTAATTTTGTTCACGTTCTCCAATCGAGCATTCCGTGACCATGTAGTCAGTTGCCACATGTTATTTTGGTCACGTGGATGGTATCTATACTTCTCACATAGCCGTTTAAGGGATGTTTTGTAGTTTTGTTATTCAACGACATGTTTTCAATCCTAAGTCTCGCTATTTGCAATTTTTGGTTATGTTCTCCAATAGGGGATTCCATAACGTAGTTAGTTTCCATACTAAACATTGGTCCCATGGAAGGTGTTTGTGCCTCTCGTGGGGCTTTTTGGTGTCTGTTCCTCTTGTGCATCTGTTTGGGAGCTATTTTGCGTTTTCTCCATTCAAAGGTATGTTTTAAAGATTAAATATGAACATTTTCAATTATTGGTCATGTTCACCAACCAAGCATCCCGTGAACATGTGGTCAGTTGCCACGTGTTATGTTTACCCTGTGGTAGGTGTCCGTGATTCTCACTGAGCTGTTTAGGGGATATTTGTGTTTTTACTGTACAATAGCATGTTTTCAAGCCTAAGTCTGGTTATTTGGAAATTTTGTTCATGTTCTCTAACCGGGCATAACGTTACCATGTGGACAATTATCACATGTTACGTTGGTCCCATGGGAGGTGTTTGTGCCTCAAGTGGAGCATTTTAGGATATTTTTCATTTTCACCGCTTAACGACATAGTTTCCAGCCTATGTCTGGATATTTGCAGTTTTTCTCATGTTTTCCAACTAGGGTCCTGTCACCGTATGATCAGTTCCCATGTGTTACGTTGATCTCGTGGGAGGTGTGTTCCCCTTTCGCGGTGACGTGGAGTAGTTATATTGGATTTTCTCCATTCACAACATGTTTTCAAGCCTAAGTGTGGATATTTGCAATTTTTTGTCATGTTATCTAATCGGACATCCCATGGCCACGCTATCTGATGCAACGTGCTACTTTGGTCTTATGGGAGGTGTTTGTGCCTATCAGAGGGCCATTTTGGGTGTATTTTTCATTTCATCCGTTCAATGGCATGTTTTCAATCAGGCATACCATCACCACGTGATTAATTTCCACATGTTACGTTCATCCCGTGAAAGGTTTTTGTGCCTCTCGTGGGGTCGTTTTGGGGTTGTTTTCTTCTTTTGATGTTCAACAACATGTTTTATAGCCTAAGTCTAGCTATTGGCAATTTTTGGCAATGTTCTCTAATCGACATCCCGTGACCATGCAATTAGTAGCCACATTTTATGTTGGTTCTGTGGGAGGTTTAAGTGGCTTCTCACAGGGCTATTTTGCATTTTTACCCATTCAACGACATGTTTTGAAGCCTAACTATGACTCTTTGCAAATTTTGGTCATGTTATCGAAACAGGAATCTCATGACCACGGGGCTAGTTGTTACGTTTGTCCCGCGGGAGGTGCCGATGCCTCTCGAGGAGCCATTTGGGGGCTGCTTTACGTTTTTGATGTTCAACAAAATTCTTTTAAGTCTAAGTCTGACTATTTATAATTTTTGGTCAAGTTATCGAACCAGGCATTTTTTGACCGCGCGGTTAGTTTCCATGTGTTACATTTCTCCACGTGTTACACTGGTCCCATTGCAGGCGTTCGTGCCTCACGAGGGGCCATTTGGGTCTTGTTTGGTGTGTTCATCGTTCAACGACATGTTTTTAAGCCCAAATCTAACTATTTTTAATTTGTTATCATGTTCTCCAACTGAGCGTCGCGAGACCATGCGCTCAGTTGTCACATGTTATTTTGATCACGTAAGAGGTGTCAGTGATTCTCACATAGTCGTTTAGGAGTTTTTTTGCGCTTTTTCTATTCAACGGTATGTTTTTAAGACGAAGTCTTTCTATTAGAAATTTTTGGTCATGTTCTCCAATCGGGCATCTCGTGACTATGCAGTCAGTTGCCACATTTTACGTCGGTCCCATGGGAGGTGTCTCTGCCTCTTATGGGTCTGTTTGTGGGTTGTTGTGCATTTTCTCCAGTTTGTTTTCAATCCTAAGTCTAGATATTTGCAATTAATTATCATGTTCACTAATAGAGCATCTCGTGACCACATGGTCTATTTCCACGAGTTACATTAATCCTGTGGGAGATGTCCGTGCCTCTCACGGGGCCATTTAGGAGATATTTTTTATTTTTCCCGTTCTACGTTTAATTTTCAAATAAAAATCTAGCTATTTGCAAGTTTTTGTCATGTTATGAAACTGGGCATCCCATGACAATGAAGTCAGTTGCCACGTGTTATGTTGGTATCGTGGAAGGTGTTCATGCCTCTCACAATACCGTTTGAGGGCTATTTTTCTTTTTTGCCATTTGAGAGCATGTTTTCAAGCCTCACTGTGGCTATTATCAATTTTTGTCTGCGCTCTCCACTAGAGTATTCGATTAGCACGTGGTTAGTTATCACGTGTTACGTTGGTTCCATGAGAGGTGTCCATGCCTCTCGCGGTGCAATTTGAGAGACATTTTGCATTTTTTTCGTTCAACGATGTGTTTTAAAAATTAAGTCTTGTTATTTTTTACCATATTTTCCAATCGGCCATCCTGTCACTACGCGATTAGTTGACACGTGTTATATTAGTCATGTGGAAGGGGTGTGTCCCTCTCGCGCAACCCTTTTCTGTATTCACAACATGATTTCAAGCCTAAGTCTAGATACTTGTAATTTATCATCATGTTCTACAATCTGTCGTCCTCTGACCACGCAATCAGAGGCCATATGTTACGTTTGTCTATAGGGAGGTTTCGTTGCCTCTCGTGAGTCCGATTGGAGATGGTTTCGCATTGTTTTCCGCTCAATGGCATGTTTTTAAGCCTAAGTCTGGCTATTTACAATTTTGGGTCATGTACTCTCACTAAGCGTCTCATCGCCATATGGCTAGTTTCCACGTCTTACGTCGGTCCCATTGAAGGTGTTTATGCCTCTCTGAGGGCTATTTAGGGGTTGTTTTGCATTTTTGACATTTAACTACATGTTCTTAATCCTAATTCTAGCTGCTTGCATTTTTTGGTCATATTCTCCAACTGGAATCCCGTGACCACGTGATCAGTAGCTATGTGTTAAGCTAGTTCTGTGGGAGGTTTTCTTGCCTTTTCACATGGTTGTTTTGAATTTTCGTCGATTAATGGCATGTTTTCAAGCCTAAGTCTAGATCATTGAAATTTTTGGCCATGTTATCCAAGCAGTAGCCCGTGACCATGCGATCAGTAGCCACGGGTTACGGTTGTTCTGTGGGAGGTTTTCGTGTCTTTTCATGGGGCTATTTTGCATTTTTTCCATTCAAGGGCATGCTTTCAAGCCTATGTTTAACTTTTGAAAATTTTGGTCACATTGTCAAAGTGGTCATCTTGTGACCATGCAATCAGTTTCCACGCATTATGATGGTCTCACAAGAGGTGTCTAAGCCTATTGAGGGGCCGTTTGGGGACTGTTTTGCATTTTCGATGTTCGACGACATGTTTTCAAGCCTAAGCCTGGCTATTTACAACTTTTGATCATGTTCTCCAACCAGGCATTTAATGAGCATGCGATCAGTTTCGACATGTTACGGTTGTCCCATGGTAGGTGTTTATGCCGCTCGTGGGTCCATTTGGGGATTGTTTGGCATTTTTATCATTCACCAACTTGTTTTTAGGCCCAAGTCTGGGTATTTGCAATTTTTAGTCATATTCTCTAACCGAGCGTCCTGTGACCAGAAGATTAGTTACCACATGTTTTTTGGGTCTCGTGGGAGGTGTTCTTGCTTATTATAGGAACATTTAGGGGCTATTTTGCATTTTTCTCTTCAACGACTTATTTTCAAGCTTAGGTCTCACTATTTGCAATTTTTGGTCATGTTCTCCAATCAAGCATCCGGTGACCATGCATCAGTTCCCACTTGTTCTATGGCCTCACAGGAGGTGATAGTGCCTCTCGTGGGGCTATTTGTTTGTAGTTTTATGTTGTCGCCATTCAACAACATGCTTCTAATCCTAAGTCTAGATATTTGTAATTATTGGTCATGTTCTCCAACCGGGCATTTTTTGACCACGTGGTCAGTTGCCACATGTTACATTGGTCCCGTGGGAGGTGTTCATGCCAATTACGGGTCCATTTAGTGGGATATTTTTTATTTATTATGTTCAACGACATGTTTTCAAGCCTAGGTCTGGCTATTTGCAAGTTTTGGTGATGTTCTTCAATCGAGCATCTCGTGACCATGCAATAAATTACGACGTCTTACGTTGGTATCATGGAAAGTGTTTGTTCCTATAACTCACTACAATGACCTTACGATGAAACGAGTCTAACAATGCCGAAGGTCACTTTTTGCACAAGATTGTTCTTTAAGATCTTCTTTGTAAGTGGGACGAGTATAGCCTTTTGAATTACTTAGACCCTGATTTGACTATTTGACACCTTTGGAGCATACCACCTGGAATTTGGACCTTTAAAAATTTTGAAATCAAAAGTCAATAAGTTAAGGTATTGCCTTATCTTTCAAACTAAGAGTGATGTCTTTGATAAAATATTTTGGAGATTAAAACATTTTGTATATTTAAGAGCACATTTTTTCACTCCTCCTCTTTGAGTTCTTATAGTCCATTTTTTCTAATAGAGGTATATTTAATCATCTTGCATTCAAATCTAATCTTTATTGGTGAGAAAATATTTTCTCTTCCCGAGCTTACAAGAACTTGTTTTTCATATTTAAATTTCCATAACCTTTGCAAACACCCCAACACACAAATCTATAGGATTCCCTCACAAAATTCTAGGTGTAACATTTTTGTTGCTTGAGGGTTTCGTCACGAAACAAAGTTATTCTTCACCTTTTAGATAAAGAAGATTGATTTTTGTTTCTTGAGGGTTCCTCCTCGAAACAAAGTTATTCTTCAAACTTTAGATAAAATTATTCTTCAACGTAATACGTGGTATCTAACCATGTGGTCGCGGGATGCCCAATTGGAGAACATTACAAAAAATTGGAAATATCAAGACTTAGGCTTGGAAACATGCAATTGAACGGTCCAAATGCAAAGCAGACCCTAAATGGCCCTGCGAGAGGAAAAGAAACCTCCCAAGGGACCAATGTAAAATGTGTCAAATGACCACGTGGTCACGGGATGACCGATTGGAGAACATGACAAAATATTGCAAATAAAGCAACTTGGGCATGAAAACATGCCATTGAAGAACATTACCAAAATTTGAAAAGAGTGAAACTTAGTCTTCTAAACAAGACGTTGCACGGAAAAAATAAAAAAACAACCCCTAAATGGCCCCGTGAGAGGCACGATCACCTTCCACGTGACCAATGTAATACGTGGCAACTAATCGCATTGTGATAGGACACTCGGTTGGAGAACATTACCAAAATTTGTAAATAGCTATATTTAGGCTTGAAACATGTCGTTGAACAGCAAAAATGTAAAACAACCCCCAAACGGCCCCATAAGAGGAATGAACAGCACCCACGCGACAACATAACACGTGGAAAATGATCGCGTGGTCACGAAAGGCCTGGTTGGAGAACATGATCAAAAAATGAAAATAGCTAGACTTAGGCTTGAAAACATGACGTTAAATGGTGAAAGTGCAAAAAAACCTAAACGGCGCCATGAGAGGCAGCCCTGCCCCCCATGGGATAAATGTGAGACATGGCAACTGACCGCGCGATATCGGGATGTCGAGTTTGAGACCCTGAATAAAAAGTGCATTCAGAGACTTTTCACGTGGACACAAGTGGCAATGAAACAGTGTCGCTTTATTGAGGAGACCATCATTGCAGCAAAATTACGGCGAAGCAAGTCACGCATTTGTGAAAAGACTTTGATATATGAACAAAAAACACAAGCGACAAGTTTTGCTGCAGCGAAACTGAGGTGCCGTAGGTTGCGCATGTATCCATACTTTGTCCAGTTTGGCTTTAAAAGATTTGTATTAATACATTTTGATGCAATTCGCCAGTATGTTTGTTTCTTTCTTTAATATACTTACTTGAAATACTCAAAGAAATGAAATTATTTATAAAAATATATTATTCCATATGAAAAGTATATTTGCAAGGTAAATAAAAAGGATTTTTCAATTTTAAAAAAAAAGATTAATTAAGGTGAATCTATGTCCACTAAGTCTTATACCTTTTCCTAAGTGGTACACTTTGAGGTTCGATGTAGAGTGAGTCTGGTTTAATAATAAAGGATTTAGGTGATCTCTTGAGCAAAGAATCAAACTTATTTTTATCAATCAATTTATAAAATCTATTCTATGGAGTGCATCGAGTATACTAATCTCTTACGATCTCCTCCTTTGTCGAATTTTGAGACAAAACATTAAATAAAAAATTATAAACAAATAATGGAAATTCTTCCATTTTACATCTTCCTGGACAAGAGAAATAAAAAACTAGAAAATAACATTTGTTGTTAGTAACTAATCACTACAAGCAACACAATACATATTCAAGGAGATCTTGTTCAAAATTTCATGTCACAGACTAGCAAACTCATCAAGGTATTAATGTGAAGTAATATGATAAATATGAACATTTGAATATGACATTGTGAACATTAACACCATATATATCCATGTAATGACTCCCTCTCAAATATATGATTCTTCTCAACAAACATGATATAAATGTAAGAACATAATTCTTAGTATATTCATTTGGTTTAATTGGCTTAATTCCGGTCAAAATAAGTTAAGTCTAGGCTAGTTATTTATGGAGTCTATTTAAAAACCTTAAACTTAGTTCAAAGTCCAAGAATGCTCAATCAGAGATTTCAAGAAGATTACATGTCAAGATTGTTTCATATGTTTAAGATCACTCAGGTATGAATACTTATGTGTAGTTGAGTAATGTGTATATTGATTAAATATTGGGTGATTTAACTGTTTGGGAATTAAAATCGTTTTATTGTTTTAAAAAAATTATTTGTGAGTTGCAAATAGTCTAAGAAAATTCAAGGATCAAATTAAAAAGAAAATACTATTTTTACTGTGTCTCACTCGAACGAGATTGAGTATCGTTCAAACGACATTGCATGTGGCGCGAACGAGATCTCATCTCGCCCGAACGACGTGGCATCTCCCTCGAACGACCTGATGCCTCGATTTTTGTGTTTTCAATTTCTTGGACTCTGTGCAGCTCAGTTATAAATAAAATATATCTGCTAACGTTTCTGAAGGCAGAACAGTTTAGAAAAACTTATTCCCATTAAAGTTTTTCATCTTTCGGTGTTTTTTCAAGATCGTATTACTCGATTCCAAAGTTAGGTGATCTTGAACGTGTTTATCGAAAGATAATTCATTCACCACATAGTGTTTCACTTTGTGAGGAGAACTCTACAACCGAAGAGTTGCATGATATTGTAGAAGGAGACCTTACGAAGTATCTTGTGAAGAAACCATTCTTTTCTTCACTGCTGCCCTCCTGGAAAGGGAAAGTTCCATCCGAAACATCAAAACCGACACCTGCGGGTATTTCATATGTCACATTGTATTTTCATTATAATCCGTGTAAGACGTACTCTTACAAAATTATTGTGAAAATAAAAGGTTTTGACCTTCGGGGATTTTTCCTGAAATTGTTTCTTTTATCGCATGTTTTATTCATTGAATGGATTTAATCACTTAGATGCATGGTTAGGGTTTAAGAAGTTAAAAACTGGTTTTAACTAAAAATTTGAACAAAGTTGTTTTTTACCTAAGTACACTAAAGGGCCATTTCAAATTAATATTAGAGCTTGTTGCGCTATTTTATTGTGTTTGTGATCTCGTGTCCTTAGGTATGCCTTTCGGTGGTTTTGATGATTTTAGAATTCACCTGTTTGAATCATCTAATTGGAAATCACATATGAAAACTGCTCTTAAAAAACTTGTCAATAAAGGTGATTGTGAAAAATGACTTTACTGCGAAGGTTTTGGTCACAGGATAGATGAGTGTCCCACTAAACTGAAGGAGATTTTTAATAAACCTATAAATCCCATTTCTTCCCAAAGTGATAGTGATCCACAAGAAGAATTTTTTTTTGCTAGTAAGCGTGATCTTTCCACCTATGTGGTTAGTCATGTAAGTGATAAAGACGTACATTTGCATGAGTCTTCCATAACCACTGAAGTTGATACTCCTGAGAGTGAAGAGGAGGTGAGTAAGAATGAGAGCGAAGACGAGAGATATTTCCAAACTTCTTTCAAACAATTTTATGAAGAAACTTTAAAAACAAAGAAAGCAAACATGAAACTAGCAGCCTTGTTAAAAGAACGTGCCATAGAAATAAATAATTCCAATTCTTTAATTGAGGATCTTAGGGCACAAGAAAAGAAAATTAGAGAGAAGCTAGAATATGTCGAGGGTGAGAGAGATAGTCTTCGAGGATTGATGGAGACTATGAAAAAGGAAATTCTAAAATTTGAAAATTCTACTCGTTTACTTGAGTCAAGGATAGGTGAGCTTGAAGAAAAACTAAGAGATTCGAGTAAAGTTAAGTTTGATTTGGAGGCAAGGTCTAAAAAGTTAGACTAAATTTTAGGCATAGTCGAAATCAAAGATAATCGGAGAGGTATTGACTTTAATAGTCATGTGTCACCTGCTCCCAAAGCCAAAACCATCCAAACAAGAAAGTTTCCTACAAACCTTAGGAGAGATCCACCTAGGAACGTGAGGTACAATCGGCCTATAGGACACACTCTTCACCGTATCTACACTTGCACACATTGTGGTAGGAGAGGTCATCTCAGACGGTTTTGCTATGACCTTAAGAATTCTCCTAGATATTCTAAAGCTATTCTGGTTCCCAATATCTCTTCTCATCGGTTCACACCTACTTGGGTTAGGAAGTCGTATTTGGAAGCGTTAGGCTTAAATATTGGTGATTCTCGCATCATTGCTCGTGGTTCTCCTCATTTGTCCTTGTTTGATTGAGGTTGTTCGTCAATTTGTCATACACTAGTATCTTCACCTTTCCTTATTCTTGGCTAGTGTTATGGAATGTTTCTTGTTTTTATGATTTATTTGAGCCTTTTCGAAAAATACAAAAAGATTTTTGGTTATTTTGAGTCGTGAAACTACATGATTAATATCGGGATATTAGTGTTCTTGATTCCCCCTTCTTTCATTTTTATGGGGCTAGGATTTTTGGTCATTATTTTTTATGCCGAGAATGATCTTAACCTTTGCACTATGGGGTTGTTTCGATGTTGATATGCCTTTTTTTTTACTCAACTTTGCTTATATGCCATCCTTGCACACAAGCACGAGTTTATATGGATGTTTAACTTCTCTTGCATATTTGAGTTTGGTGAGACGTTCTTATCTCAATTTTGTCATCAATGCGTAAGTAAACTTAAGGAGGAAGTGTACTTGTAAGAACAATTTCCGTGAGAATTTGTATTGAAAATATGATGAGTGTTCACGGGAAAGGGCTACGAGAGTGTATAACTGACTCGTTGTGAAAGCCACCGTTTAAAAGAGCCCAAAAGAAAATTCAGGCAATAAAAAGAAAGAAATGCCATAATTGGGGCCAATAGGACTTTCTCTAAGTAGAGATTGATAGATATTTCTAAAGATCTAAAAAAATTCATATATTGAGGGAGTTTGGTTGAAAATTAAAGTAAACGGGTTTGGACCACGAATCCTATGTTGAAACATCGTATCATGATGCTATTGATTATAGAATCATCAACAATCCGAACTTGTATGCATGTTGATTAAGTTTAGTTCATCAAACTCACACCTTTTATCTCACATGGCTTTGATAAAGTTTGATGATTCCTTTCTATCAATAAGAATTCTTTAATCGATTCAACGTATTGAAATGATGGCTCATTTATTGTAGTTCCCTCCCAATCAATCATCTTTCTTAATTGAGCACATTAGTACGTTGTTAACATGTAACTCTCATTTTTCTCCTTTTACATTTTTTTTCTATTTTTTCTTGTTTTTGTTTTGCAGTCTGTTTATGTGTTCGAGGTATTATTTTGGGATAATTTTTTCGCTGGGCAAATACTGCAAGTTTTTGGGGTAATTATGGAAATTTTGCATTCTCGTTCGAACGACATCTCATATCGCGTGAACATGGCGTTTGAGAGACTTCCACAAATCGTTCGAGCGACATCGCATCTCGTTCGAGCGACATCCTTAAGTCATTCGAACGACTTCTCGCGAGATCAGGGTTTCACTTAAGCCGTCGTTCTCTCTTTTTCTCTCCTGTTGTCCTTATCTTTTCTCACGACAGCAGCTGTTACCCTCATTTTTACGCCATTTTCAAAGGTTCAATCTTCTATCCTAACCTCTGACTTACTTTTCGCACTCCTCTGGACATTGTTTACCTCCCTTAAGCCCATAATATCAGCCATTTGTTCACCTAAAGAGGCTGTTCCAACGGTCTTTCGAATTTTCCTCATCGGGAGCTCGATTTTTCCAGTGGTTTCATGGTAACAATGAACTTCCTTACTTGATTTGAGATATTTCTTGGTTCTATTACTGATTTTAACTGTGATTGTGGCTGGTGTATGCGATGGTTCGGTTGGACGTTTGTACGGAGATAGGTGTTTAGGTGTGTGTGTGTTCGAGACATTTGTTTTTACATCTCACATTGCCAATTTTTGTCATGCCTTCTAGACGCCATGGTGACCCTAACGGGCGACTCACTGAGGCACCACCCTCTACTCGAGCTCAGAGAGCTCAGGCTAGCAGGCCCCCGTACTCTCCTGTCTGGTGGGCCACGCATGCTGAGTATGACCATTACTGCTCGTTGGGTCTCCATATTCGATCAGTTGTTTTTTAGAGGGTTTTTTGTTATTCTGAGTATTATGAGTTTGAAATAGCGTTGCCAAAGCCGTTTATGAAAATAAACTATTTAAGCAACTCCGAAAGTTTGTTGAAGAAACTCTTTACTTAAATCAAAACGATTTTGAACACAAGATGTGTTAACAAAAGTATGTACGAGATTAGGACAAGATTTGATAACAAGTTTTAGTAAACAGTTTAAAATGTTTTAAACTCAGCACACTATTAGAAAGAGATGAGAAGATGTAGAAATATTGATACTCAGGATTTTTAACGTGGTAAAACCTCAACCTTGAGGAAACATCCACGACTCCCTCTACGGAGTAAAACAAAAACAATCACTAAAACAAATATATGAGTTACAACCTATTTAACTAACATGCACACAAAAACAAATCTATACAAGTTCAGGATTGTACCCTCTGGCGTCCTTAACTTTTCTGCAGATCTTGTTTGTTGATGTAGTTGTCTCAGTTTGTCAACTCTTCTTTGTTTCAGCACTTTACGTCGACTTATTATTCACCAAATCTTATAGCCAACACTTTGAGTGTTTGTAGTGTGAAGATGTTTGTGAATGGTGTTCTAAAACACATGCATGCACACACACACACTTATTAGATACAGACGATCCTAACAAATCACATATAAAGTCTATATGCAGTGTATTTGTTATTTTTCTTTCTTACAAAACCAAGAACCTTTTTGACCTTTCAAAATAACCCAGATTCCACGGAGATCTTTCTTAAAAATCGGTCAAGACCTTTCTCAATCACTTTTGAAAATATTATGTGGATTGAGAACCCTCCAAGTGCGAATCCCACTAGGTCGGGTTAGGTTTTGTAAAAACAGAAATAGAAAAACATCTATTGTTGATTCTGAAGTAAGAAAATGTTTTATCAGAAAACAATCAACAACGAAATTCTCAAGATGAGAAATAAATGCAACTAAGTGTGCTGTGACATGAAAAACTTCAGATCTATGATTTCTATTGAAAGAGAAACAAGATCTGAGTCTATGTCTAAGTTGGAAATAAGATTTATGAACATAAGGATTTCAGCAACCCAGAAATCACTCAACTCGAACTCTCATAACTCAAGAAACACTAAGGATGGTGTTTATCTGGTTATGGTGTTTATGAAGAGGTAAGTGGTTTAGGTTTTGAGGTATTTGGACGAAGTTAGGGTTTCTAACTAGGGTTTGGTTTCTCTCTCTAACTTCTCTCTTATCTCTTCTCTCTCCTCTCTCCTCTCTCTATTCTCTGAGACTTTTCAAAATGGCAAAAGCTTTCGAAGGCTGAGATGAGAGGCCTTTAAATAGGAAGAGAACAAGATTCCAGAGCTTCGTTCAAAATCAAGGGCTGTGATTGAGTCAAGCTCCTTTGACTACAATCTAAGGGTTCACAGCAGGCGGTGGATTAAACAGGCTGTGATTGGCTTAAGGGTTTACACTGGGATTCACTCAAAAGACATGCAGGTCATCGATAAGGGTTGATCTAAGGGCTGAAAGCACGCGATAGTTTATCTCAGTAAAGAAATACAGTTCAGGCCAATCAGAGGACACCAGGTGTAGGCCTGAGGATGAATGTAAACGCGCATCCCAAAATAATTACAAAGCCAACCCTAAAGTCTTTAGCGCTTTCGGTTTCTACCCAGAGTAACTTTAGGCCAATAAACACAACAATCCATATTTATACATTAACCCCAAGACTTTTTAAATCAAGTTTTAATTAAATAAAACCTTGTTTAAAATATGTTTAAAATTCCCAAAAAATATTAAAAATAAAATTGAGGGATTTAAACACACTCACAACATTAATACCCATAGTGGTGCAATATGAAATGCAAGAATGAAATTCTAAGAGTGTGAGTGATGGCTATAGTCTCAGGATCATCACAAGATGTATAGAAGAAGAACCAACCCATTCTCTGAAGCTCTTTGGTTTCTAGGATGGACACTATTTTGTCTCACCATTTCCAAACTAGATGAGCTCTTATACAGTCTAGACTCAAATGAGTCAAAAGTATAAGGGCTTCAATCTCCCCCTTTGGAAATATGAGACAAAATCTCCTTTGAGTCATCTAAACTCGTAGGGCGACAACAAATAAGAAAATCCTATTCCTATAAAAGATCTATCTACCCAAATCCTAGAAAGCAAAAATTACATAACTCAACTATATACAGTTTAACATCCTATTATTACAATGAAGAATGACTGTATAAGAAGAATACCTGCAAAAAATTACTAAGATCAAGCTTTTTAGTATATGCAGTAGACTCAAATTTCTCCCCCATTTTGTCTCAAATGGACAAAGGGAAAGAACTTGGCAAATATGACAGGTATTTACTCAACACAAATCATACCAATAGATTTACGTAAAGAAATGAATCTATTATAATCAAGAGGTTTGGTAAATAAATCTGCAAGTTGTAGATCAGTAGAAAGATAATTGATTTCTAATTCCTTGGTTTCAACTAATTCACGAATAAAATGATGTCTTATTTTAATGTGCTTAGTTCGCGAGTGTTGAACTGGGTTCTTAAAAATGTTAATCGCACTTTGATTATCACAATAGAGATGAAGTGTGGGTTCTAGAATACCATAATCACTTAGCATTTGTTTAAGCCATAACAATTGGGCACAACAGCTACCGGCGGCTATGTATTCAGATTCAGCAGTCGAGAGAGATGTGCAGTTCTGTTTTTTACTACTCCATCCTACCAAGTTATTACCAATATAACAACATGCGCCTGAAGTGCTTTTACTATCATCAGTACACCCAGCCCAATCAGCATCAGTGTACCCAATAATAGGGTTAGGTGTGTCATTCGTGTACCAAATTCCTAAATTTAGAGTGCCTTTAACATATTTAATTATGCGTTTAACAGCGTTTAAATGGCTCTCCTTGGGGTTGTTTTGATAACGCGCACAAACACAAACAGCATACATGATATCAGGACGCGAGGCAGTCAGATAGAGTAATGTGCCAATCATACTACGATATAAGGTAGAGTCTACAGATTTTCCATTTTCATCTTTAGATAATTTCTCTGTAGTACTCATAGGCGTTTTAGCACTTTTAGCACTCTCGAGGCCAAATTTTTTAACTATCTCTAATGCGTACTTAGTCTGTGAAAGAAACAAGTCATCTGGTTGTTGTTTGACTTGGAGACCTAGGAAGAACTGTAACTCCCCCATAAGGGACATCTGAAATTCCTTACTCATAATTTCAGCAAAAGATTTTACTTCTGAGGTAGAAGTGGATCCAAATATGATATCGTCTACATAGACTTGAGCGATAGTAATGTGTTTGCCAAAATGTTTGACAAATAAGGTTTGGTCATTTCCACCTCTTTTGAAACCTTTGTCCAGCAGAAAACTGGACAGCTGCTCATACCAAGCTCTAGGAGCTTGCTTAAGACCATATAAAGCCTTTTTCAACCGAAATACATGATTAGGATAATTAGGGTCAATGAACCCTTTAGGTTGTTCTACATAGGTTTCCTCGGCAAGTATTCCATTAAGGAACGCAGATTTAACATCCATTTGATATAATGTAAAATGCATGTGACAAGCTATAGCAAGAAGCAGACGAACTGATTTTAAATGAGTAACAGGAGCAAACGTCTCATTAAAATCAAGTCCTTCTATTTGGGAGTAACTTTGAGCAACTAGTCTAGCTTTATTTCTAATTATCATCCCATTTTCATCAGTTTTATTTTTGAAAATCCAACGAGTACCAATAACCTTTTTGTGATCAGGACGTGGAACAAGAAACCAAACATCATGAATGACAAATTGTAAAAGTTCATCCTGCATAGCAGAAATCCAGTGAGAGTCATTCAATGCCTCATTTACATTCTTTGGTTCCAAGAGAGAAACAAAGCAAGCATAGAGAGCATAATTTCTAAGTTGGGATCTTGTACGTACTGGTTCACCAGGGTTACCAACTATGTTGTTTATGGGATGATCTTTAGAAACCCAGTTAGGTACTTCAGGTGACTCAATAGGTAATGAATTATCTATTTCAGAAGAGTCATTTTCTAAAATATTTGACGATTCTTCTTCTATAGTTAATTCACTAGTCTTGCTTTCTACAGTAGTGTCACTAACAATTACATTTATGGATTCCATTAAAGTCTTAGTGCGAATATTATACACTCGATAAGCTCTACTGTTAGGTGAATAACCTAAGAATATGGCTTTATCTCCTCTACTCTCAAATTTAGATAAGTGTTCCCTATCTTTGCAAACATAGCAGGTACTACCAAAGGTTCTAAGGTACTTAAGATTAGGCTTTTTATTGTACCAAAGTTCATAAGAGGTTTGTTTCGAATTCTTTCTAAGATAGACCCTATTAATAAGATGGCAAGCTGTACGAATAGATTCTACCCAAAAATACTTAGGTAAGTTCTTAGAATGGAGCATGACACGTGCCATCTCTTGAAGAGTTCGATTCTTTCTCTCAGCTATTCCATTTTGTTGAGGGGTCTTAGGAGCACTGAACTCATGTTTGTAACCATTATAGTCACAATATTCTACAATACCAGTGTCTTTGAATTCACCACCTCTATCACTTCTGATTCTATTCACTTGAGTGTCTTTTTCATTCTCAATCCGTAAGAGAATCTTTAAAAAAGTTTGAAAAGTATCGGATTTTTGTTTTAAGAAAGCTACCCAAGTGAATCTGGTGAAGTCATCAACCATAACTAGAATATAACTGTGTCCACAAAGACTAACAGTTTGAGAAGGACCCATTAGGTCCATATGGATGAGTTCTAAGGGATTAGATGTAAGGATATCTTTAACCCTTTTATGAGGTGCTTTAACGATTTTCCCTTCTTGACAGGGACCACAGATAATGTTATGAATAGGTTTAATTTTTGGTATTCCTCTAACTATCTGTTGAGAAGACAATTTACTCAAATTTTCGTAATTAATGTGACCCATTCTGTTATGCCATATCTCGTTGTCATCCATTCTGGCAACATTACAGATTTCAGAACTAGACATGACAGTATAACAATTGTCAGGGGTCCTGAATCCTGTAATTAAGCATTCTCCCTTTTCATTTAAAATCTTGCAATTGTTCTTTGAAAAGGTAACAGTGTAGTTTGAGTCACAGAATTGCGAAATGCTAAGTAAATTAGCCTTAAGACCTTTAACTAAGAGAACATTTTCAAGAAGAGGAAGTCCTTTTTCTTTAAGGGTTCCTTTGCCTATGATCTGGGATGATATACCATCACCAAAAACAACTTTTCCACCATCAAAATGGGTTTTATTTAAAAGTTTTGTATCATCACCTGTCATATGCTTGGAACATCCAGAATCCAAGTACCAACCAGAAGATGTAAGTTCAGCTTTTAAGGCAGAAATAACAATATTACACTTCATCTGGGGTGCTAGATCATCTTTTCTAATCCAAATTGCCCTGGTTTTTAGTTTGCGCTTGTTTGCTCTCATTTGATAAAATTTGCGAGCATTAGATTTTTGTTGAAAAACATTTTGCGCATGATTTTGAGTAAATTTGAATTCCTGAGCATTTGATTTAGAAAAGGTTCTGGTAATCCTTCTAGTAAATGTCCTTTTAGGTTTAGTCTTTCTATTCCTATAGTTAGAGTTTTTGTCTGGTGGCCTAGGAAGGACATAATTGTTACGACTCCTCCTAGAATAGTTAAAGTTATGATACATAGGAGTGTTGTAGATAGGCTTAATCAGTCTCCTAGCATAGCAATTATCGAAAGAGTGACCATATATATCACAATAGGAGCAATAAAGATTGCTCAGAATAGGGTTTTCCTTAGGAAAGTCTCTAAACAAAGGTTTTGAGAAATTTTGAGGCTGAATTTTATTCCTAGGTAGCACAGATTTGAAAGCAGGTTCACTTTTCCTAATAGGGGGGCAGACATATTTTCCCTTTGGTAAACTTTCATGCTTAGAGCAACTTGCATCTCCAGTGTTAGTGTTTTGATGGTCAAACTTAGTTTTTAGAGAATGAAAGTCTGGACATGTTTAAATAGGTCTTTTGCCTCCTGACACAAACTTGATAGGTTCAACATGTTTAGTTTGTGTCTTCAAATTGGGGCAAAACCCTATTCCAGTTCAATCATCAGAATTGGTTTTAGATTCAGCAACGAATTCCTCAAAACATTTAGAATTGTTTTCAAATTTGGTAAATTTTTTGAAAACAGTTGCTGTCTTTTCTTTTGTTTGTTCCAATTCTAATAATGTCCCTTTGTATTTTTTCTCCAGAATTTCATTAGCTTCAGTTAAAGT
Source organism: Sambucus nigra (assembly GCA_949130495.1). Lineage (NCBI taxonomy): Eukaryota > Viridiplantae > Streptophyta > Magnoliopsida > Dipsacales > Adoxaceae > Sambucus > Sambucus nigra. The sequence goes on along the minus strand of OX422213.1, from coordinate 364,250,072 downwards.
TTTCAGTTTTTCATCAAACACTTTAACTTCACTTTCATGAGACATGCATTGAGTAGTATACTCTTCAGCATTCAGTTTTACCATTAGGCTTAGATCCTCTAGTTTTTTGGTAAGATCTTTCACAATCTTTTCTAGTCTAGTACTTTTCTTAAGAGTTTTAGTATATAGAGTGTGGATGTCTGGGAGATCATCATTGTCAGAGTCACTAAGTGAAGTGTGTGAAGTGACCCCTAAGGTTTCATTTCTTAAACTCACGCACCCATTGACATCAGCAGTATCGATTTCCCTTTGACTCACACACCCCGAGGAAGAGGTATTAATGTTCTCAGTAAGTAAAGCATCTAAACCAGTTAAAGTATGATTCAAAGCAACAGAACTAGAATTACTAAACTCATCCTCACTATCAAGCACAGGCATATCATCATTATATATGATTTTGGCAAAGAAAGATAAACAAGAATCAAAACCATCAGATGTCTCAGGTTCCTCATTTTCAGAATCACTTGAGTCATCCCAGGTTTTGCAGATATTGGCTCTAGAGTGTTTGTTTTGGGCATTTAAATTAACTATAAAGTCTTGAGCAATGTGTCCTAGTTTACCACATCTATAGCATTCAGTCTTCTTGAGGTCTCTGTGAGGTCTTGTGTTGTCCTTGTTCTGTTTGTCATGAGGTTTCTCATGGGGCTTGTGATTTGAAGGAGTAGAATAATTAGACTTGCCCTATCTATTTGCAACACTGTTTCTAAATTTAACAATTTTCTTAAATTGTTTTGTCATTAGGGCAATCTGATTATCTAAACTTTCTAAGTCACAGTCCTCATCAGAATCATTACTAGGGGTGTTTAACTCAGGCTTAATCATCTTAGAGGTAAAGCTAAGATTGGAATTGGTTTGTTTCCTATTAGTGTGGGTCAATTGTTTCTTAAACGCTAATTCCATTTCCACAGTTCTTAATTTGCTACTGAGTAATTCAGGAGTGAGATTAATATCACACATCTCCTCAATAGCATATCTTTTATTGTCAAATTTCTGTGGTAATGATCTCAGAATTTTAGACACAATTTCTTGTCTATCATAAGTTATACCATTGGCATGAAGTTTAGTGACAATATCAGTAAGGTTCATATAAAAATCATCGAAAGACTCAGATTCAGACATGATTAAGGTATTATACTGTTGGATTAACATATGAGTCTTAGCAGCTTTTACCCTAGAGTCTCCTTCGTGGGCAGTAATCAAGGTATCCCATGCTTCCTTGGAAGTGGTACAGGATGAGATTCTCTTGAACTCATGTTCGTTAATAGACATAAATATAGCGTTCTTGCCTTTGTTATTATTTCGAGAAACCTGTTTCTCTTCTTGAGTAAACTCACTCAATATTTTCTTAATCCTTTCATTGCTTCCATCAGTGGCTGGTTTAGTTGGATAAGAGTATCCATTTTCAATAATATCCCAGACATCATCTCCCAGAGTGCCTTGAATGAAAGCAATCATTCTTACTTTCCAGTAAGAAAAATTGGTTCCATCAAAGACTAGAGGTCTGGTCAAGTTACCATATCTTTCATTTTTCTCGTCCATAATTGATTTTGAGAAAACAGTTTCAGAAACTCAGGATCTTTTTGAAAGAAGTTCACCAAAAGCTCTGATACCAATTGAAATAGCGTTGCCAAAGCCGTTTATGAAAATAAACTATTTAAGCAACTCCGAAAGTTTGTTGAAGAAACTCTTTACTTAAATCAAAACGATTTTGAACACAAGATGTGTTAACAAAAGTATGTACGAGATTAGGACAAGATTTGATAACAAGTTTTAGTAAACAGTTTAAAATGTTTTAAACTCAGCACACTATTAGAAAGAGATGAGAAGATGTAGAAATATTGATACTCAGGATTTTTAACGTGGTAAAACCTCAACCTTGAGGAAACATCCACGACTCCCTCTACGGAGTAAAACAAAAACAATCACTAAAACAAATATATGAGTTACAACCTATTTAACTAACATGCACACAAAAACAAATCTATACAAGTTCAGGATTGTACCCTCTGGCGTCCTTAACTTTTCTGCAGATCTTGTTTGTTGATGTAGTTGTCTCAGTTTGTCAACTCTTCTTTGTTTCAGCACTTTACGTCGACTTATTATTCACCAAATCTTATAGCCAACACTTTGAGTGTTTGTAGTGTGAAGATGTTTGTGAATGGTGTTCTAAAACACATGCATGCACACACACACACTTATTAGATACAGACGATCCTAACAAATCACATATAAAGTCTATATGCAGTGTATTTGTTATTTTTCTTTCTTACAAAACCAAGAACCTTTTTGACCTTTCAAAATAACCCAGATTCCACGGAGATCTTGCTTAAAAATCGGTCAAGACCTTTCTCAATCACTTTTGAAAATATTATGTGGATTGAGAACCCTCCAAGTGCGAATCCCACTAGGTCGGGTTAGGTTTTGTAAAAACAGAAATAGAAAAACATCTATTGTTGATTCTGAAGTAAGAAAATGTTTTATCAGAAAACAATCAACAACAAAATTCTCAAGATGAGAAATAAATGCAACTAAGTGTGCTGTGACATGAAAAACTTCAGATCTATGATTTCTATTGAAAGAGAAACAAGATCTGAGTCTATGTCTAAGTTGGAAATAAGATTTATGAACACAAGGATTTCAGCAACCCATAAATCACTCAACTCGAACTCTCATAACTCAAGAAACACTAAGGATGGTGTTTATCTGGTTATGGTGTTTATGAAGAGGTAAGTGGTTTAGGTTTTGAGGTATTTGGACGAAGTTAGGGTTTCTAACTAGGGTTTGGTTTCTCTCTCTAACTTCTCTCTTCTCTCTTCTCTCTCCTCTCTCCTCTCTCTATTCTCTGAGACTTTTCAAAATGGCAAAAGCTTTCGAAGGCTGAGATGAGAGGCCTTTAAATAGGAAGAGAACAAGATTCCAGAGCTTCGTTCAAAATCAAGGGCTGTGATTGAGTCAAGCTCCTTTGACTACAATCTAAGGGTTCACAGCAGGCGGTGGATTAAACAGGCTGTGATTGGCTTAAGGGTTTACACTGGGATTCACTCAAAAGACATGCAGGCCATCGATAAGGGTTGATCTAAGGGCTGAAAGCACGCGATAGTTTGTCTCAGTAAAGAAACACAGTTCAGGCCAATCAGAGGACACCAGGTGTAGGCCTGAGGATGAATGTAAACGCGCGTCCCAAAATAATTACAAAGCCAACCCTAAAGTCTTTAGCGCTTTCGGTTTCTACCCAGAGTAACTTTAGGCCAATAAACACAACAATCCATATTTATACATTAACCCCAAGACTTTTTAGATCAAGTTTTAATTAAATAAAACCTTGTTTAAAATATGTTTAAAATTCCCAAAAAATATTAAAAATCAAATTGAGGGATTTAAACACACTCACAACATTAATACCCATAGTGGTGCAATATGAAATGCAAGAATGAAATGCTAAGAGTGTGAGTGATGGCTATAGTCTCAGGATCATCACAAGATGTATAGAAGAAGAACCAACCCATTCTCTGAAGCTCTTTGGTTTCTAGGATGGACACTATTTTGTCTCACCATTTCCAAACTAGATGAGCTCTTATACTGTCTAGACTCAAATGAGTCAAAAGTATAAGGGCTTCAGAGTTAGGTATTCCTCGTTGGTTACCTTCTAGAGGCTCGAATTATATGTTCGACGTTCTAGGGGATGTTTATCCGGATATTGTTTATGAATTCTTCTTCCGTGCTCTTCCCCACTCTGAGGGGATTTTCTCTTCTGTATGTGGCGTTCCTATACTCGTCACTTCAGATCTCATTGCAGCTATTCTGCACCTTCCTCGTCTCCCTGCCGCTGTGTTCCCTCGTTATTCCGACGTTGAACCGACTTATGCTGACATTTTTCGGCATTATTTCAAGGAGATTCCTCTAGCAAGGTCTACGATGTATCATCACCAGCTTCATCCTGCTTTTCGTGTACTCAATCGGTTTGTATCCTTATCCATTTATCCTCGAATAAATCACACTCAGATTGGGTCAGACATTGTTTACTTTATGTATCATGTTTCTCAAGGGTGGGATATCGATCTTTCGACTATCATGCTTCGAGTCATATCTTCAGGCATTGTCCATGGTTCCATCCCTGTCCGTCCTACTCTTCCTTATGGGATTCTCATTTCCACCATTTGCACTTCTTCTGGTGTCTCGGTTTTAAAGGGCGATATGAGTCTCCCTACGCCTGGTATTATTAATCAGTCTACTTTCGCTCGTTCTGAGAGCCATTTGCCACAGACAGTGAGAGCGAGAGTTCAACCCCCAGAGAGAGTCTTCCCTGATCCTGATCCTTATCAGGCCTCTGATCACTCTAGTCTGAGCACGACTACTCCGCCACCACCCCCCACTCCTGCACCTACACGTCCTATAGAGGAGGAGATTTATTCTTTATAGGAACATGTAGCTGCCCAGTCCAGACTGTATGATTCTATCATGGCTAGATTTGATGCTGAGGCAGATGCCCGTGCTCGTGCTGAGTCCAGGATGACAGCATTTTTGATGAGATGCGGCGGAGGGAGCAACGGAGAGGAGCCGGTTCATCTGGACATGGACATATTTCTTCCACATACATTGATGATGGTGATGATGATACTACTGATGCCTAGATGTTGTTGTTGTTTTGTATCTGAGACATCCATATTCCTGATGTATTTTGTTTCTCTCTATCATATGATGTACTCTTTTGATCAGTTGTATCTTCATATTTATGACATCGATGAACTGTCTTCTTTTGCAATTATTAGTTATTCTCGCATTATTATTATGATTATATTATCATACCCATTGTCATATTGCTGTTGATTATCTAGATATGATGATTCACTCTCATATGTTATTGATATATCTGGTTGTTTGTCCTTTCTTTTGTCTATTCCAGGCAAAAAGGGGGAGAAATATGTGTTATAGGGGGAGTATTTATTATGATTTTATATTAGTTTATTTCCTCCATACTTCACTTTGGTATTTGGTTGTGTCTCGTGTGACTAGGTATTGTTTTCAGAGATTCAGATATTCACTGTTATACATCACATACAGAGACAGATACAGATGATTGCCATTCAAAGACAGATTCAGATGCCTACCATTTACTCAGTTTCATTACTATGTCCTGTACTTTATATATTTCTATGAGTTTGGGAGTGGACATGTACATGCATTTGGTTATGGCATATAGATCTGTTTATTTTTGTCCCGGAATAGCCAAAGAGGGAGATTTGTAAGAACATAATTCTTAGTATATTCATTTGGTTTAATTGGCTTAATTCCGGTCAAAATAAATTAAGTCTAGGCTAGTTATTTATGGAGTCTATTTAAAAGCCTTAAACTTAGTTCAAAGTCAAAGAATGCTCAATCAGAGATTTCAAGAAGACTACATGTCAAGACTGTTTCATATGTTCAAGATCACTCAGGTATGAATACTTATGTGTAGTTGAGTAATGTGTATATTGATTAAATACTGGGTGATTTAACTGTTTGGGAATTAAAATCATTTTATCATTTTAAAAAATTATTTCTGAGTTGCAAACAGTCTAAGAAAATTCGAGGATCAAATTAAAAAGAAATTTTTACAGTGTCTCGCTCGAAAGAGATTGAGTATCTTTCAAACGACATTGCATGTCCCGCGAACGAGATCTCATCTCGCTCGAACGACATGGCATCTCACTCGAATGACCTGCCGCCTCGATTTTGGTGTTTTCATCTTCTTGGACTTTGTGCATCTCAGTTATAAATAAAATATATCTGCTAACGTTTCTGAAGGCAGAACAGTTTAGAAAAACTTATTCTGATACAAGTTTTTCATCTTTTGGTGTTTATTCAAGATCGTATTACTCGATTCCAATGTTTGGTGATCTTGAACGTGTTTACCGGAAGATAATTCATTCACCACATCGTGCTGCACTTTGTGATGAGAAATCTACAACTGAAGAGCTGCATGCTATTGTAGAAGGAGACCTTACGAAGTATCTTGTGAAGAAACCATTCTTTTCTTCACTGCTTCCCTCCTGGAAAGGGAAAGTTCTAGCCGAGACATCGAAACCGACACCTGCGGGTATTTCGTATGTCACACTGTATTTTCATTATAATCCGTGTAAGCCGTACTCTTACAAAATTATTGTGACAATAAATGGTTTTGCCCTTCGGGAATTATTCCTGAAATTGTTTCTTTTATCGCATGTTTTATTCATCGAATGGATTTAATCAGTTAGATGAATATTTAGGGTTTAAGAAGTTAAAAACTGGTTTTAACTAAAAATTCGAACAAAGTTGTTTTTTACCTAAGTACACTAAAGGGCCGTTTCAATAAAAAAAATCTAAGCAACCCTAATATGTCAAGAGAACTGTACTCCCCCTATATACAAACTTCCTTCCACCCCCCACCCCCCCACCCCCACCCCTTTCATGAAAGGTGACAAAGGAAATAACTAGGCACATAATGGCATCAAGACCACAAAGCATTTCAAGGGAGTGAAACATGTTAATCAAACCAAGCAAAAGAGAAAAAATGTATAGTATGCGAATATTGAACATGTTAGTTTATGCAATGAATACTCATAATAGCAAAGGCCTATGATTAACAAGTTAAACTACACATGGGAAGGTAAAATAAATCATGCAAAGATATATGAAATTAAAATAAACATTAAACAATTTAAAAGTTTACAAGGATTTCAATAAATATGATCAATTAAAATAAAAACCCAAATGGCTCTATACTAAACTCAAATCAAAACCAATCACATCACTTATTCTCCCTTTTTATCACCTGTGAGTGCAGAAAATATCACAATAGAGAAATCCACAAAAATAATCACAATGGCGAAAAGGAAAGATAACAAAACAATGATATACGTGGTTCGGCAACTTGCCTATGTCCACGAAGAGGTTTCTGTAAATATTAAGTGTCTCTCAAGATCTTTGATTACAATTCCTTTGCCCCGAGTCAGGGGATACATTTTATAGGTGTGTTATCATAGAGTTTGAGTTGCATAAGGAACCCAAAGTAACACGTGGATAAACCAAGGAATACCGAAATATCCCCTCAAAGATTATTGGTATTTCATTTGACTTTATCCTTAAGTAGTCAAATGTATTGTAAATACTCGAGCATAATATAATTCATGATTTGGATCGAGCAGCATGTTGATCCATATAGGATGGTCGGCTATTCTCACTAATTGTATTAAATGGGATCCCACAATTTCCCCAAAAATATTTGGGCTAACAGTTTGGGACAACAAATTTTAAAACAAGTTCAAGGTACAAGGCCTGAAACAGTGTCTAAAACCGGTGTGGCACACTTATAATTTTTGCAAGAGCTGAAGGGGTACGTTTGTCCTTAATAAAAACTAAAGCGTTAAGATTTTCATGACGGAGCGCGACTCATCGTTTGAGATTTTTAAAACCGGTTTATGTGCAAACTTAACCGTCAGTTCATTGCTTCTGGTTGTCCTTGTGCAAACTTTGTCTCTAAGCTTCCTTTCTTGTTTTCTGCTTTAAAAATTAGAGTTCTTCTTTTTTTCCAGAGCTTCATTGATTCTTGTAAGTCTAGCTCATCCCTTCTCTAATCTTTTCTTTGAAACATAATTTGTAGCTACAACTAGGGTTTTTCTCCCATGTTCAAACAATCGTGGCGATGCTCAATAACAAAACAGTTGAAGCATTTAGGCGACAGTACAATATCCCTGATTGGGTGATCATAGAATGTGACCCTCTTTCACGGGATGTCCATCATATTGAAGGGGCATTAACTTCACACCCTCCTCATAACTCAGGGGGTTTAACATTTCCCCCAAACGAGTTGTTTCTTTGGTTTTTTAGATATTTTGAAACTGTTTCTACTCACTGTGTCACCAATGTTTAAAAGATAGTTAATGGGGTGATTCGTATCAAATATTGCACATTTCCGTCTGTTATCTTTATGCATTCTAGTTCCTTTACAGTCCTTAATGCCTATATTTATGCTCGTTAACCAAATAACCTTGGATTTGGATATATAGATGTTTTGTAGGGGTTAATTGTGCTTTTGTAAGTACTGGAAAGCTAAAAGTGAGGATCCATTGCATTTCGGAGAAGTTTCATCGCCGGATGCTACTTCAAGGGAATTTTAGTCAATTCACATTTCTTATCTAGCTCATTTAAATTCCACGGATGCGTATTTCATTGAGTTAGCATCGTGTGGCCGCAAACGTTGCGTCGTTTGGAGTTCTAACGAAGAAGATATGCCCATTTTCGTTATTGACCTTTCCCCCTCTTCATGGACCAAGCTTGGCTGAGAAACAGAGTATCGGTAGACCGCGTCTCTAGGACCGGTCGACCGCGATTTCATATTTTCTTGTGGGAAGGAGACAGTGGGCATCTGCTTGAAGGACCGATCCACCAGTCCCATGGACGCGGTCGATCGCGCATGCGAGATATTTTGAGATATTCTCTTTTCTTTTCTTTTTCCTTTATTTTCTTTACCACTTACTATATAAACCAACTTTTGGTTTCATTTTTAGATATCTTGTAATATATATTAGTTTAGAGAGTTGTAGGCTAGGGTTTGGGGTATTTGTGAGTTCTTCTTCTTCCTCTCTTCGATTGACACCCTTTAGGATTTGTAATTGGTACTTCCATATTTCCCTCTCCATTAATATAGTTGTATTTCAGTCTTTCTTTCTTTGATAAATAGATTTACATGCTTTCATAAATAGATTTACATGCATCGATTTACTTGCTTTCTAGTGTAACTTTACCTCTTTTATTTACTTCTTTATTTATCTCGTTTTTAATATGCTTTCTAGGTAATTTGAATTAGGTTGTACTTGAATTGAACTCACTCAAGTTAACGCGTTGCTTTTCTTGGTGATAGTGTTTATGAGTCTATTTCGGGTGCGGTGTCCTAGTTATTACGCCTAGGAGATTTAACGGGGCATATCATGTATGTCCCGTGCTTAGGACCTTTCGCGCGTAATTTTTGGGATATTTGTTAACGCCAAAATCTTATTGAGCTTTTATGAGGATTTAGGGGTGTGACAACCCTTGATATAATTAACTGTCGAAACGAGATGCATTTCTAATAACCTGTCGACCCATGTAACCATTTTTTACAAATTAACCCGGTGATGGATATTCGACGCAACCTATAGTTTTACTCGCTTTGTTAGTCTAGTTTTAATACACTTTCCTGGATTAACATTTCCCTTTCATGCATCTTTTCTTTTAGTTTGTAATCACCTTTTTCCCCTTTATTTCGAAATATTACTTCAATTGAATTTTAGCAACTCATCCCAGTGGATCTTTCGATAACCGACTTACCACTAGACTTGCCTCACAAGTGTAGTCGTACTTTAGGTTTGTTTGTATTGAGTTGGTTAAACAAAAACAACGATCGACGTCTGACACGCACCACGCTTTTCGTGCTCGATCAAAATGGCGTCGTTGTCGGGGACTAGTTTGTTTTAGACTTTATTCGATTTAGTATTTCATAGTATTTTCTTTCTATTTGTATTATTTTCTAATCTTTTTGTAGGACTTCTACATTTGAGCACTTACAAACGCTCGAATTTCTCTCGCGCGCACTTATTTTGTGGAATTCGCCACTTGAGCCATTTTGGGGGTAAGCATGTCTTATTCCAATTCTTTCGGTAATCATTGTTATAATTATCAAAATGCTCGTAATCCTATGACTTTCGGTGAATACTTAGAATCCCAAAGTATAACATATTCAAATATGACTTTAAGCGAGTATAACGAAAGTCAAAATTTGGGTTATTGGAATTTTGATGATGATGACAATTATTTTGGGCCTTTACCTCCTTATAATAGGAATTTTGAAACGAATTGCAATAGTTTTCAAAATTCCTATAATAATGAGTTTTCGTTTATGTCCGATGGTAATTTTCAAAGTTCCTATTTTCATGCATCCGCACCTCGACCTATGACATTCGGTGAGGGTCAGGAAGAAAATCGTTCGTGGGAACATGAGTTGTATTTATTATTTGAATTTGGCGACGATTTTGCTTTCGAGACTTTCGGAGTCGTAGAATGTTTTGAACCAAATGAGGTGCTTTTACCTACCTTGGAACAAATCATTCTAGACTTTTCCCATTACATAATAGATATTGAAAGTGAGGATGAAAATGATGTAATATCTATTTGCAATGAAATGATTTCTTCTTTGGCCCCCAAAGAAGAACATTTTATTGAAAATGATATTATTTCATTTGAAACTCAATCTTCATCCGATGATGATCCATCTCATGAGTTTAATTTTCTTTCATCCCCATTTTCATTCTCTATTATCACACCGTCTCAAGTACCCGATGATTCGGTTTCAAACTTTAATGTTTTAAACCTTTTCGCTGATGAGGAGTACTTTCTTGAGTCGTCTTCCATGATCGCATCTTTTCCTTTATGTGCACCTCCTCCCATTCCAATTTCAAAATCATTGGGATGTTATTCAGCTTTTCTCGATCCCCATATGTTTTTGTCACCCGTTCAATCCAAACCCCCATCTTCCCTCCAAAATATTTAATTGGCGATGGTTCATTTCTTCCGCTTTACACATGCCTTTCGCTGTTAAAATGGAATTCAAATTTTTCGAAAGGTATGCTTGTATGTGAGGGTACACCGGTTATCCTCCAAAGTCAAATCTTTCTTATGGTGGACCCTCAGCTATTTAGACTTCTAATGTATAGTTAGTGTGAAGCCTAACTAGTAGGTTGTATATAGTTAGCTTTTTATTCTTTCTTTTTTATTTTTATTTTTTTTACTCTCTTTTTAATTTTGTCTAATGTAATTAGTTAACTTTTTGTTATTTGTTTTTTCTATGCTCGGTACTAACTTGTTTTGCAGATTCTTTGGACTTGTTCTTATGGGGTTCGCTCCAATTTTGGGTAATATCGCTCTTTTCCTCTCTTTGACTTGGTTCTTAATGTACATTGAGGACAATGTCAAGTTTTAAGTTAGGGGGTGTGGGAAATTCTATCCATTTCTTTAATTAGTCTATGTTTTTTCTCACATGTTAGTTACTTAGTATGCTTTTCTTAGAAAATTCAAAAATTTCAAAAAGATTTTCTTTCTTTTTTCTCCTTTATTGGGCATTTTGCCTTTGTTTTGGATTATAATTTTCAATAATTGCCCGATCCAATTGACAACCCAATGATGCATGTTCTCTATTTTAGAAGTTATTAGACTTTAGTCCTCAATCATTGATATTATGAATAACTTCATGAATTAAACTTTATCCCATGAGCACATACACTTTTATTACTATATTGATTTAGTTTAAGCACTATTCTAAAAAACCCGCCTAGGCTTAAGGCTTGGGAGAAACGCCTCGCCTTACGCTTTTTACGCCTTATTCTTGGTAAAACCCTTACGGCGCACTTTTTTCTAAAAACAACAATGCCTTAGTGAAACGATGTCGCCTTTTAAAGAATTTGTTTACAAACCGGACCATTATCTTATCCAAAATGATCAGATAGTATTTTAATTTGCATATATTCAGACATATTTTTATGATATGTGCAATTTTTGTATTTTAATAGCCTTGTTATGGTTAAAAAATATTAAAATATATTAAGAAGGCCTAAACGCCTTTTCACGCTTTTTTACGCCTAGGCCCGCCTAGGCTTCTAAGGCTTAAGGCTTGGCCTCCACGCCTCAATCACGCCCCGCGTTTTTTAGAACCTTGGGTTTAAGATTTTTATAACTCGGTAATCTTTTGTTGCACTGTATATACTTACACAGAGTAAGCTTTGCACCTTTTGTCATTTGTGAGTGTATACACTATTCTTTCCTCTTTGAAAACGTTGAATTCATTGGTAATCTCACTATTCTTTCATTTGATCGTTCATTAATCAAATTCATATATGAAATGTATTACTTGAGCATGATTTTCATATATTGTTTTGACTCGATAATTGCGTAAACTTTTAGAAATGATCATAGCCATCTTTGTTATATCACCCATATTAGCCTTGACCTCACCTTATATGTTTCCCCTCGTCAACCCCTTTGAGACTAAATATTAGCCTTTTGTTTCATAACCCAAATCCCATAACCAACTCCAAATTGGAGTTTTAAACCATAAATATTACCTTACATACCTTTATTTGGAATGTTACTTGGGATTGAATGAGGTTGTGTATTGTGGTTGCAATTTAGGCATATGAGAGTGAGAAAAGAAAAGAAAAGAGATGTGAAAAAAGAGATGAAAAAGAGAAAGAAATAAGCAAAAGAAAAGAAAAGAAAACATGAGAAAAAGAAGAAAATAAAAGAAAGGGAAAGTTTGTATATGTTGTGTATATAGTTCAATAAGCTTTGTTTACTCTCCCGATTGTTGTATTCAATTACTTTTATGGAACTTGCTTTCCAATTTTGGAATTGCCCACGTTTTCCCCTTATCCTGAGTTTTCATTTCCGAACACTTTGAATCCGTACATATATATCCTTCGTTTCGTGCCCTATCCTATCCTAGCCTACATTACAACACTATACAAGTCCTATGTGATCTTAGGGTGAATTTAATTTAAAAAGTCATAATAGTTTTGATAATCTGTGAAAATACATTTCACCTCCTTTAATGAGCGGTATCTTTCATTGAGATTACAGTTTTTCATTTTATATATAGCGTTCTTCATTTGTGATATGTGTGCGGCCTAGTTTCCATTTACATTTACTCCTTATGCCCGCATGTTCCGTGTGTTACCTCCCTATTTCGAGTGAATTCACTTGATGAGCGTAATGCCCATGAGGATTGGATGCATGCTTGCTTTAATGTTTATCTGTTTTATATAAGTTTTCGCAAAATCACACTTTGCATGTGCTCTCTCCGCTCCCACATTTTCAGGTTTCAATTCTATGAGGTGCATTCTATAATGTTAATGATTTTTACTTTTGTTTGAATTCATTCAATGTGCTAATAATGCGTATGAGATCTTTTTCGTTGTTATTGGGCTTGTGGCATGTTGCTTTGGGCTTATTTTGAGGAAACCATGTAATGTTTGTGGGTACCATCCTTGAAAACTCTCACTAGACGACACTCCTTTAATAGGGTAACCTAGGGGTTTAACGGCTTATTGCATATGGTAAATGCAATCGTGTTCCCTATGAAAGTGGCATTTATATTTCAATGCATATATACGTCTTGTACCGCCTTCTGTGAACTGGTTTTGTTTGTTTCATTACTAGGGACTAGCAATGTTTAAGCCAGGGGGTGTGATTTGTATCAAATATTACATATTTTTGCCCGTTATCTTTATGCATTCTAGCACTATAACGGTCCTTAATGCCTATATTTATTCTCATTAACCAAACAACCTTAGATTTGGATATATACATGTTTGGCCGGGGTTAATTGTGCTTTTATAGGTATTGGAATGCTAAAAGTGATTATCCGTTGCATTTCAGAGAAGTTCCGTCGCCGGACGCTACTTCAAGGGAATTTTAGTCAATTCACATTTCTTATCCAACTCATGGAAATTCCATGGATGCGTATTTCATTGAGTTAGCATCGTGTGTCCGTAAATGGTGCATCATTTGGAGTTCGGACGAAAAAGATATGCACGTTTTTGCTATTAACCTTTTCCCCCTCTTCATGGACCAAGCTTGGCTGAGAAATAGAGTACCGATCGACCATGTCCCTGGGACCGGTCAACCGCGATTTCATATTATGTCGTGGAAAGGAGACAGTGGGCTTATGCTTGAAGGACCGATCGATCGGTCCCATGGACGCAGTCCACCGCGCATGCCAGATATTTTGAGATATTTTATTTTCTTTTCTTTTTCCTTTATTTTCTTCCCCACTTACTATATAAACCAAATTTTGATTTCATTTTCAGATATCTTGTAATATATATTAGTTTATATAGTTGTAGGCTAGGGATTGGGGGATTTGAGAGTTCTTCTTCTTCCTATCTTAGATTGACACCCTTTAGTATTTGTAATTGGTACTTTCATATTTCCCTCTCCATTAATATAGTTGTATATCATTCTTTCTTGCTTTGATAAATAGATCTGCATGCTTTCATAAATAGATTTACATGCTTTGATTTACTTTCTTTCTAGGTTAACTTTATCGCGTTTTTAATATGCTTTCTATGTAATTTAAATTAGGTTGAGCTTGAATTGAACTCAATCGGGTTAACGGGTTGCTTTGCTTGGTGATAGTGTTTACGGGTCTATTTCGGGTGCGTTGTCCTAGTTATTACGCCTAGGAGATTTACGAGGCATATCATGTATGTCCCGTGCTTACGACCTTTCGCGCATAATTTTCGGGATATTTGTTAACGCCAAAATCTTATTAGGCTTTTATGAGGATTTAGGGGCGTGACAACCCTTGATTTAATTAACTTTCGAAACGAGATGCATTTGTAATAACTCGTTGAACCATGTAAACATTTTATATAAATTAACCCGGGTGAGGGATATTCGACGCAACCTATAGTTTTACTCGCTTTGTTAGTCTAGTTTCAATACACTTGCCTAGATTAACATTTCCCTTTCATGCATCTTTTCTTTTAGTTGTAATCGCCTTTTCCCCTTTATTTTGGAATATTAAATCAACTGAATTCTAGCAACTCGTCCCAATGGATCTTTCGATACCCGACTTACCGCTAGACTTGCCTTGCAAGTGTAGTCGTAATTTAGGTTTGTTTGTATTACGTTGGCAAACCGAAAACAACGACCGGCGTCTGACACGCGTCGTGCTTTTCACGCTCGATCATGGGGTCCATATAATAAATAGCCTTTATGGAAAAAAATAGGCCTTGACAAGATTTTCTACTGTTACGTGTGGATACAAACCGAGGAAGGTTTGTTGTACTTGAAAACTAGAGAGGCTCAGCGGGTTCTGGTAATAAATCTTTCAGATTCTCGCAAGGATTATTGGGAACATGGATTTATTGCTAGGAACTACCAATGTCCTCCTTTTACTGAGGGCGAAAGGTAACGGGGTCGTGTAATTTTTTATTATTGAGAGGCCCAAATATATTGCTTCTTCTTTTTTCGTTCTTGTCTGTTAATTTATTTCTTTTTTATCTCTGTCCCCTTCGCTAACGTTCTTCCTCCCTTGTTCTTGCAGCTCATGCTATAATTTAGGAACCCGATATTAGTGAGGTTGATGCTGATGAGCTTCTGATAGATTTGAGCATTAAGGAAATGTTAGCAGACGGTGAGCATCCACGGTCCACAACCTTCATGGTGGAGTACCAGAACATAGGCACTAGTTTTATTTCTCGACCTGTTGATAAAGTTTCGAACATAAAATCTCCTTAGGTCAGTCCTTCTGACCCCATTATGATCAAGGAGGAGGAAGACAGTTTTGAGATGAGGAAGAGGAAAAAGAAAAATAGGCGGGAGAAGAGTAAGAAGAAGAAGAAGAAGAAGAAGAAGAAGAAGAAGAAGAAGAAGAAGAAGAAGAAGAAGAAGAAGAAGAAGAAGAGGATTATATGGCCCCTTTGATGAAGAGGATGAAGATAAATCATACTGATGATGATGACAATCAAGTCGTCATATCCCATTTGCTTAAGTCTTTGAAAGAATTTCATTTTGGGTGGCCGAGGTATAGTAGTTCTAGCCTAATGGACAAGGGAACATATAAGGAGAAGGAGAAAGAGAAGAAGAAGAAGAAGAAGGAGGTAGAATAGGGGAGAGATAGAGATAGATAGATAGATAGATAGATAGATAGATAGATAGATAGATAGATAGATAGATAGATAGATAGATAGATAGAGAGAGAGAGAGAGAAAGAGAGAGAGAGAGAGAGAGAGAGAGAGAGAGAGAGAGAGAGAGAGGAAGAAGAAAAAAATAGAGAGGAAGATAGGAGGGAAGCCAAAAGAAGGTTGGCTCCCATCGTAGATGATGAGGGGGTTAGTGTGGGTAATACCCCCCCCCCCCCCCCCCCACATCTCCTCTCCTCTGACTTACTGAAGAGGGCAGTGCTCGCTACTGACTGCGAGAGCTCTTTGAGGTTAGGGTCATCCCAGCTCTCCCTAAAAAAGACTCAGAGGATGGCCCTGGTAAGTTTTTATACTCGAACTATTTCTTTTTTCGTATATTTTCTTTTTCTTTATGCAAACTTAATGGTTCTTTTTATATTCATGCAGTTATTATCTGATTTTATAACTCTTCTGGATGAGCATGCTGACAAGTTTAAGAAGGAGTAGGAGCTAAAAGATTCTCTAAAGGATGATAAAAAAGCCTTTGTTGAAGCTCGTAAGGCTTGGGTTCAAGAGAAAGGAAAGATGTCCAAGGCCTTTGAAGAGCTTGTTGGGTCCTAGAACAAGGTGGTTGCTGAAAAGGATAAATTTTTCGAGGAGAATATGAGCTTATCAACCAAGGCCTCCAAGATGGAGGGGGATCTTTATTAGGATCTACTGTCGTGAAGGCTCTAACAATGCCTATGATGATGTAGACCACGTGGTTAGATACCATGTATTACCTTAAAAATTGCGCCTCTCACAGGGCCATTTTGGTTGTTAGGTATTTTCGTCCTTCAACATGATGTTTTAAAGTTGTGGTCTAGCTATTTTCAATTTTTGGCAACTGAGCATCCCACGACCTCATGGTTAGTTGCCACGTGTTATGTTGTACCCTTGGGAGGTGTTTATGCTTCTCGAATGGACGTTTAGGAACTGTTTTGCATTTTCGATGTTCAATGACAGGTTTATAAGCCTAAATTTAACAATTGGTAATCTTTTCTCGTGTTCTCCCATTGTAATCCTATGACCACGTGATTAGTAGCCACATGTTACGTTGGTCATGCAGGAAATGTCTATGCCTCTCAGGGGGATGTTTGGGGGGTCTTTTGCATCTTTTATGTTTAATGATATTTTTTCAAGCCTAAGTCTTGATACTTGAAATATTTAGTCATGTTATCCAATCGTCCCTTTTGTGACCATGCAGTCATTTTCCACATGTTATATTGGTCTTGTGGGCGGTGTTCATGTCTCTCTCGGGGACATTTCGGGGGTGTTTGGTGTTGTCATCGTTCAACAACATGTTTTAATCCTAGGTCTATCTATTTTTATTTTTTTTTCATTTTCTCCAATCGAGCATCCCCCAACCACATGATCAGTTGTCATGTGTTCTTTTCATCCCATGTAAGGTCTCCATGCTTCTTGTATGGTTGTTTAGGGGTTGTATTGCACTCGCATGTTTACAAGCCTATGTCTGACTAGTTGCTATTTTTATTCACGTTCTCCAATCGGAGATCCCGTGAGCAAAATATCAGTTGCCACATGTTACATTTGTCTAGTGGGAGGTATGTGTGCCAATCACGAGGTCGTTGGGGCCTTTTTGAGTTTCGTCGTTTAGCGAAATGCTTCAAAGACTAATTCTGGATATTTGAAATTATTGGTCAAGTGCTTCAACCGAGCATCCCGTGACCACATGGTCAGTTGCCACATGCTACGTTGGTCCTGTGGGTGGTCTCCGTGCATCTCACGGGGCTAATTATGGGATATTTCATTTTTTTTGGTTCAATGGCATGTTTTTAAGCCTATGTTTGCCTATTTACAATTTTTGGTCTTATTCTCCAATCGGGCATCCCGTGACCATGCAGTCAGTTGCCTCGTGTTACGTTGGTCCCATGGTAGGTGTTTGTGCCTCTCATGGGGATGTTTAGGATATGGTTTTAATTTTTTATGCTCAACGTCATGTTTTCAATCACAGGTCTGGCCATTTTCAATTTTTGCTCATGTTCTCCAATCGTCATCCCGTGACCATGTGATTAGTAGCCATTTGTTCGGTTTGTTCTATGGGAGGTTTGCGTGCCTTCTCGTGGGGCTGTTTTCCATTTTTTCCTTTCAACAACATGTTTTTAAGCCTTTGTTTGGCACTTTTCAATTTTTGGTCATGTTATCAAATCGGTCATCCCGTGACCACACGGTTAGTTTCCACATGTTACATTGGTCTCGTAAAAGGTGTATGTGCCTCTGATGGGGCCGTTTATTGGTTGTTCTGAATTTTTGATGTTCAACGACATGTTTTAAAGCCTAAGTATGGCTATTTACAATTTTTCATTATGTTCTCCAACTAGCCTAAGTAGGTGTCCGTGCCTCTCGCGAGGCTGGTTGGGTGTTGTTTGGTATTCTCATCTTTTGACGACTTATTTTTAATCTTACGTTTGGCTATTTGAAGTTTTTGGTAACGTTCTCCATCCGAGAATCCCGTGACCATGTGGTTAGTTACCGCATGTTACTTTCATCCCATGGAGTTGTTCGTTCTTCTGATAAGTTTATTTAGGAGTTGTTTTACATTTTTTCCATTCAACATCATGGTTTGAAGCCTAAGAATCTCTATTTGAAGTTTTTCGTCATGTTATCCAATTGGACAACTCATGACCTCGAGGTCAGTTGCAATATGTTAAGTTGTTCCCGTGGGAGGTGTGTGTCCCTCTCACGTGGCTATTTGGGGGGCTGTTTTTCATATGTGTTGTTCACAAAAAGTTTTTAATCCTAAGTCTTGATATTTGCAATTTTTGGTCATGTTTTCCAACCGGGAATCCAATCATCACGCAATCAGTCGCCATATGAAACGATAGTCTCATGGTAGGAGTGTGTCCCTCTCACAAGGCCATTTACGATCTTTTTTGCATTTTTGCGTTTCATGACATATTTTTAAGCCTAGTACTGGATGTTTGTAATTTTTGGTTATGTTCTCCAATCGGGCATTCCGTCAGGACGCGGTCTTGTAAAATGCGATTACAGTGTGTGATAGCGATTTAAATTAATTTGCAAGTTTCCAATTAAACCTTATTTACTTAGAGTCTATTTAAAAAAAATCAGCCCCTAAACATGCAACTACATGTGTGTGTGTGTATCAAACCATAAATAAATAAAGCATGCGACACAAATTTCTGAAAAAATGCCCGAAGGGCAAAACCTTTTATTTCTAGAACTTTGAAAAGTTTACAAGACTGTTGACTTACATACAACCAGATAATCTCCGATAAGTGTAACGCACGGTGTCTTCGTCAAACCTTTAGAGAAACGGCTAGAAATCTGCAGTCGTTCACACGCAGCTATACCGCAAGGACTGCAACCCAAAAACTCCGTAGAGACTCCCTCCACAATAACACGTAACTCTAGGTTGTAGAGATCTCCCCACAAAGAATTATCAAAGTCAAAGTAGTGTTCTATAACACCAAAACAATTCACCAGAGCATATGGGATTTTTGTGAA
Organism: Sambucus nigra; assembly: GCA_949130495.1. NCBI lineage: Eukaryota > Viridiplantae > Streptophyta > Magnoliopsida > Dipsacales > Adoxaceae > Sambucus > Sambucus nigra. The sequence goes on along the minus strand of OX422213.1, from coordinate 364,230,837 downwards.
TTGAAAACAAAAAGGGATTAAACCCTAAAAGAATAAGTCAAATGGATTATGGAATTTCGCAGTTTTCTATCTTTCAAAATGCTGGTACTTCTTAATGAAAAAGAAACCATTTAATGAGTATTGATAAAAAAACGCATCGCCTCAGCCGCTCGAACGAATTAGCTATCTCGCGCGAACTACATACACGTGTCATTTGAACGACATCGCGCGACAAGTACTTATCGCTCGAACGAGATGACATCTCATTTCAACGACCTGGCATAAAAAATGAAGTACGTTACAGGACTTAGAAAAAATACTCATTCTCAAATTTTGAGGAAAAAGTTCACTCTAACACTTGGAAAATATTTTGTAAAAGTGTCCCCAAAGGTCTAAGTGGAAAGTTAAGGTATTTAAAACACAACCTTACCAAAGAAAACTTTGCGGAGTCTTTTTCATGAAGAACCTTCATATATTCGGATCCGTCTTGATGTATATTTCTCTTAAACTTCTTCGACGGTTGTAACGATATATGTCATAATTAATTCACACGGACATTTATAAAAATATGTCCTTACAAATTTCCCCGTAAGTCTATGCCGGTACATACATAAAAACATCTGAATTATCAAATACCAAATTGCCTATACATATCTACCCTCCCATGAATAAATTTGCAAGATCTCAAATTGTTCTTCAAAAGTCTTCATCAAATATCAAAGCTTTTCTCATCAGGTTGTGCAACAACATGATCTTCAATCTTTGTATCTACACACACGAGATAAAGAAAAATACCTTCGTCACGCATTGAATTTGAAATGATATAAGAATAAATCATTAATAAATCAAATCTCCCCCATAATGCAAAAACTCCCCCATAACATGATAATTCTTTCTCCCCCTTTTTACGATGTCCCCAAATACAGATAAGAAGAAACAATCAAAACATGAAGTGTCATGATAAAATTTAATAGAAAATATGAATCAAACTACGCGCATGCAAAGGTATATCTCAAAAATTTTCACAAACTATTTTTCAATTTTTCAATTTTTTTGTACAAAAATAAGGTAAAAAAATCATACACCATGGATTTACACTAAAACAACCAAGTCATGGAAACGCAATGAATGGGTATGAACACATTCGATAGATAAATAAACTCAATCGATCATATGTGCACGATGAATACATGTACTCCTAACGAATGAACATCAAAAGTATCCTTAGGTGTAAAAATTGTGGAATTTAGATGACTTCGTCTTATGGAGATCAACAAATCAAAGTCAAAGTGATTTCCACACCAATAATGTCCAAAACTATGTAGCACTTTTTCAAGACTTTAAAGGACGTGCAAACCCGTTTTAATTCTCCATCCAAACTCCCTCATATATATTTTGTTTTTATAGGTGTATAAACAAAATTCTCAAACTTTTGAGAATTGGTGCAAAAACCAAATTGGCCCATTATTATCATGAATTTCTTTTTATTGCCTTTAAATTTTTTGGGATCTTTTAAACCTCTTTGGACCCCGGATAATAAAATTCCTCAATTTTCTAGGTCCAATTTAAATGATGGTTTAATCGCAAAGGATAGATGAGTACCTTTCCTAGCTCTTCACCATTTTCAAATAAAGCACACAACCTCACCAAATGGTTCTTACATGCACTACTTTCTTGTCAAGTTTTATCGCACTTGGTTCGTTTTAAGGACATGATTGAAGTGAAAACACCCAACCCACATGTGATAATACAAGCACAATCATCAAACAAATCCGTGCATGTGTGAAATAAAGGAAATCATGAGTTAAACATGTAGGAAGTAACACTTAATTACATCTTAATGACTCCACACATTATAAAGCACAAAGATGATATGGTATATTGTCTCGAAATACTATCAAATAGTCACATGGATAAGTGGAATGAAATTGTGACTCGGTCATCCTATGTGTTTATCCATAAATGGTGCAAAAAAATTCAAAAATCTTTTTGGATTTTCAAATTTGACCCAAAAAAATATGAATGGACTCTCCAAAAATAGAAAATATTTTTGCATTTTTTAAAATTTAATCAAAATAAAATCTTTTTGCATTTTTTGAATTTTTCAAAAATAAAAATCTAATACAAAAGGTACATGTGAACACACTAGCAAATATATATCATGAAACCATAACTAGTGTAACGCAATCATCTATATGATATGACAAGAGAAGAATCATGTGCAAGCAAATGAGAATCAACAAGTCTAAAATCTAGCGTATCCAAAAGAGATTTCCTAACCCAAACGGATGTGACATGACGCCTGGGGGTTTTGGGAAACAACAAAACACAAGACTTCGACTTCCTAGGACTTCTTTAAAGATCAAAACAAAATATCCTAAGGTAACCTTTCCTACCACAATGTGAACATGTGTAAACAGGTGGAACGACACCTTTGGGTTAACCTTTTCTAACGTCCTGATGATTCATTGACCCTCTAAAACAAATAATGGTTTGGGATATAACACTAGAAGCATGAGAACAAGATGAGCCATTACCATCACTATGAAACATACTTGAATCATTTAAATCATTTTTCAACTTCAAAATATTTGATTCAAGCAACAAATTAGACTCTTCCAAAGACAAGGATTTCTTTTTCAAATTTTCAACAATTACTAAAAGGGTATCTCTCTCCCCCTCAATTAAATCAAAATTTTGCCTAAGAGTCTCTTCACGTGCCACAAACTCATTGATTAAAATATTTTTGTCCTCTTTGGCACAAAAACAACCAGTAGAATTTTTAAAGTCCTCCAATTTTTTTTTTCTAAAAATAGGACCCTATCGTCACTCTCCTTCTATGCAACTTTTACGGAATCAAAGTAATTATACAAATTGCCAAAGTGTTCAAGAAAAAATATCTATTTGAGTTTGAAATGTTTGCAAATATTCAATCTTACTATTAAAATAAGAATTTTCTTTTTCCAAAACTTTAATTCTTTTGCAAAGTTTTAATTTTTCAGTACTATTGTGAACTTTTTCAAAAATAGGCTCCTCAATAACAGGGCGTTCCATTGGAAAATTTTCGATTTTCCACAAAACTGATTTTTCAAAAAAAAATCAATAGCACACGATTTTGCGGAAAATAGAAATACGCGATAAATTAGCGCAACCTTCTCTGATACCAATTTGTAAAATGTGACTACGGTGTGTGATACCGATTTAAATCATTTCACAAGTTTCCAATGAAACCTTACTTAATTAGAGTCTATTTTTAAACAAAATGAATTCAACCCATAAACATGCAACTACGTGTGTGCGTGCGTGAAACCATAAATAAATAAAGCATGGGACACAAATTTAAGGAAAAATCCCCAAAGGGAAAACCCTTTTATTTATAGAAATTTGAAAATTTTACAAGACAATTGACTTACATAGAACCTGATAATTGCCCACAATTGTAACACACGGTGTCTTCGTCAAATATTCAAAGAAACGACTAGAAATCTTTAATGGCTAACACGCAGCTATACCACAAGGACCGCAGCCCAAAAACTCCGTAGAGACTCCCTCCACAATAGCACGCTGCTCTCGGTTGTAGAGATCTCCCCACAAAGGATTATCAAAAGAAAATTAGTGTTCTAGAACACCTAAATAATTCACCAAATCATATGGCATTTTTGTGAATAGAAAACAAAAAGGGATTAAACCCTAAAAAAAGAAGTTAAAAGGATTTTGCAGTTTCGCAATTTTCCATCGTTCAAAACGCTCAGACTTCTTAATAAAAATGAAACCATTTAATGAGTATTTATTAAAAAACGCATCGCCCCAGTCGCTCGAACGAAATAACTATCTCGCGCAAACGTCGTACACGTATCATTTGAATGACATTGCGTGAGAAGCCCATGTCGCTCGAATGATATGACATCTCGATTGAAAGACTTGGCATAAAAATCAATGTACGCTACAGGACTTAGAAAATATACTCATTCTCAAATTTTGAAAAAAAAGCCTACTCCAACAGTTAGAAAATATTTTCTAAAAATATCCCAAAAGCTCTAAGTGGAAAGTTAAAGTATTTAAAACATAAACTTACCAAAGAAAACTTTGCAGAGTCTTTTTGATGAAAAAACTTGATATATTTGGATCCGTCTTGATGTAGATTTCTCTTGAACTTCTTCGACGGTTGTAATGGTATACGAAAAAATTAATTGACACAGACATTTTAAAAAATATGTCCTTACAAATCTCACCCTATGTCTATGCCAGTATATACATAAAAACATCTGAATTATTAAATATCAAATTGCCTATACAAATCTAACCTCCCATGAATAAATTTTCAAGATCTTAGATTGTTGTTCAAAAGTCATCATCAAATCTCAAAGATTTTCTCATCAGGGTATGCAACAACATGATCTTCAATCTTTGTACCGACACACATTAGATAAAGCAAAATACCTTCATCACTCATCGAGTTTGAAATGATATTGGAATAAATCATTAATAAATCAAATCTCCCTCATAATGAAAAAACTACCTAATTACATGATAATTCTTTCTCCCCCTTTTTATGATGTCTCCAAATAAACAGATAAGAACAAACAATAAAAACATGGAGTGTCACGATAAAATTAAATAGTAAATATGAATCAAACTACACGCATGCAAGGGTATATCTCAAAAACTTTCACAAACTATTTTTGAATTTTTAAATTTTTTGTACAAAAATCATATACATGGATTTATAATAACACAACCTAGTCATGGAAACGGAATGAATGGGTGTAAACACTTTCGATAGGTAAATAAACTCAATTAGTCATATATTCACGATGAATACGTGTACTCCTAACAAATGAACATCAAAGGTATCCTTAGGTGTAAAAATTGTTGAATTTAGATGACTTCGTCTTATGCAAATCAACAAATCAAAGTCAAAGTGATTTCCACACCAATAACGTCCAAAACTATGTAGCACTTTTTCAAGACTTTTAAGGACGTGCAAACCCATTTTAATTCTCCATCCAAACTCCCTTGTATATATTTTATTTTTAGAGGTGTATAAATTAAATTCTCAAACTTTGGAGAATTCGTTCAAAAACCTAATTGGCCCATAATTGTCATGAATTTCTTTTTATTGCCTTTAAATTTTGTCGGGCTATTTTAAACCTCTTTGGACCCCGGATAATAAAATTCCTCAATTTTCAAGGTACAATTTAAATGGTGGCTTAATCGCAAAGAATAGATGAGTACCTTTCGTAGCCCTTCACCATTTTCAAATAAAGCACGCAACCTCGCCAAACGGTTCTTACATACACTACTTTCTTGTCAGGTTTGTCGCGCTTGGTTCATTTTAAGGACATGATTGAAGTGAAAACTCCCAACCAACATGTCATAAGACAAGAACAATAATCAAAAAATCCTTGCATGTTTGGAATAAATGAAATCATGAGTCAAACATGTAGGAAGTAACACTTAATTTACATCTTAATGACTCCACACATTATAAAGCACAAATATGACATGATATATTGTCTCAAAACACTATCAAATAGTCACATGGATAAATTGAATGAAATTGTGACTTGGTCATCCTAAGTGTTTATCCATAAATGGTGCAAACAAAATATAAAAATCTTTTTGGATTTTCAAATTTGACCAAAAAAATATGAATTGACACTCAAAAAATAGAAAATATTTTTGCATTTTTCAAAATTTTATCTAAAAAAATCTTTTTGCAGTTTTCTAAATTTTGAAAAATAAAAATCTAATACAAAAAGTACATGTCAACACATTAGCTAATATATATCATGAAATCACAACTAGTGTAACACGATCATCTATATGATATAGTAAGAGAAGAATCATGTGCAAGCATGTGAGAATCAACAAGTCTAAAATCTATCCGATCCAAAAGAGATTTTCTAAACCAAACGGATGTGACATGATGCATGGGGGTTTGGGGAACCAATAAAACACTAAACTTCGACTTCCTAGGACTTCTTTAAAGATTAAAACAAAATCTCCTAAGGTAACCTTTCCCACCACAATGTGAACATGTGTAAATGGGTGGAACGACACCTATGGATTGTCCTTTTCTAACATCCCTAGGATTAATTGGCCCTCTAAAACAAATAGTGGTTTTGGCTTTAGCACTAGAAACATGAAAACAAGATGAACCATTACCATCACTATCAAACCTAATTGAATCGTCTAAATCATTTTTCAACTTCAAAATATTTGATCCAAGCAACAAATTAGACTCTTCCAAAGACAGGGATTTGTTTTTCAAATTTTCAATAATTCCTAAAAGGGTATCTCTCTCCCCCTCAATTAAAGCAAACTTTTCCTTAAGAGTGTCTTCACATCCCTCAAACTCATTGATTAAAATGTTTTTGTCCTTTTTAGCACAAGCACAACCACTAGAATTTTTAAAGTCCTCCAATTATTTTTCTAAAAATAGGACTCTATCGTCACTCTCCTTCTTGGCAACTTTTAAGGAATCAAAGACATTACACGAATTGCCAAAGTGTTCACGAAAAATATCTATTTGAGATTGAAATGTTTGCAAATATTCAATCTTACTATTAAATAAGAATTTTCTTTTTCCAAAACTTTAATTCTTTTGCAAAGTTTTAATTTTTTAGCACTATCGTGAACTGTATCATAAATAAACTCCTCAATAAATGGGCGTTCCATTGGAAAAATTGCGATTTTTCACAAAACTGATTTAAAAAAAAAATCAATATCATACGATTTGCGAAAAATAGGAATACGCAAGAAATTAGCGTAACCTGCTTTGATACCAATTTGTAAAATGTGACTACGGTGTGTGATACCGATTTAAATTAATTCGCAAGTTTCCAATTAAACCTTACTTAATTAGAGGCCATTTTTAAACAAAAATAATTCAGCCCCTAAACATACAACTACATGTGTGCGTGTGTCAAACCATAAATAAATAAAGCATGCGACACAAATTTTAAGAAAAAACTCCCAAGGGCAGAACCTTTTATTTTTAAAACTTTGAAAAGTTTACAAGACCATTGACTTACATACAACCTGATAATCGCCCACAAGTGTAACGCACGGTGTCTTCATCAAACCTTCGAAGCAATGGCTAGAAATCAGCAGTGGTTCACGCGTAGCTATACCACAAGGACCGCATCCCAAAAAATTTGTAGAGACTCCCTCCGCAATGGCACGCAGCTCTCGGTTGTAGATATCTCCCCACAAAGGATTATGAAAAGCAAAGTAGTGCTCTAGAACACCAAAACAATTCACCAAAGCATATGGGATTTTCGTGAATGGAAAATAAAAAGGGATTAAACCCTAAAAGAAGAAGTTAAAAGGATTCTGCAGTTTTATAGTTTTCAGTCCTTCAAAATGCTGGGAGTTCTTAATGAAAACGAAACCATTTAATAAGTATTTATAGAAAAACGCACTGCATCAGTCGCTACAACGAAATAACTATCTCCCACGAACGACGTACACGTGTTATTTGAACGACATCGCGCGACAAGCACATATCGCTCGAAGGAGATGATATCTCGTTTGAACGACCTGGCGTAAAAAATGATGTAAGCTACAGGACTTAGAAAAAATACTCATTTTCAAATTTTGACGAAAAAGTCCGCTCCAACGCAAAGAAACTATTTTGTAAAAATATCCCAAAAGCATAAGGTATTTAAAACATAAACTTGCAAAGAAAACTTTATGGAGTCTTTTTTATAAAGAACCTTGATATAATCAGATCCTTTTTTATGTAGATTGCTCTTGAACTTCTTCGATGATTGTAACGGTATACGACATAATTAATTGACACGAACATTTACAAAAATATGTCCTTACATGTCTATTGCCATGTGTTATGTTGGTCCCGTGGGAGGTCTGTGTCCATCTCGCGGGGCCATTTGGTGGTCATTTTATGTTTTTTAAGTACACATCATATTTTCAAGGCTAAATTTGGATATTTTCAATTCTTCCATCATGTTCTCCAATCGGGGCTCCCGTGACCACACGATCAGATGTCACTTGCTACCTTGGTCCCATGGGCGGTGTCCATGCCTCTTATAGGGCTATTTGGGGGATATTTTGCATTTTCACCATTCAATAACATGTTTTTAATCCTCACTCTAGATAATTACAATTTTTGATCATGTATTCCAATCGAACATCCCATTACCATGCGGCCAATTTCCCTGTGTTACGTTGGTCCCGTGGAAGGTGTTCATGAGTCTCACGAGGCCGTTTAGGGGTTGTTTTGACTTTTTGACGTTTAACAACATGCATTCAAGACTAAGTCTAACAATTGGCAATTTTTGGTCATGTTATCCAACCTGCATCTTGTGACCACACGATCAGTTGACACATGTTATGTTGGTCCTATGGGAGATGTTCATACCTCTCATAGGGATATTTAGGGGATATTTCACAGTTTCACCGTTCAATAGATTATTTCCAAGCCTAAGTATTATGAGTTGTAATTTTTGGTTGTGTCCTCCAATCAAGCATTCCTTGATCATGGAAGCAGTTGCCACGTGTTACATTGATCCTGTGGAAGGTGTTCGTTCCTTTTACGGTGTTGATTTTTGAGGTTTAATGATATGTTTTCAAGCCTATGTCAGGCTGTTTGCAATTTTTCATGTTCTTCTCCAACCGACATCCCATGACCAAGTGATCAGTAACCTCGTGTTACGTTGGTCCGGTGGGAAGTTTTCGTGACTTCTCATGGGGATATTTTGCATTCTCACCATCCAACGACATGTTTTTAAGCCTATGTTTGGTTGTTTACAATATTTTTTTATGTTATCCAATCAAGAATTCTATGACTATGCGGTCAGTTGCCACATGTTACGTTGGTCCTGTGGAAGGTGCCAGTGTCTCTCACAGGGCCATTTAGGGTATGTTTTGCATTTTTAACATTCAATGTCATGTTTTCGACCCTAGGTTTGGCTATTTGAAATTTTTGTCACTTTCTTCGATCGGGAATTTCGTGATCACATAGTCAGTTTCCACTTGTTATGTTGGTCCCATGGGAGGTGTTTGTGCCTCTCATGAGGCCGTTTAATGGTTGTTTATCATTTTTCCCCTTCAACGACATGTTTTCAAGCCCAAGTCATGATCTTTGAAATTTTTGTTCTTGTTCTCTAATCTGGTATCCCATGACTATGCCATCATTTTCCACATGTGGCGTTAGTTCGTGGGAGGCCTTGCAAGATCTAGTCTGTATCATGTTCTTATCGTTCAACGGCATGTTTCCAAGCCTAACTCTAGATAATTGCAATTTTGGGTTATGTTCTCCAACTGGGCATCCCATCACCATGTGGTTAATTGCAACATGTTGCGTTGGTACCATGGGAAGTGTCTTTGCCTCTCGCAGGGCCGTTTGGAGGATGTTTTTCATTTTCATCATTCAACGGTATGTTTCCAAGCCTAAGTCTGGATATTTGTAATTTTTGGTAATGTTCTCCAATCAGGCATCCCGTGACCACATGGTCAGATGCCATGTATGACTTTGATCCCATGGGAGGTGTTCGTTCCTCTCACCAGGAAATTTGGGGGTTATTTAACATTTTCATCTTTCAATGGGATCTTTTAAGGTATAAGTCTTGTTATTTGGATTTTTTGGTCATGTTCTCCAATCGAGCATCCCATGACCACGCGGTCAGTTGTCGCGTGTTACAATTGTCCCGTGGGAGGTGTTCGTGCTTCTAGTCGGGCCGTTTAGGGATTCTTTTGCATTTTTTTACATTCAATGGCATGTTATCAAGCCTATGTTAGGCTATTTGCAATTTACCATCTTGTTATTCAACTGACGTAATGTGACCAGGTGATCATCCTTGTGTTACATTGGTCCCGCGAGAGGGGTATGTTCCTCTCGCAGGGTTATTTTTGGGTTGTTTGGAATTTTTGAAATTTAACAACATGTTTTCAAGCCTAAGTTTTACTATTTGTAATTCTTAGTCATGTTCTCCTGCCGAGCATTTTGTGACGGCCATTTTCCATGTGTTATGTTGGTCCCATGGGAGGTGTCAATGCTTCTCTTTGGGCCATTTGGGGGTGTTTTGGCGGTTTCATCATTCAACGACATGTTTTTAAGCCTAGGTCTAGGTATTTGAAATTTTTGGTCATGTTCTCCGATTGGGCATTTCGTGATCACACGGTCAGTTTTCGCATGTTATGTTTGTCCTATGGGAGGTGTTCGTGCATCTCATGGGGCTGTTTAGGAGTTCGTTTTTGTTTTTTCCATTCAATGGCATGTTGTCAGGCCCAAGTCTCCCTATTTACGAGTTTTGGTCATGTTCTCTAATAGGACATCCCGTGACCATGCGATCCTTTGACATATGTTACGTTCATCCCGTGGGAGGTGTCGGTGGCACTCGCGTGGCTGTTTAGGGTCTGTATTGTGTTCTTGTCATTCAACGACATGTTTTCAGGCTTGAGTTTTGATAATTTCAATTATTCATTATGTTCTATAATTGAGAACCCTGTGACCACATGGTCAGTTTCCACATGTTATGTTGGTCCCATGGGTGGTGTACGTGCCTCTTTGTGTCCGTTTAGGGGATATTTTGTGCTTTTGCATTTCAATGACATGTTTTCAAGACTAAGTCTGGCTATTTGTAATTTTTAGACTTATTCTTCTATCAACCGTCCGGAGACCATGCAATGAGTTTCCACATGTTATGTTAGTCCCGTGGGTGGTGTTTGTCTCACCCGCGGGACCGTTTGGTTGTTATTTTGCATTTTCACGATTCAATGGCGTGTTTTTAAGCCTAAGTGTGGCTATTTTAGGTTTTTGGTGATGTTCTCCAATCAGTCATCCCATTACAACACGATCGTTTATTATGTGTTACGTTGGTCCTACTAAAGGTGTACGTGCCTCTCATGGGGCCACTTTGGCAGATTTTTGTGTTTTCTCTATTCAACAACATGATTTTCATGCCTAAGTCCATCCATTTTGTAATTTTTGGCCATGTTTTCTAACTAGGCATCCCGTCACCATGTGATCTATTGCAACAAATTACGCTGGTCCTGTGGTAGGTGTTAGCCTCTCGCGTGTTTTTTGGGGGGTTGTTTTGTGTTATCGTCGTTCAGGGCATATTTTCAAGTCTAAGTTTGGATATTTGTAATTTTTGGTAATGTTCTCTAATCGGGCATCCTGTAACCATGCGGTCAGATTCCACGTGCTATGTTTGTCTGATGAGTGGTGTCCATGACTGTGGGGGTTGTTTTGCATTTTCACCATTCAACGTCATGTTTTCAAGCTTAAGTATGGCCATTTGAGATTTTTTGCCATGTTCTCCAACTAGGCATCCTGTCACCTCGCGATCATTTGGCACATGTTATGTTGGTCCTGTGGAAGGTGTTTGGGCCTTTCACGGGTCCATTTATGGATTGGTTTGCATTTTCGACGTTCAACGGTACATTTTCAATCCAAACTCTAGCAATTTTTAATTTTTTCTCATGTTCTCCAACCAACATCTTGTGACCATGCGATAAGTAGCAACCAGTTATGTTGGTTTCGTGGGAGGTTTTCGTACCTTCTCAGGGGTAGGTTTATCATTTTCTCCATTCAACGGCAAGTTTTCAAGCCTAAGTCTGGAACTTTGAAATTTTTGGTCATGTTATCTAACCGGGCTTCTGGTAACTATTTGATCAATTTCCACATGTTATGTTGGTCCCGCGGGAGGTGCTTGTGCCTCTTGCATGGCCATTTTTGGGATGTTTAGCATTTTTTACATTCAACAACATGTTTTTCAACTAAGGTCTGGCATTTAAAATTTCTGGTCATCTTCTCCAACCGGGCATTTCGTCACCACGGTCAATTTCCACGTGATATGTTGCTCCTAATGGATGTGTTACTTGTGAGACTTATGAGGGTTGTTTGACATTTTCATTATTCTATGGTTAGTGTTTAAACCCAAGTATGACAATTAACAATTTTGGTCTTGTTCTCCAACCGAGCGTCCCGTGACCACGCGGTCAGTTGCATGTGTTACTTTAGACCCGCTGGAGGTGTCCGTGCTTCTCGCGGCTCCCTTTGAGGGTTGCTTTGCATTTTTTCCCTTCAACAACATTTTTTCAAGCCTAAGTCTCGTTATTCCCAATTTTTGGACATGTTGTCAAACCGGGCATCTCATGACCATGGGGTTAGTTGCAACATGTTATCTTGGTCTCGTGGGAGATGTATGTGCCTCTCGCGAGGTCGTTTGGGGTTATTATACATTTTTGCCATTTATCAGCATGTTTTCAAGCATAAGTTTGGATATTTTCTATTATTGGTCACGTTCTCCAACCGGGCATCCCATGACAACGTAGTCAGTTGCCATGTGTCACGTTGGTTCCGTGGGAGGTGTCCATGCCTCTTATAGGGCCATTTATGGAATTATTTATGTTTTTGATGTTCAACAACATGTTTTTAAACCTTAGTCTAGATATTTTTAATCTTTGGTCGTGTTCTATAACCGAGCATCACGTGACCACACGACCAGTTATCATGTGTTACGTTGGTCCCACGGGGTCCATGCCTCTCATGGGGCCGTTTGGGGGATTTTTTGTATTTTCACTATTCAACGGCATATTTTCGAGCCCAAGTGTGGCTATTTGCAATTTTTGGTCATGCTTTCCAATAGGGTGTCTAGTCACCACGCGATCAGTTGCTACATGTCACGTTGGTCCCGTGAGACGTGTGTGTCCCTCTCGTGGGGAAGTTTGGGGCCTATTTTGCATTTTTGCCATTTACAGCATGTTTTCAAACCTAAGTTTGGATATTTGTAATTTTTAGTCATTTTATCCAATTGGGCATTCCATGACTATGCAGTCAAATGTCACATGTTACGTTAGTCTCATAGGAGGTGTCCCTGCCTTTCGCGGGTGATTTGGGGGCTATTTCGCATTTTCACCATTCAAGATCATGTTTTCAGGCCTAAGTCTGGTTTTTGGTCATGTTCTCTAGCGGGGTGTCTCATCACCATAGGTCAGTTGCCACGTTTTACGTTGGTCCCATGGAAGGTGTTCGTGCCTCCTGTGGATCCGTTTAGGGGCTATTTTGCATTTTTGACTTTTAGTGGCATCTTTTTAAGCCTAATATGGCAATTGGGAATTTTTGTTCATGTTCTCCAACCGGCATCCCTTGACCACGTGATTAGTACCCACATGTTATGTTGGTCTGACGGGAGATTTATGTGCCTCTCGTGGGGCTGTTTAGGGTGTGTTTTGTATTTTCACGGTTCAAGGGCATGTTTCCAAGCCTAAGTCTAGATATTTTCATTTTTTTGTCATGTTCTACAAACGGGCGTCCACTGACCATGCGTAGACCTATAAAAAAATATGATAACGTGTTAATATGATACGACCTATCACGAAATTATTAGTTAGTGGGTTTAGTTTTTTTTTGTTTGGGTATTTAACGGGTTAACACAGTATACACGTTCACACTAATGGTTCGAGTTTGGAAATTTACTTGACCTGTTTTTGCCCCTTAATACCCATCCACCCTAACGGGTACAGTCGGCTCACCCAACTCGTACCCAATATGAATAATCATTTAAAACCATTATTTCTAACTCCTTCAAGACTAACGTGTACTATAGGGTGACCCAACTTATACCCAATAAGAATAAGCAATAAAACTTATTTTTTTAACTAATAAAGACTAACAGGTATTATAAGGTCACCTAACCCGTTACTCATTTAGACTCAAAATGATTCATTATTATTAACGGGGTCAAATGGTTTGCGTCGTACCCGTTAATATTAATGGACCGTGTTTGCATAATATCATTAGACCCGTTACTCTTAATGGGTCATGTATGGGTTAAGGTCATTTTGACCCATTAACCCGACCCGTACACTACCCGACTTGACCCGATGATAGGTGTAACCACGTAGTTTGATGCTACATGTTAAGCTGGACTCTTAAAAGGTGTTAGTACCTCACGCAGGACCATTTTAGGGGTCGTTTTGTATTTTCTCCATTTAACGGCATGCTTTCAAGCCTAAGCCCGACTATTTCAAATTTTAGGACATATTTTCAAATTGGGTGTTTTGTCACCCTGCGGTCAGCTGCCATGTGTTACGTTGGTCCGGTGGTAGGTGTTCGTGCTTATTGTGAGGACGTTAGGGGATGCTATTCATTTTCGACATGCAACGGCATGATTTTTAGCCTTAGTCGGGCAACTGGGATTTTTTGGTCATGTTGTCCAATCGCATCACGTGACCACACAGTCAGTACCCACATGTTACGTTAGTTCCTCAGGAGGTGTTTGTGCCTCTCGCGAGGCCATTTGTGGCGTGTTTCGCATTTTCACAGTTCAACGGCATGTTTACAAACCTAAGTCTAGATATTTGCAAAAAAAATCATGTTCTCCAATCGGGCGTCCCATGACCATGCAGTTAAATGCCACGTGTTAAACTCTTCTCCTGAGTGGTGTTCGTGCCTCTCGCAGGTCAATTTGGGGGTCGTTTTGTGTTTTTGATGATTAACACCTTGCTTTCAAGCCTAAGTTTCGCTATTTGCAATTTTTGGACATGATCTCAAACTGGGTGTCCCGTAACCCCGCAGTCAATTGGCACATGTCACGTTGTTCCTGTGGAAGGTGTTAGTGCCACTCGCAGGGCCATTTAGGGGATGTTTTGCATTTTTGACGTTTAACGAGATGTTTTGAATCCAAGTCAGGCTATCTGCAATTTTTGGTCTTATTCTCCAACCGGTATCTTATGACCACGTGATCAGTAGAATAGTGTTACATTGGTTCTGTGGGAGGTTTTCGTACGTTCTCGCGTGGATATTTTGCATTTTTTCCATTCAACGACATGTTTTCAAGCATATGTTTGGCTATTTACAATTTTTGGTCATGCTATCCAATCGGGCCTACCGTGACTATGCGATTAATTTCCACATGTTACGTTGGTCCCATGGGAGGTGTCTATGCCACTTGTGGGGCCATTTAGGGGTTGTTTTGCATTTTTGATGTTCAACGGCTTGTTTTAAAGCCTTGGTCTGGGTATTTGAAATATTTGGTGTTGTTCTTCAATCTGGTATTTCGATACCATGTGGTTAGTTTCCACATGTTGCGTTGGTCCCATGGGAGGTGTTCGTGCCTCTCGCGAGGATATTTAGGGGTTGCTTTGTGTGTTTTCCAATTAATGGCATGTTTTCAAGCCCAAGTGTCGCTATTTACAATTTTTGGTCATGTTCTCCAATCGAACATCCCATGACCACGTGGTTATTTTGCACATGATATGGTCCCGTGGGAGGTGTTGATCGCTCTTATCAGGTCGTTTAAGGGTTGTCTTATATTCTCATCGTTCAATAGCATGTTTATAAGCCTACGTTTAGATATTTGCAATTTTTGGTCATTTTTTCCAATCGGGCATCCAATCCCCATGCAATCAGTTTCCACGTGTTACGTTGGTCTCGGGGGAAGGGTGTGTCCCTCTCGCGAGGCAATTTCAGGGTTGTTTTGTGTTTTCATTATTGATAAATTGTTTTCAAGCCTACGTTTGTATATTTGTAATTTCTAGTCATGTTCTCCAATCGAGTGCCCCATGACCACGCGATCAGTTTTCATATGCTACATTGGTCTTGTGGGAGGTGTTCATGCCTCTCGCAGGCCATTTGGCAGCATTTTGCATTTTCATCGTACAACATCATGCTTTCAATCTAAATTTTGTCTATTTAAATTTTTTAGTCATGTTCTGTAATCGGGAATCTTGTCACCAAAGGGTCATCTCCCATGTATTACGTTGGTCTCGTGGGTGGTGTTCGTGCCACTCGTGAGGCCGTTTAGGAGTTGTTTTGCATTTTTGATGTTCAAAGGTATGTTTTATGCCGCAGCCTGGCGATTGGCAATTTTTAGTCATGTTCTCCAACTGGCATCTTGTGACCATACAATCAGTAGCCACATGTTACATTTGTCCCACGGGAGGTGTCTGCACCTCTCGCATGGCCTTTTAGAGGATGTTTCGCATTTTCACCATTCAACGACATGTTTTCAAGCCTAAGTGTGGATATTTTTAATTTTTGGTCATGTTTTCCAATCGGGCGTCCCATCATCACACGATGAGTTGCCACGTTATATGTTGGTACTGTGGGGAGTGTGTGTCCCTCTCGTGGGGCTATTTGGGGTCTTAATTTTCTTATTTTCCATTCACAGCATGTTTTAAAGGCTAAGCCTCGATATTGTTATTTTTTAGTCTTGTTCTCCAATCGGGCATCCCATCACTAAGGGGTCAGCTTCCATGTGTTTTGGTGGCCCCATGGAAGGTGTCCGTGCCTCTCGAGGGGCTGTTTTGCATTTTCGACATTCAAATGTGTGTTTTTAAGACTAATCCTAGGAATTGCCTATTTTTGGTCATGTTCTCATACTGGCATCTCGTGACTATCCAATCAGTAGCCACATGTTATGTTGGTACCGTGGGAGGTGTCTGTACCTCTCGCATGGCCGTTTAGGGGTTATTTCGCATATTCACCATTCAATGGCATGTTTTCAAGCCTAAGTCTGGAGATTTGCAATTTTTGGTCATGTTTTCCAACCGGGTGTCCCATCACCACGTGATCAGTTGCTAAATGTTACGTTGGTCTTGTCGGAGGTGTGTGCTCTTCTCTTGGGGCCATTTGAGGTCTATTTTGTTTTTTTCCCCTTCACTACATGTTTTCAAGACTAAGCCTAGATATTTGTAATTTTTAGTCATGTTCTCCAATCGGGCGTCCCATCACTGCGCGGGCAGCTGCCACATGTTATGTTGATCCCGTGGGAGGTGTGTGTCCTTCTTGCGAGGTCGTTTGGAGCCTGTTTTGCATTTTCGTCATTCACATCATGTGTTTTAAGCCTAAGTCTGGATATTTACAATTATTTTGTATTCTCTTATCTAGTGTCCTATGACCATATGGGAAGATGTCACGTGTTACATTGGTCTTGTGGGATGTGTTAGTACCTCTCACGAGGAGATTTGGGTAGTATTTTACATTTTCACCATTCAACAACATGTTTTTAACCCTAAGTCTATGTATTTATAATTTTTGACCATGTTCTCCGATCGAGCATCTCATTACCATGCATGTCAGTTCCCACGTGTTACGTTGGTCCGCAAAAGGTGTCCATGCCTCTCGTGAGGCCGTTTAGAGGTTTTTTTACATTTTTGAAATTCAACAACATGTTTTAAGCCTAAGTCTAGATATTGGTAATTTCTGGTCATGTTCTCCAACCGACATCCCGTGGCCACCCGATCAGTATACACATGTTACGTTGGTTGCACGGGAGGTATTCATGCCGATTTAGGTATTATTTTTCATTTTCATCGTTGGGCAGCATGTTTCCAAGCCTAAGTCTCACTATTTTAAATTTTTGGTCGTGTCCGTCAATCAGGCCTCCCATGACTATGCGGTCAATTTACATGTGTTACGTTGGTCCCGTGGGAGGTGTCTTTGACTCTCGCGGGGCCATTGGGGGATATTTTGTGTTTCTGATTTTCAACGGCATGCTTTCAAGCCAAGGTCTGGATATTTGAAATTCTTAGTCTTGTTCTCCAATCGAGCATTTCGTAATCACTCGGTCAGTTTTCGCATGTTACGTTGGTCCCATGGGAGGTTTTCATGCCTCTCACAGGGCCGTTTTGAGGTTATTTTTTTATTTTGTCACTTAATGTCATATTTTGAAGCCTAAGTCTATCTATTTGCATTCTTTGGTTAAGTTTTCAAACTGGACAACCAGTCACAACACGATCAGTTGCCCGTGGGAGGTGTGTGTCCCTATTAGAAGGGTGTTTGGGAGCTATTTTAGATTCTTGCCATTCAGAGTATGTTTTCAAGCCTAAGTCTAGATATTTTAAATTTTTAATAATGTTCTCCAAAAAGGTGATCTAAGACCAGACAGTCAGATATCTTATGTTATGTTGGTCTCATGGAATGTGTTTATGCTACTCGCGGGGCCGTTTCGGGATTATTTTTCATATTTTCCATTCAACGACATGTTTTCAAGACTAGGTTTGGATATTTATAATTTTTGTTCATGTTCTCCAACCCGATGTGCCATCACCATGCGATCAGTTGCCATTGTTACATTCACCCATGGAAGGTGTTTGTGCCTCTCGTGGGTCCGTTTAGGGGAAGTTTTGTGTTTCGACATTCAACAACATGTTTTTATTCATAAGTCTGACAATTGGAAATTTTTGGTCATGTTCTCCAACCGGCATCCCGTGACCATGTGATCAGTAGCCACATGTTATGTTGGTCCCGCGGGAGGTGTCTGTTCTTCTTGCGGGACCGTTTAGGGATTCGGTTTTGCATTTTCACCGTTCAGCAGCTTGTTTACAAGCCTAAGTTTGGATATTTGTAATTTTTTTCATGTTTTATAATTAGGAATTCCACGACCACATGTTTAAATTCCATATGTTAGGTTTGTCTCGTGAGAGGTGTTTGTGCCTCTCCTGGGAGGCATTTGGTATTCTTGTCATTCGACAACATGCTTTTCAGCCTAAGTCTGGCTATTTGCTATTTTTTGGTCAAGTTCTCAAACTGGGCCATTAGTCACCCCACGATCAGTTGTCATAAATTACTTTGGTCCCGTGGAAGGTGTCCGTGCCTCTCAGGGGGCCGTTTAGGAGTCGTTTTGCATTTTTGACATTTAACAGTATGTTTTCAATCCTAAGTCAGGCTATTTCCAATTTGTAGTCTTATTCTCTAACGAGAATCCCATGACCACGCGATCAGTGTCCACGTGTTATGTTGGTCCCATGGGAGGTGTCATTCCTCTTGGGGGGCCGTTTAGCGGATGTTATGCATTTTTGGCATTCAACGACATGTTTTCAAGCCCAAGTCTGACTTATTACAATTTTTGGGCATATTCTCAAATCAGGCATTCGGTGACCACATGATCATTTGCCACATGTTGCATTGGTCATGTGTGTGGTATCAGTGTCTTTTGTGGGGATATTTGTTTTGCATTCTCACCATTCAACAACATGTTTCTAATCCTAATGTTGGATATTTACAATTTTTGGTCATGTTTTTCGACTTGGCATCTAGTCATCACACGATCAGTTCTCACGTGTTATGTTGGTACCATTGGAGGTGTGTATCCCTATCGTGGCGTCATTTCGTGGTTGTTTTGCCCTTGCGCCATTTATAAGGTGTTCCAAGCCTAAATCTAGATTTTTGTAATTTTTTGTCATGTTCTCCAATCGGGCATGCCGTGACGACGCAATTAGATGCCAGGTATTGAATTAGTCACGTGGGAGGTTTTCGTCCCTCTTATGGGGCCATTTGGGGGCTATTTTGCATTTTCACTGTTCATCAACATGTTTTCAAGTTTAAATTTGACTATTTACAATTTTTGGTCATGTTCCCCAACCGGACGTCCCGTGGAAACGAAGCCACTTATCATATGTTATGATAGAGCGATGAAAGGTGTCCGTGACTCTCATGGGGTTGTTTGGGGGATGTTTTTCATTTTCATCATTTAACGACATACTTTCAAGCCTAAGTTTGGCTATTTGCAATTTTTGGTCATGTTTTCCAATCGGGAATCCCGTCACCACACATTCAATTGGAACGTATTACTTTAGTCCCACGGGGGGTGTATGCCACTCATGGGGATGTTTTGGGGTTGTTTTGTATTTTTGTTATTTAGAGCATATTTTTAAGACCATGTATAGATATTTTTAACTTTTGGTCATGTTCTCCAATCGGGCATCCTCGGACCACATGGTAAGTTGGTCTTGTGGGAGGTGTTCATACCTCTCGCGAGATTTCTTGGGGTTATTTTGAATTTCATTGTTCAACGACATCCATTCAAGCTTAAGTCTGGATATTTGTAATTTTTTATCATGTTCTCCAACTGGGAATCACGACCATGTAGTCATTTACCATGTGTTACGTTGGTCTTGTGAAAGGTGTTCATGCTACTCGCGGGGCCGTTTTAGGGATTTGTTTGCATTTTTGACATTCAAGGACATCTTTTCAATCTTAAGTCTATCTATTTGCAATTTTTGGGCATGTTCACCAATCCGTATCTCGTGACCATACGATCAGTTACCACGGGTTACGTTGGTTTCGTGGGAGGTTGTTATGCCTTCTCACAAGGTTGTTTTACATTTTTTCGATTCAATGGAAAATTTTCAAGCTTAAGTCTGACCCTTTGCATTTTTTGTGATGCTATCCAACCAAGCGTCTTGTAACTACGCGATCAATTTCCACATGTGAGTTCGTCCCGTGGGAAGTTATTGTGCCTCTCCCAGACCATTTTGGGGTTGTTTTGCATTTTTGAAGTTCAATGCATGTTTTTAGGGCTAGGTCTGGCTATTTTAAATTTTTTGTCATATTTTACAACCAGGCCTTTGGTTACCAAAGGGATAACTTTCACGTCATACGTTGGTCCCCTGGAAGATGTTCATGCCACTAGTGGGTCCGTTTATGGGTTGTTTGGCATTTTTTCCGTCCAACAACATGTTTTTAAGCGCAAGTCTGATGATTTGAAATTTTTGATCATGTTCTCTAACCAAGCGTCTCGTGACCACGCAATCAGTTGGTACCTATTATTTTGCTCTCATGGGACATGTCTGTGTCTCTCCCAGGGCCCTTTAGGAGCTATTTTGCATTTTTGCCATTCAACAGCATGCTTTCAAGCCTAACTCTCACTATTTGTAATTTTTGGTCATGTTGTCAAATCAGGCATCTCATGAAATTCATGTCAATTGCCACATGTTATGTTGGTCTCATGGGAGGCATATATGCCTCCCGTAGTGACGTTTATGGGTTGTGTTTTGTTTTTTTCATTCAATGGCATGTTTTCAAGATTAAGTCTGGATATTTTAAATTATTGGCCATGTTCTCCAATCGAGCATCCCATGATAATGTTGTCAGTTGTCATGTGTTATGTTTGTCCCACAAGGGGTGTCCGTGCCTATCACAGGACCGTTTGGGGGGATGTTTTTCATTTTCTCCATTCAACATCATGTTTCTAATCCAAAGTCTGGATATTTGAAATTTTTTGTCATAGTTTCCAATTGGGCATCCCGTGATCACACGGGGAGTTGACACGTGTTGAGTTGGTCTCGTAGGAGGTGTACCTGCCTCTTGCGGGGCTATTTGGGGGTTGTTTTGCATTTTCAGCGCTCAACGGCAAGTTTTCAAGGCTAAGTTTAACTATTTGCAATTTTTATCAAGTTATCAAATGAATCATCCCGTCACCACGTGGTCAGTTGCCATGTGTTTCGTCTGTCTTGTGGAAGGTGTTCGTGCCTCTTATGGGGTTATTTACAGATTCGTTTGTATTTTTTACGTTCAATGGGATGTTAAGTCTGGATATTTGCAATTTTTGTGTGTTCTCTAACAAGCATCTTTTGACCACACGATCAATAGCCACGGGTTATGTTGGTTCCATGGGAGATATTTGTGCCTTCTCGCGGGGTTGTTTTGAATTTTTTCCATTCAATGACATGTTTTAAAGCCTAGGTCTAGCTCTTTGTAATTTTTGGTCATGTTATCCAACTCGGCATCCCGTAACTACGTGGTCAATTGTAATGTGTTATGTTGGTCTTGCGAGACATGCACGTGCTTCTCGCAGGGGCATTTTTGGGTTGTTTTGCATTTTTTATTTTCAACAGCACGCTTTCAAGCCAAGTTCTATCTATTCAAAATTTTTAGTCATCTTCTCCAATCGGGAATTTCGTCATCATCAGTCAATTTTCACGGGTTACATTGATCCCATGGAAGGTGTTTATGCCACTTGCGGGTCCTTTTTAAAAGTTTTTTGGTCTATTCATCGTTCAGCGACACATTTTTATACCCAAGTTTGACTATTTGGAATTATTTGTCATGTTCTCCAACCGAGAATCCAGTGACCATGCAATCAGTTGCCACATGTTCTTTTGGTCCCATGGGAGGTGTCCGTGCTTCTCGTAGGGCCTTTTAGGGGCTATTTTACATTTTTTCCATCAACTTCATTTTTTCAAGACTAAATCTCACTATTTGTAATTTTTAGTCGTGTTCTCTAATTGGGCATCCTGTGACAATGCAGTTAGTTGCCACATGTTATGTTGTCCCTTGGGATATGTTTGTCCTTCTCAAGGGACAATTTAGGGTTCTTTTTACATTTTCTCCTTTCAATGGCATGTTTCCAATCCCAAGTCTGGATATTTGTAATTTTTGGTCATGTTCCCCAATCGAGCATTCCGTGACCATGCGGTTAGATGCCACATCTTGAGTTGGTCTCGTGGGAGGTGTTTGTCCCTCTCGTGGGGCCATTTTGTGGTTTTTTTGCATTTTCACTGTACAACGACATGTTTTTAATCCCAAGTCTGGCTATTTTAAATATTTGATTATATTCTCAAACCGAGCATCCCATCACTAAGTGGTTAGTTTCCATGTCCTACATTGGTCCCATGGAAGGTGTTTGCGCATCTCCCATGATGATTTTGGCACTATATTGCATTTTCAATGTTTAACGGCATGTTTTCAAGCATAAACCAAGATATTTGCAATTTTTAGCCATGTTCTCCATCTGGCATCTCATGCCCATGCGATCAATAGACATGTGTTACGTTTGTTCCATGGGGGTTTCCATGCCTTCTTGTTGGGATGTTTTGCATTTTCAAAATTCAACGGCATGTTTTCAAACCTATGTTTGGCTTTTAACAATTTTTGGTCATGATAACAAATCGAGCATCCCATGATGATGCAGTCAATTTCCACGTGTTACGTTGGTCCCATGAGAGGTGTTTATGCCTCTCACGGCAGCGTGAAGGGGTCTATTTTCATTTTCAATGTACAATGGCATGTTTTCAAGACTAGGTCTTACTAATTGAAACTTTTAGTCATGTTCTCCAACCAAGCATTTTGTTACCACGAGGTCGATTTACATATGTTATGGTGGTCCCATGGGAGGTGTTCCTACCTCTCACGGGGCCTTTTAGGGGTTATTTTGCATTTGTACCATTCAAGGGCATATTTTCAAGCCCAAGTATCGCTATTTGTAATTTATGGTCATGTTCTCCAATGGGAAATCCCATAACCATGCGATGATATGCCACAGGTTATAGTTGTCCCATGGGAGGTGTGGGTGGCTCCTGTGGGTCTGTTTAAGACCTGTTTGCATTTTCTCTGCTCAATAGCATTTTTTTAGCCTAAGCCTAGATATTTAAAAAATTTGGTTTAGTTTTCCAATCACCCATCCAGTCACCACACGATCAGTTACAACGTGTTATGTTGGTCCCATGAGAGGTGTGTGTCCCTCTCACGGGGCCGTTTGGGGTTGTTTTGTGTTTTTTCGTTTACAACATGTTTTCAAGCCTAAGTCTAGATAGTTGTAATTTTTGGTCATGTTCTCCAATAAGGCATCCCGCGAACATGTAGTCATATGTCATATGTTTCGTCGATCTCGTGGGAGGTGTTCTTGCCTCTTATGGGGCCATTTGTATGTTGTTTTGCATTTTCACCGTTCAACGTCATGTTTTCAAGCCTAAGTCTGGCTATTAACGATTTTTGGTCGAATTCTCCAACTGGGCATCCCGTCACCATGTGATCAGTTGCCAAGTGTTACATTGGTCCAGTGAAAGGTGGTCGTGCCTCTCGTGGGTCCATTTAGGGGACGTTTGCATTTTGACATTCAACGACATGGTTTCAAAGCTAAGTCTAGTAATTAGAAATTTTTGTCATGTTCTCCAACCGGCATTTCGTGACGATTCGATAAGTAGCCACATGTCACATAGGTCCAACAGGAGTTGTTGCGCCTCTTGGAGGGCCATTTTCATTTTCCCTTTTAATGGCATGTTTTCAAGCATTAGTTTGGATATTTACAATTTTGGGTCGTGTTTTCAAATTGGGCATCCCATCGCCACTCGATCAGTTTCTAGGTGTTAGGTTGGTCCCGTGAGAGGTTTGTGTCCTCTTGTGGGGTCATTTGTTGATGTTTTGCATTTTCACTGTTCACAGCATGATTTCAGTCCTATGTCTCGATATTTGCAATTCTTTGTTCATGTTTCAAAATTGAGAATTTTTTGACCACGCGATCGGATGTCACGAGTTACTGTGGTCTCTTGGGAGGTGCATGTGCGTCTCGCGAGGCCATTTGGGGATTGTTTTACATTTTCACCATTCAACAGTATATTTTCAACCCTTAGTCTGGCTATTTATAATTCTTGGTCATGTTCTCCAATCGGGCATCCAATTACCACACGGTTAATTACCACATGTTATGTAGGTTTGTGGAATGTGTTCATACGTCTCGCAAGGCCATTTAGGGGCAATTTTGCATTTTTGACGTTCAACAACATATTTTCAAGCCTAAGTTTAGCTATTGGTAATTTGGGGTCATGTTCTCCATTCTACATCCCGTGACCATGTGATCAATAGACATAAGTTATGGTTGTCCAGCGAGGGGTCTTCATACCTCTCACAGGTCCATTAACGAGTTGTTTATCATTTTCACCGTTCAACGACTTGTTTACAAGCCTATGTTTCCATTCCATTTGGGGGTTATTTTTAATTTTTGACATTTAACGGCATGTTTTCTAGCCTTAGTCAGGAAAATTTCCATTTTTCATCTTATTCTCTAACCGATGTCCCATAACCAAGGGATTGGAAGGCTCGTGTTATGTTGGTTCTGTGGGAGGTTTTTGTGCCTTCTCACGGGGATATTTTGCATTTTTGCCATTCAACGACATGTTTTCAAGCCTAAGTTTGGCTCTTAAAATTTTTGGTAATGTTATCCAATCGAGCATCCTGTGACTATGTTGTCAATTTCCAGTTGTTACGTTGGTCCATGTGAGGTGTATGTGCCTCTCGTGAGGACGTTTGGGGGATATTCTACATTTTTGATGTTCAATAGAATGTTTTTAATCCTAGGTATCGCTATTTGAAAATTTTGGTCATGTTCTCTGACTAGGCACTTCGTGATCATGTGGTCAGTTTCCACATATTATGTTGGTCCCATGGGAGGAATTCATACCTCTCATGTGGCCATTTTGTTTTGTTTTTCGATTTTCTAATTAAACGACATGTTTTCAAGACTAAGTCTAGCTATTTGCATTTTTTGGATATCTTCTCAAATCGGGTATCCCATGACCATGCGATCAATTGGCACATGTTACGTTGGTCCTGTGGGAGGTGTATGTGCATCTCCCGAGGCCTTTGGGATCAATTTAAGGGGCAATTTTGCATTTTGACCATTCAGCGGCTTGTTTACAATCCTAAGTCTAGATATTTGTAATTTTTTATCATGTTCTCTAATCGTGAATTCTACTACCACATGTTTAAATTCCATATGTTAGGCTTGTCATGTGAGAGGTGTTTGTGCCTCCCCTAGGGGCCGTTTGGTGGTCGTTTGGCATTTTTGTCATTCGACGGCAAGCTTCCAAGCCTAAGTCTTGATATTTGTAATTACTGGTCATGTTCTATAACTGGGCATCCCGTGACCACATGGTTAGTTGCCACGTGTTACTTTGGTCCCGTGTGAGGTTTCCATGCGTTTTACGGGCCCTTTTAGGGAATATTTTTTATTTTTGGTATTCAACATCATATTTTTTAGCCTAAGTCTAGATATTTTCATTTTAATGTCGTGTTCTCTGACTGGGAATCCTGTAACCATGCGGCTAATGATCACGTGTTACGTTGGCGCCATAGGTGATGATCGACCCTCTCGTGGGCTGTTTTGGGGAAGTTTTTCATTTTCATCGTTCAAAAATATGTTTTCAAGCCTAAGTCTAGTTATTTCCAATTTTCAGTCATATTTTCAACCCGAACATTCAGTCATCACGTGATCAGTTTCCATGTGTTACGTTGGTCATATGGAAGGTGTGTGTCCTTCTCACGGGGCCGTTTGGGGGCTATTTTGTATGTTCGACGTTTACAGTATGTTTTAAACACTAAGTCTGGATATTTACAATTTTTGGTCATAATCTCCAAACGGGCATCTCATGAACACGCAGTAAGATGTCACACGTTACGTTCTTCTCGTGCGAGGTGTCTATGAGTCTCATCGTGGACGTTTGGGGGCTACTGTGCATTTTTTCCATTCAACAACATGTTTTCAACCTAAGTCTAGCTATTTATAATTTTTGGTAATGTTCTCCAAATCGGCATTCTCGCCATGTAGATGGTTGGCACGTGTTACATTCGTACCATGGAAGATGTTCATGCCTCTCGTGGGGTCATTTAGGGGTTGTTTTGCGTTTTAATATTCAACAACATGTTTTCATTCCAAAGTATCTCAATTGGAAATATTTGGTCATGTTCTCAAACCGACATCCTGTGACAACAAGATCAGTAACCACATGTTATGTTGGTCCCGTGGGAGGTGTATGTTCCTCTCGCGGGGTCGTTACTATTGAACGGCTTGTTTCCAAACCTAAGTCTGGATATTTGTAATTTTTTATCATGTTCTCCAATCGGGTGTCCCACGACCATGAGTTTAGATGTCGTATGTTAGGATGGTCTAGTGAGAGGCCTCCGTGCCTCTAGCGGTGCCGTTTAGGGTCCCTTTTCATTTTTATCATTCGACAATAAGCTTCCAGGCCTAAATATGGATAATTTTTTATTTTTTCTCATGTTCTTAAGCTAGGCATCCGGTCAACCAACGGTCAGTCGCGACATGTTACGTTGGTCGCATGGAAGGTGTTCGTGACTCTCGTGGGGACTTCTAGGGGTTGTTTTACATTTTCTACATTCAATGGTATGTTTTCAAGCCTAATTCAGTCTATTTAAATATTTTGGTCTTGTTCTCCAACCGGCATCCCGTGACCACGCGATCAATTTCCACATGTTATGTTGGTCCCGTGGGAGGTGTTTGTGCCTCTCGCGGGACCATTTAGGGTTTGTTTTGCATTTTTTCCATTCAATTGAATGTTTTCAATCCCAAGTATCGTTATTTGTAATTTTTTTCCATGTTCTCCATTCGGGCATCCCATGATCGCGCGATCATTTGCCACAGGTTATGTTGGTCCCGTGGGTGGTTTCGGTTGCTCTCGTGGGACCGTTAAGGGTTGTTTTGCATTCTCATCATTCAATAGCATGTTTCTAAGCCTAAGTCTGGATATTTTCTATTTAAGGTCAGGGTTTCCAACCGAGTGTCTAGTCATAACGCAATCAGTTCTCACGTGTTACGTTGGTCCCATGGGAGGTGTGTGTCCCTCTCGCGGGGCCATTTAGTGGTTGCTTTACGTTTTTGCCATTTGTAACGTGTTTTCAAGCCTATGTTTGGACTTTTGCAATTTTTGGTTATGTTCTCCAATCGGGCATCCCTTGACGATGAGGTTAGATGCCATGTGTTGAGTTGGTCTCGTGGGTGGTGTTTGTCCCTCTCGTGTGGATATTTGGGGGCTATTTTTCTTTTTCACCATTGAATAACATCTTTTCAAGCCTAAGTTTGATGATTTATAATTTATGGTCAGGTTCTCCAACTGGGCGTCCTATGACCCTGAGGCCTGTTGTCATCCGATACGTTGGTACCATGAAAGGTATTTGTGCCTCTCACAAGCTATTTGGCGGATGCTTTGTATTTTGCCGTTCAACGCCAAGCTTTCAAGCCTAAGTTTGGATATTTGCATTTTTTCATCATGATCTCCAAATAGAAGTTCCATGACCATGCGGTTAGATGCGAAATGTTATGTTGGTCTTATGGGAGGTGTTTGTGCCTCTTGTGGTATCGTTTGGGGGCTATTTTGCATTTTCGCCATTCAACAACATGTTTTCGAGCCTAAGTGTGGCGATTTATAATTTTTGGTCATGTTCTCTAACCAGGCATCCCGTCACCACACGGTTAAATGCCACATCTTACGTTGGTTCCATAGAAGGTGTACGTGCCTCTCTTAGGGGCATTTAGGGGATGTTTTGCATTTCGACGTTCAACGACGTGTTGTCATTCGTAAGTCTAGAAATTGGAAAGTTTTGGTCATGTTTCCATCCAGCATCCCATGATCGTGGGATCAATTGACACATGTTACATTGGTCCCACGAGAGGTATTTTTGCCTCTCGTCGGGCTGTTTAGGGGTTGTTTTGCATTTTCATCGTTCAAGCCTAAGTCTGTATATTTGAAATGTTTTATCATGTTCTCCATCAGGCATCCCGCGACCACGATTTTTTATGCCATATATTAGGATTATCTCGAAAGAGGAGTCTATTCCTATCGTGGGTTCTCTTAGTCCCTTTTGTATTTTGTCGTTCAATGGCATGTTCTCAAACTGGGCATCCGGTGATCCCGTGGTGAATTTCCACCTGTTCCCATAGTCACGTGGAAGTTGTTCATGCCTCTCGCGGGGCTGTTGAAGGGTTGCTTTGCATTTTTGATGTTTAATGGCATATTTTCAAGCCTAAGTCAGTCGATTTGCAATTTTTTCTCTGGTTCTCCAACTGGTGTTCCGCGACAACGCGAGTAGTATCGACTTGTTATGTTGGTCCCATGGGAGGTGTTTGCGCCTTTCGTGGGCCCATTTGTGGGTTGTCTTGCAGTTTTTCCATTCAATTGTATGTTTTCAAAACAAAGTCTCGGTATTTTCAATTTTTTTTCATGTTCACCAATCGGGTATCCCATGACTACGCGATCATTCGCCATAGGTTACGTTGGCCCCATGGGTGGTTTTGGTGGCTCTCGTGGATCCGTTAAAGTGTTATTTTTCATTCTCATTGTTCAATAGCATGTTTCTAAGCCTAATTCTGGATATTTGTAATTTTTGGTCATGGCTTCTAATCGGGCATCTACTCATAGCGCAATTAGTTCTGACATGTTACGTTGGTCCTGTGGGAGGTGTGCGTCCCTCTCGTGGGGTTGTCTAGTGGTTGTTTTGTGAATTATCCATTTACAATGTGTTTTCAATCCTGTGTCTGGATTTTTGCAATTTTTTGTTTCGTTCTCCAATCGGACATCCCCCAACGAGGCGGTTAGCTGCTACGTGTTGAGTTGGTCTCGTGGGAGGTGTTTGTCCCTCTCACGGGGATATTTGGGGGCTACTTTGCATTTTCACCATTGAACAACATCTTTTCCAGCCTAAGATTAACAATTTACAATTTATGGTCATGTTCTCCAACCAGGCATCCTCTGACCACGATGCCAGTTGTCATGTGATACGTTGGTTCTATGAAAGGTGTTTGTGCCTCTCACAAGCTGTTTGGGGGATGCTTGACATTTTTTTCGTTCAACGACAACCTTTCAAGCATTAGTTTGGACATTTGCAATTTTTCATCATAATCTCCAAATAGGCATCCCACGACCACATGGTTAGATGCCAAATGTTATGTTGGTATCGTGGGAGGTGTATGTGCCTCTTGTTGGGTTGTTTGGGGGTTGCTTTGTATTTTTGTCATTCAACAACATGTTTTCAATCCTAAGCCTGGGTATTTATAATTTTGGTCATGTTCTCTAATAGGGCATCCCATCACCACGCGGTCAAATGCCACATGTTATATTTTTCCCATGTTAGGATGTTCGTACCTTTCCCGTGACCATT
Source organism: Sambucus nigra (assembly GCA_949130495.1). NCBI lineage: Eukaryota > Viridiplantae > Streptophyta > Magnoliopsida > Dipsacales > Adoxaceae > Sambucus > Sambucus nigra. The sequence continues at coordinate 364,201,430 of OX422213.1, read as the reverse complement.
TAGGAGATGTTTTTCATTTCGATGTTCAACGATATGTTTTTATTCCCAAGTCTAGCAATTGGTAAGTTTTGGTTATGTTCTCCAATCGGCATCCCATGACTAAGGGATCAATTGCCACATGTTAAGTTGGTCCTTGAAGAGGTGTATGTGCCTTTTGTGGGTCCGTTTAGGGGTTGTTTTGCATTTTCATCATTTAACGGCTTGTTTACAAGCCTAAGTCTGGATATTTGAAATTTTTTATCATGTTCTCCAATCGGGCATCCTGCGACCACGCGTTTACATGCCATATGTTAGGCTGGTCTCGAAAGAGGTGTCCGTGCCTCTCGCGGGGCCGTTTGGGGGCCCTTTTGTATTTTGTCGCTCAATGGCATGCTTTCAAGCCTAAGACTGACTATTTGCTATTTTTGGTCGTGTTCTGAAAAATGGCATCCGGTGACCCCGCGGTCAGTTTCCACATGTTATGTTAGTCTCGTGGAAGTTGTTTATGCCTCTCGCGAGTCCGTTTAGGGGTTGTTTTGCAATATTGATGTTTAACGGCATGTTTTTAAGCCTAAGTGAGGCTATTTGCAATTTTTGGTCTTGTTCTCCCATCGACGTCCCGTGACAACGCGATCAGTTTTCACATGTTATGTTGGTTCCATGGAAGGTGCTCGGGCCTCTCGTGGGGCTGTTTATGGGTTCTTTTGCCTTTTTTACCATTCAACTGCATTTTTTCAAGACCAAGTCTCTCTATTTACAATATTTGGTCATGTTCTCCAATCGGGCTTCCGCTGACCACGGTATCATTTTCCACAAGTTACTATGGTACATGGGTGGTGTCAGTGGCTCTCTTGGGACCATTTAAGGGATGTTTTGCATTCTCGTCGTTCAATAGCATATTTCTAAGCCTAAGTCTAGATATTTTCAATTTTTGGTCATGTTTTCCCATCAGCCATCTAGTCACCAAGATAACAATTCGCACGTGTTACGATGGTCCCGTAGAAGGTGTGTGTCGCTCTCGTGGGGGAGTTTTGTGGGTTTTTTTCACTTTGCCTATCTACAGCATGTTTCCAAGTCAGTCTAGATTTTTGCAATTTTTTGTCATGTTCTCTAATCGGACATCCCGTGACAACATGGTTAGATGCCACATGTTAAGTTGGTCTCGTGGGAGGTGGTTGTCCCTCTCGCGGGGCCTTTTGGGGGACTCTTTTGCATTTTCACCATTCATTAGTATGTTTTCAAGTCTAAGTCTGGATATTTGTAACTTTTGGTGATGTTCTCCAATCGCACATCCCTTGACTACGTGGTCAGATGCCACATGTTATGTTGGCTATTTTGAATTTTCACCCTTCAATGACATGCTTTTAAGCCTAAGTCTATCTATTTGAAATTTTTGATTATGTTCTCTAACTGGGCATCCACACTATGTGGTCAGTTTACACATGTTATGTTGGTGTTGTGGAAGGTGTTCGTGCCACTCGCGGGGCCTTTTAGGGAATGGTTGGCGTTTTCGATGTTCAACGACATCTTTTCAATCCTAAATGAGGATATTTACACTTTTTTTTCATGTTCACAAGCCGACATCTGGTGACCATGCGATAAGTTACCATAGGTTACATTAGTTCTGTGAGAGGTTTTCGTGCCTGCTCGCGAGGATATTTTGCATTTTTCAATTCAATGGAATATTTTCAAGCCTAAGTTTGGTTCTTTGAAATTTTGTGTCTTGCTATCCATCCGAGCGTTCCATAACTATGAGATCAATTGACACATGTTAATTGGTCCTTGGGAGATTATTGTGCCTCTCCCGAACCGTTTTGGGGTTGTTTTGCATTTTCGATGTTCAACGGCTTATTTTCAGGCCTATGTCTGGCTATTTGAATTTTTCGGTCGTCTTTTCCAACCGAGAATTTTATCACCACCGATAAATTTCCACGTGTTACATTGGTCCCATGGGAGATGTATGTGCCACTCATAGGGCCATTCTGGGGTTAGTTAGCATTTTTGCCTTTCAACATCACGCTTTTAAGTGCAAGTCTGACCATTTGAAATTTTTTATCATGTTCACCAACCAAGCGTCCCATGACCATGTGGTCAGTTTCCACCAGTTATTTTTGTCACCAGAGAGGTTTTGTTCTTCTCAAAGTTCCCTATAGGGGATGTTTTGCATTTTTTCCATTCAACGTCATGTTTTCAAACTAAGTCTCCCTATTTGCAATTTTTGGTCATGTTCCCAACCCAGGCACCTTGAGACCATGCGATCAGTTGCCATATGTAATCTTGCTCATGTGGGAGTTGTATGTGCCTCTCGCAATGTCATTAAGGTGTTGTTTTATGTGTTTTCCATTCAATAACATGTGTTGAAGCCTATGTCTGACTATTTTCAATTATTTGTCATGCTCTCCAATCGGGCATCCCGTGACCACAAGATCAGTTGTCACATGTTACATTGGTCCCATGGGGAGGTGTATATGACTCTCACGGGCCTTTTTGAGGGATTTTTTGCATTTTTTTTCGTTTAACATCATGTTTCAAAGCCTAAGTATAGATATTTGAAAAGTTTAGCCATGTTCTCCTATTAGGCTTCTCGTCATCATGCGGTTAGTTACCATGTGTTGAGTTGGTCTCGTGGAAGGTGTATATGCCTCTTACGGTGCTATTAGCGGGTTCTTTTTCATTTTTATCATTCAATGGCATGTTTTCAAGCCCAAGTGTGGCTATTTAAAATTTTTGGTCAAGTTATCAAACTGAGTATCCCATCATCATGCGGTCAGTAGCCATGTGTTACGTCTGTCCCGCAAACGGTGTCCATGCCTCTCGTTGGGTTTTCCAGTGATTTGTCTTTATTTTTCACGTTCAGCGGGATGTTTTCAATCTTAAGTATGGATTTTTTCACTTTTTGGTCGTGTTCATTAACCGACTTCTCATTACTATGCGATCAGTAGCCACGGGTTATGTTAGTTATGTAGAAGGTTTCCGCGCCTTCCCCCTGTGTTATTTTTCAGTTTTGCCCTTCAAGAACATGTTTTCAAGCCTCTGCCTGGCTTTTTGTAAATTTTTGTCATTTTATCCAACCGGGCATACCATAACTACGAGGTCAATTACCTTGTTTTATGTTGGTCCCACGAGACGTGTCTGTGACTCTCATGGGGCCATTTTGGTGTCGTTTTTGCATTTTTGATTTTCAATAGAATTTATTAAAATATAGGTCTAGCTATTTGAAATTTGATCTCATATTATCTAACCACGCATTTCGTCACCACTGGTCATTTTCCCCGTGTTACATAGATCCCATGGTAGGTTTTTTTGCCACTTACATGGACGTTTTGGGAGTTATTTGGTTTATTCGTCGTTCAACGGTACATTTTTATGCCCAAGTCTGACTATTTGTAATTTTTGGTCATTTTCTCCTATCGAGCATCCCGTGACCATGCAATCAGTTGCCATATGTTCTTTTGGTCTCATGGGAGGTGTCCATGCTTCTCGCAGGGGCGTTTAGGGGCTATTTTTCATTTTTTCCTTTCAGCAACATGTTTTTGAGCCTAAGTCTCTCTATTAGCAATTTTTTATGATGTTCTCCAACCGGTCATCCGGTGACAATGCGGTCAATTTCCACAAGTTATGTTGTCCCTTGGGAGGTGTCTTTACCTCTCGTGGGGTAGTTTAGGGGTTATTTTACATTTTCTTCATTCAACGGCATGTTTCCTAGCATAAGTGTGGACATTTGCAATTTATGGTCATGTTTTGTAATCGAACATCCCGTGACCACGTGGTGAGATACCACATGTTGAGTTGGTCTCGTGGGAGTTGTTCGTCCTTTCTATGGGGTGCTTTTGTGATTTTTTTGCATTTTCACCATTCAACGATATGTTTTCAAGCCAAAGTCTATATATTTGCATTTTATGGTCACGTTCTCAAACTTAGCATTCCATCAATAAGCGATCAGTTTCGATGTGTTACTTTTGTCCCGTGGAAGGTGTTTGTGCATCTTGCGGAGTCATTTATTTATTTTTTTGCATATTTGAGGTTTAACGGCATTGATATACCCAAGTGTAACCTCGTACAAGAGACACCAGCCTCGGCCTAGAGACACCAACCTCGGCCGAGATCAGGGCAGACGTTGGACAAGTCTTGGGCACGCGATATCACCCCTCGTCCAGACCAAGGTCGGCCCTGGCCGACACTACCATGAGCCTCTCCAAGGGACCTAATAAGGATCAACAGCACTCGTATACGGCTTGGAAGGGTAACCTCGGCTATACATAGGCCGATCCAGCAGGAAGCCACCAGTTCAACCTCATATCAGGCCGACCCTGTCCATTGTATCGGCTAGGATTAGGCCAAGACCTCCATGGAACACCCGGACTGAGCAAGTATAAAGACTCACCAACCTCGGCCTCACCAAGGCCGAGGTCATACACCAGACACGATAGCCGAGCACCTGTTGACATCCAGATAAGGATACGTTGGCACAAATCAGTTGTAACAAGATTATTCCCCGCACGTGGGGAGAATATTGCATCATCATGCTCTACATGTGATAGTGACAGATGGCACTCCCACATTGGTGAGGTTACCACACACATGCTCATTACATGCATGGGGGGTACATTACACCCCCTAGATACTATATATAGGGGTCATCCCCTACCTTGCAAAGGGATCTAGATATTCAACCCTAGCTGAAACTCTGTCTAGATACACAGTAGAGAGAGAAAGCTTGAGAGATTGTATCCATGGCCATTAGTGCCTTCATTCAGTGATATTAATCACACACACTCACAGTGGACGTAGGCCATATTGGCTGAACCACTTACACACCGGTGCCCACTCCTCTTATCCTCATCTCATTCTCTTACCTCTTTATATAGCCGTGCTGCCATTGTTATTCTTATATTGAGCATGAAAATACCTTATCTGGTGGTGCTGATTCCGGCATCATCATTTTGGCGCCGTCTGTGGGAATGAGAAGCTATCTCGTCCTCTTTTTCTGCTTAACCTCATCGGAGACTCTTGTGGTGAACCATGCCTCCCCCTAGCGCGGAGCTGTTTCACCATTGAAAGAGGTCCTGTGAGGTACTAAGCTCACCTGCTACTCAAGATTTATAGTGTTAACATATGGCACCAGATTTACCACCGCCTCTTCCGCCGTCTGGGGGTGGAGGGCCTAGTTCCAGTCAGGCACCCCCAGTCCGAAATGGCGGAGGTAGCAGCAGCCTTGAGATCTTTAGCTGCAACACAACAAGCCATGCAGGAGAAATTCGTTCAGCTAAGTCAAACTATGATGAGGCCACCTGGAGTCTCACCAAACATAATCACTCCAGCGGCAGTCCAGCCTCATCCTGATGCCAGGGGACCACCCCAGGCGCCGATGAAGGACCAGCCTACCCCCCAGCGGAGAAGGGACATTGCTGACCCTAGGCGCTTGCGCCTAGGGAGGCAGGGAAACCCTTGCCCAGAGGACAGGTATGATGACCTAGAAGCTGAAGAAGACCCAGAAGACTGCTGGGAGCCGTATGAGGTGTCAAATAACACTGTACGATCTCTTAGGCAAAGTCAAGAATGTATCGGCCAAAGAGGTGAAGAGGCCCAATAAAGAGGGTCGGCCTTTGATTGGTTGAGCAGAGGGTCGGCCTTTGAGAGACTGGGCCCGGTGAATGACCTAAGACAGAGGCTGTCGAGGTCAAGCAGCGCAGCAGGATCTCAGAGAGGGACCAGGCAGGGTCGGCCAGACCAAGGCCGACCCTGTGAAAGAAGAGGCAGGGAACAAGAAGAGTTCAACAACCAACGTGTCGTGGCAGGATAACCCTCTCTCCAAGGCAGGGAGCTGGAAGGGTATAACCTCGTCCAAGTTGATGACAGAAGACCCTGGAATGATTCTATTTAACGCCTCGAGGAGAAGATAGGAGACATCATTAAAAGCAGGGACCCATTACAAAGGGGTTATTCAGAGGGCTCCCCATTTGTGGCTAGGATAGTGGGGTTCCCAACCCCAGCTAAGTTCAAGCCTCCTACAGTGTCTCCCAAGTATGATGGAAGCACTAACCCTGTACATCACATCGACATGTACCAGTCAGTAGCAGACATTTACTCGATACCTGATGAGATGAAGTGTAGCACCTTCTCAGGGACCTTGACAGGAGCAGTGCATAGTTGGTTCACCTCCCTTCCAAAGAACTCAATTGAGAACTTTAAAGGCTTGGCTGAGGAGTTCATCCATAACTTCTGCTTCGGGGTAAGACCTCAAAAAAAGACTACCCACCTGCTGTATGTCAAGAAGGCCAAGGGTGAGAGCCTAAGAGAATACATAGCAAGATTCAACAAAGATAAATTGGAGGTAGAATATTATGAAGAGAGCATAGCCATGACCGCCCTTATAGGAGGCCTCCAAAAGGGGAAGCTACTATGGAAACTTGCGAAAGACCCCCCTAGGTCTATGGCGGAGCTGCTGGCAACCGCATGAAAAGTAATGAATGCGGAAGAGGCAATGGCCGCCAAGTATGAGGAGGAGAATCGCGGTGGCACTGGGAGGTCCCAAAGCAAGAAAGAGGGGAAGAAGAGGCCAGGTGATGACAAGTTCGCTCATTACACTCCTCTAACTATGAGCTGTGAGCACATACTCAATGAGATTAAGACTGACCGGACTCTGAGGTGTCCAGACAAACTGAAGGCCCCACCACATAAGAGGAACAAAAACCTATGGTGCAAGTTCCATCAGGATCATCGCCATGTCACAGATAGGTGATTCGCTTTAAAAATGAGATTGAGAAGATGCTGAAATCTGGAAAGCTGAGGAAGTATGTGGATGGTAAGGATCCAAAGGGTGGAAGAGATGACCCTAAAAAAAGAAGAAATGACAGATGCCGGGGGAACGTCCTGGCCAGAAGAGACGATGATTCGGAAGGAGATGACGAAGACGACCCAGATATTCCACCAAAAGATGACAACACCCCAGTGAAGAGGGTCGGTACGATCTCCTTTGGTGTTAGCACCATATGTGGGGGATTTGTAGGAGGTGGCTCTGAAGTAGCTGACATGAAGGCTCATGTAGCAGAGGCCAGGTCAGTGGCCAAGCTTGAAGTTGTGAATCTTACGTCTTCCTATACAGTGCAGAAGAGGAAGAAGGTAGACATGGACACCCTCGTAGTGAGGTTCTCCAGACTCGACTTCAAGGGTATCTTAGCCCCCCCATGATGACCCTTTGGTCATAACAATAAGGGTGCATGTGTGCGAGATACGGGGGATCCTCATAGATGGGGGAGCTCAGCAGATGTGATGTTCTGGCCTTGCTTCAAGAGCATGGGTCTTAGCCGGGCAAGGCTGGTGCCCTATCATCACCCATTAATAGGCTTCAGTGGCGAAAAGGTCCACCCCTTGGGCATGTATGAGATGGATGTACGGATGGGAGATGAATGGCCTAAGAGGCTGACCAAGAAGATAAACTTTTTCGTTATGGACGAGAACGTCTTCTCGGCCTACAACCTCATCATAGGAAGGGTGGCCCTTAAAGAGTTTGAAGTTGTGCTGTCGACAGTCCATCAGATGCTAAAATTCCCAACTCCTTATGGAGTAGGGGAAGTGCAAGGGGACCAGACCACGGCGCGCGAGTGTTACTTCAACTCGGCCGAAGAGAGGGAAGCACATAAGAGGGCAACCAATACATATAGCATTGACACTCTTGAACCAAGAGATGAAACAAAGTTGAAGAAGGGAGAGGCCGCGGAAGAGGTAGAATTCATCATCCTCAATGAGGACGAGCCGAAAAAAACCATCCAGGTTGGCAAGGGCCTAGAGCCAGGAATCAAGGAAGAGCTGATAAACTGCCTCAGGAGGAGACAGAGTGTCTTCGCATGGAGTCACGCAGACATGCCTGGCATCGACCCTGAGGTCCTGAGCCACAAGCTCAACGTGGACAGAGATGCCAAGCCGATAAAGCAAAGATTAAGAATCTACTCCAGGGAGAAGTACAATGTCATCCGAGAAAAGGTCAAAAAGTTAGAAGAGGCCGAGTTCATAAGAGAGGTAACCTATCCTGAGTGGCTCTCAAATGCAGTCATCGTGCCTAAGGCCAATGGTAAGTGGCAAATGTGTGTGGACTTCACTGATCTGAATAGGTCTTGCCCAAAAGACAACTATCCCTTACCTCGAATAAGACCAGATGGTGGACGCGACGGCGAGGCACGAGCTCATGAGCTTCATGGACGCTTATTCAGGCTATAACCAAATCTTCATGGATGCTGAAGATCTGAAAAGATAGCCTTCATTACTGACAAAGGGACGTACTGCTATAAAGTGATGCCCTTCGGTTTGAAAAATTCAGGGGCAACGTATCAACGTCTTGTCAATAAGATGTTCGAAGAGCAAATAGGTAAGACCATGGAGGTATATGTAGACGATATGCTAACGAAGAGCCTGAAAGCTTTCACCCACATAGCGGACCTTGAGAAGACCTTCAATGTCATGGACTCGTACATAATGAAACTCAACCCAGCAAAGTGTGTCTTTGGAGTAGGAGCTGGGAAGTTCCTGGGGTTCATCGTTAACTAGAGGGGAATTGAAGCGAACCTTGAGAAAATCAAGGCATTACTCGACATGAAGACTCCTAGGAGTATCAAGGATGTCCAAATACTTACGGGAAGAGTGGCTACCCTTAACAGGTTTGTTTCTAGGGCAACAGACAAGTGTCTTCCATTCTTGAAAGTTCTGTAAGGACATTTTTCACATGTCCGAAATGTTTCATTTATTTATGTCGTACGCCGCTACATTTGGCACGTCTCCTCACGATCTCACATGATGGCCTCTATCCGAATTCTGGGAATCAAGCATGCATTATCTCCACTAATATGTCCCACATCTGCCTCAATGACTTCACGTTCCAAGATTTTAGGGACTTAATGCAAGTGGTACGCAAGGGAAGTCAAAACAGTGAAAAAAGGCACAATAGGAGAGTTCAAGGGCATTTTCGTAATTTCACATCCATAGTTCGGAGGTCTGGTCAACTAGAAAGTTGAATAGCTCGCCGCAACAAAGATACTGGAAAAAATGGTACCTCAATCCGAGCTACGGTGAAGGAGTTATGACCTTTTAAAGATAGAGAAAATTCCTTAAAGAATGCTGTTTTTTTTGTACGCTGGATAGAATTTTAGAGTTTTAAGAATGTGGGACTCTTCATATTTTTTCCTATAAATACCAACTTCGGGGGAGTTGTTTTGCAAGAGTTTAGGAGACGAATTTGAGAGTCCAAATACACCTAGTCTTCATATTTTTGAGTCCCAAGACTCATGTTTTGATTCACACATCCTTGCCAAACCTTTGTGAATCCTTTAGCAACCCAAGAACACAACTTTGGTTTGTTCAACCCTTGTGCAGGAGACCGTTCTTCTTCTTCTTCATTGCAGCCCTACTGGAAAGGGATAATTCCAGTCGTGACTACAGAATCCGATACCCGAGGGTAATTCTTAGTCAACTTGTATTTTCATTGTAATCCGATTGTAAGCCGTTTTCTTACAAATTATAGTGAAAATAAATGGTTTTGCCCCTAAGGGGGATTTTTCCTTAATTGCATGTGTTTGAATGTTCTTGTGTAGATTAACAATTTATTCAATCACATACTGCTGCATGTTTAGGGTTTGTTTGGATTAAAAGGGTTTTATATATAATTTGATCATTTGAACGCGAGCACACACGTTCTCAAGTTCTATGAAAGGCCTTCCAATGGGACAAAGAGTTTGAAAAAGCCTTCAACTAGCTTAAGTCCTACTTAGGGTCTCCCTTACTGCTATCTCGGCCCGTCGTAGGAGAAAGGTTATTTGTGTATCTGGCAGTCTCTGAATCAGCCATCAGCGCGGCCATCATACGGGAAGAGGATGGGATCCAAAGGCCTGTGTACTTCAACAGTAAGGCCCTTCAAGAGTCCGAACAAAATTATCCCCATATGGAGAAGTTAGCTTATGCCCTGATACATGCCTTAAGAAAAATGAAGCCTTACTTCCAAGCTCACTCCATGGTAGTCCTCACTGACTCCCCACTAAGGCAGGTTTTACACAAACCTGAGAAGTCCGGGGAGATTGATGACCTGGGCCATCGAACTAGGAGAATATGATCTTACCTACCATCCTAGGACAACCATCAAGGGGCAGGCCCTCGCGGACTTTATCGCAGATTTCACATGGGAAGAGGCCGATAGAAGTTCGGAAGAGGCCGAGATAGAGAAAGGCATAGATGACGGCAAAGAGACAAACAGTAGTGTCTTCCAAAATTTGGAAGAGACGGCACCAAACATCTTCCGAGATTAGGAAGAGGTCGTTTCAGGCCAAACTCGGAGCAGAATAGAAGAAACGAAAAGGATTGATACCTCTTCAAGAAAGGGGTTATAACTGAGGGGGTCTTCTCATCATATACAGACGTCTGGAGCCTCTTTGTTGATGGCTCTTCCTGTGATAGTGGAAGCGGTGCGAGGATAATACTCTCGGCTCTAGATGGCGCCAACATTGAATACGCCTTGAGATTCAACTTCCAGGACTCAAACAACGAGTCCGAGTATGAGGCCATGATAGAAGGTCTCTCATTGGCAACGACTCTTCGAGTAAAGCGACTCCTAATCCATAGTGACTCAAGGTTGGTTGTCAATCAAGTACTAGGGATATACGAGGCCAAAGATGAAAGGATGGCCAAATACTTAAGGAGAGTAAGAAGGTTGTTAGAATATTTTGAAGAAGCAAAAGTGAAGAGAGTGCCTCGACTATGCAACAATCATGCTGACGCATTGGCAAGGCTGGCCTCGGCAATGAAGACAAATTTGGGAAGGACAATTCCAATCGAGATCTTGGGGAAGGAAACCATCAAGGAAGAAGAGGTATGTAACCCTTGTCACAATGTGAACCTAGGAGGCTCATGGATCGACCCGCTCGTCCGATACCTAAGAGAGGGAGAGCTACCCCAGTCCAAGCTAGAAAGGAGAAAGTTGAGATACAGGGCTGCCAAGTTCTCAATGGTAGGAGACGTCTTGTATAAGAAGAGGTTTTTATTGCCTCTCCTCAGATGTGTGCATCCCATGGAAGTTCCCCGGGTCTTACAGGAGGTTCATGAGGGTTCCTGCTCTAGCCACATAGGGGGAAGGCCATTAGCCAAGAGGATCATCACTCAGGGATACTGGTGGCCTACCTTGTCTAAGGACGCTGCAGACTATATGAAGAGGTGCGACAAATGTCAAAGGTTCGCCATTATCCCTCATCAACCCCATCAGCCTATGACGTCAATCCCTTCTCCATGGCCATTTGCGGTATGGGGAATTGACTTGGTAGGACCTTTCCCAAGAGCTATCAACAACTATACATTCTTGATAGTTACCATTGACTACTTTTCATAGTGGGTGGAGGGAGAACCAATGATAACAATCACAAAGCAGAAGACCTTCCAGTTCATTTGGAAGAACATCATATGCAGATATGGCCTCCCAAACACTCTCATCTCGGATAATGGGACCCAGTTCAAGAACTCCTCCTTAGAAAAGTATTGCCTAAGAGTGGGGATTAAACAGTTCTTCTCATCTTCTGGTCGACCTCAGGCAAATGTTCAGACCGAGGTCACAAACAGAACTATCTTGGACGGAATCAAGAAGAGGTTAGAAGATGCAAAGTGGAGATGGACAGAAGAGGTCTACGTTGTGTTATGGGCCTACAGAACCACGACAAGGACACCAACAGGAGAAACCCCATTCATGCTGTCACATGGCTCAGAGGCCGTCATACCAACGGAAGTAGGACTCCCAACTCATCGGATTCAGACCTACGACCCTGACAGCAATGGGGAAGAGAGGAGGCTAGACCTGGATCTTATCAAAGAAAGAAGAGAAGACGCAGAGGTCAGAAAAGCATCCTACCAACAGAGGGTAGCGAAATTCTATGAATAGAGGGTAAAGTCAAGACCCATTGCAGTGGGAGACCTAGTTCTAAAAAAGACCCTATAGAAAGCAAATAAGCTACACCCAAACTGGCATGGCCCCTACAAAGTAACAGAAGAGGTTGTGCCTGGCACTTACAGGCTAGAAAACCTATAAGGAGAACCTTTCACTAACCCATGGAATGCTGACCACCTAAAGAGATATTACATATGATATTGCATAGAATATTACGTAAATGTGCCATCTTATTGAGAAGAGGTTATTAATAAAGATCAGTTTCCATGACAGTGCTTGCTTACATCAGAGATATATTATGAGGCTAACATCTTAGGTGATGACCTCAGACCCTCATAACACCATTCAGTGGTGATGAGGTCTAAGCTCAGACACCATAATGGGATGACCTCAGACCCTTAACATCATTAATTTGGTGAAATTTATTATGAGGATAACATCTTAGGTGATGACCTCACCCCTTATAACACCATTCAGTAGTGACAAGGTCTGAGCTCAGACACCATAATGGGATGACCTCAGACCCTTAACATCATTAATTTGGTGAAATTTATTATGAGGATAACATCTTAGGTGATGACCTCAGACCCTCATAACACCATTCAGTGGTGATGAGGTCTGAGCTCAGACACCATAATGAGATGACCTCGGACCCTTAACATCATTAATTTGGTGAAATTTATTATGAGGATAACATCTTAGGTGATGACCTCAGACCCTCATAACACCATTCAGTGGTGGCGAGGTCTGAGCTCAGACGCCATAATGAGATGACCTCAGACCCTTAACGTCATTTAAGTTGGTGAGATTAATTATGAGGATAACATCTCAGGTGATGACCTCATACCCTCATAACACCATTCAGTAGTGACGAGGTCTGAGCTCAGACACCATAATGGGATGAGCTCAGACCCCTAACATCATTAATTTGGTGAAATTTATTATGAGAATAACATCTTAGGTGGTGACCTCAGACCCTCATAACACCATTCAGTGGTGACGAGGTCTGAGCTCAGACACCATAATGGGATGACCTCAGACCCTTAACATCATTAATTTGGTGAAATTTATTATGAGGATAACATCTTAGGTGGTGACCTCAGACCCACATAACACCATTCAGTGGTGACGAGGTCTGAGCTCAGGCACCTTAATGAGATGACCTCAGACACTTAACATCATTAATTTGGTGAAACTTATTATGAGGCTAACATCTTAGGTAATGATCTCAGACCTTCATAACACCATTCAGTGGTGACGAGGTCTGAGCTCAGACACCTTAATAAGATGACCTCAGACCTTTAACATCATCAATTTGGTGAAATTCCTTAAGGATAACCTCTTAGGTAATGACCTCAGACCTACAGAACATCGTGCGTTGGTGACAAGGTATGAGATCAGGACCATTGGTCGAGTTTAAACAAGACCATTGCAAAGACAAGCTTATAAAGAGGGCCTCAGAGGTTGAAGCTCATTGCAAATTTATTTCTATCAGACACCATAACAATGGAACTAAGAATGAAAAGCATCACATGGCATTCAATGAAAAGAAAGTAAAGAGGGTCCTCATCAGAGGTTGATATATATACTCAGAAATTTGATGTTCAATTATTATAGACAAAAGTTTCACAATACGGATAAATTACAAACAGAAATAAAAAATGTCCTAAGAGTGTGAGGGGGGAACGTTGACACCCTCGGCTTAGTTAGAGACCTCGGCTGCATCATCACAAGGGTCTTCCCCTCCAACCTCGGTGACCTCCAGATTAGCAGTCTCGGTAGGAGAAGCAGCCTCTTCCTCAACCTCTTGAAGAGCCTGGGCAAATTGTGGATCAGCAAAGCCGAGACCCACGAAGTCAGAGGCCTTCAGAATCCCGGCCTCTCTCTCTCTCTAACGTCAACCCACTTAGTAGTGGCTTTGATACCTCTTTCAAGGTATTCAAAGCCAAACCCCATGAACTCATCAGAGAATTTGTAGTCAGCAATGATCTTCTCAGAGGCATCCTCAATGGCGGCCCTGACAGCTGAGTTGACCTTTTACTGAAGAACGTCATCCTTGGCCTTCAGGGCAGCAGCATGGTCCTTGCCGAGTTAGGAGATGTCCCTCTCCAATCCCTTCGCCTTCTCCTCAGAGACCTTCAGCTCAGACTTGAGGCGCTCTATCTCTGCATTCAGAGCACCCTGGACTTTCTCGTCCTCTTGCCCCTTTTGTATGAGAGGCAACTTCCTCAGAGCCCAGTTTGATAGATGGTGCATAGCGGTCAAGCCCTGCATATTTAGTGATCATGAGTAAAATTGAAGAAGATCCAGATGTTACACTTAAAAGAATTTTTGAAGGAACAAATCATATCTGAACGGCTCTGTGAAGGCCGAACTCAACCAGCAGGGGGGTGTCCATAGCCCTGTAGAAGCGCTTGTCAGCCTCGGTCATTATAGAGTCGATGGCATCCACGGCCTGTATGTTGTGGCTGACCACACCATCGGTTAACTTCAATTGATCCAGACGAGCCATCAGGATGTTGGCCGAAGAGATAGGGATAGCAGCTTCAGTGGTCTTCTTCTTCAGCCTCTGATCCTCAGGGGCGTGATCTTCAGGAGCCCTCTTCTTTTTGGCCGGGGGATTAGAGGCCGGGGGAGTTGGGGGAGGAGCGCTCAGACCCTCTTTTTTAACAAGACTTGTCAGGCTCGGTGCAGCCATCTCCCAAAGCTCGTCTGGTATATCCCTTGGTCGCTCTGTAAAAAATTAATAGACCTGAGTTAGATAAGTCAGATATTAATAAACTCAGAGGATAAATTTCAAAAATAAAAATTCTTACCAAGCTTGGCAAGGGAACTTCCACCCAGACCTGTCCCAGAAAGGAAGTGGGGAGTCATCAGATGTTCAAACCTGACAAACAGACCATTTACCCCTTGATCTTGAAGGGCTTTCACCTTCTAGAGGTTTTGAAGACTTAGGCCAGGGTCGGCCCTGGCAAACATGGTGATCTTACCCCACCTCAGGGGCATCCTCTTCTCCAGATGGGACGAGGTAACACATTGGCCAAACTCCCAGGGCCCTGAGGCAAAGAAGTACCGAGGCTTCCAGTTATGGTTAGTAGTCTGGGTCACCTGAAGAAACTTCTTCTCAGGCCTCCGAGCTACAAAATGGTAGTAGCTCGGATGATTTTTGGCCGAAGAGGGGACGTAACAACCCACAAATACTTGAACTGGAAGGTCTGAATGGTGGACGGCCTTCCATAGAACTATGGCCCCTATTAGGATTCTCCATGCATTAGGAGAGAGCTGGGAGGGGGCCAAATTAATGTAAGAGAGGATGGATCTGATGATGGGGTGAATGGGCAGACGGAAACCCAACTTGAACATCTGCTCGTACAAGCAGATTTCCCCGTCTCGGCCGTGATAAGCCCTCTCTTCCCTCAGAGGTCTCCTAAGTTTAATGGAGAACTAATAGAATACAAATATCTGAAGTAGAGAAGGTCTACCTCAGTGATAGTACTTTCATGCTCGGCCGCCTCAGAGACGTCGATATCGTTTTCAACCTCATCATCATCTAGCTCAATGTCGGCCGGAGCAGATGTTGATGGGTTTCTCGGGAACCTCTGAGCAAACTCTTCCCCGGTGATGGCCGACATAGGGATAGCGTCAATTGGTGGCGGTATGGCCACACTAGGCTCAAGGATCTCAACCTCTGAGGATGACCCTGAGGTGCTTGAGTGATTATGGGACGAGGCTCGGCCGGAGACCTCGGCCTGATCAGGGGCCTGATCAGGCCTAGGTGTGAAGTCCATGGCCTCTTAGAAGGAGTCCACATATATAGGGTCTGAGGTAGAAGATTCAGGCTCAGACATTGGTATGGGATCAGCAGGAACCTCTGTCTGATAGAAGTTCTCCGGGGGTCGGGATATATCACACTCAGAGGTGGTGGAAACAAGGGTCTAATGGGAAACTCTTGTGACCTACGAGCCTCCTCCTGAGCTCTCTCTATTTGCCTAATGTTTTCTAAAGTCCTCTCTCTAAGAGAAGGGAACTCCTCAAGAAGCTGATATAGAGGTCTGAGCATCAGAGGACGACACTACACTTGGGGATTTTCCTAAACTCCAAAAGTTACAAACAAGAATTGCTAATAAGCAAAGGAATTTAAAGATTAAACTACTTAAACTTGGCAAGAAAAACTCGCCTGAAACTATAGTGGTGACGCCGGAAAACTAAGAAGGTCGCCGAAAAGTACGAAAATAAGGTGCTTGCAGGTAAAATGAAGGAAAAAGTGTAGAAAGCCTTACCTGAGGAGGAAATGGTAAGGAAGCGAGGAGGAAACGCGAGAGATCACCACCCAAAATCCTTGAATCAAAATCTTTCTAGAGAGAGAGAATAGCAGAAATGCTGGCGGCAGAAATGGAAGAAATGGAGAAGAAAGAGAGAAAGAAGGGTTCAAAACCCTTATATACTCAGGCACGACTCCCAAGGCCCATCATTGCCTTGGGAGCCCCAACGAACGGCTGACATCACATGCTTACCAAGTAAGCATGTTCTAGCATTGGACAGGTGTCAGGCAGGCATTGGCTTGGAACAGACAGGCCTCGGAGGTGTAGTAATCCCCTAGCCACTTGCTCTCACATATGACTAAGGGCTGGGGGGAGATTGATATGCCCCAAGTGTAACCTCGGCCAAGAGACACCAACCTCGGCCTAAAGAGACCAACCTCGGTCGAGATCAGGGCAGACATTGGACGAGTCTTGGGCACGCGATATCACCCCTCGGCCAGACCAAGGTCGGCCCTGGCCGACACTACCATGATCCTCTCCAAGGGACCTCATAAGGATCAACAGCACTCGTATACGGCTTGGAAGGGCAACCTCGGCCATACATAGGCCGAGCCAGTAGGAAGCCACCAGTTCAACCTCATATCAGGACGACCCTGTCCATTTTCTCCGCTAGGATTAGGCCGAGACCTCCATGGAACACCCGGACTGAGCAAGTATCAAGACTCACCAACCTCGGCCTCACCAAGGCCGAGGTCATACACCAGGCACGATAGACGAGCACCTGTTGACATCCTGATAAGGACACGTTCGCACAAATCAGTTGTAACAAGATTATTCCCCGCACGTGGGGAGAATATTGCATCATCATGCTCTACATGTGATAGTGACAGATGGCACTCCCACATTGGTGAGGTTACCACACACATGCTCATTACATGCATGGGGGGTACATTACACCCCCTAGGTACTATATATAGGGGTCATCCCCTACCTTGCAAAGGGATCCAGATATTCAACCCTAGCTGAAACTCTGTCTAGATACATAGTAGAGAGAGAAAGCTTGAGAGATTGTATCCATGGCCATTAGTGCCTTCATTCAGTGATATTACTCACACACACTCACAGTGGACGTAGGCCAGATTGGCTGAACCACTTATACACCGGTGCCCACTCCTCTTATCCTCATCGCATTCTCTTACCTCTTTATATAGCTGTGCTGCCATTGTTATTCTTATATTGAGCTTGAAAATACCTTATCTGGTGGTGCTGATTCTGGCATCATCAGGAATGTTTTCAAGCCTAAGCCAAGATATTAATAATTTTTCTCTATGTTCTCCAATCGGCATTGGTGACCACGTGATCAGTAGCCACGTGTTACATTGGTTCCGTGGGGGTTTTTCGTGCCTTCTTGTGGGACTGTCTTGCATTTTCTCCATTTAACGACATGTTTTCAAGTCTAAGTTTGGCCTATTAAATTTTTTGGTCATGTTAACGAATCGAGCATCGCATGTCTACGTGGTCAGTTTCCACGTGTTACATTGCTCCTAAGGGAGCTGTTTATGCCTCTGGCAAAGCTGTTTAGAGGTTAATTTGCATTTTTAATGTTCAATGATGTGTTTTTAAGCCTAGGTCTGGCTATTTAAAATCTTTGGTCATGTTCTCCAATCGTACATTTGACACCATGCAGTCCATTTCCACATGTTACAGTTGTCCCATGGGAGGTGTAAGTGCCTCTCATGGGACCGTTTAGGGGTTATTTTGTATTTTTACCATTCAACGTCATGTTTTCAAGCCCAAGTATCGTTATTTTTAATTTTTTACTATGTTCTCCAATGGGACTTCACTTGACCATGCGGCCATTTTCCAGAGGTTATGTTGATCCCGTGGGAGGTGCCGGTGGCTCTCGTGGGGCCGTTTAAGAGTTATTTTACGTTCTCACAGTTCAACATCTTGTTCCAAGCCAAAGTCTATATATTTGTAATTATTGGTCATTTTCTCCAATCGGGAACACCTTGACCACGTGTTCAATTGTCACAACTTACGTTGGACCCGGGGGAGGTGAATGTGCCTCTTACGGGTCCATCTAGGGGATATTTTATGTTTTGTTGTTCAATGACACGTTTCTGAGTCTAAGTCTGACTATTTGTAATTTTTTATCATGTTCTTCTACTGATCATCTGGTGACAACCCCATTAGTTCCTACATGTTACATTGGTCCCGTGGGAGGTGCTTGTGCCACTCACGGGACTGCATTGGGTCTGATTTTCATTTTCATCGTTCAACGGCTTATTTTTTATCCTATGTCTGGCTATTTTCAATTTTTGGTCATGTTCTCCAATTGAGCATTCCGTGACCACACGATTAGTTGTCACGTGTTATGTTAGTACCATGGAAGGTGTCCGTGGCTCTCACGAGGCCGTTTAGCGGATCTTTTCCAATTTCATCATTGAACAACATACTTTTATGCCTAAGTCCCGCTATTTGCAATTATTGGTCATGTTTTCCAATCGGGCGTCTAGTCTCCACGTGATAAGTTTCCACGTATTACATTGGTTCAGTGGAAGGTGTGTGCTCTCTTCGGGCCATTTTGGGGGGTGGTTTTGCATTTTTGATGTTTAACGACAAGTTTTCAAGCGTAAGTAAAGATATTTGCAAGTTTTGGTCATGTCCTCTAACCGACGTCCCAGGACCACTTGATTAGTAGCCACATGTTACGTTGGTTTCGCGGGAGGTTTTCGTGCCCTCATGGGGATGTTTTGCATTTTTTCCATTCAATGGAAAGTTTTCAATCCTATGGCTCGCACTTTGCAATTTTTGCTAATTTGACCAATTGGGCATTCTGTGACAATATGGTCAATTGCCACGTGTTACGTGGGTCCCGTAAGAGGTGTTTATTCCTCCCATGGGGATGTGTGGGGCTGTTTTTCTTTTTTGATGTTCAATAACATGTTTTCAAGCCCATGTCTAGCTATTTGAAATTTTTGGTCATGTTCTTCAACCTGGGCATTTCGTGACCACACGACTAATTTCCTCATGTTATGTTGGTCCCATGGGAAGTTTTGTTCCCTTTCATGGGGCTATTTATGGGTTGTTTGGCATTTTCGTCATTCAATCTCGTGTTTTCAAAACTAAGTGTCGCTATTTTCTATTTTTAGTTATGTTGTCCAACTGGGCATCCCATCACCACGTGGTCTATTGCCACATGTTACA
The DNA here is from genome assembly GCA_949130495.1 of Sambucus nigra. Taxonomy (NCBI): domain Eukaryota; kingdom Viridiplantae; phylum Streptophyta; class Magnoliopsida; order Dipsacales; family Adoxaceae; genus Sambucus; species Sambucus nigra. The sequence goes on along the minus strand of OX422213.1, from coordinate 364,182,065 downwards.
TTGGTCCCGTGGGAAGTGTCTTTGCCTCTCATGGGGCCATTTAGGGACTATTTCGCATTTTCACCTTTCAACGGCATGTTTCCAAGCCTAAGTCTGGATATTTGTAATTTTTGGTAATGTTTTCCAATCAGTCATTATGTGCCCACGTGGTCACATGCGAAGTGTTATGTTGGTGTCGTTAGAGGTTCTTGTGCCTCTCGTAGGGCCATTATAGGATTGTTTTTCATTTTCACCATTCAACGGCATGTTTTCAAGCCTACGTATGGATATTTGTAATTTTTGTTCATTTTCTCCAATCGAATATCATGTCACCGTGTGGTTTGTTGCGACTTGTTACGTTAGTCCGGTGGAAAGTGTCCTTTCTATCGTGGGGCAGTTTAGGGGAAGTTTTTTTATTTTTGACGTTCAATGGGATTTTTCAAACCTAAGTTTGGCGATTGGAATTTTTTTCTCGTGTTCACCAATTGTCCTTCTGCGACCACACGATTAGTAACAACATTTTACGTTGGTCCCGCGGGAGGTGTCTATGCCTCTCACGGGGCCTTTGGAGGTTGTTTTACATTTTTTATGTTCAACGGCATGTTTTTCGGCTTAAGTCTGGCTATTTCCAAATTTCAGTCATGTTCTCCAACCGGGCATTTCGTTACCATGTGGTCAATTTCAACGTGTTACTTTGGTCCCTTGAGAGGTGTCCATGCATCTCATGAGGATGTTTCTGGGTTATTTAGCATTTTTGTCCTTCAACCTCATATTGTTAAGCCTAAGTGTGATAATTTGCAATTTTTTGTCTTGTTCTCTGACCGAACATTCCACGACCAGGCAATCAGTTTCCACGTGTTATTTTCGTCGGGTGAGAGGTGTTTGAGCTTCTCACATGGACATTTAGGGGCTATTTTGCACTTTTGCTATTCAACCCCCGGTTTTCAAGCCTAAGTCCTACTATTTAGAATTTTTGGTCATCTTCTCCAACTGGTCATCCCGTGACCAGATGATAAATTACCACGTGTTACGTTGGTCTCGTGGGTGGTGTTCATGCCTCTTGCAGGGCCAATCATGGATATTAAGAATTTTCTCCATTTAAGGGCACGTTTCCAAGCCTAAGTCTAGATAATTACAATTCTTGGTCATGTTCTCCATCTTGGCATCCCGTAACCACTTGGTCAATCGCCACGTGTTAATTGGTCCCATGGGAAGTGTTCCTGCCTCTTATGGGGCCTCTTATGGGATGTTTTACTTTTCTATTGTTCAACAGCATGTTTTCAGGCCTAAATCTAGGTATTTCCATTTTTTGGTCATATTTTCCAACTTTGCATCCCGTGAACACGTGGTCAGTTGTCATGTGTTACATTGGTCTTGTGGGAGGTGTTCATTCCTCTCATGGGGCCATTTGGATTATATTTTGCATTTTTGTCGTTCAACGACATGTTATAAAGCCTAAGTCTCCATATTTGCAATTTTTTATCCATGTTTTCCAATTGGGCATCCTTTCACCATGCGATCAGTTAGCATGTGTTTTGTTGGTCACGTGGGAGGTTTATGTATAGGTGTTGTTCTACATTTTCTCCGTTCAATGGAATGTCCCCAAGCTAAAGTCCGGATATTTGTAATTTTCTCCAATCGGGGCTCCCATGACCATGCGATCAGATGCCACGTGTTACATTCGTCTCGTGGGAGGTATTTGTTCCTCTCACGGGGTTGCTTGGGGGTTGTTTTGAATTTTTTCCATTCAGTGGTATATTTTCATGCCTAAGTTTCGCTATTTGCAATTTTTGGTCGGGTTCTCCAACCAAGCATCCCCTCACCATGCAGTCAACTACCACGTGTTACTTGGGTCCCATAGAAGGTGTTCATACCTCTCTCCGGGCCGTTTAGCATAGTTTTTAAATTTTTACGTTCAACGACAAGTTTTTAATCCTAAGACTATCAATTTACAATATTTGGTAATATTCTCCAATCGGCATCCCGTGACCATGCAATCAGTATCCACGTGTTATGTTGGTTCGGTGGGAAGTTTTTGTGCATTCTACGGGGGTATTATGCATTTTTATCATTTAATGACATGTTTCCAAGACTAAGTCTGAATCTTTGAAATTTTTGGTCATGTTAACGAACCGGGCATCCCGTGACCACAGGGTTAGTGTAACATTCGTCCCGCGAGAGATGTCAGTTCCTCTCACTGGGAAGTTTGGGTTTTTTCTATTTTCGATGTTCAATAACATGTTTTCAATCCTAAGTCTGGATATTTGTAATTTTAGGTCATGTTCTCCTACCGAGGAATTATTAACAACACGGTTAACTTCCACGTGTTATTTTGGTCCCATGGGAGGTGTTCGTGCTTCTTATAGGGTCGTTTAGGGGCTATTTTTTTATTTTCGATGTTCAACAGTATGCTTTCAAGACTAAGTCGTAATTTTTGGTCATGTTCTCCAACCAACATCCAGTGACCACATGATCAATAGCCACTTGTTATGTTGGTCCTGTGGGAGGTGTCTGTGCCTCTCGCGGGGACATTTGGGGTGTTTTGCATTTTACCCGTTCAACGACATGTTTTTAAGCCTAAGTCTAGATATTTGTATTTTTTTTTCTCATGTTCTCCAATCTATTGTCCCATGACCCCCTGTGTTTAGATGCAACGTGTTAAGCTGGTCTCGTGAGAGGTGTATGTCCGTCTCAAGCGGCCATTTGGGGGCCGTTTTGCATTTTTGACGTTCAACGGCTTGCTTTCAAGCCTAAGTCAAGTTATTTGAAATTTTTGGACATGTTCTTAAACTGGGTGTCTCGTCACCCCACAGTCAAGTACCATGTGTGACATTGGTCCCGTGGGAGGTGTTTATTCTTCTCGCATTGCCGTTTTGATTTTTTTCCATTCAATGGCTTATTTTTAAGCCTAAGTCTCACTATTTGTAGTTTTTAGTCTGGTTCCCCAACCGATCACCTCGTGACCATGTGATTAGTTGGCACATCTTACGATGGTCCCGTGGGAGGTGTCTGTGCATCTCACGGGGATGTTTGGATTTTTCCCAATCAACAGCATGTTTCCAAGCATAAGTCTGGATATTTTCAATTTTGGATATGTTCTCCAATCGGGATTCCCGTTATCATGTGGTTATATTCCATGTACCAAATTGGTCTCATGAGAGGTGTTCGTTCCTCTCGCGGGGCCGTTTGGGGGTAATTTTGTATTTTAGGAATTTGACGACCTATTTCCAATCTTAAGTTTGCCTCTTTATAATTTCTAGTCATTTTTTCCAATCAGGCATCCCGTGACTATGCAGTTAATTGTCATATGTTATGTTGGTCCCATGTGAGGTGTCTGTGCCTCTCGCAAGGCCATTTGGGAGTTGTTTTGCATTTCGTATCTTTAACGTCATTTTTCCAAGCCTAGGTTTGGCTATTTGAAATTTTTTGTCACGTTCACCAACTAGGCATTTCGTGACCATGCGATCAGTTTCCACATGTTATGTTGGTCCCATGGGAAATATTATTGCCTTTTGCATGGTCGTTTTGCATTTTTACCTTTCAACGACATGTTTTCAAGCCCAAGTCTTTTTATTTGCAATTTTTTCTCGTGTTCTCCAATTGGGCATCCTGTGACCACCGAGTCAATTGCCAGATGTTACGTTGGTCTCGTGGGATGTATTAGGGCCTTTCGCGGGTCCATTTAAGGGACAATTTGCGTTCTCGCTGTTTAACGACACATTTCCAAGTCTAAGTCTAGAAATTTGCAATTATAGGTCAAGTTCTCCAACCAGGCACCCCATCACCGCGTAGTGAGTGGCGATGTATTACGTTGGTCCCGTGGGATGTGTTCGTACCTCTTCAAGACCGTTTAGGGAATATTTTATGTTTTTAGTGTTCAATGACATGTTTTGAATCTTAACTATAGCATTTGCAAATTTTGGTCATGTCCTCCAACTGTGCATTTCGTTACCATGTGTTCAATCTCCATATGTTACGTTGGTCCCTTGGGCGATGTTTGTGCATCTCGTGGGAACTTTTGTGTTTTATGTGGCATTTTTATCTTTCAATGACATGTTTTTAAGCCCAAGTTTGATAATTTAGAATCTTTAGTTATGTTCTCCAACCGAGCATCCCATAAATAGGTGATCAGTTACCACGTGTTATTTTGGTCCCGTGGGAGGTGTGCGTGCCTCTCGTAGTGCCGTTAAGGGGTTGTTTTGCATTTTTGCTATTCAACCGCATGTTTTCAAGCCTAAGTCTTGCAATTTTCAATTTTTTATCATGTTCACCAACTGGGTGTCCCGTGACCACACGATCAGTTTTCACATGTTATGTTGGTCCCTTTGGAGGTGTTTGTGCCTCTCGTGGGGCCATTGGGGGATATTTAGCATTTTATCCATTTAATGGCATGTTTCTAAGCCTATGTTTGGAAATTTACAACTATTGTTCATGTTCTCCAACCTGGCATCTCATGACCATGTGGTCAGTTGCCATGTGTTATGTTGGACCTGTGGGTGGTGTACGTGCCTCTTACAGGGCCGCTTAGGGGATATTATGTTTTTGGTTGTTCAATGACATATTTTCAGGCCTAAGTATGGCTATTTGAAATTTTTGGTCATATTCTCCAATCGAGCATCCCGTGACCATGCAATCTTTTTCCACGTGTTACGTTGGTCTGAAGCGAGGTTTCCTTACCTCTCACGGAACCATTTAAGGGTTATTTTATATTTTCATCGTTCAACAGCATATTTTTAAGCCTAAGAATAGATGTTTCCATTTTTTGGCTATGTTCTCCCACCGGGAATCCCTTCACCACGTGGTCAGTTGTCACGTGTTACTTTGGTCTCCTGGGAGGTGTTCATACCTCTCTTGGGGCCATATGGTTATGTTCGCAATTTCTTTATTCAACGGCAAGTTATAAGCCTAAATCTGGCTATTTGTAATTTTTGGCCATGTTTTCCAATCACGCATCCTTTCACCATTTGATCAATTGGAACGCATTACGTTGTTCACGTGGGAGGTAGGTGTCCCTAATGCGGGACCCTTTGGGAGTTGTTTTGCATTTTCTTCTCTCAACGACATGTTTCCAAGCCTAAGTATGGATATTTGTATTTTTTGGTAATGTTCCCCAATCGGGCAACCCGTGACCATGTGATCAGATGCCACATGTTACCTTGGTCTCGTGGGAGGTGTGTATACTCTCACGGGGCTGTTTGGGGTCCGTTTTGCATTTTTTCCATTCAGCGCCATATTTTTAAGACTAAGTGTGGCTATTTGTAATTTTTGGTCATGTTGTTCAACCGAGCATCTCATCACTATGTGATCAGCTGCCACTTATTATGTTAGTCCCATGAAAGGTGTCTGCACCTCTCGCGAGACCGCTTAGGTGTTGTTTTTCAATTTCGACGTTCAATGGTAAGCTTTTAATCCTAAGTCTGGGTATTTTAAATTTTTTCTCATGTTCTCCAATGGTATCCCGTGACCAAGCATTCAGAAGCCACGAGTTATGTTGGTTCGTCAAACTCGGTGTCCATGAATCTCATAGGGACGTGTTCTCAAACTAGGAATTTGATATTTTTACATGTTCTCAAACTCGGTGTCCCGTCACTCCACGCTCAGTTGCCACGTGTAGCATTTGTCTCGTGGTAGGTGTTCTTGCTTCTCATAGCATTATTTTGCATTTTTTCAATTCCACGACATGTTTCAAGCGTAAGTATCACTATTTGTAGTTTTTTTTCTCTTTCTCCAACCGAGCATCTCGTACCCATGCGATCAGTTGCCACATGTTACGTTAGTTCCGTGGGAGGTGTCTGTGCCTCTTATGGGGCGGGCGTTTAGGGTTAGTTTTGCATTTTACCCATTCAACAACATGTTTCCCAGTATAAATCTAGATATTTTCATTTTTGTTCATGTTCTCCAATTGATTATCCCGTGACCAAGAGGTTACATGCCACATGTTAAGCTCATATCGTGAGAGGTATCTATGCCTCTCACGGGGCAGTTTGGGGGTTGTCTTGAATTTTCGCATTTCAACAGCATGTTTTCAATCTTAAGTTTGTCTCTTTACTGTTTCTGGTCATGTTTTCCAATCCGGCATCCCATGATTACAGGGTCAATTTCCACGTGTTGTGTTGGTCCCATGGGCGGTGTTTGTTCCTCTCAGTGGGCCGTTTGGGGACTGTTTTGCATTTTAGATGTTCAACGGCATTTTTTAAGCCTACGTTTGAAAATTTGAATTTTTTTGTCATGTTACCCAACCAGGAGTTTCGTGACCATGTGATTAGTTTCCAAACGTTACGTTGATCCCATTAGAGGTTTTTATGCCACTCACGAGGTAATTTTTCATTTTTACCTTTCAACAGCATGTTTTCGAGCCCAAGTCTCTCTATTTGAAATTTTTGGTTATGTTCTCGAATCAAGCATCCTGTGACAACACATTTACTTGCTAGATGCTACGTTGGTCATGTGGGAGGTATGTCTGTTGCTGATGGGCCCTTTAGAAGCCAATTTGTGTTCTTACTGCTAATGTTCATGTTCTCCAACCAGTTACCTGGTGACCACGTGGTCAGTTGCCATGTATAACTTTGATCCCATGGGAGGTACCCATGCCTCTAACGGGGTCGTTTAGGGGATATTTCATGTTTTTGGTATTCAACGACATGTTTTCAAGTCTAAGTCCGACTATTTGCAAATTTTGGTCATGTTCTCTAACCGGGCATTTTGTTACCACACGATCAGTTTCCACGTGTTACGTTGGTATCTTAGGAGGTGTCCATGAATCTCCTAGGGACGTTTTGGGTTGTTTGGAATTTTTGTCCTTTAACAACATGTTTTTAAGCCCAAGTCTTATAATTTGCAATTTTCGACCATGTTCTCTAACCGAGCGTCCCACAACCAGGTGACCAGTTTCCACATGTTATTTTCATTTTGTGGGAGCTATTCGTGCTTTTCACATGCCCATTTAGGAGTTGTTTTTCATTTTTTCTATTCAACATGTTTTCAAGCCTAAGTCTCGCTATTTGCAATTTTTGGTCATGTTCTCCGACCGAGCATCCCCAGACCAGACAATCAGTTTACACATGTTAAGTTGGTCCCATGGGAGGTGTCTGTGCCGCTCACGGAGCCGTTGGGGACTATTTAGCATTTTAACCATTTAATGGCATATTTTCAAGCCTAAGTCCGGATATTTACAATAATTGGCCATGTTATCCAACCTGGATTCCCTTGATCACGTGGTCAGTTGTCACATATTACATTGGTCACGTGGGCAGTGTTTGTGCCTCTTACGGGGCATCTTAGGGGAAATTTTGTTTTTTTTTTACCTACAACATGTTTTCAGGCCTAGGTCTAGATATATGTAATTTTTCGTTATGTTCTTCAATTGAGTGTCCCGTGACCATGCAGTCTGTTGCCACACGTTACGTTAGTCCTGTGGGAGGTGTCCGTGCCTCCCGCGGGACCATTTAATGGTTGTTTTACAACTTCATCATTCAACGGCATATTTTCAAGCCTAAGTCTAGCTATTAACATTTTTTGGTCATGTTCTCTAATCGGGCATCCCATGGCCATGTGGTCAGTTGTCACATGTTACATTGGTCCCGTATGAGGTTTCCATGCCTCTTATGGGACCGTTTGCATTATGTTTTGCAATTTTATCATTCAATGACATGTTATAAAGCCTAAGTCTGGCTATTAGCAATTGTTATTCCATATTTTCCAACCGATCATCCCTTCACCTTGCTTCAGTTATCCTGCGTTACGTTGTTCACGTGGGAGGTGTGTCTCCCTTATGCGGAGCCGTTTAGGGGTTGTTTTGCATTTTCTCTGTTCAATGGCATGCTTTCAAGACTAAGTATAAATGGTTGTAATTCTTGGTAATGTTATCCAATCAGGCGTCATGTGACCATGCGATCAAATCCCACATGTAATATTGGCCTTATGGGAGGTGTTCGTGCCACTCACGTGGCTCCTTGGGGGATGTTTCGTATTATTTAAATTGAGTGGCATAGTTTCAAGACTAAATCTGGCTATTTCGTGCCACTCACACGTTCAGTTGCCATGTGTTACGTTAGCCCGTGGAAGGTGTTTGTGCCTCTCACATGATAGCAAAGGTTTGTTTTTTTTTGCATTTTCGATGATCAATGACAAGTTTTTAATCCTAAGTCTATCCACATCTTACGTTGGTTAGGTGGGAGGTTTTCGTTCCTTCTCGCATGGATAACTTTTATTTTTTCCAGTCAACGACATGTTTTCAATCCTAAGTCTACCTCTTCACAATTTTTGTCATGTTATCGAGCCGGGCATATCGGCACCACACGAATAGCTTCCACGTGTAACATTGGTCGCGCGAGAGGTGTATATTCCTCTCGTCAAGTTATTTGTTTTTTTTATATTTTGGATGTTCAATAGCATGTTTTCAAGATTAAGTCTGGCATATCATAATTTTTGGTCTTGTTCTCCAACCGGGCAATTCGTGACCACGGGTGAGTTTCCACATGTTAGTTTTGTCCCGCGGGAGGTAATCGTGCTTGTCGTGGGGCCATTTAAGGGCTATTTTGCATTTCGGCATTCACCAGCATGTTTTTAAGCCAAAGTATGGCAATTGGAAATTTTTAGTTATGTTCTCCAATCAACATCCCATGACCACGCAATTAGTAGCCACATGTTACGGTGGTCCTGCGGGATGTGCTTGTGCCTCTCGTGGGGCCGTTTGGGGTGTGTTTTGCGTTTTGACCGTCCAACGACATGTTTCCAAGCCCAAGGCATGGTATTTCTAATGTTTTGTCTTATTCTCTAATCAAATCCCATGACTACACGGTTAGATGCCACATGATAAGTTAGTCTCAGGAAAGTAGTTCGTGCCTCTCGCGGGGCCATTTGGGATCCATTTTTTGACGTTCAATGGAATGCTTTCAATTCTAAGTCTAGGCATTTGTAATTTTTGGAAATGTTCTTAAACTGGTTGTCCCGTAATCCCACGGCTAGTTGCCACTTGTGACGTTGGTCCCGTGGGTGGTGTTCCTTCTTCTCGCAATGTCGTTTTGCATTTTTCCCATTCAATGACATATTTTCAAGCCTAAGTCTCATGTTTTGTAGGTTTTGGTCATGTTCCCCAACCGATCATCTCGTGACCATTCGATCAGTTTCCACATGTTACGTTGGTCTTCTGGGAGGTGTATATGCCTCTCACGGGGCTGTTTAGGGGTTGTTTTGCATTTTCCCCATTCAACAACCTGTTTCCAAGCGTTAGTCTGGATATTTTCAATTTTGGGTCAAGTTCTCCAATTGGGCATCCCATGCCCACGCTGTTATATGCCACATGTTAATATGGTCTCATGAGAGGTGTCCGTGCCTCTCGCGAGGACATTTGGGGACTATTTTGAATTTTTGCATTGCAATGGCATGTTTTCAATCTTAAGTTTGTCTCCTTATAATTTCTGGTCATGTTATCCAAACAGGCATTTCGTGATTACGCGGTCAATTGCCACGTGTTGTGTTGGTCCTGGTGGAGGTGTTTGTGCCTCTCGCTGGGCCGTTTGGGGGATGTTTTTTGTTTTGGATGTTCAACAACATATTTTTAAGCCTAGGTCTCGCTAATTGAAATTTTTAGTCATGTTCACCAACCAGGCATTTCTTGACCATGCGATGAGTTTTCGCATGTTACGTTGGTCCCATGGGAGGTGTTTATGCCTCTTATGGGGACTTTTTGCATTTTTACCTTTCAACGAAATGTTTTCAAGCCCAAGTATCGCTATTTGCAGTTTTTGGCCATGTTCTCCAATCAAACATCCTGGGATAACACATTCATTTCCCACATGTTTCATTGGTCATGTGGGAGGAATATTTACTTCTCGTGGGTTCGTTTAGAATCCATTTTGCATTCTCGTCGTTCAACAGCATGTATCTAAGCCTAAGCCCCGTAATTTCATATTATTAGTCATGTTCTTTAACTGGGAACTCAGTGACCACGTGGTCTGTTGCCATGTATTACTTTGGTCCCGTGGGAGGTGTCTATGCCTTTTATGGGGTCGTTTAAAGGATATTTTATGTTTTGGTGGTTCAAAGATATGTTTTCAAGCGTAAGTCTGGCTATTTGCAAATTTTGGTTATCTTCTCCAACCGAGCATTTCATTACCACATGGTTAGTTTCCATATGTTACTTTGGTTTCTTGGGCGGTGTTCGTGAATCTCGTGGGCATGTTTGGGGGTTGTTTCGAATTTCTATCCTTCAACGACCTTTTTTTAAGCCTAAGTGTGACAATTTGCAATTTTTATCATGTTATCTAATAGAGCGTCCCACAACCAGACGATCAGTTGTCATGTGTTATTTTGGACCCGTGGGAGGTGGTTGCGCTTCTCACTGGGGTGTTTAGGGTATGTTTTGCATTTTTCAATTGAATTGCATGTTTTCAAGCCGAAGTCTTTCTATTTTCAATTTTTGCTCATGTTCTCTAACTGAGCATCCTAAGTGTAGACGATCAGCTTCCATATGTTACATTGGTCCCGTCGGAGGTGTCTCTGCCTCTCGTGGGGTCGTTAGGGAATATTTAGCATTTCAGCAATTCAATGGCATGTTTCCAAGCCTAAGTCTGGATATTTATTATTATTGGCCATGTTCTCTAACTTGGCATCCCGTGACAACGTGGTTAGTTGTCACATGTTACGTTGGTCCCGTGGGTGGTGTTCGTGCCTCTTGCGGGTCTACATAAGGGATATTTTGTTTTTTTATTGTTCAATGGTATGTTTTCAAGCCTAAGTTTGCCTATTTGCATTTTTTGGTCATGTTCTTTAATAGGGAATCACGTGACCTTGCTGTTTGTTCCCACATGTTAAGTTGGTCCTGTAGGAGGTGGCCATGCCTCTCGCGGGACCATTTAAGGCAATTTTTACATCTTCGCCGTTCAACGACATGTTTTCAAGCCTAAATCTAAGAATTTCCATTTTTTTCGTGTTTTCCAGTCGGTTATGCCATGACCATGTGGTGAGTTGTCACGTATTACATTGGTCCCATGGGAGGTGTTCATGTCTCTCATGGGGCCGTTTGCGTTATGTTTTTAATTTTTGTCATTCAACGGCTTGTTATAAAGCATAATTCTGGATATTTGCAAATGTTTTGCCATGTCTTCCTTCCAGTCATCCCGTCACCTTGCGATCAATTGGTACACATTACATTGGTATCGTAGGAGGTGTGTGTCCCTCGTGCGCAGCTATTTAAGGGTTGTTTTGCATTTTCTCCATTCAATGGCTTGTTTCCAAGCCTAAGTCTGGATATTTCTAATTTTTGGTAATGTTATCCAATCGGGCATCCCGTGACCATGCAATCAAATGCCACATGTTTTGTTGGTTTCGTGGGAGGTGTCTGTGCCTCCCACAGGGATGCTTGGGGGTTGTTTTCCATATTTTCCATTCAGTGTCTTGTTTTGAAGACAAAGTGTCGCTATTTACAATTTTTGGTCATGTTCCCCAATCGGGCATCCTGTCACCACGCGGTCAGCTACCACGTGTTACCTTAGTTCCGTGGAAGGTGTTTGTGCGTCTCATAGGGCCACCTAGGGTTTTTCCCATTTTCGACATTCAACGGTAAGTTTTTATCCCTAAGTTTGGGTATTTTCAATTTTTGGTCGTGTTCTCCAATCGGTATCCCATGACCATGCGATTAGAAGACACGTGTTACGTTGGTTCGGTGGGAGGTTTTTGTGCCTTCTCCCATTGGTATTTTACATTTTTTCCATTCAATGACACATTTTCAGTCCTGAGTCTGGCTCATTGAAACTTTTGGTCGTGTTCTCGAACCGGGCATGCTGTGACCACACGGTTACTAGCCACGTGTTACGTTGGTCTAGTGAGAGGTGTTTGTTCCTCTCGTCGGGTTGTTTCATGTTCTCCAACCGATCATTTTTCAGGTGTTATTTTGGTCTCGCGGGAGTTGTTCATTCTTCTCATGGGGCCGTTTAGGGACTATTTTGCATTTTCATCATTTAACGGCATGGTTTCAAGCCTAAGTCTGTTAATTTCCAATTTTCGGTTGTGTTCTCTAGTCGAGTATCCCATGACCACATGGTTAGTTATCACGTGTTACTTTGGTCCCGTATGAGGTTTTCATACCACTCGTGGTACCATTTGGGTTATGTTTTGCATTTTTATCATTCAGCCGCATGTTATAAAGCCTAAGTCTAGCTATTTGTAATTTTTTTACCTTGTTTTCCAACAGGTCATCCTTTCACCTAGCGATTAGTTGGCACGCGTTACATTGGTCATGTGGGAGTTATGTGTCCTTCATGCAGGGTTGTTTAGGGGTTGTTTTGCAATTTCTCTTTTCAACGGCAAGTTTCTAAACCACAGTCTGGATATTTGTAATTTTTTTAATGTTATCCAATCGGATATCCCATGATCATACAATCATATGCCACGTGTTATATTGGTCTTATGGGAGGTGTTCGTGCCACTCACGGGGCTCTTTAGGGTTTGTTTTCTATTTTTTCCATTGACTGGCATGTTTTCAAAACTAAGTCAGGCTATCTACAATTTTTTCCCTGTCCTCCAATCGAGTATCCCATCACCACGCGCTCAACTGCCATGGGTTTCGTTAGTCCCGTGGAAGGTGTTCGTGCCTCTCACGGGGTAGCCTATGTTTTTTTTCCATTTTCGACATTCAACGATAAGTTTTTAATCCTAAGTCTAGCTATTTTCAATTTTTTGGCATGTTCTCCAATAGGTATCCTTTTACCACGTGATCAAAAGCCACGAGTTATGTTGGTTAGGTTGGAGGTTTTCGTTCCTTATCACGTGGATATTTTTTATTTTTTCAATTCAACGACATGTTTTCAATCCTATATCTAGCTCTTTGAATTTTTTGGTCATGTTATCGAACCGGGCATCTCGGGACCACACGGTTAGCTTCCACGTGTTACGTTGGTCGCGCGAGAGGTTTGTGTTCCTCTTGTCGGGTTATTTGGGTTTTTGCATTTTCGATGTTCAATAGCATGTTTTCAAGATTAAGTCTGGCAATTTGCAATTTTTGGTCATGTTTTCCAACCGGGCATTTCTTGACCATGGGTCAGTTCCACTGTTACTTTTGTCCCGTAGGAGAGGTTCGTGCTTCTCGTAGCGCAGTAGGGGTTATTTTGCATTTCTATCGTTCAACGACATGTTTTCAAGCCGAAGTCTGGCAATTGGCAACTTTTGGTCATATTTTCCAACCGACATCCCGTGACCTTGCGATTAGTAGCCACATGTTATGTTATTCCCGCTGGAGGTGTTAGTGCTTCTTGCGAGACCGTTTGGGGGCTGTTTTGCATTTTCCCCGTTCAACGGCATGTTTCCAAGCCTCAATCTAGATATTTGTAGTTTTTTTTATGTTCTCCAGTTAAGTGTCCCATGACAGCACAGTTGGATGCCACGTGTTAAACTGGTCAGGTAAGAGGTGTCCATGCCTCTCGCGGGGTAATTTATGGGTCATTTTTATTTTTCTATGATCAACGGCATGCTTTCAATCCTTAGTCTAGATATTTGCAATTTTTGGACATGTTCTCAAACTGGGTGTCCCGTCACCCCGTGGTTAGTGGACACATGTGACGTTGGTCCCGTGGTAGAAGTTCCAGCTTCTCGTAGGGTTGTTTGCATTTTTTCCATTCAACGATATGTTTTCAAGCCTAAGTCTCACTATTCATATTTTTTTCTCATGTTCTCTGATCGAGCATCTCATGACCATGCGATCAGTTACCACGTGTTACGTTGGTCCCGTGGGAGGAGTTTGTGCCTCTCGTGGGGTCATTTAAGGGTTGTTTTCCATTGTCCCCATTCAATAACATGTTTCCAAGAATAAGTCTAGATATTTTTAATTTTTGGTCATGTTCTCCAATTGGGAGTCCCACAACCATGCGGTTAGCAGCTACGTGTTATGTTGGTCTCGTGAGTGGTGTCCATGCCACTCGTGGGGCCGTTTGGGGGATATTTTGAATTTTCACATTTTAGAACATGTATTCAATCTTAAATTTATCTCTTTATAATTTCTAGTAATGTTATCCAAACTATTATCCCATGACTATGTGGTAAAATGCCACGTGTTGAGTTGGTCCTATGGGTGGTGTTTGCGACTCTCGTCGGGCCGTGGGGGTTTGTTTTGCATTTTGGATGTTCAGCGACACTTTTTCAATCCTAGATCTAGCTATTTGAAATTTTTGGTCATGTTCACCAACTAGGCATTTCATGATCATGCGATCAGTTTCAACATGTTGCGTTGGACCCACGGGAGGTGTTTATTTCTCTCTCGAGGTCGTTTTTGCATTTTTACCTTTCTACGGCATGTTTCCGACCCCAAGTATCTCTATTTGCAATTTTTGGTCATGTTCCCCAATCGAGCATCCTGTGACAACACAGTGATTTGCCACATCTTACATTGGTCTTGGGGGAGGTATTTTTGCCTCTCGTGAGGCCATTTTGGGGCCATTTCGCATTCTCATCGTTAAAGGACATGTTTCCTAGCCTTCGTATGTATATTTTCACCTGGAGACAACGTGGTCAGTTTCCATGTATTACTTTGGTCCCGTTCGAGGTGTCCGTGCCTCTTACGGGGCCTTTTAGGGGATATTTTTTGTCTTGGTGTTGAACGACATGTTCTCAAGCCTAAGTATGTCTATGTTCAAATTTTGGTAATGTTCTCAAACCGGGCGTTTCGTTACCACGCGATCAGCTTCCACGTGTTATGTTGGTCTCTTGGGAGGTGTCAATGAATCTTACGGGGACGTTTGGGGGTTGTTTGGAATTTTTTCCTTTAACGATAAGCTTTTAAGCCAAAGTCTCAAAATTTGAAATTTTTGGTCTCGTTCTCTACTTGGGCGTCCCACAACCAGGCGATCTATTGCCACGTGTTATTTTGGTCATATAGGAGGTGTACGCACTTCTCGCAGGGCCGTTTATGGGTTATTTTGCATTTTTTACTATTCTACTACATGTTTTTAATCCAAAGTCTCGCTATTTGTAATTTTTGGTCATGTTATCCAACCGAGCATCTCGGGACCACAAAGTTGGTTTCCACACGTTACGTTGTTCCTGTGGGAGGTCTATGTGCCTCTCACGAGGCCGTTGCGGAATATTTATCATTTTAGCCATTTAATGGCATGTTTCCTAGCTTAAGTCTTGATATTTACAATTTTTGGTCATGTTATCCAACCTAGAATACAATGACCACGTGGTCAGCTGCCACTTGTTATGTTGGTCCCGTGGGCAGTGTTCGTGCCTCTTATGAGGCCACTTAGGTGTTATTTTGTTTTTTTGTTGTTTAACAACATGTTTTCAGTCCTAAGTCTGGCTATTTGCAATTTTGGTCATGTTCTTCAATCCAGCATCCCCTAACCATGCAGTCTGTTGCCCCATGATAGGTTGGTCCCGTGGGTGGTGTCTGTGCCTCGTACGGGGCCTCTTAGGAGATATTTTTTTTGTTCAACGATGAGTTTTTAAGCCCCAGTCTGGATATTTGCAATATTTGGTCATGTTCTCCAACTGGGCATTTCGTGACCACGAGTTAGTTTCCACATGTTCTTTTGGTCCCGCATGAGGTGTTCGGGCTTCTCGCAGGGCCATTTAGGGACTTCTTTACATCTTTGTTGTTCAATGGCATGTTTACAACACTAAGTCTAGTAATTTTCATTTTTTGGTCGTGCTCTT
Source organism: Sambucus nigra (assembly GCA_949130495.1). Classification (NCBI taxonomy): domain Eukaryota; kingdom Viridiplantae; phylum Streptophyta; class Magnoliopsida; order Dipsacales; family Adoxaceae; genus Sambucus; species Sambucus nigra. Next base: position 364,166,438 of record OX422213.1, on the reverse strand, counting down.
CGATCGGGTATCACGTGACCACGTGGTCAGTTGTTACGTGTTACGTTGGTCCCGTGGGAGGTGTCCATGCCTCACGTGGGGATGTTTGGGTTGTCTTTTGCATTTTTGTCGTTCAACGGCGTGTTATGAAGTGTAAGTCTGGCTAAGTCTGGATATTTGTCGCAAACAACGCCGTGTTATTTGCAATTTTTTTCCATATTTTCCAACAGGTCTTCCTTTCACCTTGCGATCAGTTGGCACGCGTTACGTTGATCATATGGGAGGTGTGTGTCCCTCATGCAGGGCCATTTAGGGGTTGTTTGGCATTTTCCCCGTTCAACGACATGTTTCCAAGCTTAAGTCTAGATATTTGTAAGTTTTGGTAATGTCCTCCAATTGAGCATCCCATAACCATGCGATCTGAAGCCACATGTTATGTTGCTCTCATGGGAGGTGTTCATGCTTCTATTAGGGCTGCTTGGGGGCAGTTTTACATTTTTTTATTCAGCAGCACGTTTCAAATAATAAGTCTGGTTATTGGCAATTTTTGGTCATGTTCTTTAATCGGCCATCCCGTAACCAGGCAATCAACTTCCACGTGTTACATTAGTCCCGTGGAAGGTGTTCGTGCCTCTCACGGGGACTCTTAGTTTTTTTTTGCATTTACAATGTTCAACCACAAGTTTTTAATGCTAAGTCTTGCTATTTACAATTTTTGGTCATGTTCTCCAATCTGTATCCCGTGATCATGCGATCAGAAGCCTCATGTGACGTCGATTTGGTGGGAGGTTTTCGTCCCTTCTCACATGGATATTTTTCATTTTTCCCACCCAATAACTTGTTTTCAGGCCTAAGTGTAGCTCTTTGAAATTTTTGGTCATGTTCTCGATCCCGGCATCTCGTGACCACATGGTTAGCTACCAAGTGTTACATTGGTCCTGCGAGAGGTGTCTTTTCGTCTCATCATTCTTTTTTTTTTTTTTTGCATTTTTTATTTTTAACAGCATGTTTTAAAGCCTAAGTCTGGGTAGTTGCAATTATTGATCATGTTCTCCAACTCGGCATTTCGTGACCATGAGGTCAGTTTCCACGTGTTATTTTAGTCCCACGAGAGGTGTTCGGGCTTCTCACAGGGCCGGTTAGGGTCCATTTTCCATTTTTTTAAATTCAATGACTTGTTTTCAAGCGTAATTCTGAAAATTGGTAATTTTTGGTCATGTTCTCCAAGCGGTATCCCGCGACCACGCGATTAGTATCCACATGATACGTTGGTCCTATGGGAGGTGTTTGTGCCTCTCACGGGGATGTTTGGTTTTTTTTTTCACTATTCAATGGCATCTTTCCAAGCCTAAGTGTGATTATTTGTATTTTTTGGAAGTGTTCTCAAACTGGGTGTCCCATCACTCCGCGATCAGTTTCCACGTGTGACGTTGGTCCCATGGGAGGTGTTCGTGCTTCTCGCAAGGTCATTTAGCATTTTTTTCCCATTCAACGGCATATTATCAAGCCTAAGTCACTCTATTTATTATTTTTGGTCATGTTCTCCCGACGGGCATCTCGTGACCATGTGATCAATTGCTACGTGTTATGTTGGTCCCGTGGGAGGGGTTTGTGCCTCTCGCAGGGCCATTTTGGGGTTGTTTTTCATTTCCCCATTCAACAGCATATTTCCAAGCATAAATCTAGATATTTACAATTTTTGGTCTTATTCTCCAATCAGACATCCCATGACCACGTGGTTAGATTCCACGTGTTATGCTGGTCTCATGAGATTTGTATATGCCTTCGCAGGGGCATTTGATGGTAGTTTTGAATTTGATCATTTCAAAAGCATGTTTTTAATCTCAAGTTTGCCCCTTTATATTTATTGGCATACTATCCAATCAGGCATCCGCTGACTACGCGATCAATTACGATGTGTTACATTGGTCCCATTGGAGATGATTGTGCCTATCGTAGGGAATTTTGGGGGTTGTTTTGCATTTTGGATGTCCAATGGCATTTTTTCATGCCTAGGTCTGGCCATTTGAAATTTTTGGTCATGTTCACCTACTAGGCATTTTGTGACCACGCGATCAGTATCCATATGTTACGTTGGTCCTATAGGAGGTTTTCATGCCTCTAGCAGGGTCACTTTGCATTTTTACGTTTCAACGACATGTTTTCAATCCCAAGTCTCACTATTTGAGATTTTGGTCAGGTTCTCCAATCAGGCATTTTGTGACCACATGGCCATTTGCTACACGTTATGTTGGTCCTTTGGGAGCTGTATGTGCCTCTCATGGGGTCATTTAGGGTCGATTTTGTGTTCTCGCCGTACAATAATATGTTTCTAAGCCTAAGTCTATATATTTTCAATTAATGGTCATGTTCTCCAACCGGGAATCCAATGGCCACGTGATCAGTTTCCATGTATTAGTTAATCCCATGGGAGGTGTTCCTGCCTCTTACGGGATCGTTTATGGGATATTTTATATTTTTGGTTTTCAATGACATGTTTTCAAGCCTAAGTCTGGCTATTTACATTTTTTAGTCATTTTCTTCTACTGGACATCCGATGACCTTGTGGTTCATTATCACATGTTACGTTGGTCCCACGAAAGGTGGTTGTGGCACTCGCGAGACTATTTGGGGGTTACTTTGCCTTTTCGCCATTCAACAACTTATTTCCAAACCTAAGTCTTGCTATTTTAGATTTTTGGTTATGTTTTCCAATCGGGCATCCTATGACCACTCAATCAATTATCATGTGTTACATATGTCACAAGGAAGCTGTTCGTGCGTCGTGCATGGCTATTTGGGAGATTTTTGCATTTTTGTTGTTCAACAGTATGTTTTCATGCTTCGTATCTCTATTTTCAATTTTTGGCCATGTTTTCCAATCGGGCATCCTGTCACCACGCAATTAGTTTCCACGTATTACATTGGTTTAACGGGAGGTGTGTGCCTCTCGTGGGTTCTTTGGGGGGTTATTTTGCATTTTTGCCATTCACGGCATATTTTTGAGCCAAAGTTTTGATATTAAAAAAATGTCATCATGATCTTCAATTCGGTGTCCCGTGACCACGTGATCATATGACACGTGTTATATTGGTCTCGTGAGAGGTATCCATGCCTCTCTCAGGGCCATTTGTTGGCTATTTTACATTTTTTTCATTCAACTGCATGTTTTCAAGCTTAATTCTAGATATTTGTAATTTTTGGTCATGTTCTCCAATCGGGCATCCCATCACCACACGGTTAGTTGCAATATGTTACGTTGGTCCTGTGGAAGGTGTCCTTGCCATTTGTGGGGTTGTTTGAGGATTGGTTTGCATTTTTGACGTTCAACAGCATGTTTTCGTTCCTAAGTCTGGCTATTTACAATTTTTGGTCATGTTTCCCAATCGATATCTCGTGACCACATAATTAGTGGCCCCAACTTATATTCGTTTTGTGGGAGGTTTATGTGCCTTCTCACGGAGATGTTTTGCATTTTTTCCATTTAATGGAATATTTTGAACCCTAAGTCTGGCTCTTTGCAGTTTTTGGTAATGTTATCCCCCCGGGCATTAACTAACTATGTGATCAATCGCCATGTGTTACGTTGGTCCCGCATGAGTGATAGCCTAGGTCTGGCTTTTTAAAATTTTTAATCATCTTCTCCAATCGGGCGTTTCGACACCTCTTGTCAATTTCCCCATGTTACATTGGTACCATGGTAGGTGTTTGTGCCTCTCACAGGGCCATTTGGGGTTTTTTTGTCATTTCATCGTTCAGCTACACATTTTTAGTCCCAGGTCTGTCTACAAGAAATTTTTTATCATGTTCTCCAATAGAGCGTCCTGGGACACGCGATTAGTTGCCACATGTTATTTTGGTCTTTGTGGGAGGTGTTTGTGCTTCTTATAGGGCCCTTTAGGGGTTGTTTTGCAATTTTATTATTCAACGACATGTTTTCAAGCCTTAGTCTCGCTAATTGCAATTTTTGGTCATGTTCTCAAATCGAGCATCCTGTGCCACATATTACGTTGGTCCCGTGGGAAGTGTATGTGCCTCCCGCAAGGCCATTTAGTTTTTTTTTTTTGTAGTTTAGCTATTCAACGACATGTTTTCAAGCCTAAGTTTGGATATTTGCAATTTTTGTCATGTTTTCCAATTGGGCATCCCATGATCCCCCAGTTAAATATCAAGTGTTAAGCTAGACTCATGATAGGTGCCCATGCCTCTCGCGGGGACATTTTTTGGGTCATTTTGCATTTTAGACATTCAACAACATGCTTTCAAGCCTAAGTCTAGATATTTGCAATTTTTGGACATGTTCTCAAACTGGGTGGCCATCACCCCTCAGTCAAATCGTCACATGTCACATTTGTCTCGTGGGATGTGTTCGTGCTTCTCGTAGGGCCGTTTTGCATTTGTGCCATTCAAGGGCATGTTTTCAAGCCTAAGTCGCACTATTTATAGTTTTGGTCATGTTCTCAAACCAGGATCTCGTGACCTCACGGTTAGTTACCAGATCTTACGTTGGTCCCGTGGCAGGTGTCTATTCCTCTCGTAGGGTCATTTAGGGGCTATTTTGTATTTTAACCATTCAATAGTAAGTTTCTTAGCCCAAGTCTTGATATTAGTATTTTTTGGTCGTATTCTCCAATCGGGTGACCCGTGACAACACAATTAGATGCCATGTGTTAAGTTAGTCACGTGAGAGGTTTCTATGCCTCTCGCGGGGCCGTTGGTGGCTATTTTTTTATTTTCACAATTCAACGGCCTCTTTTCAATCTTAAGTTTGGCTCTTTATAATTTATGGTCATGTTATCCAATCGGGCATCCCATGACTACGCGGTCAATTTCCATGTGTTACATTAGTCTCACAAGAGTTGTTTTTCATTATTGTGGGGCCGTTTTCGGGATGCTTTTCATTTTCGATGTTCAACAACATTTTTTCAAGTCTACATCTGGCTATTTGAAATTTTATGTCATGTTCTCCAACCAGGCATTTATTAACAATGCAAACAGTTTCAACATGTTACGTTGGTCCTATGGGAGGTGTTCATGCCTCTCACGGGACCGTTTTGTATTTTTGCCCTTCAATGGCTTATTTTCAACCCAAAGTCTCTCTATTTCCAATTTTTTTCATGTTCTCAAATCGGGCGCATCCCGTGAGCACACAATCATTCGCCACATGTTATGTTGGTCATATATAAGGTGTCGGTACCTCTAGAAGGGTCGTTTAGTGGTCGTTTTGTGTTCTCGTCGTTCAACGACATGTTTCAAATCCTAAGTATGGATATTTGTAATTATTGGTTATGCTCTCCAACTGAGTTCCCCGTGACAACATGATCAGTTGCTATGTGTTACGTTGGTCGCGTCGGAGGTTTCCATGGCTCTTATGAGGCCATTTTGGGGATATTTTATTTTTTGTTGTTCAACGACATGTTTTCATGCCTAAGTCTGGATATTTTCAATTTTTTGTCATGTTCTTCTATCGGACATCGGGTGATAACGCCGTCAGTTGCCACATTTTATGTTGGTCTAGTGGGAGGTGTTTGTGACACTCGCGGAACCATTTGGATGATGTTTTACATTTTTGCAGTTCAATGACTTTTTTTCAAGCCTAGGTCTGGCTTTTTTTTTTATTTTTGGTTATCTTCTCTAATCGGACATCAAGTGACCACTCCATCAGTTGTCACGTGTAATGTTGGTCCTAAGCATGGTGTTCGTGCCTCTCGCGCAGCCGTTTTGGGGATGTTTTACATTATCTTCCTTCAACGGCATGTTTCTAAGCATATGTCTCGCTATTTGGAATTTTTTGCCATGTTTTCCAATCAGGCATCCCATCACCACATGATCAGTTCCCACGTATTACGTTGGTCCCGTGGGCGGTGTGTGCCTCTCATGGGGCCATTTGGGGGTTATTTTGCATTTTCGTCGTTCACGACATATTTTCAAGCCTAACTCACAATATTTACAATTTTTGGTCATGATCTTTAATTGGGTGTCCATGACCATGTGGTCAGATGCCATGTGTTACGTTGGACTCTTGAGAAGTGTTCGTGCCTCTCCCGTGGACATTTGGGGGTTGTTTTGCATTTTCATCATTCAACGACATGATTTCAATCTTAAGTCAGTCTATTCGTAATTTTTGGTCATGTTATCCAATCGAGCATCCATTCACCACACGGCCAGTTTCCACGTGTTACGATGGTTCCATAGAAGGTGTTCGTGCCTTTTGCGGGGCCATTTAGGGATGGGTTTGTATTTTCGACTTTCGACGGCATGATTTCAATACCAAGTCTAGCTATTTGCAATTTTCAGTAATTTTCTCCAATAGACATCTCATGACCACGCGATCAGAAGCCACATGTTATGCTGGTCCCGTGGGAGGATTTTGTGCCTTCTCGTAAGGCTGTTTTGCATTTTCTCTATTCAATGGAATATTTTAAAGCCTAAGTCTGGCTCTTTGTAATTTTTGGTAATTTTATCCAATCGGGTGTCACATAACTATACGATTAATTACCACATGTTACGTTGGTCCCGCGGGAGGTGATTGCGCCTCTCGTGGGGCCATTTTGGGGTTGTTTTTCATTTTGATGTTCAATGGCAGGTTTTCAAGCCTAGGTCTGGCTATTTGAATTTTTGTCATCTTCTCCAACCGGTCAGTTCATCAACACTAGTCAACTTCCACGTGTTATGTTTGTCCCTTGGGAGATGATCATATGTCTCGCGGTGCCATTTGGGGAGGCATTTTCTTCGTTCAATGGTATGTTTTTCGGCCCAAATCTGACTATTTGAAATTTTTCATTATTTTCTCTAACCAAGCATCCCGTGACCACACGGTCAGTTGCCACGTGTTATTTTGGTCCTGTGGGAGGTGTTCGTGCTCCTCTCTGGGCACTTTAGGGGATGTTTTGCATTTTCGTCATTCAACGACATGTTTTCACACCAAGGTCTTGCTCTTTGTAACTTTTTGGTAAAGTTATCAAATCGGCCATAATGTGACCATGCGATCAATTGCCATGTGTTACATTGGTCCCATGGGATGAATCGATGCCTCTCATGGGGCCGTTTGGGAGTTTTTTTATTTTTGATGTTCAACGACTTGTTTTCAAGCATAAGTTTGGCTATACTCAGTTTTTTGGTCATGTTCTCCAATCAGGAATTTCGTGACCACGCGATCAGTTTTCGTGTGATACGTTGGTCCCATGGATGATGTGCATGTCTGTCGCGTGGCCATTTGGGAATTGTTTGTCATTTTCATCATTCACGGCATGCTTTTTTGCCCAAGTTTGGAAATTTGCAATTCTTGGTCGTGCTCTCCATCCGGGAATCACATGACAACGCGATCAGTTTTCACATGTTACTTTTTTCCCATGGGAGGTGTCCATGCCTCTCGCGGGGCCATTCGAGGATGTTTTATATTTTCAGCATTCAACCGCATGTGTTCAAGCCTAAGTCTGGATATTTTCAATGTTTGGTCTTGTTTTCCCACCGTTCATGCTGGCATAATGCGATCAGTTTCCACGTGTTACGTTGGTCCCGTGGGAGGTGTGTGTCCCTCTCGCGAGGCCATTTGGGGTCTGTTTTTTTATTTTCGCTATTCACAACATGTTTTCAAGTCTAAGTCTAAATATTTGAAATTTCTAGTCATGTTCTCCAATATGGCATACCGAAAACATGCACTCAGACGCCACAAGTTACGTTGGTCTCGTGGGAGGTGTACGTACCTCTCACTACGACGTTTGGGGGCTATTTTTCATTTTTTCCATTCAACGGCTTATTTTCAAGGTTTAGTATAGTTGTTTACAATTTTTGGTCATATTCTCCAATTGTGCATCCCATTACCACATGATCAGTTGCCACATGTTATGTTGGTCTCGTGGAAGGTGTCCGTGCCTCTTGCAGGACCGTTCAGTGGCTATTTTGCATTTTGAATGTTCAACAACATATTTTCAAGCCTAAGTCTGGCAATTCGCAATTTTTGGTCATGTTGTCCAATCAGCATCCGACGACCACGCGTTCAGTATCCACGTGTTAAGTTGGTCCCATGAGGTGTATGTACTCCTCGCGGGGCCGTTTTGCATTATTGATGGTCAATGGCATGTTTTCAAGACTAAGTCTCATTATTTGCATTTTTCACCCCACTTGTTAGTTTCGTCACCATTGGTCTGTTTCGACATGTTACATTGGTCCCATGGGAGGTGTTCGTGCTTTTCACGAGGTCGTTCGGGGATTGTTTGGAATTTTCATCATTCAACAACTAATTTTGAAGCCAACTATATCTATTTACAATTTTTGGTCATGTTCTCCAATCAAGCTTCCCGTGACCACGCTGTCAATTGCCATGTGTTATTTTGGTCCCATGGGAGGTGTTCGTGCTTCGTCCAGGGTCGTTTGGGGGATGTTTTGCATTTTCGCTATTCAAAGCCATGTTTTCATGCCTAAGATTCGTTATTTGAAATTTTGGTCATTTTCTCAGAGCAAGCATCATGTGACCATGCGGTTGGTTGCCTCATGTTACGGTTATCATGTGAAGGTGTATGTGCGTCTCGTGGGGCCGATTAGGGGTTGTTTTGCATTTTTGACATTTAATGACATGTTTTCAAGCCTGAGTCGGGCTATTTGAAAATTTTGGTCATGTTCTCCCACTGGCATCCCATGACCACGCGATCAGTAGCCACGGGTTACGTTCATTCCATAAGGGGTTTATGTGCTTTCTTGTGGGGATATTTTTCATTATCTCCATTCAACGACATGTTTTTAAGGCTAAGTTTGGCTCTTTACAATTTTTGGTCATGTTATCCAACCGAGCATCTCATGACTACACGGTCAATTGCCACATGTTATGTTGGCCTTGCGGGAAGTGTTTATGCCTCTCGCGGGACCATTTTGGGGTTAATTTTCATTTTCAATGTTTAACAGAATGTTTTCAAGCCTATGACTAGCCATTTGAAATTTTTGGTCAAGTTCTCTAATCGGGCATTCCATTGGTCCCATGGGAGGTGTTTGTCCTTCTCGCAGGGCCATTTAGGGGTTGTTTTGCATTTTTTTTCCATTCAACGACATGTTTTCAACCCTGAATCTCACTATTTTCAATTTTTCGTCATGTTCACCAACCGGACATCTCGTGAAGACGCAGTCAGTTACCACATATTACGTTGGTCCCATGGGAAGTATTTGTGCCTCTCGCCGAGCCTTTTAGTGGTTATTTTAAAATTCCATTGTTTAACGACATGTTTCCATTCCTATGTGTGGATATTTACAATTGTTGGTCATGTTCATAATAATACCAAATATTTACAAATATTAACCAGACTTGGGCTTAATACCTATCTATTACCAATTTTTTTTAATGCATTATATGTTGAGTGACTAACTCAATCATGAAATATATTAAAACACATTCAGTAGTTCATGATAAGAGTGCGTATTTTTTGCCCAACTCGAACATACAACTTGAACTACGTCGATGTGAATTACACTTCAAATTGTTATTTAAAATCAAACTTCTCAACTATTTCGAGTTTGACAAGGTTATGTTGGATTAATCCATTCCAAGGATCTTTGAGAGGAGAGAGAGAGAGAGAGAGAGAGAGAGAGAGAGAGAGAGAGAGAGAGATAAAGTTTTGAGGGATGAGGAGGGAAATATAGGGTATAACGTCTCTGTAATGTTCTAAGCATCATTGTTAGCTCTAAAAATGCAATCAGATCTAGTCAGGTGGTAGAATACTCGCAAAATCCTGAGAGAATATATATATATATAAGGGGTGAATATGAGTATAAAGGGTGAATACACTATGGATCTAATTAGTCCTAAATAAATACTTATCAACGGATACAAGAAGTTCAATCTAACTTCATTTAAATTTTATCCTAAGGAATGGGTGAAGTATCCACCATCCATACTAAACCAACAATCCAACACAAGATTATCCCATACGCGTCTACTAGATTGATTTCCAAGAACATAATTATAGAATATGAGTTTTCCTATACAATTATACATCAAGGGTTTCATATACAATTTTTAACAATAAATAAGGTCATATTTTAATATAACAAGTGTGATGTACCTATAAATTGGTTGCCGTTCATTATAAGGACTAAAAAATACAATAGAAAAATTCTCATCATGTTAAAAAATTCAAGGTATGAAAAATATTCATTATGTAAAAAAATAGTACAATAAAATGAAAAAGAACAAACAATTTCATATTATTTCATTTTTTGAATAAAATAACCATTATATTGTTTGAATAACAATACAGACACACTGAATACACACAAACAGAGAAAACACATACTATATTTACACACTCACACTGAATATACCCACACATGTATAGAACACATATAGATAAAACACATGCGTACACAGGACATACATAATAATTGAAATAAAATGGAAGAAATACTTGTGTTGAGAGATAGAAAGAGTGTTTCGTGAGAAGCATGTGGTTTCAACGAGAAAGTTTTTTTATTTTCGGGGACACGAGCGACAGAAAATGAAAGGTTTTGGGTAATTAATACCTTAAAAAGGATCATGGTTTACGCCCATAACCAGTACTATGACCCATTTAAAATAGGTCTACGGGTCCCAATTATCAACAATGACCACATTCATGAACAAAATAAAGGTAATTTTGGTGCCAAAATAACCTTGGCCATTGGTGGGTCATGGGTTATGACCTTGGCCACCAGTGTGACCAAAAGTGGGGGACATGTGGCACCATCCTGAGTCACGATGGATAACTGTTAGTGATCATAACCCTATGGGTCATGGGTTCGAACCGTGATCAGACCCTTGATAAAGTCACCCTAAACCATGGTCATTTACATGGTTATAGTAAATATGTAGGGGTCATGATTGGAGACCGTGACCCCCTGATCACGAGCAGTTATCAAGAGCCATTAACTATTATCATTTTTAGTTTTTGGTGTAGTTCGACCACATGAATAGCATCACAGGGCTTCCTCGTAAAATTTTAGCCTGGCCTTCTTTCCAATCTTTCGAACATTTAATGTCTCCTACAATATAGTAGTGGACAGATTGCGATGGTAAGACATCCACAGTATGATTGTGTCCACCAAAGTCATTTTAGTCAATCCTAAGGCTACGACACTAGTAAATCCATTTTTACCATAGTCTCTCTGGTGCACATAATTCAACACTACCAAAAATTTAATATTTTCCCCACGCACCATGAGACATGCAATAGGAGACACATACAATAATTGAGCTTGCGACACCCGAGGATAATGGGATAAGTCAATCATAGTAACATTGGGTCTAATGCCTAATGTAGCAGAAAATTCTTCATAGACTGGACATGCCTCGTCCAAGCCAAAGTAGAATATATGGTCTTCAGGGTATAATAACTAAAAAATTCATTCCACAACATTATAGTCAATGGGACAATTACGCCATAACGCAATCGGGCATAAATTTAATGCCTCGTAGTTGACATTTTACGAACACATGACTTTTAACCCCTCAAGATAGGAAGCAATAACCCTAGTCAAAAGAACAACCATCTCAAAAGAGAAAGAAACTTTGTAGAACAAAGAGAAAATTAGAAGTTAAGGTATCATTTAAAACTCTGTCCTAAAGTCCCATTTATTACTTGAAATCCTTCACAAAAGACGAAGGAATGAGTTTATTACTGCATCAATTATTTTCTAGTACACATAAGTGCAAAAAAATATTATCATGGATGAAAAAGAAACTTTAACCTTACTAGTATGACAATAGGAGGGACAAGGGGTATGCCGATCGGCGCATCCCTTATGTTGGGACTTTTCCTACTTTTCCTCCTTTTTCATTTTTCAAAAAAGCCCCTTTTATTGAAACAAACTTCTTACAAAGGTTTTATAAGGTATTTCTTCCAAGATACACTTTTAAAAATACATATTTTAATTTCTACACATCTTTATTACTTTTTCATAAGTAAAACCCCTAGTTGAAAACGAAAGTCTGTGTACATCAGGTCACTTAATTCAAGATAAATCAAGAAAATGAAAAATGCATCACGTATATATATTTGTCATTGTGTTTACATTTTTTTAAGGAATAAAGAAGAAAAAAAGGGAAAAAATGCCAAAATTATTAGGGCCACAACCCGAACTTTACAAAAGCCTACAAGCTAAACCACCACCTCAAGTATCCCGATAAACACGCTTCTCATAATGGAGAGAAGTGGACCCGTAGATCCCATAGCCCGAACTCTACTTATGCCCTTTAGAAGTAACTGGAGGCTTCATGAAAGATCTAGTCTCCTTCTCAAGTGATCGAACACTGAAGCCAACCAATCTCGAACATCCCGCAATCATGATGACGATATGCGACCAGTCTATAAAAGAGAAAATCAAGAAAATGTGGGAAATCAGTTACAGAGAAAAAAATTATAATTAAAGTGAAATATTGAAATGTACAATCATGCCTCCCTTCAAAGAACCTCCTCAGATAAATGAGGGAAACTGTTTATCATCGCTTGAGGGCGATGAGGCACTAAGACAATGTGTTCACCACCCAATTGGATGTCGTAAGAAGGAGGGGAGAAATATTAGATGGGAATATCCTCCATCGTCGTTGCCGCGTCACTCCCTGAGGTATGCGCTGAAGAAATCATGACAGTGTTACCCTTCCCAGGTCTTACTGATGGTGGGTGCACAACCTACATATCATAGAGAGACTGCAACATCAATGGACTGGTTGCAAATTCTAGTAATCACACCATATTGTCACATCCGAGTAAAGCATATAGGGCTCACCATCCATCGTTGTTTCCATCGCCTCCTCTAACTCTTTGACCTTTGTCGTGTACTCAAGAGGTGCTGACCGTGTAACCTCTACCTCACCCTCCATCACTTTTCTCACCACCTTCTCCCTTAGGTAATAGATGTACCCAAATACGCACACCATAAGTCTCTGCATCTTAGCATGAACGCTCATATAGGGCCGCCCCAGAGAATAGATGCTAACAATATAAACTCACATATCCCTAGCTAAACTTCAAGAAACACATATAATTGTCACGAGCAATGACCCCAACTATTTCAGGGGAGAAAAATTTTTATGTCAAACTAAATGACCATGATAATAATGTCATAGGTTTTGATCGTTACACCTATTAACATTGTTACGGTCTTGCCACGATTTATGACCGTGATAAATTTGGGGAGAATTTAAAAAACTGTTGGGTAATATGGATGCCACTAGCACTGCCTAGCAATTTTATTTCTTCATTTTCCTGTTTACACGATGAATAAAACCTATCAATGCAATCCAAAACATATATATATATATATAACCAAATAATGTTATGAAATCCAACCACAATCATGTTAAACAACCAGTTAATGTCATCAAATACAATCACAAAATATGAATCCAAACCTAAATAATATTATCAGACCACAAAAACCAATAATTGAAATAATGATACCAAACCAACAATAGCATAATGTTTGCTTAGCCGGCCTATGAACAAGTTCGATAGGCCACACAACAAATGAATCCCAAAAATCCTGAATGTTACTTACACCACATTGAGTACCGAACTACAATCTTTCACCTTCTTTCCTGAGGACGATACTCGTGATGCGAATCTTGCACTTGAAGGACTGAATTGGATTGCCATTCACCAGTTCAGATTGCACACTCATGTCCCTTATAGTCATTGCAATTGCAGCACTTCCAGTCAAGTCGTGAAGGACCACTATGTAATACCCCGTATTTTTACTATTTTAATTATGGGATTAATTGAATTAATTGTGAATTAATTGATAATTAATCTGGAATTAAATAAAAGCGAGATGAGAGTTAGTATTTGATTATGATATTTAAGTTGAATATTACTGAGCGAGTATAGTAATATATGATTATGAACTTATTAAAACTATCATGAATGGAATACAACAATTTTGGAAATTAAGTTGGAATGCTCGTGTCAGTCGTGTCGGGACATTTTTAACAGATTATAAACTAATTTATTTCTTTTGTCATCCTTATGGTCATTTTGAGTTGGCCAATATGTCCGGGAGTATTGAGATAGTCAGAAAAATCTACCCAGGTGTTTAGTTTGGGTCTCGAGGCAGTTTTAGGCCCAACAACCTACCCAGGAGGGTATTTTAGTCATTTTACTATTTAATGAATAGTGACCAACGAAATTTAGGATTAATATATTAGCCAACACTTATGTTAATTAGGTTTATTGGTTGGTACAAACTTGAGAGAGAGAGAGAAGTAGAGAGAAATGAAAGGTTTCTAGGGCCAAACAACCACCTTGCACCGCCACCATCGCCGGATTTGTGATCGAAAAGAGAACACCACCACCATCTCATCTTCTCCAAAGGATCGAAACTTATATTTCCATGCAAGTGATTTAACTTATTATGATTCAGCAAATATATTACCCATGGTATTTTATAATTAGAGACTAAACTTAAAATGTTGATAATTTTATGAATTGGGAGAATTTAATAGTGAATACGAGTAGGATTTGTATGCAAATAAATTCTGGAAAGATTATAGAATTAAATCATATCCTAAATAATATAAATCACGGATCAAATCTGATAAATTGACTATCTGAAATTGAGAGAAGTTATCATAGGGTTTAAGCATGAAAACTTGATGAACAATTAGATTGTATACAATTTTTGTGATGATTTGATGATTCTGGAACATTAGAAATCATGTGTTTAGGTTGATATAACATCAAGTATGTTTGCTTTGAAGAATGGGATCATGTAATGAATTTTGGAGACAAATCGATGGCTAAAAACGCTGAAAATTTTGGGTTGTAACTGGTCGATCGATCGGCATTCATAGTTGATCGATCGACTGGTTCGATCGATCGACATTATTGAATTGATTGATAGACTTCCCTACAATTGTGATAAAATTTCCTGTTAAGGTTTAACCAAATTCCAACTTTTAAGCATTATTGGTGTGGACTAATTGAACATATTTGGAGATAGGGATGGTCAGTAGGGGTAAATTTGAGGTCCAAAAAATATTAGTTTGGTTTGGGATTAAATGATAAACTTACGAGTGTCCGATGAGAGTATTACGGTTGAAAATTATGGGAATTTGAGTTTAATTCAGTTAAAAAATAATTTAAGGTTAGAGACAGTAGTAGGGGGGCTTTAACTTACCGAATTAACCTTAGAGACAAGTGGGAAACTTAGTAACAATTTGGAATAGGTTTAAGTACTAGGATTTATACCACGAGGGTTGTCGCACTAAACATTATTACGAAAAATAATCGGGATGAAACTATATTATGTATGAGACCTGTAATATAGGATATGAGTATACCTATATTGAAATGATGAATATTTAGGTTGTGTAATTACCTAATATATGGATTATGTGTATGACATACCTACCATACTTGCTATCATGGGAGGTTGTAAGAAGAGGACAATCTTGTTTTGTGTGCCTTCGGGGGATTTAGATTTGGTACCTCAAGAACATAGGACTGTGAAGACTTATTTGTGATTTGATAAGTCAGCTGACCATGAGAGCGTAGGTATGTGCATGACCCATGGGTATGTGAACTATGTTCGCCTCCAATATGTGTGATTTGTATTGTTACGATTCCTGAATTATTTGGAACTCCTGATCCTTATGTATGTGATGAACTGAGATTCGATAGCAGGGTATGCGTACACCGCAACTTAGCCTAGAGGTGCCATGTGTATATATGTACTGAGAGTGATATAAACATATACTTGTGATTATTCACTCTTGCTTAGTAGATGAGAATGACTAAGATAATTAAATGACTTAAAGATGTGGGAACTTTAATAATGCATGAGATAATGGATTCAAATAACGAGTAATTGTAATGTAAGTATCTCTTAATTGAGTAATATATGTGGATCAATGTAGTAATCCCTATAGACAAAGATTGGTTATAGTCTATCTAGTTTATAGCATAACTAGGATGGATTAAGGGTATACGTTAGGCTTGCACAATAGTTGAGGGGTGAAAATCTCAAGTGAGAGCACTTAACTAATATGCATATAATATTTACAGTTTAATACAATTTAAAGACTTGTTGTTTTAAAATATTATCACTTTGGGATCTAACCCGTTTTCTTCCAAATCTATTTTGCTTTTGTAAAAAACTTTTAGGTGCCCAGCCACAGGGACACCAAGCATAGGAGTTCCTTTCTGTTGAGATGCTATAATTGTTATGGAAGTTACAGGATCTTGCTATTAGATGCCTCCACAACTATCTTTGCTTCCTTCAGAGTCATTCATATTAGGTGGGGCATGTTGCCCATTCTTATTCAGAGATAGAAGTTTTACACTTTCATTTATAGCATATATTGATTTTGTTTATTCAGACATTGTATTTGGGATTATTGTTTTACTTTGGGATTATTATTGGAGTGTTTACTTCGTACTCAGTTTATTTCATTACATTGGTTGTTCATACGAGTTTGTTTATGGGTGTGTTGAATGGTTGGTTATTTTTTACTTGGTTATAAGTTAATTTAATTAATAAAATTTGGCATGTCACTTTTTAAATAATAGGTGGCTAGTAATTAATTAAATGTTTTTTTTTCGACAGTGACGCTAAGACTGAACCAAATTGATATTATGTATTAATTTAATAACGTAGTAGCTACCTGGTATTTAATTAGACGGGGTGTCATAGATGGTATCGGAGCATCATGTTCTAGATTCTTTAGGATCTGTACGGCTTATTATGCCTTTTGCGTAGCGTTCTTTGATATAGAGCCCTATGTTTTTGGACTGTCGTATTATTTAATTGCGCATATTACGTTTTAAGATAATTTGTTATTAACTCTAGACTCATAAAGCTTATCTTTCATTTTAAATGCCTCATCGACGTGCACAGCGAATTCCTAGGGGTGCCCAGCCCAAGCCTCAACCAGCACTAGTTCAAGTTACTATAAATGCCGTTGAAGTTGCGACTATAGTAGCACAGGTGGTAAATGAGCTTTAGCAGTAGTGCAGTAGGCACCACCTCAGGCACCGGTAGTAGCCCCAGTTCAGGCTCAGGCATTCCTGTCTGCATGGTAATGTGTTAGAGATGCCTTTCAGAAGGCACATCCTTCGAAGTTTGCGGGAAGCTTTGATGTTGTAGTGGAAAGCCAATGGAAGAAGGGCATCCAGAGGAACATGAGGAAGTATGAGTGCACAGATGTACAAAGGCGGGTACTAGCTACGTTTAAGCTGGTTGGAGCAGCACTACATTGGTGGGAGTTTATTACCACTGCTAATGAGAGAAATGTCTTTACTATTGAGGATTTCTGGGTACGGTTTGACCGCATTTAGACTGAGATGAGGCGAAAATTACTAAACCACACCCAAGAGGGGAAGACCATAGCTGAGTACGAGTAATAGTTTACCAGATTGGTCAATCTGGTACCAGCAGAGGTACCTACTGAGGAGAAGAAAATATAAAAGTTCATGGATGGCCTCACCTAGAGGATTCGACAACATCTTCTGGGTAACCGGTCATTGCAGACCTATATTTA
This sequence comes from Sambucus nigra, assembly GCA_949130495.1. NCBI lineage: Eukaryota > Viridiplantae > Streptophyta > Magnoliopsida > Dipsacales > Adoxaceae > Sambucus > Sambucus nigra. The sequence continues at coordinate 364,148,959 of OX422213.1, read as the reverse complement.
TGTCCTTAATGCACCACTACTTCACTACCCTGACCACTGCTTCCATCTGATATGGAGTAAGAGAGTAGGGGAGTCCAGCCAATAGGACAGGACATGAGGTAGTGGTGCGAGCAGGGCACAGCCAGCTCAGGGCCAGCAGAGGCATGGTGATGAGAATTCCCAGTGGGAGATTCTAAGAGTTTTAGATCAAGAAATTTTTGACATGGTCAGGGAGGTTATAGGCATGGTCATTAGGGTAGTCTGGGTCAACAGGGATAGCAGGCCCAACAGGGCCAGCAGTAGTATCTGTAGGGCTAAGGGAGAAGTGGTAATGCTCAGCATGGCCGAGGGAAACAGGGATAAAAAGGGGAAAATTTTGGTACAAAGTGTTTCATATGTGGCAAGACTGGCCACAAATGTCATGATTGTCCTAAGAAGGGCGGGGCCCCACAGCCACAACAGGTGGGTGCTGAACAGGAGCCTCAGAGACCGATGTTTCCCCTTGCCCTCCCAATACCACCACAGATGCCAGCTTGGCTAGCTATACAATTTGTCCTAGTTGAGCAAGGGAAATTACAATATAGGTGTATTTAAAACATTCACCTGACCGCAGTCCCACAGGCTCCACCCGCGTTTGAGAGTATGTTTTCTATCTAAGGGACTTTGGAGCATATTTTGTTTGACACGGGGGCATCACATAGTTTTATTGCCACTACTTTTGCACGCACCACGGGGTTATTAGACACGACAAAGAGCACAGTTACTAGTGTAGATTCACCGTTGGACTACGAGTCATTAATATTCTTTATATGTTAAGGCGTAGGAGTAGATTTTTGGGAGATTTACTTTACCTACATACATGCTTGTATTAGACATGACCGAGTATGATACGATTATTTGTATGGATTATCTTTTTACGTAAAGGGATATAATTGATTTGTTTAGTGGGAGTATTATATTTGTTATACCAGGTCAAGAGATGTTCCTGGTGGTGATGCCTCGTCCTGAAGGAGGATCGTCCACCCACTTATATTATATTGAGGAGGAGACCTCTAAGGAGGTAATAATCCCACTTGATTCGATTTCGGTTGTGCGGGAGTTCGCTGATGTATTCCATGAGATACCAAGATTAACACCTAGCATAGAGATAAACTTTGTTATAGATTTGACTCTGAGCACCAGGCCGATAACCCACGCGCCTCACCGTATGGCTCCTGTAGAGATGAGGGAGTTACGAGATCAGATTGAGCAGCTGTTGGGACAGGGATTCATCCATAGGAGTAACTCACCTTAGGGTGCTCTCGTGCTATTTGTGAATAAAAGGTGTGGATCTTTATTGTTGTGTGTTGATTAGCGAGAGCTGAATAAATTCACAATACGAAATAAGTATTCGTTGCCCCGAATCGATGACTAATTCGATTAGTTCTGAGGAGATGCATTCTTCTCGAAGATAGATCTGAGATCAGGATACCATCAGTTGCGTAACAGTGATAAGGACGTGTCTAATACTGCATTCTTGACAAGATATGGATCCTACGAGTTCAGGATTATGACATTTGGGCTAACTAACACACCATCCATATTCGTAGACTTGATAAACAAGGTGTTAGGAGAGTTCCTTGATCAGTTTGTCATTGTCTTCATAGTTGACATTTTGATATATTCTCAGACTGAGGAGGAGCATGTCGAGCATTTGCGACAGGTGTTGCAGATATTGCACCAGTTGTATGCCAAATATGAGAAGTGTGGGTTTTCGCTGAAGGAGGCCAGTTTTTGGGACCCATTGTATCCGACAGAGGGATATCCATTGATCCAGGGAAAGTGTCAGTGGTGATGAATTGGGGTCAACCCACAACACCAACAGAGATGCGTTATTTCATGGGCCTAGCAGGATACTACAGGAGGTTTATTCGAGGATTCTCGAAAATAGCGAGTCCGTTGACACACCTGACTTGGAAAGGGGTGTCATTCATCTGGGATGATGCTTGTCAGTTATCCTTTGATGAGTTGAAGGACAAGTTAACTTTATCCCCCATCCAAGCACTGCCCAGGTTGAGAGTGGAGTATTTAGTCTACACTGATGCGTCCTTATAAGGACTCGGGGGTGCGCTTCAATAGGAGGATCAGGCTATAGCTTATGCTTCCCAAAAGCTTAAGCCTCATGAGAGGAATTACCCCACCCATGACTTGGAGCTAGCGGCAGTCGTGTTTTCACTTTGGGTTTTGATGCATTATCTCTTGGGAGGGAAATTTGCTTATTCACAGACCACAACTCACTACAGTACCTTTTCACCCAGAAGCAGTTGTATATACGTCCGTGTAGGTGGCTCGAATTTGTGAAGGATTATCAGTTCGATATCCAATACAACATAAGGATGGCTAATGTAGTATCAAACTAGTTGAGTCATACGCTAGTGGGTGACGTAGACGAGGTGTGCAAAGAGAACTAGAAGGATTTGGGACACCAAGAGGCAGTGGCTCGATCATTTATGTCTGTGCCTCAGATTATTACAAAGGTGCTACAGGCTCAGCCAACAGGTCCGTTCTGCCAGGATAGGATAGTACAGCTTCTGGTACACGGGGGCAAGTCTTACACGGTTGGTTCGAATGTAGGATTACGCTTCAATGGAAGACTAGTTATTCCTGAGGGGGAGGACTTGTGACACGAGGTGATGATAGAGTCGCACGGTTCACGTTTTGCAGTACATACCGGTGGGGATAAGATGTACTAGGATATGAGGCAATAGTACTGGTGGAGTGGAATAAAGAAGGATATTATCGAATTTATTTCGAAATGTGCCACTTGTCATCTGGTAAAAGTTGACCACCAGAGACCGCCAAGACTCCTACAGCTATTAGAGATCCCTATGTGGAAATGGGAGAGCTTTTCCATGGATTTCATCACAGGGTTGCCTACATCTCAGCGAGGCCACGATTCGATAGGGGTAACTGTGGATCGATTGACCAAAGTTGCTCATTTTCTACTAGTTCGAAACGATTATACTATGGGATAGTATGTTAAGAATTTCATTATGGAGGTAGTGATACTTCACGCGGTGCCCCTTGATATAGTGTCCGACCGAGACAATATTTTTATGTCTAGATTTCGCGACAGCTTCCACGAAGCTATGGGTACGGAGTTACGATTAAGTACGAACTTTCACCGCAGACTGATGGCCAGACTGAATGGATGAATTAAATGTTAGAGGATATGTTATGGATGTGTATCCTATATTTTGGCGGGTATGGGTGCAGTATCTTCCATTAGTGGAGTTTTCCTATAATAACTCCTATAAGTTAACGATTGGCATGGCTCCAATTGAGGCGTTATACGGTATACCTTTTCATTCTCTAGCATGTTGGTCAGAGGTGGGGGACAACAAGCTACTGGGGTCGGAGGTGATACATGATACTTCGATCAGGATAGAGATGATTCGGGGTCATATTCGGGTTGCTCAGGATCGACAGAAGAGATGTGTCGATGCTAAGAGGTTCTTCCAGGAGTTCAATGGGGGAGACCAGGTGTTGCTGAGAATATCTCCTATGAAGGGGATAATGCATTTTAGTAAGAAATGGGAATTGGCGCCATTCCCTATTATCGAGCGAATTAGGTCAATTGCTTATAGACATGGATTACCGAAGTTCTTGCATAGGATCCATGACGTGTTCCATATTTCTTCTCTGAGGAGATATCTTCGGGATGAATTTGTCCATACTCACATTTTTTTAGAGGCGATTGATTTTCATCCCGATTGTTCCTACGAGGAGGGGCCGATTTCTATCCATGATCGTAGAGAGAGGAAATTAAGATCGAAGGTAGTATCGCTTGTATGTGTTCAGTGGCGGCATCATAATGCTGAAGAGACTACTTGGGAGCGTGAGGATGAGATGTGCGACAAATATGCTAAGTTTTTTTTACTAGGTATATGTTTAATTCTGAATTTTGAAATGAAATTCCATAGTTAGGGGGGGAAGTATGTAATACCCCGTATTGTTACTGATTTTAATTATGGTGTCAACTGAATTAATTATGAATTAATTGGTAATTAATATGGAATTAAATACTAAGGACGAGGGTTAGTATTTGATTATGATATTTATGTTCAATATTACTGAGCGAGTCTAGTAATATATGATTATGAACTTATTAAAATCGTCACGAGTATAAAAAAAGACATTTTTGGAAATTAAGTTGGGACGCGCATGTCAGTCGTGTTGGGAAATTTTTAATGGATTACAAAGTAATTTATTTTTATGTCATCCTTATGGTAATTTTGACTGCGCCAATATGTCTAGGAGTATCGAGATAGTCAGAAAAGTCTACCCAGGGGTTTAGTTGGAGTCCCATGACGATTTTATTCCCAACCCGACTACCCAGGAGGGTATTTTACTCATTCTACTATTTGGTGAATAGTGACCTACGAAATTTAGGATTAATATATTATCCATTTATTGGATTGTAGAAACTTGAGAGATAGAAGTATAAATAAAGGAAGGGTTTACAAGAGTTGCTCGGGCCAAACAACGACCTTGCACCGCCACCTTTATCGAATTTGTGACCGAAAAGAGAACACCACCACCATCTCATCTTCTCCAAAGGATAAGAACTTCTATTCCTAGGCAAGTGATTTAACTTGTTATGATTCAGCAAATATATTATCCATGGTAGTTTAGAATTGGAGACTATACTTGAAATATTGATAATTTCATGAACTGGGAGAATTTAATCGTGAATGACTAGGATTTGTATGTAGATAAATTTTAGAAAGATTATAGAATTCAATCATATCCTAAATGATATAAATCAAGGGGTTCAAATATGAGATATTATCTATCTTGAATTGAGAGAAGTTATCCTAGGGTTTAAACATGAAAACTTGATGAACAATTGGACTGTATACAATTTTCGTGATGATATGATGATTCTGGAACGTTACAAATCATGTGTTTAGGTTAATATAACACCAAGTATGTTTACTTTGGAGAATTGGATTATGTAATGAATTTTGGAGATAAATCGATGGCCAAAAACATTAAAAATTTTGGGTTGGCATTCTTGAGTCCATCGATCGACTCCCCTGCAACTGTGATAAAATTTCCTTTTAAGGCTTAACCAAATTCTGACTTTTCAGAATTATTTGTGGGGACTAATTGAACATAGTGGGTTAGGGAAGGTCAGTAGAGGTATATTTGAGGTCCAAAAATTATTATTTTGGATTAGGATTAAACGATAAACTTATGAGTGTCCGACGAGAGTATTACGGTTGGAAATTATGGAAACTTGCGTTTAATTCGGTTAAACAATAATTTAAGGTTAGAGATAGTAGTAGCGGGAATTTAAATTACCGAGCTAACCTTAGAGACAAGTGGGAGACTTAGTAACCTTTTGGGATAAGTTTAAGTACTCACATTTATATGACGAGGTTTGTCGCACTAAATAATATTACGTAAAATAGTCGGGATGAAACTATATTACGTATGAGACTTGTAATATAGGATAGGAGTATACCAATATTGAAATGATGAATGTTTAGGTCGTGTAATTACCTAATATATGGATTATGTGTATGACATACCTACCATACTTGCTATCACGGGAGGTTGTAAGAAGAGGACAATCTTGTTTTGTGTGCCTTCGGGGGGATTTAGATTTGGTACCTCAAGAACATAGGACTGTGAAGACTTATTTGTGATTTGATAAGTCAGCTGACCATGCGAGCGTAGGTATGTGTATGACCCATGGGTATGTGAACTATGTTCGCCTCCAATATGTGTGATTTGTATTGTTACGATTCCTGAATTATTTGGAACTCCTGATCCTTATGTATGTGATGAACTGAGATTCGATAGCAGGGTATGCGTACACCGCAACTTAGCCTAGAGGTGCCATGTGTATATATGTACTGAGAGTGATATAAACATATACTTGTGATTATTCACTCTTGCTTAGTAGATGAGAATGACTAAGATAATTAAATGACTTAAAGATGTGGGAACTTTCATAATACATGAGATATTGGATTCAAATAACAAGTAATTGTAATGTAAGTATGTCTTAATTGAGTAATACAGGTGGATCAATGTAGTAATACCTATAGAAAAATATAGGTTATAGACTATCTAGTTAGTAGCATAATTAAGATGGGTTAAGGGTATACGTTAGTCATGCACAATAGTTGAGGGGTGAAAACCTCAAGTGACAGTACATGACTAACATGTATACAATATTCACTATTCAATACAATTTAAACACTTGTTGTTTTTAAAATATTTTCACATCGGGATCTGACCTGTTTGCTTCCAAATATATTTTGCTTTTGTAAAAGCCTTTTAGGTGCCCAGATAGAGGGACGCAAAGCATATGAGTTCCATTATATTGACGTGATGTAGCTGCTGTGGAAGTTACTAGATCTTGATATTAGACACCTCCACAACTATCTTTGTTCCTTCACAGTCATTTATATTAGTTCCATTCTTATTTAGAGATAGCAGCTTTACACTTTCATTTATATCGGATGTTGATTTTGTTTAATCAGACTTTGTATTTTGGATTATGTTTTTACTTTTGGATTTTTATTGGAGTGTTTACTCCAGACTCAGTTTATTTCATTTACATTGGTTATTCATATGAGTTTTTTTATGGGTGTGTTGAATGGTTGGTTATTAATTACTTGGCTATAAATTAATTAAATTAATAAAATTTTGGCTTCTCACTGTTTAAATATCAGGTGGCTAGTAATTAATTAAATGTTTTTTTACAGTGATGCTAAGAATAAACCAACTTGATATTATGTATTAATTTAATAAAGGCGTAGCTACCCGGTATTTATTTAGACGGGGTATTACACACTATATGTTCATCAATGGGATGTGGAGTCTAGATAGGGGAGTTTAAGACATAGTGAGAGGAATTTACAAGGAAGACCAGCGAGGGCATGGAAAATTGATTCTTTGTTCCCTTGTCCACGACCTTTTATTTTCACTTACTTTAACATACCTGCCAAATTCAGTTAAGGCTTACTTGACCATGGCCTCCACATTGTTCATCGACTTTCTCAGGCCACTAAAACTTGCTTGTGTCTCATTTTTAAGGTCAATGACCTTCAATGACAATTCAACACTATCATTATCATCACCTTCAGCTTTTGCTTTCGGACACGAGTGTTGACTCCCCTAATCCTTCCCTTGACCATGGGGAACTTATCATGAAGTTTATAAAGTATAAAAGTTAAAATAATTTAAAAATATAATATGAACTTACTTTTTCCATTTTTTGGCATCTTCATGAGTTTAAAATAAATAATAAGATACTAGTTCGTATTGTAAACTTGTTCATTTCATTGGTATACCCATTACATGACCACCCTCATCGAGTAACTCATCACCGTTATCTACAATGCTTGGTTCAGGCATATATTCCAGAGAAAACATTGATGAATCCTCAGTGATGTATTCCCCTGCTATTCATCCTTTAATGTATCATATATTCTTGACATAATCTTTGAAAACATTCATCAACATTTCAAACGGGTACATCCATGAATATCTGATTGGGCCGCAAAGAAGTGCCTCGTCGCATAAATGTACTAATAAGTAAATACTTATGTCAAAAAATGATGGTGTAATGTACTTCTCCAACACACAAATTGCTTCAGTTATAACTACTTTTGCGACCATTATTTTTTTAGATTGAATCTTTTTTCATATAAAACTGTGAAGCAGGTGTTGATTTTCATAATGGCCCTCCCCAAGTTCTAATTCTTAGAGAAACAGTTCTTAGAAAATAAGGGAACCAATTGCATGATCACATGACAATTATGAGACTTTCCCTTATGTACTTTACAAGTTGGAAGAAATATTAGAGGGAACATTCAAATTTTATTATGTGTCTAAAATCACCTTTCTTTCCCCACTCATCAAAGTAGACACACTAGGGGGAATTATTTTCCTATCGCAACCGTCTTCTTTCAAACATTAATGTAGATTAAATTTCAACAATTTAAGGTCTCATCATGCATTTTCTCCATCCTTTGAATGATTCCCCCCAAGTTATGTGACCATAAGATGTTCGGTGGTGTCATTCTATGCATGCATTACATCTAATACATGACGCATCGGGTTACGCTTCCAATAAGTCGTCAATAAAATTGACCTACAAGTTCATGCCTTTCTTTTCTTAGTTTCATTCTTAAGTGGAGTCTTCTTATGCTTCGAATTCTTCAATTTAGGATTCTTTCTTGGCTTATTAGGTCCAAAATTAGAAGATTTATTCTCTATTTCGAAACCTAAAAATATTTTCGAGGGTAGCCTATGTCCAACCTCGGGCGGAAAAAAAATAGTAACCTTATTCAAATATAAAACTAATATCGGGGGGTAAAAACATCCTATTAGAATGGTATATATTTTTTCCATGAACCAAGAGATACCGAGATTCAATCTCCTATCCATACATAGGAAACCCCAAATAACCATGAACGACACAACCAAATAATGTCCTATAAGCTGGGAAATCAGGTATTGCCCAAATTAATCTAGCTTTCAGTGTAAACTCTTCTTTTTTGCAAGAGTCAAACGCTTTCACACCTTCAACCCACGACTCATTTAATTATTCTACAAAAGGATCGAAATAAACATCAATGTCTTCACTTGGTGCCCTTGTCCTAGGTATCAACAATGGCAACATAAAAAATTAGGGTATCATACACTTTGAAGGAGGGAGTTTCGGTGGTGCTAGGATCACGAAGCATACACTTTGATTGGTGCCTGTATTTCTAAGTGGATTGAAACCATTTGTATATATTTTCAAACTAATGTTATGTTGTTCCCGAGAAAAATTAGGATAATCGTAATTTATCCTTTTCGAAACTGTATAATTAATAGGATAACCCATGAGATTATCCCCCACTTCTTCCCTATCATGCCAATTCATGGCCCCTGATATCCATTGTACTGTGAAAAATCACTTCAATCTGGGCCCAAAGCGCAAACATTTCAATAATTTTTGAAGCACTTTTGAAAGTGTTCCTTCCCTACCAGTAGATTGCACATATCTAGGTTCCCCGCATACAGGACGTTAATCGAGATTTTCATACTACTTCGGGTATACTATGCAGTAGTACCTAGAAGCATGAATTAATTTAGACTTAATTCTCAAACCTTTTAAACTATTCTTTAGACTAGGATAGCTATTTTAAAGTGTATTCTGTTTGGGTAGAAAGCCATTCACCCAATTTAGAATTCCTACCATGTTATTTTTAGAAAAAACATATTTGGTAGTCAAACTATGCAAACAAACCATGGCATGAAAAGTTGTTTGACCTTTTCCACAACCAGGGTACAACGTTTGGGTTTCATTAAATTTCAAACTTTGATAGACATCGTCAAGGTTTATTCGAATACCGTCATGAAGACCAGAACCTTCTACAGTATCACTGACCTCATTTTCTTCCTCTCCATGAACTCCATAAGCATGATTAACTGAATCCTCTAACCTAATATAATCTACGTTATCCAAATGACCTTGTACATCTATCCTACTTGATGATTATTGTGAAGGTTGCTCAGGGACAATGCGAATATGAATTTCCTCATGAAAAATCCACGATCGATAATTGTCTTGCATACCGCATCTAAGAAGTTGTAATTCAATTATTTTTCACTAAAACACCTTACCATTCTTACAATGTGCACACAGACACGAGAACTCTTCATCATTAAGACATGTCTTTTCAAATTTTACAAACTCATTAGTACCTTTACAATACTCATCTCCTAGTGAATTTGTCTCACCCCTCCACTTTTTGTATAGAGGATATCCCATCACAACAATTGTGAATAATCACCTATTATGGGTAAGAAGTATATATTGATTAATTAATTTCAACAAACGTGTGAAAAAATCAAGAAACCAAGGTTAATTCCAACATACAAACAAATTGACAAAGTTTTATGCAAGCTCACTAAATAATATATATATATATATATATATATAAAGTTTGTTTCGTTCTCCTGCCTCAAAACCATTTCATCATTGTTAAAATCCTACTATTTTATTACATTGTGCTAAACACCCATTAACACCGAAAGCCTACACAATTATTCAATACAAAAATTTGAAAATAAACAGTGAAACCTTAACTTTAACACAAAAAACACTAAAACAATTTTCATGACAATCAAGTCCTATTGTTTTATCAAATAAATATGAAACCAAAATGTACCATCATCAAGAAAGATTGAAGATGATGCCGGTGAATAAGCATTGTGTTGAATACCTTCATCTTCTTCAACATCCCAATTTCAAAAATCCTACCAATAAAGGTACCATATTTTTCCTCACCAAAAATTACAGCATCTTACGACTCTAAATCAAATTAAGATGAACATCAAATATATGTGCCAAATTGAAAAGCACCATTCATGTTACTATGTCGCAATTTCATTATTAGTAAGCCAAACATTTTTATGTGTTGAGTAAACTACAAGCATAGACCATTTGTGTTGGTTTTACTTTTTTAACAATCCCAAAGATCGATGGTTGATATACATGAAATGTAAATTTAAAAAGGGTGTATAAATCTTCAAAATAGGAATAAGAGTAATGTGTATCACAACCTTACAGTGATAAAAATATAAATAAGACTCAATCGTGATAAAAATCATATAAGACTCAACAATGATAATAATTTAACACTTCTAGTCATAAAAAAAATGGTGTGGGTGAGAAATAGGTGAGCAGGTGATGAGGGTGACGCTGGTAAAAAAAGAGGAAAATAAATGGTGCTATGTTTTGGTTTAGGAAGGAGGTTGCGGTTTGGGAGTAAAGGAAAAGGGGGAGAAAATAAAAAGGGGATAGGGATTTTCTTAACAGTGCTAGAAAAAAGGCACCTTCAGTTATCACAATTGTTAACCGTGATAAGTCCTTGACAAAGGATTGTCATGGTCATGTCACAGATAAATACCATGACAAAGCTCGCGCGTTTTTTTGTCACGGTCTTTCACTGTGACAATAGCTCACCAAAAAAGGGTGAAAATAGTGTTTTTGGTGTAATGATAAATATCAGTCATCAAGAATCTTAAAAAGAGCAAAAAGCAGATATAGAAAATCCAAAAAAGACAAAATCACAACCAAACCTGATCACTCATCAAGGCGTTCAACACGAGCCTCACATCCTTCAAGGCTAGTAACTTCTTTGGATTTTTATTCAACCTCTTCCACATCATTGACCTTCAGAGACACTAACCTAACTTTGATCTCAATCACCTCATAAAACCATGTCAGTAGAAGGTAACATAAAATTTTCTCAAACCTCAATGAACAAGAAGTAAAAAAGAAAAATGAGACCGGTATCTAAAGTTACTTCCAGAAGGTGCATGGCACCATAAAAGTCTTTCGGTGGCCCCTTCTGAAAGCATCCAGAGAATCATAGAGAGATGCCATTTTGAATCTCCCCTAGTTATACAAGTAAATCTCATATATAACCTGCAAAAAAGGAAGAAACCATGAATGGACAACATCATCCCTCGTCGCCACCACAAATCCTCCAGAAAATACAAAATAAAAAGAAGGGATTCCTGCCTCACGTGCCTCCCACTGGTAACATCAATCAGTTTGGCCATCAAGGTATTCATCAATGCCGATATCTTAATTGATTTCCAAGAAATAATTCACTCGATATCTCCCAAGGCGGCCTAAACCGCAACCTCAGAAATGCAAATCATTCGATCCACTATGAGCAGTTGACCACTGCACTCTAACCTCGTTAACTAAGGGGAATCCATAGGAGGGGTATTAATATCTCTCATTCCCAAATGGAACAGGTGAGTAGTGTCCCACCACCTCTCACCCGAAACACACAACACCTCTGAAGACCACGACGTCTCATCTAAGTCCCCTACTAGGGGACCAAACCTGGCAGCCTCTTCCACCATCTTCACTGCACTAGGGAGATGCTCCCACACCTTCTTAATCCCCATTGAAACCTTAGAGTGGATGACCGGTGAAGAAACATCCACCTGCAGATAAGCAAAAATCCTTAAAACCCAGAAAAAGTAAAATATATAATCAACTCAAAAAAGTGCAAACATTCACATAACTGTTCAAATTCTTCACCATCCAGGAGTGATAATTTCTAGCCAACCTCAGAAACACCCTCTCATTAGTCACGGTCTCGAAGCGATCATATGTATTCTCATTCCCAAGCCCCGGCATAGTTGCATCGTGCCAGTCTAAATCGGCCCAGTCATTGGTGGTCATAAAAAGCTCATTGGTCATGGCTTTCATTAGTCCCTTCAAATGAACGACATCTAATACTAATTTCTAGAGAATGGGAGAAAGAAAATTTAATTTTGGGAAGTATGAAAAATAATATATCTACCCCATTTTTATAATGGACCAGAGGGTCTACCGATCGGCAATCCCCTATTCATGCCTATTGCAGTGTCCTTTTCCCTTCCATGAGAAGCACGGAGTTCATTCCATATCCTAATAGGCACACCCATACCTATACCTTTTGACAGTCCCCTTGATTATTGTCACAAAAATTCTAAAAAATCTAAAAAATGCACAAAACATTTGCAAAACATTCCCCTAAAAAAGGGGCAAAACCTTAAAATTATCAAAATCATAAAACATTTGTCAATCCCACATCATCGTAAAAATCATTCCCACTCATTTGGGCCCGTAAATTTGGTTTCGACCTTCTTAATCGGTCGCTTTCACTCTTTAGGTCCATAGAATTAACTTAGGCCTATAAAATTAGCCTAGATCCTATAAATCATGTCTTTTTCACTCTTTAAACATGCAGAATTGGTCTCGACTCTCTAAATAAGATCACTATCACTCTTTAGGTTTGCAGAATTGATCTAGGCCCGCTGAATTTGCATTGACAATCTGAATAAGGTCACTTTCAATCTTCAAGCCCAAATAATTACCCTTGACCCTCTAAATCGGGTTGCTTTCATTACTTAAGTCCTTAGAATTTTCTTCGACCCCCTAAATTAGTCACTTCTAACTCTTTACGCCTAGGAGGTTACCCTAAATCCTCAGTATAGGGCTCAACCCACTGAATTGGTAACGTACGCTCCTTAGGTCCTCAGAATAACACCTTTACCCATAACACAAGTAACTTTTTACAAATGTGTCTATCTTTCAATGACTTTCTCTTATCCAAAGCTCACTCGTTGAAGATATCTATAGACATCACATTCTAGTACCCTTCAAACACTTCCTTAGGTCCCTAACACCATCCCTTTTACCCTCGGACCCTAGGTCCCACTACAAACCTTGACCCATAATTCATCGGGAAATTATAATCTCCATTTCACTTTGGTTAACTCTTGAAAATGATAGTAGATCAATTCACTCGCATAGGGTTCTGAATACCCTTTTTGACAGTGCATACCATGTGTTAATTGGCCTTATAGTTCCAACGTACTTTCCTGTTTACTCCAAACCTTGATCTAGAGGACACCGAACATATTTTTTCTCTGTTCAACTTTGATTAACTCTTGTAATCAAAAGTAGAAAAATGAACTTTCATAGCCTCTAAATATCCTTTCCTAGAGTCCATATTGTATATCAATTGACCTTAAAATTTCGCGTGTAGTTGCATTTTTACTCGAAACCCTGACCCAGTGGTAACCGAGAAGTTTCGATCTCTATTTAACCTTAGTCAACCCTCAAACCTGGGGGTTTCTCAATTCACTTTCATATAACTTTGAATACCCTTTTCCAACAGTTTTGTCCATGCATGATTCAGACTTACAATTTGCATTTTATGCCCATTTTTCCTTCAAAAAAGTCCATTTTGGACTACCTATAGGCACCCTGGCCCTCTGCCTATCGGCAAAGTGGAACTTTGCTTAGCTCGTAAGGGAGGGGGTATATCGATATTCAGGACTAGGAATACGTTGATTGGAAGACCCCATAGCCTTAAAATCCTCCTATTTAAGGAAGCCATGACCTCATTCTTAAGGATCACCATTCCCAAAATTTGGAGACCTCCTACCACAAAATCAGTGCACCATCTTCCATTTTTTCTCCATATTTTCTTAAATCACTTCCACCCCACCTTTTCCATCCATCTCAGCACCACTTCATCACCATAAAAAACAATCCTACATCACTTCAACAATCAGGTACAAAGCTTCATACAAAGTCTAATTATATCCTTTCAAGGTCTTTTAACTAGTGTCATTTATAGCACTTTATTACTCTTAGCATATGTTTTGTTGTATTTTTACTTCACCATCCCTAATAGTCTTTTTTTATTACTTATATACACAAAAATATATCTTCATAAATTCCAAAAAAATAAAAAAAGAGTGTTTCATCATTAAAACCCAAATTGGAATTTTCCTCCCTTTTTTTCTTGCAATTTCTCCACTTGTGCACATTTTTCAACAAACTAAAAATAAGGAAATTCAAGTTTTGGGTTCATGGATTAAATCCCACCTTGTGTGTTACCGAACTACGTGGACTTTAATGTTATTTTTAGCTACATAAGCATCATGTTTCACCTCGGGACTCGAGCTCCCTTTTCCATATTTCATGTTTTCCTAATCTTTTCACACACTCACACATACGTGTGTGTGTGTACATAGAGAGTAGTTTATCTTTTTTTGCTCATTTAGCGATCCCATTGACATGTGTGGTCATTTGTTCGCGATGAGTTTGATCCGGCACATTGCTCATAGTTATCTACAATAATATATATTATGTTTTGTCTCTTTAGTGATCCCATCAACATGTGCTCTCTTTTGTTCATTAATTATGAGTTCAATATGGCGCATCGCTCACATTTTTTGGCATGTTTTAACGTCATTCGTGCACATTTTGTGTGTGTGTGTGTGTGTGTGTGTGAGAGAGAGAGAGAGAGAGAGATCGAAAGAGCGGAATGGGTGTCTAACTCCATCTCATTCCCTAACTTAGTCTTCAGACTCGTGATCTACTTGATTTCATATGCATTAGTTTGTCTTATAATGTCATTTCTTTAGGGTTGACTATAACGTTGCCATATTTTGAGTAAAATAGGTTGTCAACTCTATTATTTACATCTTTATCCCTCGATGAGGGTCGATTTATGTTCGTGGGAGCCCGAGAATACCGCACAAGTGGTAGAAAGGTAAGTTGTCTTCCCTGATCCCATTCTTTCTAACGTAGTGATATTCCCATTGAGTTCAACCCAGATTGTATTTTCCCCCATTTTAATTCTAGGATGGCCGCAGTATGCTTCAAGCAGGGAATAAGATTACGTGTTTTGTAACTTTGCAAACAAAATATCTCATTATTCGATTAATTCTGATATAATTAAGTTTGGGTGCAATTGTAATTACTTAGTGTAATTAATTACAACTAAACGGAGAATAAAGTATATTATGTCATATAATATATGATTCTCGTATTTCTATTTGGAAGAAAATTTAATTAGTATTATTGGGCCCCTTCTATGGTCAATCACCCAAGTAGTAAGCCCAAAATCTTAAGAAATCCTAACCATCCCAAACCCACTTTTTGGCATAGATGAAATTAAGGAAAATATGGGGCTCTGACTGAAGGAGATAATGTGTTCTTGTCTTTATACTTAGATATATGTAAGGTCTTGTTACATTTGTGTAAGGTTTTAGGATGTGTGGATTAGATATGAAATTTTTAGGTTACATGGATTGAGAGTAAACATCAGCTATTAATGTTGATATTATACAGACAACTTGAGCAGTTGATAACAAGTGAATGAATGAAGAAGTAGTAATATGAATCTATTATGTGATTACGTGTCAGGTGGTTAAGGATTAGGGTTAGATACACTACAATGTAGAAGTATAAGTTTAGAAATCATTTTCTCTCAATGACTACCTAATCTATACAGAATTGTGTCCATGTGTTTTCTTGTTTGGATTTCATTTAAGAGACATCTCGTACGTAGAGTCTAGGGAAGGTAACGAGTTGGGATCTTGTGAAGCATAAATTGTGTAAATAGTGTTTCTTAGTTATGAGACTAGGGTATATGTGTTTGTTCTATAGTCTCGATGACAACTTAATCTATACATAAATGCATAGGGGTTCCATGTTTGGATTTCAAATATAGTATGCCTCACACATTGAGTCTAGATTGTCAGGAAATCGTAATAGTGAAATTTGTTCTGATACCATCACGAGTATTTGTGGGGTCAAGAGGAGAGACAGACTAACTATAGTGGTGTCGCTATTTATATTGGTACGATGGTATGGGTGGTACATTTATGTGTGGCATCATTAGTGAGGACGTTTAGTTATAGTGTTGTAAGTTGTAAGAAATGATATAGTTATTTACGTTGGATATGGTCATTCTAATTTTTGGACAATATATGTGGTGCACAATGGGATGTGAATGGTGGTGTGGGGGGCTAATATGATATACTTATGTTTATAAGACAATGTGTGTGGTATATCAGGTTATGTGAAGGGTCGTGTGAGAGGTTGGTTTGTTATAATGAAGTTATCATAAAAAATGTAAATGAGACAAGAAAGTAAGAATTTGTCAATATGCCTTTAGTGTGTTAAGCGAAAGGTTGGTTGGCTAGAATAGAAATGGAATATGAGAAAGATGTTACTAATGAGATACGAAAGTGGAAAATGGTTAAAAAGGAATATAATGAATTTATGAGTTATGAAAGTTTGAAGTTCTTAGTATATGTGGATAAATAGATGGTAGGTGATATATACTACAAAAAGGAAAGCTATCAACATATGATATTATGAAGGAACCCACTAAAATTCCGAAATACACCTGAGGAAACCCACACAAATCCTTGGAATCCTCCTGAGAAAACACCCATATAAGACTCAGACTTTTCCAAGAAAAAATCTCTAAATCCATGGACTCCACTCGATCACACTTTTAACCATCGCCTCATAATCTTCTTAGAAGCGTATTAAAAACTTGGACTCTACCCAAGAAAACCCATATAAATACTCAAACACAACCCAATCTAATCTAAAATAAGCCTAATACTTCTCTGAGAAACCCATGAAAGCCCCGGACTATACTCGAACAAACCATAGCCTTAAACTCCTCGAACCACCTCACCAATGTCTCAACCTCGACCAGAGCAAACACTCACAAAATCCTCAAACTCCTCTGAAAAAATCTATCCAAATCCTCAAACTCCACCTAAGAAAACCCATCAAAAGCTTTTAATTCCTACTGAGAAAATACAACAAAAGATCGAAGTTCAACAGGCTGACCTCCAATTAGCTTTTGTTTTTTCGTGTCGCGAAGGCGATATCTCTAGTAATTTAATAACTTAAAGTTTAACTTACTCATAATTTTAATCTATGTATTGACTTATGGCTTTTTTATCTTTCTAGTTTACGGAAGACTTTATTTCCATGCTTGACGGAGGTGCCAAACAAATGAAGATAAATGATGAACCGATGAAGGCATTAGACGAATCTCAAAAATATTTGGTTGTAGCCAAAAAGGCATACGACAACGAGAAGAAGTCAACGGGCTTAGAGATATCCTTGTTGAAGACAAATCTTAACAAGTTTAATATGGAGAGTGACATGCGCAGGAAGACTGTTGAATATCATCCTTAATCTTTAGCAGGGACAAAAGATTACACCTTCGATCAGGGGTGCGTGGAGTCATTCACCCAATCCAAAAAATAGTTATCGTTCATTTTAAAGTCAAATCTTAAGAAAGGATGGGTTGTATCCCTAATTAAGACCAATGTTCTGATGAATCTAAGATTTTAGGGAGCATAACCTAGGTTATCCACAAAGTGAAGAAGAAAAAAATAAGGCCTCATGCGGCAGTCAAGTAGAGGTGGTGGGTGATCACAAGGTAGTGGATACGGATCAAGGCAAAGTCCCAAAATCCCAAAACCAAGTGGAGGAAAAGGAGTGTCAAAGGTAGTTAGGATTACCCTAACTCCCTAAAATGTATTTATTCCCATGTTTTGTGTGTTTGTAAAGGCTTGCCCAATTCTTCTATCTAGTGAAGATCCTCAATGTTTAAAATCTTTTATTTTATCCTGAGTACTTTTTCTGTGATTCTTATATCTTAAAAGTAGGGCTAT
Source organism: Sambucus nigra (assembly GCA_949130495.1). Taxonomy (NCBI): domain Eukaryota; kingdom Viridiplantae; phylum Streptophyta; class Magnoliopsida; order Dipsacales; family Adoxaceae; genus Sambucus; species Sambucus nigra. The sequence continues at coordinate 364,130,917 of OX422213.1, read as the reverse complement.
AGGTGTCCCTCATTCTCCAGAGACTAATGACCTAGATCTAGTACTTGGTCGTGATGATAATAGCTAGAATCATGGAATTTTTATCTCTGTTTGATTAGCACTTTAAAAAATGAAAACTTCTTTTGATGAACAATATCGTTTGTCTGCCACTTTGAAGAGTGATGTTAGGGATGTTAGCGACGTTGCAGAGTTATTACAAAATAAAAATATTTATCTAAGGGAGAAGGTTGGCAAAGATAAAGAGGAATTAAAGAGAGATGGTGAGATCAAGGTGGGCTTTAGTCGTGTTATAATGAAGTTAAAGTATTTTGTTACATAGGGTCCTTATGCAATTTGGGTCGCTAGTTATGATAATGGATGGGTTGATGCCCCTATTAAACTGGACGAAACCAAGCAAGTGTCATATAAGCATGGTTATCTAAATTCCCAAGCTATTATGAAGATCCCCAAAGACTTTGAAAATTGATACTAGTGCCAAGTGGAGTGTCTTGCTTACAGTCATACTCGATTTGGAAGTGATAGAAGTCGAATCCCTCTCGATATTACTCCCCTTCCATTGGTAAATTATTACTCATTGGCACATGATAACGATGATGAGTTTTGGCCAAACCCTAATGATAGATGAAGAGTTATAGTTACCTGGGTGATAACTCATTAGAGATGAACACTTTATATTAGGACTGTATACGTTCACTTTGTAATTATTTTGTAATAAGATTTTTGTAAACTGAATCCTATATGAAATTTTCAGTTACTTCCATATTTTGTATTTATTCATCTTTTGTTCCGAGAAGGTTTTTATTGTTCACCTTATCTTTTAGATTATGCATCACATAACATTAGGCCTAGGTCTAACTCTAGTGAAAATGCATCGGGTCATAGGTCCGTCTACCCATTCAGGAATTCTAGCCAACCAAAGTCTGGGCACGTAGTGCCTATGGATCACCCTTAAGTCGTTTTCTTTCTTGAGAAATTATTTATGCTTTTGTGTTTTTTACTACAAAAACATGTAACCTTGACGTTTTGATTAAGTGTAATCATACTAAGGCATTCATATGGATGTAGTGATAATTCATGAATAAAAAGAATTGGTCTTCCATTTGGAATAATAATGAACATTTGGAATAATAATGAATTTAATTGCATTAATTAACCCTGAAGAATTTCAAGAAACATAACCTCAAAATTTGAAATCAAGTAATGGAACTTGTGAGAAATAAACTTGTTGGAAAAAAATTCCTAAGATTTTCATCATTACAGGCCTGTGGGATCTCCCTTCCAACCCCCATTGTTTCCAAATATTAGGCTCCCTGAAGATTGTCTTTAATAATTTCGAATGGTCCTTCCAATTAGGACATAACTTTTGCATGAAGGTGTCTTCGTTCTACTGAGCACTTTCCTAAAGAAATAATCTTCGATCTAGAACCTTCTGGGGTCAATGCCTTTGTTATAATACATTAATAACTGTTGTTGGGTGGAAACTAATTTGATTGAGGCTTATTACCTTTGTTCTTCGGATAGGATGAGCTCGATCCATATCATTTCTCTATTCAAGTCTTAGTCGACAACTATAATCTTTATGGCTGGTAAGATAGATTTCCACTGTAGAATGGCCTTTATCCCATAGGCTAAAGAGATAGGAATTTCTTAATAAGCCTTCTAAGTGTAGTAAGGTATGCCTAAAAGACATAGGGAAACTCATCCACACAAGGACCTTTCCCCTTTTCTAACCTTTTTTTCATTCCATTGAGCACGATCTTATTGGAATCCTCATCCTTCCCATTATTTTGGGGTAAGACACTGAGTTGAAGTGGTGATTGATGTGTAATTATCATAAATGCCTTAGAATGGACCACTTTTAAATTATGTTACATTGAATGTGATGATCATTATAGGCACCCCAAATGAGTAATGATGTTCCTCCAGATAAATTTTATCATATTAGAATCTTCGATGTTCGCCAATGGTTTCTCTTTGATCCACTTTGTGAAATAGTTATGTGCAGATCAAGAGGTACTTTATATTTCCTAGTGTTGTAAGTAGTGGTCCCAAAATGCCTAGACCCCATTGAGAAAACACATATAGGCTAGTCAATGATTTTATGTTATTGGCCGACTAGTGAAGCATGGGTGATAATTTTTTACACTTCTTGCATCTTCTGATGTAAAAGACTGACTCTTTTTACATGAACATCCACTGATAGCCTTCTTTAACTTCTCTAAAAGCCGAGGATCTTCCCTACCTCATATCTCCTACAATTGTCATCATGAAGTTGTTAAAGGACTTGGTCAACATCATTTGGGTGCATGGAATGAAATTACCTATGAAGGATCTCCTATTGAGCTTGCCTTCACGTAGCAGGTAAAAATGAAATACTTCCGTCTTTACCTGGTGGGGTAATTGCTTATTGGATGGTAGGACATCCCTTTTCTAATAAATTATGGTTGGATCCCTCCATCTACGAGCTTGCTAAGCGAAAAGGACTTGTTCGATGATCTTTTTTTTTGCAATATTGGGTTGAGTGATGAACTCTGATAAGCACCCAAAACTGTACATTTTATACCCCGAATAGTTGTATTTTAGTTGCTATTTCTCGACAATATGGGTCTTATGCGCTTAAATGTTTAATATGCAGGTTTAATGTACGTTGCGGTGTTCAAACGCGTATTTCAAGGCAATTGTGCATTTTATGGAGCTAAATACCCTTGCCCCGTAACCTAACCCGAGCCTAAACCTAGCCCAAACTTATCCCAAGTCTGTGTGTGTTTTATTTGTGTCATTTTATTATTTTTTAGATTTTTAGTTTGAGTCTTTTCTATTTTTAGGATTTATTTTAGATTTATTTAGAATTTCTAGAATTTATTTTAGGATTATTTTAGAATTTTTAGGTTTATTTTTTATTTTTTTTATTTTATTTTTTATTTTTATTCTATTATCTTTTTTTTTAGTTTTATTTTATTAGGATTAGTTTTAGGAGTTCATTTTATTACATTTTATATTTTAGGACTTTAGTTTTCATTTCATTTTATATTTTTAATTCTTTTATTTTATTTTATTTTAGTTTCTTTTTTATATAGCTTAGGATTTTATTTTTTTTAGTTTTATTATTTTTATTTTTATTTTTTTTAGTTTATTTTATTTTTAGTTAGATTTGATTTTTTTAGTTTTAATTTTATTTTAGGTCTTAGTTTTTATTAAGGGTCCAAATGACACACACACACATAACCCCACCTACACACTATCCTACACCCTAATCTATCCTACACCCTCACCACACCAAATTCCCTCCACTTCATCTTCAACCTCAAACCTTCTCTCTCACCCATCATCAAAACCCACATCCACCATTACCAAAATAAAAACTCCATAACCAAAATCTCCACTACACCAAACAAGACCCTCTCTCTCTCTCTTACCCTACTCCGGCGACTTCCCTGCCGCAGCCACACCATTCCGGCGTCGCCCCACCTCTGATCGAAATCCGTCCCAGCCACCTAAACCAAAAATGAAACCGCCATCACCTGCCATTCCGGCACCCCACCACCGGAACCTCCTGCCGCCTGCGCAACCCCCTTTCAACTCGCCTCCAGCCCACGCCAGCGTCCCCATTGTCCGCCGGCGACCCAACTCCGGGCAGCCCAACCCTTCCGGCGACCTCATCCTTGTCGTCCCTCCGGCGCAGCAACTTCCGAACCCGGAACCCCCATTCCCGTGACCCTCACCTCTCCTCCTCCGGCGGACGAAACGGCCACCCTCTTTCTTTGCCGGCGACCCGACTTCCATACCCAGCTACGATCCATACCCATCTCCCATTTCAAGAGTAAATACCCATTTGCAAAAGCCCTTTCCAAAACCCATTTGTCTCCAAACCCACGAGTTATACCTGCCAAGCCAAAGCCTAACTAACAAAATGTCCTCACATGTTTTCAACCCTTTAACCCCATTTTTCCCATTATACCCTTAAACCTCCACTTCCCACATGTATAATTAAAACCCCAAAATACCCTCACCCATATCTGATTTTTATAACCTCCATAACCCACATGCTCCCCTCACCATTCCCACATGCACACTAATGTCCATTACCAACTATACCCTCATGCTCCATGCCTCCTATATATTGAGGATGAAGACTCATTTGAAAAGGATCTCAAAATTAGTTTTAAGCTTGGTGTGATAAAATTCTCTCCACCCCTCTATGTTGAGTATTTACATTTTTAGCAAATACCTCAATATAGAGGTGTGTAGTGAAAATTATCTCTAGGATAAATTTCACCCACCCCTCTATTATGGATTTTTGCATTTTTAGCAATTATTCATAATAGATTGATGTAGTGCAATTCATCCCTTATGGGAGGTACATTCTAACCCATTCCTTTATGTTGAGATTTTGCATTTTTAGCAATTATCTCAATATAAATTAATGATCTAGAATTTATTTCTTTGGGTGAGTTATAATGTACAATTTTATAATTTTAGGATTTGCATTTTTAGCAAATCTCTTTTATTATTTAATTGTCCATTATGAATTCATACACTATCCTTTTTTATGTTATTTTGTAATTTTTAGTTTAGAATGAAAAAGGAGCTTAGAGATAGGAATTTTTAGAGAGAGAATTGTAGAGAAATTATCCTTTGTAAATAGTTTTTTCTTTTTTATTTTTAGATATTTGTGAGAGTAAAAATTGTAAGAGATTTAATTGAGTGCTCATATTATTTCACAATACTTGGATGCTCAATTAGAGGGTGTATGCTTCAAATTCAAGAATAGAGTTCAAAGTGTCAAATTCAAGAGATTGGTTTGATTATTCTTCTCTCTACTCTTTTATATATTAAATGCCTATTGAATCTTTGTTTAGTATGTTTGAATCCATGTTAGGCTAAAACCCCTTTCAAGGGGTGGGGTAAAACCCTTATTTGATGTTATTGTATTTTAATTAGTTTAATCACTTGAAAAATCCCTTTGAATGTTAATTTTAATACCTCACCCTTAGATTTACGCCTCGAGAGAGGGTAAATGATTTTCGAGAGAAAATCGAAATTCTAGTGATAATACCCATTTTAGATTCGAACTATAGATAGGGGTTTCTTAAGTGGGGTATTATCAATTGAATTTCAACTCTAAATTTAATTTCCAAGATTGACATAAATTCTAATTGATCGATCCTAGCGGTGATTAATTAAAAGGAGTGTAGATCTAATTTTATAGAGTTGTGGGGTGTTAAACTTAACTTTCTAAAAGATTACTATTCTAATTACACTTGCAACGAGAGTTGATTTGTAATTTTGATATTAATTTGGGAGAATTCAAATAATTAAATTAATTAATTAGAATAATTAAAATTTGTGGTGTAATCCCACTCCTTGATTGTTCTCACAATTATTTACCTCACTTTATCTTTTATTTTAGTGTTAGACCTTATTTTTTTCATTTAGTCATTTTCTAGTTAGTTTTCATTTCACATTTAGTTTAGCTTAGTTTAGACCTCACCTCACCCTTTTGTTTTAATATTGAAAAAGCTAAAAAAAAATAGAAAAGTGAAAAAGCACAAAAAGAAAATAAAAAGTGAATTACAATTGAATTTGTTCCATTTGCTTTACTCCCTAGAAAGTGGATTGATACCCTTACTTACCGCTACACTTGAGTTTATTATATTTGTAGGTATGTGAGGTTTTGACTAACTTGGCTTCCAACAACGACCATATACAAAAAGCTTAGTTATCAAACTCCACCTCGATCTTTCTTTTTAGCTCAGTGTCCACTAACGATCATAAAGTGGCTAAGGTACCATCATGGTTATTGTTCCCCCAAGGTAATTATTGAATATGGACCCCATATAACTCACCCATTAAGTCTTGGGTGACTACAAATATGTTGGCATTCGCTCGCCTTTGTCATTTTACTCTCCTGACCTTTGTTGGACACCAGCCTTGAGTCAGAATAAATGTCAATGTGAATTGTGCCCAAAGACCAGGCTTCATGAAATTTGATAATGAGCACTTCGTACTTGGCTTCGATGTTATATGCTTAAAAGTCAATTTTAATCAACAGTTTGATCATGGCCTTTTCATGATAAATAATCACATCTCCCACTTTTTTCCATATTAAATTATATGATTCATCTACATAGAGAGTCCACCTTTTAAATTAGTCTAACTCTTGGCTAATTATCTAGTTGGTGAAGTTCTTATAGTTGTGCCCTTCATCCCACGTGATCTCAGTGATGATTTATGTTAACTCGGTGATGATGTCTTCTAGTACTTGTCCCTTTATCATGGTCTTTGATTGATAGTGAATATCGAACCTCTCAAGTTCCATCAACCATTTGGACATTTACCTAGATAGGTCAGCTTTTTGTAACACTTCTTTGAGTTAAAAAAGGTGATGAATATGACTGAGTGAGCTTTAAGGTAATGGTTTAATTCTCGTGAAGCAATAACCAGTGAGTAGGACAACTTTTCAAGTGGAAGGTAGCATTGCTCGGTATCGAGAAGCATCTTGTTGATATAGTAGATAGGAATTAGTGCCCCTTTTTCTTGCTCATTAAGGTTGAGTTGACTGCATGATCAAATACCATGAAATATACGTAAGTTGGATCCCCTTAATTCATGATTGATATCATAATAGGTTAGCTTAGGTAGGTTTTCATTTCACTGAGTGACTTAAAGCATTCCTCATTCCAGGTTTGGACTTTAATATTTGAGAAAATAGTCGGAACTTCTCATGGAGATGAAATGGTTGAGAGCTGTAAGCATTCTCATTAATCTTTGTATATCACAAAGTGTCTTTGCTGACTGAACATTATTAATTGCCATGATTTGGTGGGGGTTGGCTTTAATCCCCCTTTGGCTGACAAAGTACCCGAGTAACTTCCAAATTGGACTTCGAAGGAGCACTTGGCTATGTTAAGCTTCATCTTATAGTATCTAAGGATCTCAAAAATTCTTTTCTAAGTCCGCCAGGTGGTCGTATTTTTATGCTTAATTTTGACAATTATATCACCTACATATACCTTTTTGGTGTCTCCTAGTTGTTCCTTCAACATTTTGGTGATCAACCCCTGATATGTAGCTCCTGCGTTCTTGACACTAAATGGTATGACTTTATAGAAATATAAACTGATAATGGTAATGAGGGCATAAAAAATGGATTTGGTGGTACCCTGAGTACGCATTCAGGAAACTCATTTATTCGTGGCTAGCTGTGGCGTCGACCAATTGGTCTATCTTCGGCATGGAAAAGTTGTCTTTAAGACAAGCTTTATTGAGGTCGGTGAAGTTCAAAAACACTCTACACTTTCCATTTCCATTATTTACTACTATTTGTTTTTATATCCATTTAGGTAATTGAACTTCTTTAATGAACCTTGCCGCCATAAGTGTTCCTATCTTCCTTAACGGACTTTTTTTTTCTAAGGTTGTTCGATGACCCTTTTGCTTGATCGGTGAGTACATTGAGTCCACATGAAATCAAAAACACGTGACTTCGGAATCAATAACAGTCATATTGTAAGGATGCCAAGAAAACACATCTTGTTTTTCCTTTAATAGAGAAATCAATACTTTTTTTCCTGGTAGGTGAGCGAACTACCGATCATGCATTATTTCTTTTCGATAAGAATCTTTAAACTCTACTTCTTGCAATGGTTCCATGAATCTGTCTGTGGGGGTACCCTTATCACTTCCACCCCTGATCTCCCATTCTTTATTTGATATTTGTATAATTTATCTAACTCCTTGGTTAACTCAATGGATACCTATTTCTCCTTTTTCTTCTCTTGCTTCGGCTCGATGGTGGTGATGAAGTATTGTCGAGCAACAGACTATTTCCCTTAAACTCCATTATTCCACGATCAATGTTGCATTTGAGCTTCTTGTGGTAAGTAGAGGGGGAAACTTACATAGCATGTAGCCATCCTCATTTGAGGATAGTGCTTTAAGGAGAATCAATGTCAATATCTAGTATTTCGATCAATTTTGAGATATTTCCAGTTCGAACGGGCAAGACCACCTTTCCCACTGTCATAGTGATCCTTCCAGCGAAGGCGACAAAAGGGATGGTCACTTATTTCAAGTCCTCCATCTTGAGATTAAGATTATTTAACAGAACCAGGTACAGAACATGGGAGGAGCTTCCCTGATCAACTAGCAATTTATCCACATCCCGTCTTGTAATCCTGAGAGTGATTACTAATAAATCATGATGTGAAGTCCTAACTATGATCACGTTATCCTCCATGAAGACTATATGTTTGTTGTAGTTTATGTCTTTCAAATGTACATGCTTTCTTTTTGGACTGTTGGCAGGGTCGATTTGGAAGGCTCGCATCACTGCGATGACTTTCTTCAGTTTTACCCAAATAACATTGCCCAAGATTTTCTTGGGACTTGAGGCACCACGAATGATAGAAAATTTATGCCCTAATTCGTCTTCTAAGACATTTTGTGGCTTCTGGTCGGCATCAAATATGGATTTGGACCCATTCTTATCCACGTAGTGGCCTAAATGGTCAGCTTGAGCCAATTCTTCCAGATGGATTTGAGGGCCTTATAGTTCTCGATTTTGTTCCCATGATCTTTGTGGTACTCTCACCTAAGTGTATTATTTCTCTTTGTTGGGTCTCCCCCATCTTCTTTGGCCACTTGAGCAACTTTTGACCCACGATTTTGTTCAAGGTCTTATAAATTGGCTCTTTGAACATAGAGTTGATTGTTTAGAAAGCCTTAGAAGGGTTTTCCTTATCTCCATTCTTTGATCCTCCGTTATACTTTCTGCCCCCTCTTGGGGGGCATTCTCTTTATCACCACTTTTGGTCGTCATCGACCACATCTTACATGTTTGAGCATTTATTTATATGAGACATGAGTTTGCCTATGGTGTTCTCCTCCTTCTTAATAAGGGACTAATTTAACATCGAGTTGTTAGGCAATCCTATCTTGAATGAGTCCACAATGACTTCTTAGAAGTAGTCCCCAACCTTATTATAAGTTTTCCAGTACTGCCAAGCATATTCCCTTAAGGTTTTATCGAGTTTCTTCCACATAGTGAGGAGAGAATGCATTCTCTTTGGATGAGCACTGCTGGTGATGAGCTAAGAAATGAAGGCTTTAGCGAGCCGCTTGAAATTATTGATCGGCATATATTGTAGTTTCTCAAGAAATCCCCTAAGATTGAAGGGAATATGCGGAACATAAGAGTTTTTTGTGATTCCAAAAGGTCATGGAATGCTTGTATTGACGTACTTGGTCAATGGGATCGGTCTTTCCATCATATATCTTGAACTTAGGAGTTACTAACTTCTTATTGGGACTTTTTGGCTCTTTGATTTCTCTTTAGAAATAGGATTGCATTTGGATGATGAGGGCCCTCCTGGCTAGTTTTTTGGTGGATCTAGCCCCACAATTAAAGGGTTGTTATGCCATATTTTTCCTTACAATATTATGGATATCATATGTATGATGTTTTACCTCTTTATATAGTCTTGTCGTGTGACTCTCGTCAATAGAGTGCCCCTTACCACAATGCAAACTCCTTCCTCGACTGCGCGTTTTACTCCCCTGAGGGATAAGGCTCCGTCTATAGTGTTTGAGCTAATCTCTGTGGCGCTTTTTCTCCATCTTTTCCAGATATCGCTATGAATGTGCATTTTCATCGTTTTAGAAGTGTGTGGCTTCCTCGTACTGGTGGAGCCACTATTTGTTTGCATCAACTAGATGTGAGATCTAAGTGACTCTAGGTTGCTCGTTGCTTTTCTCAAAGGGTTGTTCTTGTGGGCGATAACGTGCATGAGGATAACCTCGACTCCTATGGGGGTGGATTGATCTTACCCTAGGTATAAGAAGCCCATACTATTGGTTGTCATTAACCGACATAGATGAACTGTGCGGGTGTGACATGGTTGTTTATCGGTTCTAACTGATTTGGGAAAAAAAATCATTTCCCATAGACGAAACCAAAAGTGCAATTATCCCATAATGAATAACCCCAAACAATTAATATCGAACAAAATAAAGCTAATCATACAATCACACACAACACAAATATTTATGTGGTTCGGCAATGGCCTACATCTATAGGGTGTTTTTCCTCCATTCTTATTTTATGTTAATAACAAGAATTACATGCCACTTTTCCCTAGGGTAAGGGTTACATTTATAGGTGAGGAAGATAAAGTGCCGTGCAAGGGTCTGGCGCTCGCTAAATGGAGCCGTGGTTTGACTGTACTGATCATGCTTCGAGACTGTCATCGATGGAACTATTCTTAATTGTTACCTTGAGCTCCAATCCTTTATCCAATCATCTCGAGACAATAATTATCCTACCCAGGTTATTTGGGTCGTACATATAATTCCCCCATAATTACTAACTATGAGTAGGTATTTTTTGGGTTAAGGGAATAGTTTTCTAGATATTAGGCCTTTTAACTGCATTATTAATGAATAGTCACATACTTATTCATTTTCAATAGTGATTTTTTTACACAGGAATGTTTTTTGGTTTTTTTTTGTATTTTTATATGTCAAGCTCAAAGGGTTAAATATGTTTGATGCACGTTCCAAATGTGCAATGAAAAAGCACACATAAAATTATGAGGTCTCCACTATTTCTCACTATCCATTATGCCCTATTTGGTCATGAATTTGAGCTTTTAATGAAGAGGCAAGGGAAAAAATCTCATAGTATGAACCTAGCCTCTTCCAAGGATGGAGTTGTAAGGAAAATTTGACACACAACACGAAATTTGATCTTACGATTGATCAGTCCCACTTTTACGGGTTGATTGATCTACCCTAAAGGGGTTTTATGTCGCATTTGAAAACAATTAAATGTTAGACCTTTTTGCCTAGGTATAAAGTTATATATCCAATCTTGTAGAGTTGTTAAACATATAAATAATCTCTGAAAAACAGCTATGGACCATTAAGATCGTCTTTGAATCGTAGTTAGTGATTCTCAAAGTGAGGACCATGATATCCTTATTAGGGATATTTACCCCGACCAAACGGTCATTAATTAGAAGATTACTTGGTCAAGATCAATATTATTTCTCTATCTTTAACTAATAACTAGTTTGGAGACCTCTAACTAGAAGGAAACTTGAACATTAAATTGCGATCTTCAATCTTTCTTGTAGTTTATTCCCTATGCATTAAGAGGGGTCATTCTACTCGCTAATGGAAATCACCTTTCTATATTGTGATAATTTATCATCTTTCTTTATATAATTGTTATATAATTATTATCTTGAACTAATGTTTTTGTATTTTAGGTATGAACATACTCCTTGAGATGACCATCCTAGACCAAGTTCTCTGAGTGGTTCCTCGACAATTCGCAATTCTACCTCTTGTAACCATGATCCAAGTCGTATGTGCAACAAATATTCCTATATCACTAGTTGGAACCCCTTTCCTTCTTACGTATAATTTTTAAGAAAGGATTTTCTTTCATTTGGGGGGAAATCTTATGAATGAGGTCCTTGAAGATTTTGTTGGCCCCTTAATAAACTTTCTAATTAGTTAGCACCCTTACCTTACCTTACCTTTGTCATGTTTACTATATTTCTTGGATGGGGTTAAGACTACGCCAATCTTTCCTTGCTTATTTAAATCTATATTCTTCCCGGGTTTAGTAGAGACCTATCATTCTGGTCGTCCACGTTCAGGATCCACCCTCCACTTTGGCTTACTTATTAATTAGTGCTATGAGATCTCAATGCTTAATTTTAATGATAAGACTTCTAATTCATCATTGAAACGATTAAATCAATTAAATAATTATCAATATCTCTAAGCATATTTCCAAAGAGACTCACCTTTCTTTTTGGGAAGTCAATTAAAGAGTATTCATCATTGACGACCTTACCACTGGTTATAAAGAGGGGGTGAACTTTCATCAAACACTATGAATTTGGAGATCGGCTTTGATGTTCGTTTAGCAAACTGCATTCGACAAATTGTTTCCAATATTGAAGGGAAAATGCAACATGTGGGAATGACATTGTGGCACCATAAGGATAAAGATTGTTTGTAGACATGGATGTGAGTATTTGGGTTGGTTTTACCGTTATAAGTATTGATTTTTTGAATTAATAACATCTTTAGGGGATCCAAGATATCAATTTTGTGATTTAGTTATGATCCATGTCCTAAAGATCTATAGAGAGATCCTTAGGGTTAAGAACTTTGTTGGACTACAATCGGCGCTCTAAATCTCTTTAGTGGAGGAAGAGGATATTTATGATTGTTATGACAACTACCCTTAGACCTTTTCTTCTAGATGATCACCATTGTTGATTATCGATGAATGGAATGGAGTCGCTCATTGCATTGATTTGGATCGTTTTGTAAAATCATGGATCCGTAGCCTCTGTCATAAAATTAGGTGCCTAAGTGACCAAACTCTCCCTCTCTCACAGTGATCCAACCCGTGAATTTTGGATTTATTACCCTTTAATCAACAACTCATAAGGCAAACATTCTCAGTAATAGATTATTTGATTTGACAATCACATTACATAAGTCGTTCCTCATAGAGATTGACGAAATGTGATATCTTTTTTATGGACATTCCGTTGGAGGCGGGTATATGGAAGCAACTATCAAAGCTAGGACTAGGTGGCAGAGAGATATTCCCCTAGACCTGGCATCACTAGGATATGGATTAGATCTGGCAAAAAAATGATCTATCTCCTTAATTTTTATCTCAAATCGGATTCAATTTTTTTTCCATAGGAGGATTGTGACTGCACATCAATTATGATGGAAAATATAGCAAATTGGGTGATGGGGAGCGAAGAATCTCCAACAAACATCCCCAACTTATAAGGGGAATAAAACCTAAAGTAATGTTATTTGCCAATTTGGACCAGAGTGCAATCTATAATACTTAAAGGCACGTGATGTTCGTGGTTTCACAAATCGTCATTGTCTACATCAATGAAGAAAAGAGGGGATGAGTTATTTTATAATCCAAGATTTGACTTGTAGTATTGGGGTGGCTAGCTGAGAGTCCAATCCAAGATTATAAAGGTGTACAATTTTGCGTATTATCAACATGTGCCTTCTTCATAATGGGGTCTTATTTATATTAGATATTAAAACTTAATCTTTTACATGTAATACCCCCTATTTTTGTGGACTATATTTATTAATTTTTAAGTGACAATAGATTAATAAATGGGTATAATTCTTACTTGTGTGACTTAGTAATAATTATTTGTCATAATTTAGATGATAATCAAATATTGCATGCGATATGGTTTCTATAAAGTGTGTTGGTATAATTAATTATTAATATTAATTATATGATTGCGGGTTATGGGTACGCGTAAAATAATTAAGTGTACCGCGAGTTGAAGGTAATAACATTTATATTGGACTCTAAGGTGACATGAATGTCCATTTATATATTTTTATTACTTTAAATTGGTCCCGGTGGATAGGTATACCCTTAGGAGAGATTTTGGACCATTTCGGGTAGTGTTCTGGTCTCTTTTAAGGGCTCAAAATTATGACACATTAAGAAATTCGGTATTAAAATTTTAAAAAGGAGCTAAACCACATCATTTAGGTGATTTTCATCCGTTAAACCTAACCCTGGAATCCATAAAAACTTGGAATAAGTTAGGCAAGCTTGGAGACGAGAAAGAAAAAAAGGAATTCAAAAGGGTTTCTTGTATCTTCCAATTTCATGCAAAAATTTTCTTATAAAACCTTTAGTAATATGTTTATCAACTTATAAGAAAGATTTCTCATACAATTTCGAGTTTTTAAACATGTTGGGGACTGATTTATATAATGATTGAGACTACTTTTGATTAATTGTTGATTAAGCTTATTTTGAAAGTGGAGATCTTGGTAGAAAAACCTGAAATTAACATTAAACAACTAATGTGAATTATGTTAGAATCCGTGTTTAGGCATGTAGTTACTTTTAATCAAATCCATATTTATTGAATCTTAAATCAAACGATATTGGGTATTTATAAATTGTTCTTGAGGAAATTTGAATCAATTTGATTATTAATTGAAATCATGATAAAAGTTCTAGTTTACAATTAAAAATAATTAGGATTCTTTCCCTAGATATTACTTTTAGATTTTGGTATTATGGGAATTCAATTAAAGACTTTAGTGAGACTTTAATGGAAGTTTTTGGGGAGGCTTGGGGCTTATTTTCTTAGTTTGGGATGAAGCACATCAGCTATCTCATTTGGTTAATATAAGGATAGTTATGTAGGTTAGAGTTATGAACCTTGTACTGTCGTACTTACATTCCGTGTTAGGACTTGGCTAGAATGGGTAAACGCACGAGTGAATGGTATCATATGGTCGTATGTATATATCGATCTAGAGATTCACTAGTTAAAGCATTTAGAGGAATTAATCCATGTCTTTATTGGATATAAGCCATAAAATTAATTTAGTAATTACATGTGGAGACAATTATTTACATTACGAGAGAGAGTGTATATATAGAGATAGATGAACTCATAGTTTATGGGCGAAATAAACTAGGAGTTGAATTTAATGAGGATAGAGTTTATAAACCTAATAATGTAAATAGTAATCTAGTGCTTATGAATTTATGTGATCTGGGTACTCTTGAGTGTGCGCAGTATCCTACTTGTTTATATATGTTTAACCTAGTTTTAAGAGATTGAAAACCTTATTTAGATAAGGATCTAGTGACGTGGGGATATCGATATTTGGGTATGCTTGAGTGTATGTGTTATCATATGGTTATACACATATATATTGTATAATTATGTGAGCATACATTTAATCGTGGAAGGATCTATCAATTTGGGGTTCGCATTTGACATCGGACCGTGTACCATACGTCGGCTAAGATGTGTTGTCATAGTGGAGGTCATTATTTTAGATCATTCATTCAAGGATGTCCACTTCATGTTGAGAGTAGGTTTCTTGAGAGGAGCCATTAGTCTGGTCGGTATCATCCCATTAGTGGTGCAACTAGGTATGATCGCTCCTATCATTTGCGTGTTATGCTTAAGCCCGTTAGGCGCTAGAGTCCTGCCGACTTTCCAATAGAGGCACGAGATAGACACCAAGGGTAGTGAAATTGTTATGATGTAGTGTGTGTGTATCTCTCTCTCTCTCTCTCTCTCTCTCTCTCTCTCTCTATATATATATATATATATATATATATATATATATATATATATATATATATATATATATATATATGTGTGTGTGGCAATGAGAAATAATTAGTATAGTCTAACGGTAGACATTCGATAATGAAACCTATATCATATTAGATGATTTATGCAGTTTACTTGTATATCCTTTGTGATTGTTATTGCAAGGGAGGGTACACGGATTACATTCTTACACATGTGGATAGTTACATTCAGTTTTCCAGGGTACGTAGTTGTTACTCATCCTTGATGGTAGTTTAAATAATAATTCTTTTAATTAAAAGATTTTTAAACTAAAAGGGCATTAATGTTATGAGGCTAAGAATACGTAAATGAAAATATATATGTGGGCTTTAGGGTGAAATCCTATTTAGGTAATTGGTAGTGTTCTATGATAGCTATTTGTTACATAATAGTGCTTAATTGTCTAGATATAGAGACTTCTAACATAGTTATGCCTTGGGTTGGGGTATGTGTGAAGTATTGCACTTAAGTGAGATGTGAGATACTTATTGCATGTGAGCTGACGGGTGGCATGAATTGTTAATTAACTACATTATTATTTCTTGGTATTGAAAGTTAGTTCTTGCAACTTTAGAGCGCTGACCCAAATTATAAAATGTTTTTCGCCAGGTATTATTATTTTTTTAACCTTGTTAATAGGACAGAGTTGTCAGACTTATGGTTGCGGCGATCCATCTTGTTATTCACATAGTTGGAGTCACTTGTTTATTATAGCTTTAAACATATTCGGATCACATAGAAGGGTTATCTTTATACACTATATGTATTTCAATTGGGATTTTGTAGTTAGAGGAAGTTTAAGTTATGCTCCTTTATTCAATTGAACAATTTCAATCGGATATTTTTAAATAGTAAATTCGGCTTTTCATGGTTTGGTATTTCTTTTCATTATCTTTAATTGAGATCTATAATGTGTTGGTTTTAGTTTACTGGTTTTTTAGTTTAGCATTGATGCTGAGAATGATATAAATTAATTTATGATCCCCGCTATTTCACGTACAACCCGATCAATCGGGTGTGTAAAAATAGCGGGGTGTCACAATTGGTATCGGATCATCCAGGCTTTAATGTCCTTAGGATATTTGTTGTGTCTGTTTCACATTCTATTGAGCGTTCTTTGATGTGTCTAAATACTGTTATAGGAATTTGTACTCTAGTGTCATGATGACGTGTGTGTCTATATCGTTCATTATTGTTTGAGTGTTGGTAAGACTTTAGTTGTATTTTAGCTTAGAAAAGCATGAGAGTGAGGGCCCTTGCGAGTTAGTGGTCAAGTGTGGAACGAGTAGTTGGACAATGGTGTCCACCATAGTTGTGTGAATTATTATGTTATATTATTGTGTTTGGTGGTAAAGTAAACAACTTAAAGACTCTTGCGGTTACAAGTTAGAAATGTCTTTCTTGTTAAGTGAATTTTTAGAGACATTATGGAATTTTAGTATTTGAGGAGCCTATTGGAGTTTTGGGTTCTACTTATTGTAATATGGATTGTGATGGAAATTTGTCCTAGTGGAATAAACTTATGAAATTTTGTTCACGTAAGAGAGGGGGCAATGGATTACGGTATGTTAGCAAAATCTAAGTATTTTAATGACAAATTTATGTGTGATTAGTTCATATTAAAGAGTGTAATTATTGTTTCTCTCATATTAGAGAAAGGTTCATTTATGTCATGAAATCGTTCTTGATTCAGGTGATGAAAATATGAAAGTGTTGCGACTTAAGAGTAGGTTTATCGTGTGATTAAGGAATACGAATTGGAGTCTAGATAGAAATAATTTGTAGTACACCTGAGTGAGTACAAATTAAAGAAGAGAGTGTTGATTTTCCTATTGGTTCCAATTGAGAGGAATCAAATCGAGATTTGTATGGGGATGGAGTTTATTGTGCATTACATGCATCTATTTTGTTGATGTATTAAATATGAATAATCTTTATGAATTAGTAAGTTCCAAGGCGCTAAAAAAAGAGCATGTTTCGATCGAGTCTTGTAATTAGGAAGGAAAGATTGAGAGTACCCCTATTAGAGACAATTGGGAAAGAATGGAAGAGGATGTTACAAAATAGCGAGTTAGGCCAAGAGATAGGGGGCTCCTAAGATGATTGTGATTCTAACCTTTATAACGTCTGGAGTACGGCTATATGGTTAGCAGGTACCGAATGTCGATTCTGAATATGGTAGTGTATAACTAAGTAGGTTTCGATTGAGGTTTTATAAATTTTATATGATGGGCGTTTCTACAAGCATTGGGGTTATAGCCACGGGTTTTGCATGATCTAGTAAGTATTACCTTATTGAGAGTAGGTGCAATGATGTGGAGATTTAAGATTGGCTATCGTTGTAGTTTTTGGATTAGGTATATGATGAAGTGAGATGTTCATAATATATACATGTTGTATAGTTATGTATCTTGTTTGGGAAAAATTGTTTTGCCAAAAGTTATCTCTTTATGGGTGGATTGACTATTGATACAATCACGTGGATTATGGGTTGGTGTTAACTAAGATATGGTATTGGTGGTAGAAACAATATTCCATATGTAAGTGACTATGCAATTCAATGTGTGTCGGTAAATTATGTTTATATTTTTCCCTAAATGTGGATGGTGGTGGACATCTGAACGTCTACATCGTTATCACTTTTTCTGAGTTATGAGAAGGTTGAATGGTTGATGGGTTCCTTAAATGCCTTATGCATTCAAGTAGTTATTCTTGAGTGGTCACGATGCTATATTATGGAATCTCATAGTTAATGTAATGATAATATTAATTTTGACTTACGGCATGTGTATGTCTATTAGAGGTGATTTTTGAGTTCGGAGTACTTATATGGATTGTATGCTAATGGAGGCATACTGTATATGATCTCTACATGGTATGGTTAGCCGATGATGATTTTATCATAGTATGTAAGGATATGCAAGATAAGGAGCATCTGTATTGTAAGCGTTTTGATTATTTTGAGAATTTTATGGCTAGTGAATGCCTCGGTTCCATGAAGTTGTGTACTGTCAGGTATGGTTATAGTGTAGTAATGTTGTCAAGGAGACAAGTGATAGTAGATTCTTATTGGTTTGGTTATATAATTAAAGGTTTATGAGTGATTAATTACTGTATTTGATTTGAGGATGGGCAGAAGGTGTCCTACCTTATGTTTGAGAAAATCATGATGTTTTTAGCATTATTAGATCGATTAACTTATAGGGGTTTGGTATCACTCTTCGAAGGGGTGAGACTTTGTTGGAATTATCACAAGTTGATATTTGTATGGTTAGTGCATTATTTTTTGTTTGTTCTTGGGCCAATGAATCCCGATAACAGACTGGACTAGGCAATAGTGTATGGGGAGGGTTCCTTGTTTGGATTTCGCTTGTG